>CM052811.1:96396081-96440525 GCA_028533885.1 Nasua narica | reverse complement strand
TTTCCCCAGGCTTTTATAGCTTTCGGATAGCAGCTCAAATATTCCCTTTTCAGAAAGGCTTTCTCTGCGGTTCTTTCTAGCTAGATAGCTGCCGTTTAATTCCTGATTCCGTGGAGCTCTCTGTCATTGCAATCTGCAGTATTTGTGGACCCTTTTATTTTCTTCAGGACACATATCTCTTTCTTCTTTCTTCCCCCCTCCCTTCCTGTCTCCTTCCCTCTCTTTTGTTTCTGTCCTCATCAGACTGTAGACTCCACAAGGGTAAGGACCATCCCTATCAGTATTTACCAGTGTTTCCTTGGTGTCTGGACAGTGCGTGTTACATAGTATAAACTCCGTAACATTTGTGGAATAAATGAAGGCATCACCTTCTTTGCAATGAGCCATTATTTGTGTGGAAGCTATGGGTTTGCTCAGGACATGAGCTTTCTCCTAAAGGGAGGAGGCATCTGCATGTCCAAGCTGAGACTCTTCTGACTGCTTCGTTTTCTTTCTGGGTTCAAGGTATGGGACACCTGAGGTAGTCGCTGTCACCTTCTCGAGTATGACTTAGGGAGTGAGGAACTACCTGAAGTTTTTTGTTTTTTGTTTTTTTAACTGAAGTATAGTTGAGCAAATGTTTGGAAAAGACCATTCTGAGGTGTGTATAGATTAGAGACTCTGGAGTGAGAATCGTGAGGAGGCTGTCAGTGTGACTGAGGAACACGCTGACCAGGGTCTGAGCAACCATGAAGATGAGCTGGAGGGAGCAGAAGTCATGGGACTTGGACACCTAGGGCATCTAGGACACAAAATATGACATGGCAAGTCATTGCTGTCTTTGCTCAACCCAGAGAGAGTATTGCTCTAAATTTTCTTCCTAGGCACTTTGCTGGTCTCATCCCTCTTCTAGCCCTCCTTCTGGGGGGACGTGTGGGGGAGGGAGGCCAAGGTATCCCAAGGCTCTCACCATGGGACTCTGGGTATTGGGATGTTGAAGCGGAAGCCGCTCTACTGTGAGTAGAAAATGTTGAAGAGGAAATTCATACCTGAGGGGGTAATGCAGGTTGGGCTCAGTACCCCCATCTTTGTGACTACAAAGGTTCAGGGCCACAGTGAAACAAACACAGTAGGAGGGCCTTTTCCCCTGGGCATATTTTTCCTCCTACAGAGAGCCCTTCTCCAGGACTTGGCCTACACTACCTCCCCCAGATCTTTACCAGGGCTATTTTGGGGCTCAGAACTAATCCTAGATCTATTCCACAACTGGAAAAGTGCATGTGTCCTTCCCTTCTGGTCCCCACTCAGAGGCGTGGAGTGGGTTTTCATGTAGAACAACAGGTCTGAGACATTGGAAAGCAGTAGAATGAGGATGAGTCAAGGTCTTCCCATCTGTCCATAGACAGTAGGCAGTGTGGCTCCCTGGAAAGCACTGCACAGAACTGGGGTTGAATTGGGGTTTTTCGGTTCCACCCCTTGTTATCTGAGTAACACTGAGAGGTTCCTTCAGATTCCTCACCTGCGAAGTGGGGAATGGTGCCCTCCTTGTGGGATAGGTATGGGGATGAAATAAGATACTGCTTGCGGGGTGCTAGACCTGTGGTGACACCCATTAACTATGCTTTCCTCCTAATGTAGATTTGTAAATGTCATCATAGGAAGGGAGCTTGGGGGTTCCTTAGGGATTGTCCTTCTATTTATTTTCCCTTTGGATCTTAAGCATGCAGAATTGTACCTATCACAATTCTTGCTTCATCACACCCTCATAATTGATCCATGCATGACTCTCTTATTAATCTACTTATCCATCCATCCATTCATCCTTCTATCCATTCCTCCATCCATCCATCCATTCATCCACCCTCCTACCCTCCTTCCCTTCCAACAATCTGCCCATCTATCTACCTATCGACATACCTATTGATCAGTCTTATACTGTTATTCTTTCTATTTTTAATTTATAATGATATAAACATTCATGAAACCACCATCCAGCATGGAAGCTAGAATCCTGATATTAACTTCCATCTAACCATACATGCCCACCCTTCTCATCCTTTTCCCTTCCCCCACCTCAGGCAATCGCCATTTAAATCTTGAGTTCATCTTTTTGGAAAAAGTGTGGGTTTATCATATTTATATGTATTCCTAAAAGCCATTTATTAGCCATTTTTAGCTTTATAAACGCAATATCATGCTGTATTAAATCTTTTGGGGCTTACTCCTAATATTTTTTTTTTGCTAAGATTTATCCATATTATTGTGTGTCGCTATAGTTCATCCATTTTTATTGCTGTATAAGGTTCCATTCTGGGATTGTACTAAATTATTTGCCCATCATCCTGTGGATGTGTATTTGGATTGTTCTCTCAGGTTTCTGTAATTTGATACTATGCTACCGTGTATGTACTTGAATATATCTCTGGAGTACAGGTGAAGAGTTTCTTCGGGGTATATATAATTCAAGGGCGGAAATAGGAGGTTATGGAGTATGTGAATGTTCAAGTTCAAATTTTCCAAAGTAGCTGTGCCAATTTACATACCTATCAGCAACATAAGAAGGAGCCAGTTGCTTCTTCATTTCTTCTATTGGAATAGGGACAAAATGGCACTTCAGCGTGGTTTTGCTTTGGCTTTTCCAGATGACTGATGAGATTGGACGTCTCTTCATATGTTTATCGGCCATAGGTGTTTCTTTTAATCCCATTTTAATGATGGAGCTGTAAGGGTTTCATGCGAGTCTGGGTGCCCACCGTGGGCTTTCCTTGAGGAGTTGGGGAGGAGCCTTCAGAATTGCAGGTCTGTGTTTCTCCTTGGGTAAGAGCTTGTTTTGCCTCTGCTGGATTTCTTGCTCAGAGTCATGAGCTTCATGCCCAGAATCCCCAGGGAAGCTTCTCTCCTTCATAGGATGTGAGAGCCTGCCTCTCCCTACGGACCCTCCCGGTCCAGGCTCTCACTTCATCTGGGGGCTGCAGGAGACAGCGAGGGACAGCCAGTGCAGAAGGTCTCAGAAGGCTGGTGAGGCAGGAGAAGCTTTGGTAGTAGCTGCAGACTTCATGGCCAGTGCCTCTCCTGCATCAGTCTTCCTAAATAAAACAGGAGGGGACTGAGGGTCCTGTGTCCCTGAGGAGGGCCTTGTGGTGCCCGTGACCTGCAGGGGAAGCAGGAAGCTGGGGCAAAGCCCTTGTTCTCAGACTTCTCCTCACAGACCACCTCAGGAGTGCTGTCTCCGTCACCTCAGGACTAACTCTCCGTCTTTCAGTGCTCCCCTGCCCAGACCAGGGAGCCTGCCATCTTTGTGCACCTTCAGACTGGAGCTATGAGGGGCAGAGGGCCAGGCTGGAGGGATGGGGTGTGGCTCTTGGGGACGCTCTGGTTTCCACACGCCTTCAAGCTCGGTGGGAAATGGGAGTGCCGCGTGGCTTCTCCTCACAGTGCCCCTTGTGAGCCTGGAGTCTCCCCGCCCCTGGGGAAGCCCAGCCCCTCTCCGAGGTCCCCCTTACTTGGAAGGGAATCTCTTCTTGAGGACATAGATGAGGCAAAGTGCAGTCAGGAGAAACAGCTTCCAGCCAAGCAGGATGAGGGTCCCAGAGAAGGAGCTGGATGCTCTGGCATCTGGAAAGATCTTAAGATGAACATGGCTTCCAGCTCCCCCGACTCAGCCCCTAGGCAGGCCCAGCCTCCCCTCCCCCCACTCAGGTACCAAGACTACCCCTTGGACTGAGAGGGAATCCCCTCACCTCTCTAAGCCTCAGTTTCCTGATCTTTGAAATGGGGATGATAACCTATACCTTAAAACGTTTCTGTAGCACATGAGAACACCCGAACAAAGTCCCTAATAGGGACTCAGTAACTGTTGAATCTGAGGGGCTTTGGAGAGGGCGGGTGGAAATGGGGGATCATAATTCATACGAACTTATTCACTGGAAGAGCCAGTGCCGCGGGTGCGTGGTCGGGATCCCGCTGCGTGGCGAAAGCAGTGCTTACTGCTCTTGGGTCCCTGAGACACACACTCCGCAGAGGTGGCTCTAATTGCTGTCCCATTTTATAAATGAAGGAACTGAGGTACAGAAAGGGGAAGTGGCTTCCTCAAGGGCAGAACCAGCATGTGAACTTGGCCTGTCTGTGTCCAGGTCTGAACCTTTAACTGCTTGGTTATTCCCCCCCCCCCCCACTCACCCAAACACGCTGGCTCTTCTCTGAACTCGCTCGGCCGCACGCTGGCCTGGATCAGTGGCTGGCCCTCTTGCCCCACCTGGCAGGTGAACGGGGCTTTGTCCGCTGAGGTGTAAACCAGGATATGATTGTCTTGGCTGAACGTGCCGTCTGGGTCCTTGGTGGGGGCGGGGGCCTTAAGACTTCTGTTCGTCTCGAGCCAGGTGATTCGGATGACTTCAGGGTAGAACCTTTGCACGTGGCAGATGAGGATGGCCAGCTGCAGGCTTGGGACCCGGTGCGCAGATACAGTCACTGTGGGTGTGACTGAAACAAGAGCCCTTCCTTTGTTCCTTCCGTCCCTCCAGCAAAAGATGCTCAAGGAGCCTCCTTACCTTTCGAGGCCCTGCCCTTGGTTCTGGGGGTAGAGCAGTGAGCAAGACAAGACAGAGTCCCTGCCTCGCTCCTGCTCTGGCAGGGTGGCTGGGGAGGAAGAAGAGCAGTCACGTGATCCTCAGAGGGGTTCTGAGAACCTACCTGGAGGCATCCGACCTGGTCTGGAGGTGGGGCAGGTTAGGGAAGAGTTTCTGGAAGAAGTGATCTTGCAGCAGAAGTATGAAACGTGAATAGGAGTTAACCACGCGTGGTGGATTGTATTTTCCAAAAATGGCCATGGCAAGTTCCCGGATGTCTTCAGAACCTTGCCTTTCCCCACCAGAAGGGGAGTGTACTTCTCCCTGGAACCTGGGTGGGACTTTGTGACTGCCTGATGAGGAGAGTACAGCAGAGGTGACACTGTACCTTCCAAGGGTTGGTCATCAAAGTTGATGTGACTCCCCCTTGGGTCTCGTGGGACATTCACTTTTGGAACACAGCCACCAAGCTACAAGGATGCTCAAACTGGCCCCTGGGGAAAGATGATCAGGAGAGGCCGATGTCAAAATGAACCGAAGCCCCAAGCCCATTGCCCACACCAGTGGCCAGACATGTTAGTGAGGCAGCCTTGGAGTCTTTCAGGTGAGGTCCCAGACATCATGGGGCAGAGACACGCCATCCCTGCTAGGCCCTCTCCAAATTCCCGCCCTACGTAATATGCGAGCGTAATAATTTGGGAGGTTTGGGGTAAGTTGAGAGCATTAGAATATGTTTGGGGAAAATTTGTTATGCAGTCCTGGTCACTGGAACACTAGGCAAAGGGACTGGTGGAGGGCCAGGGGAAGGAAGGCTCTGGGAGAGGCTAGATGTGGGGAAGTGTGTCTCAGGCAGAGGGAAGGGCGTGGGCAGAGGTCCTGAGGTGAAGCCTAGCAAGTCCTAGGACAGAAAGATGATCAGAGTGAGTGAGGGGGAGCATAGGCAAGGCGAAGCCAAATTCACAGCCAGTGGCCATGAAGACTGGATTTACACTTATTCCTGTGTTTCCCACGAAACGACATCCTAAGGAGTCCATACATTGGTAGTTTAATACAGTCAGTTTCCACATCCCGAGCCCTCATATGATTCTTTCCTGAAACTGATCTGCCTGAGAATGCCTACTCCTTTCTTGGGCTCCTCAGTCCTTCTCCCAACCTTCCAGAAAAAGGTCTTCCTCCCACATATCCCGAATCTAGCGATGGTGCAGTGCCCTTGGTGTAAAGACTCTGGGACACAAAATAAAAGGACAGTTCAAAATCCTGCTGGCCGGAAAGCCCACTTTAATCAAAGCATCATAATCTCCCCCATCTATCTTATGGAGCTGCATATCTGATAACATTTAAAAAAATTTTTTTAAGACTTTATTTATTTATTTGACAGAGAGAGAGAGAGAGACAACGAGAGAGAGAACACAAGCAGGGGGAGTGGGAGAGGGAGAAGCAGGCTCCCCACTGAGCAGGGAGCCTGATGTGGGGCTCGATCCCAGGACCCTGGGACCATGACCTGAGCGAAAGGCAGACGCTTAACGACTGAGCCACCCAGGTGTCCCTCTGATAACATTTTAATGGTTATTTTAATAATTGTTTATCAGAATTTGTCAGATATTTAGATTGTTTTGATCAATTGTGTAATTCAATCCAAATGAATTTTTTTTAACATGTAGAGCCTATGGTAATAAAAAGTTTTAAGAATTCAATTTATATATATTGAATATTATATATAATAAGTTATATGTAATATAAAATTCAATACACATATATTTATTGTAGTTCTCTGTTTTCTCATCGTTTTCTATGAATGCATGATGATGTGGTCAGTAAGGACTTTCAAATATAAAATATATTTACAGTAGGGTAAAGTTCTCCCCAGGAATTAGAATGGAAATACAAATTTAGGAGGAAAAAGAAATGTCATAAAATTTCCGATTATTAAAGAAAAGCTTGTTTATGTCTATTGTAATGGATGATGGTGGAAATCAAATCAGTATGACCTTATTTTTCCTTTGAACATTTCAGAGAGATGTAACATTTGTTTTTTTTTTCGATGTAACATTTGTAATAGTCCCGGGGTTCTGGCCTGTGCAGCTATTTAAGTCTGTGATGAACAATTCTGGATGTTAACTTTAAAATATATGAGGAATTATCTTATGGTCTCACTTACATGTGGAGTATAAAGAAAATCATGGAGGGCATCGTGAGAAGGAAGGGAAGGGTGAATGGGGAGAAATCGGAGGGGGTGATGAACCAGGAGAGACTGTGGACTCTGAGCAACAAACTGAGGGTTTTGGAGGGGAGGGAGTGGGGGGGGGTGGGCGAGCCTGGTGGTGGGTATTGAGAAGGGCACGTATTGCATGGAGCACTGGGTGTGGTGCATAAACAATCAATCTTGTAACACTGAAAAATTAAAATAAACATATTTGGGGAGGAAAAAAAAAGAAAAAAAAATAAAATATATGAGGAACTACACAGTTCTTCACAATTCTCTTGGGGGCATAGAACAAAAATGTTTTGAAGATTGCTGTTGAACGCCCTGATAACGATTTTATTTTGTTTTGTTTTTGTGAGAGCAGCGGTGAGCCACCGAAGGGTCTTAAGGAAAGGAGACTGAGCCCTGCATTGGGCTCCGTGCTCGGTGGGGAGTCTGCTTGGGATCTCTCTCTCCCTCTCCCTCTCCTCCTCCTCCCCACAGCCTCTCTCTCTCTCTCTCTCTCAAATAAATAAATCTTTTTTTAAAAAGTTAGAACTGTGAAGTTTTTGCATCTTGTCGATGGGGCTCATGTGACTGTGAGCTCAGGGGAGCAGAACCAGGTCGGCTCTGTTTACCACGGAATCCCCGGCCCATAGAACAAGGCTGCCACATAGGAGATGCTCAATAAACACTTGTTGAATGAATGAATGAATGAACTTCCACCTCCCAAATACAAGAGAGCGAAGGGAGCTCTGAAAGCCAAGGACTCGACCATGGCGTCTTGTAAGATGAGGGTGGTCGGATAAGCTAGGGAACCTCGCCCCATCTCCCAGGGGGGTTCGATGAAGAATAAATGGGAGGGGGCAGGTGAAGCGCTCCAAACCGGGAGCTGGTGGTGGTCACCAAGTGTTGGCCATTTGAGTGGGGAGGGCCCTTACCTTGGAGGAATCTGGAGACGTTCACGTGCCCACTGAGGGGGCTCTGCAATGTACTGTGGGCCACTTGGCAGGTGACCTGGGAGTGGATTGAGGATAAGGCAAGGGTCACCAGCAGGGTGCTGACGATGGTGTAGGATCCGGCATTTCCAGACCGGAAGACCAGGGTCTGAACGGCTGGAAGCTCCACATCTTTTTTAAACCATTTCAGCTGTATGTTTTGGGGAAAGAAGCCAGTTGATGTGCAGGTGAGATTCACTCTCTGGCCTGGGCTGGCCCTGTTGGAGGGGCCAGAAATCTCTGGAAGAGAGGGCTTAGCTTTGGTCAAGGCGGAGTTGAGAGAGAAGAGAGAAAAATGAAGATGGCAGGTTACTTTCTAGTGCGATATCTGCCCTTATGGCTCACCCCAATCTCTCGTCTCCAGTTTTCTCCTCTGTGTAATTTTTATCATGACCCTTCTTATAGTAACAGTTTGCCGACTGGCCTCATGGACTGCTTCTCAACCCTTGCCGTCTGCCCTCAACACCAGACCATGGTGATCATGTGAAAACACAGATGGGAATTTGTCATTCCCCTTCCCCCTCTTCCCCTCCTTCCTGAAATACATTGTTTAAAAAGTCATATAACTTAGAGAACTAAAAACATCAGATCCCTTGCTTCCTCTCCTAGAAAAAAATTACGGACCAACAACTTTTAACTGTTTTAGCTGATTCATTGGACATTTCTCTCTGTTTCTATTTTCTTTTTTCTTTTTCTTTTTCTTTTTTTTTTTGAGAAAGAGTACATGAGTGTGAGCAGGGAGGGACAGAGGAAGAAGAGAGAGAATCTTAAACAGTCTTCAAACTCAGCATGGAGCCCGCCGTGGGGTTTGATCCCACAACCCTGAGATCATGACCTGAGCTGAAATCAAGAATTGGAGGGCGCCTGGGTGGCTCAGTTGGTTAAGCAACTGCCTTCCGCTCAGGTCATGATCCCAGAGTCCTGGGATCGAGTCCCACATCGGGCTCCCAGCTCCACGGGGAGTCTGCTTCTCCCTCTGATGTTCTCCCCTCTCATTCTCTCTCTCATTGTCTCTATCTCAAATAAATAAATAAAATTAAAAAAAAAAAAGAATTGGATGCTTACCCGACTGAGCTACTCAGGCGCCCCCCACCCCTGACCCCATGTCTTTAAATAAGATGCCAATACAATTATTTCTCCTTTTTTTCAGTTTTATATATTTTGAATAGACCTACTACTATGGAAGATGATGGTTTAGCTCTCATACATCTTCCTTCACGTGCCATTGACACTTCCTTTTCTTACATCTTCTTATCATAGACACATTAGAGTCTTTTATTTTTCCAGTATTCAGCGCCCCAAGGCCGGCTCCGTGCTGGGCATGGAGCCTGCTTCACACTCTGTTCCCTTGCCCGGTGCTCACACCTGTTTGCTCTCTCTCTCAAAAGAAAAATACAAAGTACTCATCCTGGGACTTTGGCAAATATCAACAAATGTTTCATTTATATGTTTACCATCCACTGTGTTCTTTTTTTTTTTTTAAGATTTTATTTATTTATTTGACAGAGAGAGAGAGAGAGAGATCACAAGTAGGCAGAGGGGCAGGCAGAGAGAGAGGGGGAAGCAGGCTCCCCACTGAGCAGAGGGCACAATGCGGGGCTCGATTCCAGGACCCTGAGATCATGACCTGAACCGAAGGCAGAGGCCTCAACCCACTGAGCCACCCAGGCGCCCCTTATTTTCTTAAATATTGCCAAATCCACTTCCTTATGACTTCCATGATTTTGAATTTCTACATACAAAATATGGAAGTATCAGTTTCCCCACAGCTCCTCCAACAGAGTGTGTTGTCAAACTTTTGAATTTTTGGCCAAGCAGATAGGTGTGAAGTTGTGTCTCAGTGTAGTTTTAAATTGCATATCCTTTCATGTGAGGGTGATTGAACATACTCTTATATATTTAGAAGACGTTTCTATTTCACTTTCTATAAATTGTTTTCTCATATTTACTGCCCATAATTCTATAAAGTTGCTTGTTGTAAAATTTTAGAAGCTCTCTATATATGTTAGGGGTGATTCTTTGTATTATAAGTTGCAAAATTTTGTATGCACATACACTTCAATACACAAGTTTCGGGGCACCTGGGTGGCTCAGTCGTTAAGCGTCTGCCTTCAGCTCAGGCCCTGGTCTCAGGGTCCTCGGACGGAGCCCCGCCCCGCATCAGGCTCCCTACTCAGTGGGGAGCCTGCTTCTTCCTCTCCCACTCCCCCCCGGATTGTGTTCCCTCTCTGTCAAATAAATAAAATCTTTTAAAAAAATACACAAGTTTCTTTTTATACAATATGATCAAATTGTCATTTTTTTTCTCTTTTTGTTTTTGCATTTTGAGTTATAGTTGGGAAGGTTTTCCCCACTTCCGGATTACGAAAGAATCCAGACATGATTGCTTCTCATACCTGCACAGTTTCATTATTTAAATATCTGATCCATGTGGGATTAATTTTGGTTTGTGGTGGGAGGAATGGTTCTGGATTTCTCATTCTGTTCCATTGGTTTGCTTACTAATGCTCCAATCGATCTTCCACTATTGTTGAAGACTATTTTCCTCATTAAATTGCCTTTACTTTTTTTTTTTTTTTAAGAAATCAATTGACTGTATGTATGGTATTGTTTCTGGAATCCATTCTTTTTCATTGATCTATTTGTCTGTCTTTTGTTTAAGTTTATTTATTTTTAGGAATCTCTACACCCAACATGGGGCTCAAACTCATGACCCCAAGATCAGGAGTTGCATGCTCTTCTGACTGAGCCAGCCAGGCTCCCCATCTACTTGTGTATCTTGATGCCAATATAGCACTGTATGATTTTTGTAGCTTTATAATAATTCTATGTTCATAAGGGATATTGGCCTCAAGTTTTCTTTATCCGGTTTTAGTGTCACGGTAATGCTGGTTTTAAGGATTGATTGGGAAGCATCACTCTCTCTCCAGTTTTCTCAAAGAATTTGTGTAGAATTGTTAGCATTTCTTTCTTCAGTGCTCGGTGGAGTTCCCTAGTGAAGTCATCTGAGCCCGGACTACTGTTTGTGGGAGGCCTTTTAAACTACAAATTCAATTGCTTTAATAAATATAGGAATACTTAGGCTACTGACTTCTTCTGGAGTGAGCTTTGGTAGCCCGTGTCTTCAAAGGAATTTGTGCATTTCATCTAAGTTGTTGAGTTTATAGGTATAAAATTTTTCATAAAGTCTCCTTATAATCTTCTTAATATCTGTGGAAACTGTAGAGATGTTACCTCTCTCATTCTTTTTTTTTTTTAAGTTTATTTACTTATTTTTAGTAATCTCTACACATCCAAGGTGGGGCTCAAACTCATGCCCCTGAGCTCAGTAGTCACATGCTCTTCCAACTGAGCCAACATAGCCCCCCATCTCTCAGTTTTGATATTGGTACCTTGTGCACTCTCTCTTTTTTCTTGACTGACTGCAAGCCCACAATTCTGTTATTCTGTGCTCAGTTACCATCTGTGAGCTTGGTAACTACAAGCTGTGAATTTTCCTTTGTTTGGTGTTGGCTATTTTGTAATCCTATAAATATGCTTGAACTTGTTGTGGGACCAGGTTAAATTACCTGGAAACACAGTTTGATGGTTCTGCCTCAGTAAGAGGTAAAAAAAATAAAAAGGGGCTCCTGGGTGGCTCAGTTGGTTAAGCGGCTGCCTTTGGTTCAGGTCACGATCCCAGCGTCCTGGGATCGAGTCCCGCATCTGGTTCCCTGCTCAGCAGCGAGCCTGCTTCTCCCTCTGCCTCTGCCTGCTGCTCTGCCTACTTGTGCTCTCTCTCTAGCTCTCTCAAATAAATAAAATCTTTAAAAAAATATTAAAAAAGAAAAAAAAAATCAGCCCTTGACAAAATGATGCTCCGGGCCTGCATTGCAAAGCTTAAATACGACACAGGGATCCGCACTTACCAAGTACAAACATCGTGGTGCCTGGTCCAGACATAAACTCCACATCCACGGGGCTCTCTTTCTGGAACTTCACACAGTAGTAGGTTCCGGTGTCTGCAGGGGTGATGTTACTGATGCGGATGGAAAAGTCCGTGTTGTTTCTCTTTGTGGCATCTGAAACATTTGTTACTCGGGGGAAGTGGCCTTCTCTGAAACTGAAGATTAACTCCCGGCTGGACCCCGTCCCCCTGAACCACTCAACCGGTCCCAGGGGGTGCAGGGAGGTCAGGGTGCAGCGCAGGGTGGCTGTCTGTCCGGCTGCCACAGACACTGACTTGTCAGGCTGGATCACCTGCAGCCCCGCCTCCCCGGCCACACCTGCGGGGAAACACGAGTCAGCTCCATGTGTCCCCGGCCTGGCCCAGGGGACTTCTCTTACGGCTTTGTCGTGAGCCCGGAAACCACTAAAAAAACACTCAGGACTGTGCCTGAGGGGCCTGGAGTGGGTGGACCTGGGGTCTGGCTGATGCGGGCGCCAGACCTGACTCCAGCTCCCACAAGCCTGCAGCTGTTTGGGGGCGGCCCCTCCCTCCCTCAGCTTTTGCTGGTTTCCTCCATCAAGCAGGATGGGTCAAGCCTTTCCCTATCCGTGTGAATTTTCAAGAAGACGTGGGTTGTCCAGGATGTGGGGTGAGTGCTGTAATGTTCGTATTTGCGTTCACTAAACCCTAGAAGGATTAGACAGCGAGTTTCCGTAGACATCTGTGTACCAGACATCGCTCTGAGCACTTCCGTATGTTAACTGACGTATTCAATTCCCACCACCACTCTGAGAGCGGCATTATTATTATTCATCCCTGTTTCCAGACAAGAAAGTGAGGCACAGAGAAATTCATAACTTGTTCCAAGCCAAATAGGGTATCAGTGGTGAACTTGGATTTGAAATCCAGATTTTCAAAAAATATCTGTGCTTTTAACCACCCTCCTGGACAGCCTCTCAACTGATGATGTCAACCCCCGGGGAGGAGAAGGGGGCCCTTCCCCTGTCTGTGGGTCCGGGGTCAGCTCTGGGGAGAAGGGAGCAGATAGGTGGGGCTAATTCCCAATCAAGAATAAATAAATTTTAAAAACAACAGATAATCAAGTCAAAAAATGGGCAGAAGACACGAGCAGATACTTCTCCAAAGAAGACATACAAATGGCTAACAGACACATGAAAAAGTGTTCACCATCATTAGCCATCAGGGAAATACAAATCAAAACCATATTGAGATATCACCTTACACCAGTTAGAATGGCCAAAATCGACAAGACAAGGAACAACAAATATTGGAGAAGTTGTGGAGAAAAGGGAACCCTCTTACACTGTTGGTGGGAATGCAAATTGGTGCAGCCACTTTGGAAAACAGTGTGGAGGTTCCTCAAAAAATTAAAAATAGATTTACCCTATGCCCTGGCAATTGCACTATGGGTATTTGCCCCAGAGATACAGATGTAGTGCAAAGAAGGGCCACATGTACCCCAATGTTCATAACAGCAATGGCCACAATCACCAAACTATGGAAAGAGCCAAGACGCCCTTCAACAGACGAATGGATAAAGAAGATGTGGTCCACGAACACAATGGAATATTATGCCTCCATCAGAAAGGATAAATCCCCAGCTTCTGCATCAACTTGGATGGGACTGGAGGAGATTATGTTGAGTGAAAGAAATCAAACAGAGAAAGTCAGTTATCATATGGTTTCACTTATTTGTGGAACATGAGGAATAGCATGGAGGACATTAAGAGAAGGAAGGGAAAAGTGAGGGGGGAGAAATCGGATTGGGAGATGAACCATGAGAGACTGTGGACTCCAGGAAACAAACGGAGGGTTTTAGAGGGAAGGGAGGTTGGGGGGACGGGTGAGCCTGGTGATGGCGATTAAGGAGAGCACGGGTTGCATGGAGCGCTGGGTGTTGTACGCAAACAATGAATCATGGAGCACTACACCAAAAACTAATGACGTACTGTCTGGTGACTAACGTAACACTAATAAAAAAAAGAATACAATTTTAGAATGCTGAGATTTTGGGAGACTTAATAAAGTCGACAAAGTACCGCTCACCAGTTTTCTAATCGCTCTGCGTGGCAGGTGGAGTACTTGTCATCTATCTATCTGTCTACCTACCCATCATCATCGCCATCTTAATTAGGGCGGCTCTGACTCCCGGGCTCTTGGGTTTTCAGCAGGAGTCCGACGTTGCACCCCCACCTCCTCCCTCAGGACGGGCCCAGGTCCTGCAGGTCAAACCACGGGGGATCATGGAGGCTTCACAGGGTGACAGGAGTGTGGGAAGTGAGGCGGGACTGGGAACCCCCCACACCCACGCTGAGAAAGGCCCGGTGGAGTGAATCCTGTCTGAACCTGAGTGGGAGAGGAGAGAAGCCCTCCGAGGAATAAGCATTCCGGGAGCATTTGTTTGGGAGGCCCTTGTTGTAAAAGAAAACGTTTAGAGAAGTGTCTTCAAGAGGAAGCGGTGCTGAAGAAAGAGGACCTAGATCCGTGATCCCTCCTCCCCACTGCCCCGGGCCACACTCAGGTGAGATCCTTGCAGGGTGCTCCCGAGGGAGGGCGGCACTCACCGGCTGCGAGGCCCAGCAGCAGAGGCAGCAGCAGGAATGGCTGCGGCAGCTGGGGTGGGGAGGCGGGTGCCGGCATCCTGGGGGCCCGGAGCCTGCCCTGTGCGAATGTTGTCCTGAAGAGGCCTCGGGACTCCGCTCCGCGATGAGGGGGCAAGTCTCATGTCCCTCACATAAGAGGAAGTGACTGTGATGGGTGGAACGAGCTGTGGGTTTTTCACAGTTTCTGCTTCTAGATTGTGAAATAGGAATCAGTCCCTGCTGGGAAATTACCCATAGAAGGCTCCCAAAATGCTTGGAGAGTTGCGGCAGGCCCCCTTAGGGCCGGGGCTGTGTCCCCGGGCCCCTTGGCTCCAGGTCCAAGGCTCTGCTGGCCCTTCCTCACCGCGGAGCACAAAGGTACACGGCCTGTCAGAGTGGAGGGTGTGTTCCGTCTTCGGGCTGCTCTCTTGGGCTGCTTCTTTTTGGAATCTTGCCGCCGGACTAGGAGGAAGCCCAAACTAGCACACACACACAGAGACCACACTGTAGGGAGGCACTTAGGAGTCCTGGCTGAAAGCTCCATGCAAAGTTCAGCCAGTAGCCAGCATCAATCATTAGACATGTAAACGAAGAAGCTTCTGGATGGTTCCAGACCCTAGAAGTTGTCACTCCTAGCCGAGGCCCCAGACATCATACAGAGACAAGCCATTTTCGTGCCCTGATTTCCGATCGCACGATCACTGATCACAGTGAAATGGTTGTTGGGGTGCCTGGGGGGCTCAGCGGGTTAAGCGTCTGCCTTCGGCTCAGGCCATGATCTCAGAGTCCTGGGATCGAGCCCCCGCTTTGGGCTCCCTGCTCAGCGAGACGCTGAGATCATGACCTGAGCTGAAGGCAGAGGCTTTAACCTGCTGAGCCACCCAGGCGCCCCCAGAGTGCTGCTTTTAAACGAGACATCTGAGCTTGTTGCTCTCTTTAAATGGCTTCTCAGGGCTCCTCGGGGCACCTGGGATTCTCGTCATGGGCTTAACTCATCTAACTGGTCTGTCAGACTTACCTCCCACCTCTTCTCTCATGCTTGGGCTCCGACGCACTTGGCCTCTCACGGTGACTCAGGCCCCTTGCTCCTCCCTCTGATCCGTGTCCTGGGGATGTCCACCCACTTCTCCTCTTCATTATGGGTAAGCCCAGAGCACCCTTGATTACCTATCAGAGTTCGTAATCATGTATTCATTTTCACTGTCTGTCTTGCCCACTAGAGGGGAAGCGTCAGAGAGAGCAGCGGTTGGTGTGCTCTGTCTCCCATTGAGGATACTCAACAGGTGTTTTTAAATTCAGGAGGGAGGGGCGCCTGGGTGGCTCAGTGGGTTAAGGCCTCTGCCTTCAGCTCAGGTCATGATCCCGGGGTCCCGGGTTCAAGCCCCGCATCGCATCGGGCTCTCTGCTCAGCAGGGAGCCTGCTTCCCCCCCCCCCCGCCCCCCCGCCGCCCCGCCTGCCTCTCTGCCTACTTGTGATTTCTCTCTCTCTGTCGGATAAATAAATAAAATCTTTAAACAAACAAACAAATAAATAAAATAAATTCAAGAGGGAATGGTGGCTTCATGGTAAGCATGTGTGCGGTGACCCCAGATGTTGGCCTCTGGTCCGGTTCTTCCCAGAAGCGGTAGAGCCACAGGATCCCGACCTTCTCTGGCATCTTAGAGCTGCTTTCTCCTCTCTTCTGGGCTCCTCCGTCCCTGGAAACCGTCGGAGCCTGCCACTCACTGGGTAGATCACAGTGGTGGCTTCACAGCTACTTTATTCTTGACCCCACTTGGTCAGGGCTGGGCTCTCCTCTTCGTGTTGGAAGCTCCCCTGGGTGGATGTAATCAGGGAACAAAAAGGCAGACTTCTTGGGTCTCTATTTTGGTGCCTAGCTCTCCTGGTAGGGGTCACAGAAAGGAAAGAGGGGGGTAAACCCTATGCCTGTGGGGTGGGATAAATCTTGGGATGTTAACACAGAACACCCACCCGAAATTTCCATGCAACACGTACACAGACAGTTCCCCCAAGCTCCCATTAGGATTAACCTGTGAGACTCGGGCACCATCAGCGAGGGTAGGGGTGGCAGGGGTGAGAACAGAGATGGTTGAGTTCCCGGGTGGGTCTTTTAAACTCAAAGCCAAGACAGTAGAATGTAGAGCTAAGACTTTTGAGTGTGAGAAACGAGTGACTTTGGAGAACAGTTTTTGATTTCCAACCATTTTACATTGAAAAAAGTAACCAAAGTTCTTTGAAAAAAATTTTAATTTAATTTTATTTCTTCAGTGTTCCAAGATTCATTGTTCATGCACCACATCCAGGGCTCCATGCAATACGTGCCCTCCTCAATACCCACCACCAGGTTCACCCAACCTCCATCCCCCTCCCCTCCAAAACCCTCAGTTTGTTGTTCAGAGTCCACAGTCTCTCATGGTTCATCTCCCCCTCTGATTTCCCCCAATTCACCCTTCCTTTCCTTCTCCCAATATCCTCCATGTTTTTCCTTATGCTCCACACGTAAGTGAAACCATATGATAATTGACTCTCTCTGCTTGACTTATTTTACTCAGCATAAGAAAAGTTTTTAATCAAGTAAACTCTACCCCCAACGTGGCACTCAAACTCATGACCCCCCCAGACCAAGAATCAGATCTTCTGTTGACTGAACTAGACGTCCCCCCCCCCCAATAACCAAAGTTCTTAAGGAAGCACCTGGTCATTCATGCAAGTCTTCATTAAGCATCTTGTTGGGTCTAGCCACTGCTCTAGGCGCTGGGGATATAAAGTGAGGAAGAGCAAAGACAACACCCTTGTCCCCAAGGAGCTCACATGCGTGGGAGTGGGTCACGTAGTAGCCACCAAGTGAATATATAGTTTGATGGTAAGAGTGCTATCCGAGGTATATGACTGTGTATTGGGGAAGGGGATGCTCGGCTTGCAAGAAGATGGTTTATATAGGGCAGTTGGAGTCTTTTATTTTTTTATTTTTAAATCATCATTTTTAAGACTTTATTTTTAAATAATCTCTGCACCCAACATGGGGCTCGAACTCACAACCCTGAGATCGAGGGTTGCACGCTCTACCAACGGAGCCAGTCACGAGAGCCTAGGACAGTCAGAATCTTTTAAAAATAACATGATGTTTGGGAGAGATTGGAAAGAAGTGAAGGAGTGGCTATGAAGATATCTGGAGAGGAGTGTTCCACGAAGAGAGGAGAACAAAGGCAAAGTTCCTGAGGAGGGCCATGAAGGTCAAGGGTCCACTGTGGCGAGAGCCCAGTGCATCAGTGGGAACGTGACAGGAGATGGGTGCGGGAGCTTGGACAGGGGCTGGAAGGCCATCATGGGCTCCCCTTGGCTTTCCTTCAGGTCGCCAGGCACTGGCGGGTTGAAGAATGATGGGAGGAAGAGGCTGAGGTTTGCACGGGTAGGAGCAGGGAGACCAGAGTTAGGAGACTACAGCAATAATCCAGGGGGGTAGACGCTGACTTGGACCAAGGCGGTACCTTGGAGGTGGTGGGTGGAGTGACTGGATTCCGGGTCTGTTTTGAACATAGAGATGATAAGACGCGGAGTGTGACTTGGACATGAGGTATGAGGGAAAGGAAGATCAAGAATCAAGAATCATTCCAAGATTTTTGACGTATATGGTAGACAGTTTCTAAAATGGCTCCCAGCGATCCCTGCCTTCTGGGATTCATAACTGAGCGCAGTCTCTTTCCCTTGAGTGCAGGCTGCACCTAGCGACTCAGTTCTAAATGAATAGAATACAGCAAAGTGATGGGATGTCACTTCCAAAATTAGGTCTCAAACAGTCTGTGACTCCTGTCTTCCTTATCCCCTGTCTCTCACTACTCTAAGGAAAATCAGCTGTCATGTCGTAAGCTGCCCTAGGAGGAGATCCGAGAGGCCATGGATCAGTGTTCAGTCAGGGTCTTTGGTCAGCGGCCAGCAAGAGTGCGAGTCCTGTTCAACAGGAAGTGAGCTTGGAAGCACATTCTCAGCCCCTCTCCCCACCAGCCAAGCCTTGAGTTGGCAATAGCTCCCAGCTTCCCCTGAGGACCCGGTTACGCGGCCCTCAGATTCCTGACCCAGATAAACTGTGAGACAATGTTTGTTGTTTGAAGCCTTGAGTTGTGGAGTCATTTTTTTTTTTTTTTTAATGCAGCAATGGAAAACTAATACAACATGCTAGAGCATTTATACTTTAAAAGCAGGGTTAGGGGGTGCCTGGGTGGCTCAGTCATTAATCGGCTGCCTGCCTCTGGCTCGGGTCATGAGGCCCAGGGTCCTGCTTCTCCCTCTTCCACTCCCCCTGCTTGTATTCCCTCTCTCTATGTCTCCCTCTTCCACTCCCCCTGCTTGTATTCCCTCTCTCACTGTCTCCCTCTCTGTCAAATAATCGGGCACTGCCCCCTCCCTGGGCCCTAATCCCCTGCACCGTTCCTCAGACATCTTTTGCAAACCCTTGATCCAGCCCCGTTGTCCCCATTATCACACCCCAAGATGGAGCTTCTAAGAGGGTTTCAGGAAATTCCTGAGGAGGTGGAGGTGGTGTGTCCTTCTCCTACCTCCAGATGTACTTTGGCCCCACGTGACCTAGTGGGCCCTTCTTGGACTGACTCCTCTTGACCTTCGCCGGCAGCTGGGCCAGGCTGTGGCCGAGACCTTGTCTCCCCTTCCTGAGCCTCCTCTCAATTTCCGGTCAGGCCCGCTGCTTCCTGCAAAATGGAGGGCTGGGACCTCCGTCACCAGCAGCACCTTGTGGCATAGGAGGAGGGCCACAAAAGGAAGGGTGGGCAACAGAAGCCATCAGAGGGCTTGGGAATCCATACTCCACTCCAGACCACAGCCTTCACTTTCCTATCGTTGGTGGTGACAGCCTTTTGTCCTGCACTGGGCTCTGCCTGGCGCAGAAACCTGAGGCGCGGCTCACCTAGGCAGACACATATGCATTGCATTCTTATCTAGAAGAAAGGAGGGGAGCCTTTGTCATTTAATTATCTTACACCACCTTGTTTGCTCCTCAGCGTGGTCCTCGGACGTGGGTATGATTATCTTCAGGTTGGTAAGAAAATTCAGGCTCAGCAATGTTAGGAAATTTCCAGGCTCACAAAGCAGTGAGAGGTCCAAACCATGTCTGCAAAATGCGATGCTAATCATTGCTGCCCCTCTAGATCAAGAAAGAACAGGATACCCAGACCTCCAGAGGGGGGCTAGGAGCAAAACAACACAGCGGGCACAGCAGTGTTTGTCTACACTGGTAGTAAATGGGAGTATAGACGGGTTTCTGTTGGGAGAGTTTCAAGGCTGCTGTGCTAAGCCCGATATTTGGGTTCAACAGAGTCTGAAGAAATACTAAAACATCTGCCAGCAAGAAGCCATTCTTGAAGAATGAAGCGGTCATTCAAGGGAACACAGACCCCCAGGGCTTAGGGATCTCAGACATTACCTCATCCTCCCAACCACTCAGGTCCTGAAATCCACTTTGTGGGTGGACGAAACCTAAGAGGAAGTACAGCACATCACAAGTACGAGATCTCCCTAGGGAGTTGGATCGGGTGTACTTCATTTCTAATAGATATTTAGCTTCTAATATATATAGTTATATGATTTTTGGAGTGTGTGTGTGTATGAAAGAGAGAGAAGGAGCAGATTTTCCTTTTATAATTTAAAATTTCA
This sequence comes from Nasua narica, assembly GCA_028533885.1. Lineage (NCBI taxonomy): Eukaryota > Metazoa > Chordata > Mammalia > Carnivora > Procyonidae > Nasua > Nasua narica. The sequence goes on along the minus strand of CM052811.1, from coordinate 96,420,602 downwards.
TGATGTAGGAGAGACAGTTTTAAGGAAAGATGTTGTGGCCTTCCAACAAAGATGTTGGTCTCGCCATTGGCTACTTCTCAGACTTACCCCAATGAGCAGAAACCCAAAGTGTCATTTTTGCAGTGGCTTCCTGCCGCCCATAGTGTTCCACCTGAAAAGTGAGCACAGTATCCTCTTGTTTGGCTCTGGCCACCAGGATCGAGCTCTGCACAGTCCTTCCCTGCTCGAGGTGGGTGTCAGGGTCTTATCTTCCCGGGGGACATTTCCATTCTTCAGCCAGGTCAGCTGTATGCCCTGGGGTTAGAGCTTCTTTGCCTTGCAGGTGACATTGATCTTGTTCTTTGGGATGGCGTGTTCAAAAATAGACAGTTGAGTGGAACTGAAACAGCACAGGACAAAGGCTCAGAGTCCCCGAAACAATCAGATCCCCCTTGCTTATTACTGGGCGGCCATTTACTTAGCACCTACCTAGCATGCGGCAATCCCTTGCACGTAGTGGGTGCTTCATAGGCCTGTTGTTATTTAGGCCTGTTCACCAAAGTACATCTGGGAACCGTTGTGCAAAGCTAGGTCAAAGCTTGGGCACGTGTGACGTCACCTAGTTAGTACAGTCGTAGACTAATCGGCATTCTTTTCAAGAGGATAATGGAGGTTTAGATGATTCACATCTCAGGTGACATAAGAGGAGAAATCCTGTAGAGTCAGGAACATCTCAGTGGTGCTGGAGACTTTGTAGGTATTGCTGTTCTTCATCTGGATAATGTGGGTCTGGAGGGATGAGATTTCCTTCCCATTTTTGAGCCACCGTAGGGTGACTTCTTTGGGAAAGAAGCCATAGGACATACAATTGAAATCCATGGTTTGCCCAGTTAGGGCAAACCAGGGTGCCTAGAACCACAGGCAGAGAGGGTGGGGCTACAAGAAGGAAGAATAATATACAGTAAATGGTGGTAAGCCAGGCAGTATTGCCTTCTTTATTCTTTTTTCTTTTTGCTCCTCAGACTCAGTGATTTCAAATGAATTGTGTTCAAGTTCTCTGATATTTTTCTCCAGGCTGATCAAGACTGCTGTTCAGCTCCTCTGGTAAATATTCAATCGATTATTGTATTTTCCAGCTCCAGAATTTCTGTTAGGTTCTTTCTTGCAGTTTCTTTTTGTTGATAACTCTCATTTTGTTCACGTGTTGCTTTCCTGATTCCATTTCGTCGGCTATCGTTTAGTACTTTGAGTAGCTTTAACATAGTTGTTTTGAATTATTTAGCAGGAAGTACAGTGACCTGAGTTTCTTTAGGGTTGACTTCTGGAGTTTTATATTTTTCATTTCCTTGAGCCATGTTTTCTTGATTCTTTGTATGCTTTTTGCTTTTATTTATTTATTTATTTTTTAAGATTTGGGCGTTTGAAAAAAACATGTTTGCATCCTAATCCAGATTCATTTGTTGAACTCCCCAAAGATGATGGTGTTAGTAGGTGGAGATTTTAGGAGGTCCTCAGGTCATGAGAATGGATCCCTTATGAATGAGATTAATGCCTTATAAAGGAGACTTCAGAGAGCTCTACAGATGATTTTTTTAAAAAAAAATCAACATAGAATGTATTATTTAGCCCAGGGGTACAGGTCCGTGATTAATCAGTCTTCCACAATTCGCAGCACTCACCATAGCACATACCCTCCCCAATGTCTATCACCCAGCCACCCCATCCCTCCCACCCCCCAGAAACCCTCAGTTTGTTTCCTGAGATGAAGAGTCTCTTATGGTTTGTCTCCTTCTCTGGTTTCATATTGTTTCCTTTTTCCCTCCCTTCCCTTATGATCCTCTGTCTTGTTTCTCAAATTCCTCTTATCAGTTAGATCATATGATAATTGTCTTTCTCTGATTGACTTATGTCACTTAGCATAATACCCTCTAGTTCCATCCACATCATTGGAAATGGCAAGATTTCGGTTTTTGATGGCTGCATAGTATTCCATTCCATAGTATTCCATATATATATATATATATATATATATATATATATATACGCACATACACACACACACACCGCATCTTCTTTATCCATTCATCTGTTGATGGACATCTAAGCTCTTTCCATAGTTTGGCTATTGTGGACATTGTTGCTGTGAACATTGGGGCACACGTGCCTTTTCGGATCACTACATTTGTATCTTTAGGGTAAATACCCAGTAGTGCAATTACTGGGTCATAAGGTAGCTCTATTTTCAACTTTTTGAGGAACCTCCATACTGTTTTCCAGAGTGGTTGTACCAGCTTGCATTCCCACCAACAATGTAAGAGCGTCCCCTTTCTCCACATCCTTGCCAACATTTGTTGTTCCCTGTCTTGTTAATTTTAGCCGTTCTGACTGGCGTGAGGTGGTATCTCATTGTGGTTTTGATTTGAATCTCTCTGATGGCTAGTGATGTTGAACATTTTTTCATGTGTCTGTTAGCCATTTGTATGTGTTCTTCGGAGAAATGTCTGTTCATGTCTTCTGCCTGTTTCTTGACTGAATTATTTGTTTTTTGGGTATTGAGAGTTTGAGAAGTTCTTTATAGATCTTGGATACCAACCCTTTATCTGTTGTGTCATTTGCAAATATCTTCTCCCGTGGGTTGCCTTTTAGTTTTGTTGACCGTTTCCTTAAACTCAAGTTAGTTAACATGTAGTCTAGTATTGGTTTTAGGAGAATTTAGTGATTCATCACTTATATGTAACACCCACTGCTCATCCCAACAAATGCCCTCAATGCCCATCATCCACTTAGCCCATTCTCCCAGTCACCTCCCCTCCAGCAATCCTCAGTTTGTGCTCTATAGCTAAGAGTCTCTTATGGCTCGCCTCTCTCTCTGTTTTTATCTTATTTTATTTTCCCTTCCCTTCCCCTGTATTCATCTGTTTCTTCTTCCTTAAATTCCACATATGAGTGAAATCATGTATTTGTCTTTCTCTGACTGACTTCTCTTAGCATAATACCCTCTAGGTATTATCTCTCCCATTCTATTAGTTGCTTTTTAGTTTTGTTGATTGTTTCCTTCTCTGTGCAGAAGCTTTTTATCTTAATAAGGTCCCAATACTTCATTTTTGCTCTTGTTTTCCTTGCCTCCAGAGACATGTCTAGTAAGAAGTAGCTGCAGCTGAGGTCAAGGAGGCAGCTGCCTGTTTTCTCCCCTAGTATTTTGATGGTTTCCTGGCTTACATTTAGGTCTTTCATCTATTTTGAATTTATTTTTGTGTATGGTGTAAGGTGGTGGTCCAGTTTCACTCTTCCCGATGTCGCCGTCCTGTTTTCCCAACACCCTTTGTTGAAGATACTGTCTTTGTGTGTGTGTTTTAATTTTTTAATTTAAATTCAATTAGCCAAGGTATCGTACATCATTAGTTTTTGATATAATGTTCAATGTATTATGTTTTTTTTAGCTGTCTCAAATTCCCTAAGCAGCTTGCTTTTTCTTCTCAGATCACAATCTCTTACGCCATTGGTGCCATCTTGTGGAACTGCGTAACGTCTATAGCTCTGAGCCACTTTGATGGTCTCTTTTTTCAGCACTTTTTTTAAAATTCTTTTTTTTATCATTATGTTAATCACCATAGAGAACATCATTAGTTTTTGATGTAGTGTTCCATGATTTATTATTTACACTGCTAAACTTCTCTGCTGTTTAATCAGTTGAGACAGAACCCATCCCCTCAGGCAGCCCCCAGATAATCCAGATTGTCTGATGCACGGTCTGTTCTGCTTCTATCTCGGGAGTGGGGGGAGCAGGTATGGGAGGTTTCCTCCTAACTGTGCCACTACGCCAGGTAGGAGGGTGACGTATGAGTGTACAAAACTCTGCAAACTTTCTTGCAGCTTTCACTGGAATCCCTTTCCTGGTTTTCCATTGGCCTGGGTGCTGCTGCTTCTCAGTTGGTTTCTAGCATTCTTACAAAGATATTTTGGTCCGCAGATGGTTATTATTTGGTTGTTTCCATGGAAGAAGGGTTGGGGACTTCTTACTGTGTCATTTTACTGATGTCACTACTCTAAATGTTTAAAAACAATAATTTTTGCCAGTATCTGGGAGTAGATGGATGGAGCTTTCCCACTGTCATAGCATCTGCACAGGACTGCTCCTGTTTTAAACCCCAAAATTTGTGACTATTAGTTATGGTCGCTATAACTTAGCTCAGTATTTAAAACTATATGTATATATGCCTTTTATTTATTATGTAGAAATGGTATAAATTTAATACATTTCTTACTCTTTGGCTTTTAACAGGGAGATTGAACTTATTCACAATATTTTTCCTCTAAATCATCTTCATGTACATCCACACCTCCAACTCTAACTAGAGTCTTCTCATTAGGAAGACAAAGCCATAAACCCAAGGATTATGGGAATAAGGGATCTGAGTTCTGTTATCCATTCCCTGGGTAACTTTAGGCAAATCCAATCTCTGGGTCTCTACTTCCTCATATGTTAAAGAAAGATTAGACCTTTGGGTGGACACAATGTTGTTTTTAGTCTGTTGAACATTTATATCATTGGGTTGGTAGATTCCCTACCTAGCACTTCTTCTCCCTTATAATAATGAGTAAGTGAAAGGCATAGGAAAGGCTATTTCAAATGACTCCCTGGGATTCATTTGTGGAGGCTGGGAATAAGAAGCTATCTTTCCATCCTGATTGCTAGGATGGGATAATGGATGTCGACATTTCCTATACTTACCTCTTCCATTATATGAATAAGGCCTATGTGCAGCAAAAGCCAGGCAGAGATGAATAGAGATGAGAGAATTTCAAATAATAAGAATCTTGGTGGCACTGAGTCCTTAGTCCTAAAGCTCTGCATTGGATGCTGTGAGGAACCTAGAATCCTCCTCGGCTACAGGATCCTATTAAACTACTATTTTTTGTTTTCATCCCTTGTAAGGAAAGGTTCTTCACTAATATGTAGAGCATGCTGGAGAGAACCCAGACCAACTTTGCCACTTTCTCCTACTATCTGTCCCCCTAAATTCCCTTGAGCCTCAGTTTCCTCATTCATATGATAAGGATAATCATTCTTTTCCCCAAGTTGCTATACCAGTAAATACAATAATATGGGATGAGGAGATGCTTCGTGTACAGTAGATGCCCAACAAATAGTAGGATTGTAGTATCACCAATTTAATCATTTCTCAAGCTGGGTACTGCTCAGAGTTCAGAAGTTATAACAAAATAGAAAAATTGAATAAGCAAGGCTTTAGGAACAGAAAAAAAAATGGTTGGAAATTGTACTTCAGTGCTCTGTGGATGTGGGAACTTTATCACCTGGTATCCCTTAGGACAGTGCTGACTTTAAGCAAACTGGCTTGACAAGGAGATGTTTTCTCTCCCGGTAGTGGAGGTCCAGAAGTGGGGTTGGAACCAGGAACAATATGGCCGTGCAATGTCATCAACCCACATTCTTTACATCTTTGCACTTCTCTAGAGCAGATTTTTCCTCAACTTCGTTCCCCTCATGGTCATTAGATGGTTCTCTGGAGGACCTGGGGCAAGCTGAGTGTTTGTTCCTAGCCAACAGGAGAGAGAATTGCATTAGTTTCCCAGATTTCTCTGTAGTCGGTCCTTTTCACTTATGGACACAAATTCGCTTAAGCCAGTCTCCTATTTGAGTTAACCACTACTATGGAGTCATGAAATGATCTTAATTGGTTTCGTCTAGCTATTGAATATTGGAATGTCAATCAAAATATCCTTTATCATTCAAACGACCTTTCTGAGTCTGTTTCTCCTCCTGTAAAACACTTAACTCACAGGTTGCTGGGAGAATGACAGATCAAATGTACAATGCATCTTCAACAATATTTAGCATAATCTAGTAATTCAGTGAGTAGAGGATTGGTTAACTGAGATGATAGCCCGTAGTAGGGGATGGAGGAGACAGACTCACTAGTCACAAAGACCTTGGTGCCCGGACCTGACTGGAACTCCGTGTTAGGTTTCCCCTCCTTGAACTTCACGCAGTAGTAGGTCCCAGCGTCTGCAAGAGAGATTTCACTGATGCGGATGGAAAAGTCTGTGTTGCCAACTTTGGTGGAGTGTCCAATTTCTTTGACTCTGGGAAAGAAACCTTCTTTGAAATTGTAGACTAATTCCCGGTTTGGCCCATTTCCCTTGAACCATAAGACGGGTCCTTTTGGGAATGAATCTGGTACACTGCAACTCAAGGTGATTGTCTCTCCAACGGATACAGTCTGTGTCATCTCAGCTTGTTGCACCTGGAATATCTCGTGTGTGGTTCCTGCAAAGAAATGCAAAATCATTTCCCATTTCCCATGCTCTAGCCCAGGCGGGACTCAAGAACCTGGATCCAGATCGTGGGTGGGCCTCATTCATGACTTCTTTTAATGATGTGTGTGAGTCAGTGCAGAGGACCAAATGTATCACCTCCCCTGTTCCACGTCCCAGCCCCTAACCAAGGAAAGAGGAGGACAGGGAGGTAGAAGACTGGGATTATGCCTTGACAGTGTTTAGAGAGAGAGACGAGGCTCTCTCTCATCTAAATGCCAAAAATCACTCAACACATTTGGAGATGGGTCCAAGTGTCCTCTGCTGACCTCATAGCTACAGGGCGTTTGGGATTGACCTTCATCTCTTTTCTGAAGGGTGAGCAGCCACTGAATTTGTAGAGATATTATTGCTGAGAGGTGTGGAGAAAGGGTAAGTCAAGAGATAGCAAACCTAGAGAATGGGGAGCCATTTGGGACTACTGTGTTCATGCACCGTATAAACATTTGGTTCCTCTGCTTATCTGTCAAGGGGGAAGAGAGAGACAGTTTCCTCTTCCCAACAAAGGAGAGTAGAACCTCAAGCGACCTTATCGATTTTGGAGGACCCAGAACTGAGCCCCAACATCCACTACCACCAACATCACTACCCCATATTAGTCAGGTCCTAGTAATCTCTCTCTTTTCTGGTTAGCAAATCATCAAAAGCACAGATGGGCTAAGGTGTGGGTTAGAGACAAGAAACTCTTGGCTGCTGAGGCTGGGAGAGAATGGTGGGTAAGTGGCCTACGCTCACACTTTTTAGCTTGAAGGACCTATGTAAATTTTCCATGGCCTGTTGGATATGATGAATGTGGTTGGACTTGAAGAGAACATCACTGAGGAAGACTAGTTTTCCCAGACAAACAGATAGACACACTAATCTCACTGTAGTGAATGTCATTAATCCAGAGAGTGGCAAGAAGTAGCAAACACTGGTTGTCCTCAGAGAAGACAACAGAGCTGGGGGTAGACTAGGGGAGATCAGGGAAAGATCAAGAGCCAGGAGAGTGACTGAACCCTCCCAGGACAGCCCCCAAGATGTGGGGGTGGGTGACATCGGTGTCCTGGCTCCCTAGAATCCATAGGAGGAGACCAACCACACTCACTCATTGACTTCCTATGTGGGGAACGGGGTCCCTGCGCTGTGGTGGCCCCTCAGGAACCTGCCACCAGGCCTCGATCACATTCCAGTTAGAAATGGGTGAGTGGATTTGGGAAGGCTTTAGAGATTCTGTTTACCTGTGGATCCCTTTGCTTTGGCTCAGGAAGTATTGGGCTTAGGGGACAAACTCTAACCTGTATTACGATTTCATCCTGAACCTGGGAGATTAAGATGTGGCTTCAAGGGTCAGTGAATGGAAATTGGGTCTCAGAGCATAGGTTAGAAGATACTCAATGGAGAGCTCTTATCCCAGGATTGTCCCCCAGACCTTAGAAAAGCCAGCTGGCCAGGTAGGTCGCAGTCTTTTCACTTTTTGGATCATAAAGTGCACACTTGTAGTTGTATTGTGTCTACTTGGTGTCTTTTTATGTGAGCGTTTCCTTTGCCATATGTCATCACTGGTTTGGTGGAGTTGGCCATCAGGACAGGGCACGGCCCATCAATGGCTAATTAAAGGGCCATCTGCAGAACCTAACTTATAGGATGGTTTGTGATTGAAGGGGCACAGAATCTAGTGTGTAGCGATGATTTGGTAGATGTTTCAGACTTTAAAAAATTTATTTTTATAGACTAGGGGGATGGAGTTCGTTAGGCTGTACTCACCATTCACAGACACAACGGTGCCTGAGCCAGATACATACGCCATGTCCGGGTGCGCTATTGTTAGTTTCACACAGTAATAGGTGCCCATATCTTTGGGCGACACGTTACTGATGCGGATGGAATAGTCTGTTTGGTTGAACTCTGTGTTTTCCACTTGGGTTACTCGGGGGAATTGGCCTCTGTTGAAATTGTAAATTAATTTTCGTCCTTGCCCATTCTCCCTGAACCACAAGACGGGCCCTGCCGGGGAGCGAGCAGACACATTACAGCCCAATGTCAAGATCTCTCCAGCTCTGACTGAAACTGAACTCTCAGGCTGGGTCACCTGGAAGTCTTGATCCGAAGTTCCTGGAAAGAAAATTTGCTTCAGTTCTCATGTTCTTTGTCTTGGCCCCAGATGTTCTGAGGGTCTGGTTTTAGGTCAAGGTGGGGACTTTGTTAAACACTCTTTTAGGAATATGTACTGGTGCCAAAGTATGAAAATTACAAACGGGACTGCCATAGGGGATGAGGGGAAAGGGACCAGTGTACAGAAAGGGGGAGGGGACCTTCCTTCTGCATCATGATAAGAGGATGGCCTGGAGCCTAGTAGATGCTATATAGACAGGGGAACTTGCTGCATAACAAATTACCAAACTCAGCTTAAGGAAGCATATTATTTTATAGTTTCTGTGGCAGGAGTTCAGGCACAGTTCAACTTAGCTGCCATACACAGAGGGAAGATGATGTGAAGACACAGGGGAATGCTGTGTACAACCCGAGGATGGTCTGAGGCTACCGGAAGCTACGAGAGAGGCCCAGAAGAGATTCCTCCTCAGAGTTCATAGCAGCTTTAGTTATAATTGCCAAGCTTGAAAGCAACCAAGATGCCCTTCAGTAGGTGAACGGATAAAGAAATCGTAGTACATCCAGACAGTGGAATATTATCCAGCAGTAAAAGAAATGAGCTAGTAAGCCCCGAAAAGATATGGAAGAACCTTAGTCAAAAGGAGAAGACTATTTTGTCTTGTAACACTGAAAAATTAAAATAAACATATTTGGGGAGAAAAAAAAGGAGAAGCCTGCATGCTGCATGATTCCAACTACACAATATTCTGGAAAAAGCAAAACTATGGAGACAGGAAACATATCAGCTATTGCCAGGGTTAGGGTGGAAAGAGATAAATAAGCAGAATACAGAGGATTTTTAGGGCAGTGAAGCTACTCTGTATAATACTATAAAAGTGGATATCACTATACATTTGTCCAAACCCACAGACTATGCAATACCAAGGGTAAAACGTCATGTGAATTATGGACTTTGGGTGTTAATGACATACTAGTGTAGGTTCATCATTTGTAATAAATGTACCACTCTGGTGGAGGATATCGGTAAGGGGAGAGACTGATGTGTGGGGACAGGGAGTGGGATGGGAAATCTCTGCACCTTCTGCTCCATTCTGGTGTGAAGGGGGCCTGGATAGCTCAGTGGATTAAAACCTCTGCCTTTGGCTCAGGTCATGATCTCAGGGTCTTGAGATGGAGCCCTGCATCGGGCTCTCTGCTCAGGAGGAAGCCTGCTTCCCCCTTTCTCTCTGTCTGCCTCTCACCTACTTGTGATCTCTTTCTCTCTGTCAAATAAATGAATAAAATCTTTAAAAAAAAAATAAAATATGAAGTCTATTTATAAAAAGTCATTTCCATATCAAAGGTCATCTAGATTTTCTTTTATGATATCTTGGAATTTTATAGTTTTGTGTTTTACATTTGAGTTATTTTTATGAAGGTAGTTAGGTCTGTGTCTAGAATCAATTTTTTTTTTTTTGCACATGGATTTCCAGATGTCCAATTACTCCAGCAACATTTGTTGAAAAGACTATGTTGCTCCTATCCCGAAGATCAGTTGTCTGTATTTAAGCGGGTCTATTTCTGGACTTTCTATTCTGTTGCATTGATCTGTGTGTCTATTCTTTCACCAATGCCACTGTTTCAATTACTGTAGGTTTCTAGTAAGTCTTGTCCTCTGACTTTGCTCTTCTCCAACACTGAGTTGGCTATTCTGGATTTTTAACTTCATATGAACTTTAGAATCAGTTTGTCAATATCCATCAAATAGTTTGTTCTTATATTGATTGGGATTGCATATAATCCTTAGATCAAGTCGGGAAGAATGGATATCCTGACAATATTGAGCCTTCCCATCCATGAACATGAGATGTATCTCTATTTGTTTAGTTCTTTGATTTAAAACTGATTGCCTTAATCAGTTTTCTAGCTTTCTTTATATAGATCTTGTCCATATAATAGGAGATTTATACCTAACTATTTTTCTTTTTTAGGAGGTGATAATGTAAATGGTCACATGTGTTTTTAGTATATAGAAACATAATTGATTTATGTTGATCTTGTATCCTTGCTGAATGTGCTTATTATTAATCCTGAGTTTTTTTTTTTAAGTAGATTATTTGGGATTTTCTATGTAGACAATCACAGCATCTGCAAATAAGGGAAGTCCTTTTTCTTCTTTTTTAACTTCCTTCCCTTCGCTTCCCTTTCCTTTCCCTTTCTGTCCCTTCCATTCCATTTCTTTCTTCCTGTCTTTCTCTCTCCCACAATTTCTCGTACTATGTTGAATAAGAGTTGTGAGTAGAGACATCCTGCCTCAGTCCTTATCTTATGAAAAAAAAAATCAGTCTTTCACCATTAAGTATAATGATAGCTACAGGTTTGTTTTTTTTTAATAAATGTTTGTCAAATTGAGAAAGTCGCCTCCTATTTCTACTTTGCTGAGAGTTTGCATCATGAATGGGTGTTAGATTTGTCAAATGATTTTTCTGCATCAATTGATATGATCATGCAATTTTTCTTCTTTAATTTGTTGAGGTGATGGAGTACAGTGATTGCTTTTCAAATGTTGAAACAGCTTTGCATGCCTGGAATAAACCCTTCTTAGTCATGGTATATAACTTTACACATTTGAAATTCTATTGGCCAAATTTTGTTTGGGATTCTTGCATTTAGATTCACGAGAGATACTGGTCTGTAGTTTTGGTTTTTTTTTTTTTTTAATGTACAGTCTATCTGGTTTTGTTATCAAGGTAATAATGGCCTCATCAAATGAGTAGGAAGTGTTTCCTCCACTTCTATTTTCTGGGAGAGATTTTTATGAACTTGGTATTCCCATTTAAATGTGTTTGCTAACATTCTCCAGTGGGTGTGTGTATCTCATATATTTTACCCTCTCCTAAAACATCCAAGCTTTCTTCCTCCTTGCTTACACTCAGATAAAGGTCTTGAGTTCCTCTTTCATCTGACCTAAATCCCTCAAGCCGTCTACTGTGGCAATTGGGACTCAAAGCCTCTGCCAGAATGGACCAATGGCCTTGGGAAAGAGACTCCACATGCTTCTTTAGCTTTTTCAGCAAGCAGAGACAGAACTGCCTAGTTCTCTTAGAGGCCCTGAAGGGTTCAGCTTCCATCACTGATGCAGAGAGACCTCTAGGGACCACTTCTGGCCAATATTCCACAAGCATGCAAACCCCTGCAAAATTTTAACCATGATTATCTTAGGATGGAGGCATTGTGAATTCTTTTCTTGCTTTATAATTTCATGTTCTCCAACATGCTTTTCTTCGTTGAGAAGTTGCATCTGTGTGGCTGTAATAAATTTGAAAGACAGGTTCTTTGTTCCTAAGGGATGGGGGAGGAGGGCTAATGCGTGCTGTGCTCAGCCCTGTGATGATTAGCGTGTGCCCGTTCCCTGAACAAAAGGGTGTGGAACAGACTCGGCCACTGGAAGATTTTCTGAACTGGGAACCATTCCAATCTAGTTCCAACCCATTCGAATCCAGAATCTATATGTTCTGGATGGGATAGAGAAAACCCTCCCCCAGGAAATTCTAGGTCAGCAGGTGAGGTCAACACAGTAAACGAGCATAGAGGAGTCCTCGTCACACGTACCTGAGCCAGAACTCACCTGTGAATCTCAGTAGCAGAGTCAGCAGCAGGGATGGCAGAGGTGGGCAGAGTTGGGAGGCAGGGACAGGCATCGCGGTGGCCCTGGCGCCTTCTCTATCTGAGTGTTGTCCTGGAGAGGCCCAGGACTCTGCTCTGAGGAGAGAAGACACTCCCTGCCTCCATGATGTCAGAGGAAGGGGATTGTGATGAGAGGAAAGACCATGGGATTTTAACAGTTTTTCTTTGAGATTCTCAAATGGACAGGCAAGGTGACCACAAGCTGAGAAGCGGCTTAGAAATGATTGGTTTTCCAGAGTTAAGGGCATGTCATAGATTTGTGCTCATTCCTGAGCCTCGTCCCAACTGGGGTCTCACCGACCTGCACCCCTGCTGACGTAGAGGCCCAGAGACATGGTGTGGGAAGAGGTGAGAATTTTGGAGATGGTGATGATTTGTGTCTTAGAGGATGGAGGGGGCTACAGGGAAGGTGGGGCTGGGGGAACACTCTGCAAGAGGGAAAGCCACACACCTAGAAACACACCGGGAAGGTGAGGGCTGCCTCTGTGGTCTGTGCTGCGCCTGGGGTCAGCTCTGGGGGAAAGGAGTAGAGGGCCAGAAGAAACTCTCAGAAAGAGAAAGGAACCAGCAAGCTGGCGTCTTTCTTTCTCACCTTTGCGATGAGCTCTACCAAAGCACAACAGTTGCGTCGGGACTCTCAGTCCACATTCAGCTGGTGACCCTTTAGTGTCCACAAGTCCATGGTCGGGCACTGACTGCTAGAGCGATCTCCCTGTTGCTTCCTTGTGAGCCATGCCTCCTCAGGGATCAATAGGATGTTAAGGCCAGGAGAGGTGTTAGAGCAAGAGGACAGTCCACAGCAGGCCCAAACTGCGTATAGGAAATGAGAAGACTCCTCCCCCCTTGTGATGTCACCATCCTATCACATTGTTCTGGAATGATGAATTCCACGCGGGGACGCCATCCATGGCCTCTGCTGAGGGCTATACAGGTTCTTTCCCCTAGGTCCAGTATCCTACACTTCACACCTCCCATCAGACTCTAAACTCTACAGGGCCTGGGATTTTTAGTGCCTTGATGGTCAAGAGCATTGGCTTTGCAACCAGATGTAGTTTAGGTTCCAATCCTGAATCCACTTCTTGGTGGCTGACCTACATATACTTTGACCATGAAATTTTCATTTGGGTAGCTGAAATATTCACAAGTGTGTTTATAGTCTGCACTTGGACATTTTCTTCTCCCCTTCAGTATGTGGCAGGGGGCCACATTTGGCCAAACCAAGAAGGGGCCCGTGTTCTACATCCTCACTTGTCTGCTCATGTCTACACATTCCCAGACCCTGTTAGTTTTACCTCCTAAACACTTCCTGAATCTATTTCTTCATCTCCATCGTCACCTCTTGTGTGAATGAAAACTATTACTTCTTAATAGGCTATTTCCAAATCTTTTGCCTGCTGTAAGCTCTACCTTCTACTTTATCTAGGGTTTTCTACAACATAGATCCGAATAAAATCCTTTTTTGTATAAACCATTTTATAGATTCTCATTACCCTTGTATATTAAGATTGTTGTATGGTGGTGCATAAACAATGAATCTTAGAACACTGAAATAATAAAATAAAATTAAAAAATATATTACAAAAAAAGACTGTAGTATGCTATCTGGCCTATGGCATATACTATGTTGTATATTTTATATGGTATATGGCATATGATATGTGGTATTTGGCAATGACATAGTATATGCCACGCGGTATGTGATATGTGATATACAGTATATTGTATATGGCATATGGTGTGGTACATGGTATGTGATATATTGTATATTATATGTGGCATTCGTGTCTGGTATGTGATATGTAATATATGGTATGTGGAAGTGTAAACAATCCATCCTTCCATGACTTGCTTGGCCCTTAGAGACAAAAGAATCCCCACCATCTGGTCCCCACCACAGCCTCTCCCCTCTACGTTGGGGTCCCTGGGAAACAGGTGCTGAGATGAATATTAAGCAGGTCATTTTCAGGGAGTGCTTTAGGATCCAACGGTGGCTAGAAGGGAGTGGAATTGTTTAGAAGAAGTTGAGCTGAGTGAAGTTCCAAAAAAAGACCTCAGCTGATTGCCCATGGAGCTCTGAATCTAGGATATTCCTTCCGAGTTTCTTCTGAGCTGGGTTGAGAGGTTGGACCTTTACATCTCCATGTTGATGAGCCACTGGATGTGGCAAGGTCCCAGGCTTGACCTAGGGCGTGGTGGCTTTCCTCAGCTGAGGCCGTGTCAAAGAGGCCTGACAGCTGAGGGCCATCTGCTCGGGCCTGGTGTATCACAGCGCCCACAACCCTCCGTAGAGCCCTTTCCACCTCAATTCCTTGGGCTCAGGACATGGATTAACTGCATCCCCCACTGAGGTCTTAAAGCTCCCCCACCTCTCCCAAGGGTCTAGAGTTCCCTGGCCCCCCTTGACCTAACCTGGGCTTTACTATTGGAAACATTTAGGGTGAATATCATGGGGGACTGAGAAGCAGCTTCTGGGATCTCTGAGTGCCTGGCTTTGGAGTGAGCTCTAGCGGAGGACAGAGAAAGGATGAGGAACCTTAGTCTTGTGAATTAAGATAAAACCTGGGTCTAGAAACACAGAAGTCTCCCCACAGCACAATTCCTCTCATTGTCCCCCACTGAGATGCAAGAGGCAGAGATCCAGCTGAGGACAAGAGGTTGACATATTTTTTAATAGACTTAATTTTGAAACAGTTTTACATTTAGAATAAAATTGTGACAATAGTACAGAGTTCCAATGTACAGCTGCACACAGTTTCCCCTCTTATTAGCACCTGACAGTAGGGGGTGCATCTGTGATAGTTAATGAACCAATACTGGTGCATTATTATTAACCAAAGTCCATAGTATATTTAGATTTTTGTCTTAGCTTGGGCCACTGTATCAAAACACCATAAACTGGATGCCTTGAGACAACAGAAACTTATTTCTCACAGTCTTGGAGGCTGGAAGTCTGAGATTGGGGTGCCAGGTTAGTTGGGTTGTGGTGAGAAGTCTCTGTGGTGGCAGACAATGGAGGACTTGCATTCTCATGCGGTGAGCTGGGCTGGCTGGCCTCTTTTCACAAGGGCATTGATCCCATTCCTGAGGACTTCACCCTCAAGGCCTCATTACCCGTCAAAGATCCCACCCCCAAATCCCACCGCGGTGGGAATCCGATTTCAACACAGGTACTTTGGAGAGACAGAAACATTCACTCCAGAAGAGATTTCCTTAGCGTTTACCCTTTCTGTTCCAGAATTCCATGCAGGATACCACATTGCATTTATCTGTCATGTCCCGTTAGACTTCTCTCGTCTGTGACAACTTCTCCAACTTTCTTTGATGGTCATGGCCTGACAGTTTTGAGGAGTGCTGCTTGGGTATATGGTGGAATGCCCCTCTTTGCAACTTGTTGGATGCTTTTCTCATAAGTGGACTGGGATGGTGGGCTTGGGGAGGAAGGTCACAGAAGAAAAGTGCCACTCATATCACGATATATCATGGAGCACACTGTGCCTGTGGTTTATGAACTCATAAACCATAGTGAACTCATGATCACCTGCCTGAACTGTAGTTGTCAGATGGGGCCTCTCTAGTTACTCCTTCCTTCTCCTCCCCATTCTGTCATCTTTGGAGGGGAGTCACCACAAGCAGTCTGTCCTTCATGAGTGGGCAGTGAGGGTCCCCCTCCCGGGGGTGAAGTATCGAGTTGACTCATTTGGGACTTTATGCACAGGATATTTTTTCTTCTCCTCATTTATTAATTTATTCAATTATTTATATATATCAATATGGGCTCAAAGACATTTATTTATTTATTTATGGGGCTATAATCAGTCTTAGTCAATTCAGGCAGCTATAAGAAAACATCCCAAACTGGGTGGCTAATAAACAAAAGAAAGCTCTTGCTCATAGTTGAGGAGGCTGGAGTCTGAGATCATGGAGCTAGCGTGGTTGGGAGAGGGCCGTCTACAGATTTCTCCCTGTGTCCTCACATGGCCGAAGTGGCTGGGGAGCCCTGGGGGGCCTTTTCTATAAGGGCTGATCCCACTCATGAGGGCAGAGCCCTCATGACCTCCTCACCTTCCAGAGGCCCCCCCCCCGGCCAACACTGTCATGTGGGCTGGAGGATTCCAGCACTCAGTTTTGTGGGGACTTGAACATTTAGACCAAAGCAGAATCAAACTTATTTGTTACTTATTTGTTGCTCAAACTGTTACACTTTGACCATTGGGAGCTCTTCCAGAAGGTTCCTGTACCTGTTTGACTTACTCCAATCAGTGGGTAACTGTTTTTTTTTTTTTTTAATTTTTATTTATTTGACACAGACAGATCACAAGAGAGGCAGGCAGAGAGAGAGGGGGAAGCAGGCTCCCCGCTGAGCAGAGAGCCCGACGTGGGGCTCGATCCCAGGACCCGGAGATCATGACCTGAGCCGAAGGCAAAGGCCTCAACCCACTGAGCCACCCAGGCGCCCCACTGGTTTGTTTTTTGAAAATCCACTTGCTCGCTTTCTGGGAGGATTTAAAGTTCTGGGAGAACTTCTAAACACAAAGAAGAGAGAGTAGTATTTAATGAAACGGTTTTTAGGTACATGTACGAGTGTCGAATGAGCTGAAATGGTATTTTCAAATTCAACATCTGGTAGAAACTGATGTTTTCAATGACGTATTCCCCAACTTCTGTTTTAAAAATGTGATGGCTTAACACATGGCCGTCATTGTTGTTACAACAGAGGACACAGGCAGTCCCTTCTCTGCCAGAGTCCACATCCTATTCGAGGAAGGGACAAGCACACACAGGCAGTTCTGAGTGTGCGTGGTGCTGACACACGCAAATGTCAGTCGTCACAGGTCGGTTGGACACCATCGGTCCCCCAACGCGTGGTTTCAGTTTCATTTGGCACGGAGGAACTTTCCATGAACAACCGCATGAAGTACAGACTTTGCTGCCAGCCCTTCCTCAGGCCACGAATCCCTGTATAACCAACAAGTGCTCATCACGCTAAGTAAGCATCATGTCTTTCAAAGCCTACAGTGGCTGATCACCGGGACTCTGTTACTCAGTTTACCACAGACGGCAATGCAGGTGGTTGTGTTATCTCCTGGCCTCCCAGTGAGGAACCCAGGTGACATTGTACAAAAGTGAATAGCAGAAAGTGGGATGTAGAAATGAGAAGAGATGAGGCTCTCGGTGAAGTTCAAATTACAATATATATTAATATTCGAATTAATATTGTAAGGATTTCACAGCATCGAAAGCGCCAGGGATGGAATGTTGGAAGCGGATCCCGGTTGAGACTGGAGTGAAGTAATTCAGATGCTCGCTCTGTGAGCAGAAGAAGGCAAGCGCTGTGCGAACTACTCAGGACGAGTCTTTACAAAAAACCAAAACGCTTCCCTTGTCAGTGTTCCTAAGATTTGAAATGATAGTACATTAAATCAATAATGCTTCTATTGTTTTTTTCATTGTCCTATACATTCGTAATTGACAGCCGGAGACTTTCTGTGTTTTAAAAAGCGTTTTTAAAGGTCACAGAAAAATCGTTATTCTCCCACTGAAGGTTGAGATCACTTTGCATGGTCTCAGCCGCACCATCGTTCCGTCCTGCGCTCTTGTGCAAAGTGAGTGTGAGCACTGCCTCCGCTATCATGGTAGCTCATCCCAAGTTCCAGGGAAACAATTTAATTAGGTTATGAGCTGTGGGAACACAGAGGGAGAGAAAGGAACTGATATTTTATGTAGGGTGGTTTTTGGAAGGGACTTTTCATAAAGTGACGTGTCAGCAGAGCTTGAAAGAGGGACAGAGTGAGCCATGCACGTTCACAGGGGAAGACGCAGACGAGAGACCCAGTTTGACTTCCATTTGTGTAGAAACGCTGTGGCTGAAGCTGGGGAGCCTGTTAGGGATGAGGAGTGGTCCAGGAAGGATGCTGGTGGCTGAGACAGGCAGACAGCGGCCCTGGGGTGAGCGGGGTGCCCATCCTGGGTGGGGCTCACTTGGCTGGGGAGGAGGCAGGCACTCAGGCCTGAGAGCTTTTCGGGAATGTCGCGAGCGAGCGGTCGAACACTGTTAGCTTGCCGTTGGCCACACTGGGAGTGTTGACACCACAGAAGTCCACACGCACCACAAATCAGGCTTCTTTTCCTTTCCCTGAGTAGATTGTTTCACATTTACCATCTCGCCACTGGACAGAGAAT
The DNA here is from genome assembly GCA_028533885.1 of Nasua narica. Taxonomy (NCBI): domain Eukaryota; kingdom Metazoa; phylum Chordata; class Mammalia; order Carnivora; family Procyonidae; genus Nasua; species Nasua narica. The sequence goes on along the minus strand of CM052811.1, from coordinate 96,402,347 downwards.
TCTGAAGGCAAAGTGGAATGTGGGATGTAAAGAAAGAATGGTGAGAATAAATGGCACCAGGCTTCTGGGCTGCCGGCTCGGGTACCCGAGCCCCGGGGCTGGGAGGGGCGGTGACCGAAGAGCTGGTGATCCCATCACAGGGAGGAGGGAATCTTGTCTCTGGGACCGAAGAGTGGGACACGTAGGCAAAGAGGGAGGAGAGTCATTTCTCTTCTTCAAACCAGGAAGGGATTCCTTTTATTTCAGGCCCAGTGAAGAAGACTCACCACGGCCGGAACGTCTGGGGCTTGGCAGGAATCACACCGGAGAGTGTGGACGTGAGTCTAGTCCATGGGCACGGTCCCCAGGAGAGGAATGCGATGCCGGGTGTGTGTAGATGGGACTTGTTTCTCACGTTCAGGCAGACATCCATGCGTCAGCCCCCAGAGCAAGTTCCCAAGGCCCCTGCCGAGGACCTGGTATGACGACCCAGCTCTAGGGGCGACCGTGATCGCGAGAAGGAGCAGAAGGGACTGTAGGCAGGTGGGTCTCTGGAGGAAGCAAGGTGTTTGGGGCAGACTTGTGGAAGCTTCTAGTTGTTCCTTGTCTTAGGCTGGGCCCCTCAGGGAAGGAAGGAGGCAGCAGAGACAGAGGGTGGCATGTAGTAGAGGAGGAAGGTAGCAGCTGTGGGACCCATGTTCACAGATAACTGTCTCATCATCATTCCAGAAGTGTCGTTCCCTACGTGTCTCTTATGTCCTCGGTGCTACTTTCCTCCTGGGACACCTGTTGCGAGAGGACAGGCAGCCCCTGATAAAGGACTCTGCCACCTAAGCCTTCCTCCCCAGGGGCTTGAGCCCTGTCCCCATCCCCTCCAGTGTTCCCACAGGGGGTCAGATTGCAAGCTGTCCTCAGAGCAGCCCTCTGGCACCTGTCAGCATTCCTCTAAATGCAGACGTCTTGTGGCCAAAGGAGCCCCAGTGCTCCAATCTAGTGATGCTCTCCAAGGGATCCGCCCACCCAGCTGCCGCTCATTCAGCCCCTCTGGCCACCTCCTTCCCGGAAGCCCTAGAACTCTGTCCATACTCTAATAGCCTTTGAACTTGCCCACCTCTTACAGGCTAAAGCCCCCCCCCCCCCCCCGCTGTCCCCAATACCTTAGGGAATTGGTATCCCTGAGACTCCCGAGGGTATCAGGGGAGTTGTGTCACCTGCTCTTTACTCCAGGTGGGTGCTGACCCCGAGTGACCTGCGGGCAGCCCCCCTTCCTGACCTGGCTCCTTCTGGGGCTGACCTTGGCCGGCCTCCCTGACCCACAACTTACAGTCAGGCCCTCGCTTCTTGTGGACGTAGATGGCAGAGACAATGATGAATAGCAGCAGCTTGGGGCCCAGGGTGACAGCCATCAGGAACAGGATACATGGCCTTGAGTCTGGAAAAGAAAGGATGGGAGGCACCATCAGAGGGGGCACCCGGGAGTCCATTCCTTGGGTCCTTCTCTTCCTCTGTCTGAGACGATTCAGGCTTATCGACGCTCTGAAGCGCATGAATCTCTTCCCCTGCTCAAGGCAGAATTCGGGGTGAGACTTTCTTCATGTCGTCTCGCCCCTGTCTTGCTGCCAGGTGTCCTTCTTGAGGGGAGAGGTGGGGAGAACGTGCACTCAGGACCGTGTAGGTCTGGTTCACTGAATTGGCCCTCCCACCCGAGGGGACAGGTCGTACGTCCTCTCTGATGAGGGAACAGGCTCATAGTTTCAGAAGATGAGCTGGTTCGGACCCGGAAAGTCCCTCACTGCTGTCCTGCAGGATGACTGTGAGACCTTGTCTTTGGACCAGGGCGAGTCCAAAGTCTCTGGGTCATAGGGACAAATGTCAGCCCGGCCTCGGGAGGAGTGAGAACAGGTGTCACAGGCAGGGAGGGGCAGGGCTGCCCTGCTTTGCTCCAGCCCACGGCTCGAAGACTCCACGTACGGAGGGGAGGTCGGAGGCCTCAGGATGACCTGACCTTGGGAGACCTGCCGGCGGGACAGCACCCCGGGGAGGCAAGGACACCGGGACTGACGCTCAGGAGAGTTTCAGACGCCATCCAGCCCACGTGGACCCCAGTGCCGCGGTCAGCTGACGTCTTTCTGTTGGATATGACATTGGATCTATAAATACAGCTTCAGGTTCTTTACCTTTTTACAATGACGGGTTTTTGTTTTTATATTTGCATAAAGAAATTGAAATAGTTTTTGAAATACGTGGAATAATTTTAAAGGAAGGAGCAGAGAGCTCACCATATTTGCCCCTGGCGCGTTAGAGGGTGGCAGGTCTCCGCTGGGTGGGTCCCTGGACTTTTTCTCTGTTGAAAGGGCTGTATTGCCCATGCTCGCACCTGCTTCTAGAAGGAAGCCTGCAGCAGAAGGCTGGAGGAAGTGGGGGTACAGAGGCTGAGCCAATCCTCTCCATTTAAAACAATTCACGAAGACCATCCAGCTTGCTAGCTCTCTGTCCAAGGCTCAGTCTTGCTGTGCTCAATTAGTCAACATCTCCCTTTGCCAGGCCTGCCTCCTTCGCCCTCTCACGCGTGTGGATTGGACCCCACCGTGAGCTTTCCCCCTTCTCGGATTATCCGCGAGTCTGTTTCCTGGGTCTCCTGATGTGTGGAATTTGCCGGGGTGGGGTCCGCAAAGCCAACTCTAACGCGCGCATTTGGAGCAGGGTCTCTATCTGCCGGCTGATCAAGAGGCTCCCAGCCCTGGTAGGAGGGAGAGCAGGGTAGGTGCCGGCTTGCCCTGCTCTTGTCACTGCTGAAACCTCCCCGTGGTGACCTGGGCGGGTGTAAGCAGAGGAGGGGAGTATCCTGGCATTCTGGAAATGACGTGGTAATTATAAGAACTACGGGCTGGGTGACTGTTTTGGGTCCAGCATAATCATAAGAGCATCAGTGCTACAGAGAGGATTGAATTCTCAGCTACAGTGCACCTGCTGTGCCAGAATAGGGCCCTTGATGGGGAAATAGGGGAGATAGGTAGAGATGTGGGAGAGGGACACTGGGGCCAAAGCTTTCAAAGCCCCCTGGGCACTAATGGGCCTGCTGAGTACAAGACAGCAGCTTAGCTACTCATCTCCACATACGGCCCCTCAACCCAAAGGAAAAACAATAAAAGGACAGTAAATTCTATGGAAAAGTGGCTCTCAGTCGTCCTTGAAGAGCAATGCCCAAACTGCAAAAGCTCTGGGAGGCAAAAGAGAAAAATCTCCAAGTTCAAATGCATGTTCCCTTCCACCAGTCCCCTCCCACCTTCAGCAAGCACAGGAAAGGGGCAGGAGCAGTACTTTAGTCCAGCTGGTGAAGGAGACTGACAGTTGTTTGGAAATCCCACCGCCAATATTAAATCAAGCTTAATTTAGAAAATATTGGAAATGCGTCGTGAAGATTAAGACACAGATCAGAGAAAGAGGATTCCAAGTATGCCTGATGTAAGAGGGTTGGTCCAGGACCCCCAGAGTCTGAGAATAGGGGGTGTCTCACCTGGCCGGAGAGACTGCCTGGTAATTAGCTGGGGTCTTGAGTGGGTCGTTATCTTGGACTGAGTGGAGCCAATTTAATCACAGAGAGAGACCCTTGCCAGGAACGGAGGGAAGCAGGACAGTGGGAGCGGGAGGCATAATGATCGCAGTAGAGGTCAGAGGGGGCAGGGCCCTTGGCCAAGGAGTGGGCTGCCTCCAGGGGCTGGAACAGCAAGGACCCAGACTCTCCCCCAGAGTCCCTGGAAGGAATGCATTCCGGCCCCCCATTTCAGACTTTCCCTTCTAGAAATGGAAGAAATGAACGTGTCCTAATTATTACATCAGCAATAGGAACCTAATACAAGGAGGCGGGGAAATTTAAAAGGATAGTTGTGAATAAAAGACACAGGCAACAATTTTAGAAATGCGTGACATGAGGGGTAAAAGAAAAAAAGAAGGACGAGGTGCTGTTTTAAAATTGAGTGGCGAGGAGGAGAAGGAAAAATGGGGGAGGCAGCCTTAGGGTCCTAAAAGAAGAACCAGAAAGATCAGAAGACTCAGAATCTCTCCCCGACTCTCCAAACCAACCAACCAACCCCAAGTCCCAGTAACACACGTGGTCATGCTATACGGAGAGATGGGAGCTCTTTCAAGCTAGAAGTATTGTAAAACACCTCCATACTGTAAGCATGAACAAAGAGATGTGAATCATTGGATCAGACCCATTGGATCCACAATGGATGGCAGAGATTGGAGCCCTGGGACACCGGGGGAGGCTGGGGCCCCCTGGCCCAGCAGGATCACACAGGCATCGTGCACATGGCTCCACCTGGCGGTCCCTAGCATCTGTTCTCATCCTTAACACTCTGGAAGGTGGCTAGATCTGAACACCGGAAGTAATGGCCGTGGTCTGAGTCCAGTGAAGGAACAGACTAAAAACCAAACCCAAACTGGTCCATAGGAGATGGTGTGGACTCCTCTCCTGGCTCAGTACGAGCCTGCCCCCTAGAAATCACGTGAGGTCCACGCACGGAGGGCTCTCAAAGGTGGAAGAGGAAGGCAGTGGGCCAGATGTTTCTAGCATCCATTCTGGAGGAGGAACACACACCAGGTATCCTGGTTTCACCCTCCTGCTCCCCATGCTCAGAAGGAGGCCCAGCTGTGCATTTTAACCAAGAAAAGTCTAGATTCAATAACCTTTGTTCCCATTTCAAAAAACGAGGAGGAGCAAACCCAAAGCAAGAGAAGGAAATAAAAAAGAGGAGAAAAAGCAATGAAATTGAAAACAAACAATAGAGAAAATCACTGAATTGAAAGTGGGTTCTTTGAGAAGGCTGATAAATTTGAAAAACTTGGAGCAGTTGGGACGATGAAAAAAATGAGAATTGACACATTTCCAATGTCAGGAATGAAATGGGATATCACTGGAGACCATACAGACATCACAAGGTAATACTATGAGAAGCTCTATGTGAAGAAATTTGACAACTCAGAGAAAAGGGGCCAAATTTCTCAAAAGCATCCAATATGAAATGAAGAACTTGAGTAGCCTTAGCTACTCAGATTCTTTTCAGATTAAAAAAAGAATGTTGGAGACCCAGGTGTTTCACAGGAAAATTCTTTTCAGCATTTACAGGTGAATTAAAACCAAGTTAGGTCCTCAAAATAAAGTTAATAGAAGCAGCTTTGGGGAATTGGAATATATACTCCATTTTAGATGATATTAGGAATTATTGTTGATTTAATAAGAATGTAATAGTATTGGTTTTATAGAGAAAACAATGTCATCAGTCACAGGACCTCACAAGTGTGGACTCCGTTTGCAACCGGCTGTGCATCCCTAAGTCATTAGCGGACACAATTACGCAACTTCTGCGTACCTCCAGTTTTAAGGGGAAATCGTTCCTTTTCCCCTTCCTATCTCTATTCTCTAGCCAGCAGTGACATGAACACGCAATGGCCCAGTGTTGACCCAGGCAAGAGGACAATGTCATTGGGCATGTTGGAAGGAACACGGGCCTTTGAAAGATCTTCTGGAGCAATGAGAGAGAAATAAGTTTGAGAGAGAAATAAGGAATGTTCGGTTGTAGGAAGGGGACTCCGTAGTTCTTTGGGACAATGTCCTGCTGCTATAATTAACACTTTTTTTTTTTTTGTATAGGTCGCTGGTCCGTCTTCAGGGACTCAGGTTTCCCTAGACCAGCTTAGCTCATCAGCTGCCCTAAGAGCAGGAAATCGTCAGCATCCACCCCTCATTACTCCCTGAGTCCCTTCTGTAAAAAACAAACCAAGGTTTGGTTAAGCAGGAAGGGAGACCAGAAATGAATGAGAACTGGCATGAAGTAAATGTGCTGTGAGCGGTCATGTCAGTTGCTGGTCTGCTGTCACACATAAGGGCAGAAAGGAGACCCCAGGGTGACCACACACGCTCACCCGGGAGCCTGGTCAAGATTCAGAATTCCAGGTCCTCAGGGTCCCTTCTGGAATTTCAGAGCGGCAAGTGCAGACATTTGCCAGGGTGACGATGGGAAAGCGTAGAAGGGGCAGAGACCATGCTCAGGCGGGAAAGAACAGGAGGAGGGGGCGGCTGGCCAGACGTGGTGACTTAATCGTTGTCAGGGGAAGGAGCAGGGGCCAGGACCCAAGAAACAGGATCACTGAGGTCTCACCCGGGGTTTTATGGGTTTCCTGGTCCTTCTGGTGGGCAGAGGCCACCAGGGTGTGGTTTTTGGTGACCGCGGGCTGCCCATCGTGCTGCACCTGGCAGGTGAGCACCGCGTCTTCCCTGTAGG
>CM052811.1:96379045-96395581 GCA_028533885.1 Nasua narica | reverse complement strand
CACACTGAGATACCACCTTACACCAGTTAGAATGGCCAAAATCAACAAGACAGTAAACAACAAATGCTGGAGAGGATGTGGAGAAAGGGGAACCCTCCTCCACTGTTGGTGGGAATGCAAGTTGGTGCAGCCACTTTGGAAAACAGTGTGGAGATTCCTCAAGAAATTAAAAATAGAGCTACCCTATGACCCTGCAATTGCACTACAGGGTATTTACCCCAAAGAAGCAGATGTAGTACAAAGAAGGGTCAAATGTACCCCAATGTTCATAGCAGCAATGGCCACTGTGGAAAGAACTAAAATGCCTTTCAACAGATGAGTGGATGAGGAAGATGTGGTACATCTATACAATGGAATATTATGCCTCCACCAGAAAGGATGAATATCCAACTTTTGTATCAACATGGGCAGGACTAGAAGAGATTATGCGGAGTGAAATAAGTCAGGCAAAGAGAGTCAATTATCTTATGGTCTCACATGTGGAGCATAAAGAAAATCATGGAGGGCATTGTGAGAAGGAAGAGAAGGGTGAATGGGGGGAAATCGGAGGGGGCGGTGAACCAGGAGAGACTGCGGACTCTGAGCAACAAACTGAGGGGTTTGGAGGGGAGGGGGTGGGGGGTGGGGCAAGCCTGGTGGTGGGTATCGAGAAGGGTACGTATTGCATGGAGCACTGGGTGTGGTGCATGAACAATCAATCTTGTGACACTGAAAAAATTAAACATATTTGGGGGAAAAAAAGATATGTCTCTGAAGGCAAGGGAAACAAAAGCAAAAGTGAACTTTTGGGACTTCATCAAGATAAAGATGCTTCTGCACAGCAAAGGAAACAGTCAACAAAACAAAGAGAAAACCCACAGAATGGGAGAAGATATTTGTAAATAACACTACAGATAAAGGGTATCCAAGATCTATAAAGAACTCCTCAAACTCAACACCCAAAGAACAAATAATCAAGTCAAAAAATGGGCAGAAGACATGAACAGACACTTCTCCAAAGAAGACATACAAATGGCTAACGGACACATGAAAAAATGTTCATCATCATTAGCCATCAGGGAGATTCAAATCAAAACAACATTGAGATACTGCCTCACACCAGTTATAACGGCAAAACTGACAAGACAAGAAACAACAAATGGTGGAGAGGTTGTGGAGAAAAGGGAACCCTCTTCCACTGTTGGTGAGAATGCAAGTTGGCACAGTCACTTTGGAAAACAGTGTGGAGTTTCCTCAAAAAGTTAAAAACAGAGCTACCCTACGACCCAGCAATTGCACTACTGGGTGTTTACCCTGAAGATACAGGTGTAGTGAAAAGAAGGGCCATATGCACCCCAGTGTTCAGGGCAGGGAAGTGTTGACAGAGCTAGAGAAGTAGTTCAATGGTAATAAGAGCTCATAAAAAGAATTACACATTTATGGAGTGGTTTGCTCTATGGCAAAGGCAGCTGTGCTGATCAGTAAGTTCTGGGTGATTTATCCCAATGGGAGAACAAATATAAGATCCCTACCATCTATAACACGCACACACGCACAGAGCTCGGGAAGAATAAAGCTAGATCAAAGGTATAAATGGAACAAGCAAAAGTTCATCAAAAATTAAAAGCTTTTTTTTTGACAGTGGGAGCTGCTCTTGGAACAAGCACGTACGGCAAAGGCAAGAGTAACAGCAGTGCCATCCCGTCTGACAGCCAGGCCCAGGAGAAATAAGATGGGAAAAAAAACATCACATTGGGGGGAACCAGCAGGATTCTTACATTCTTGGTGGTGTGTATTTTGGGGTCTTTACTGTGCAGCTCCAGAAAGATGGGAAACATGTAAACACTCAAGTGAAGCAAAGGCCTTCCATGATTATAGTGCTGCAGCAGCTCCCAGCCCAGTGCTAGGAAACATTCCTCCAGGAGATGGCATGCCAGTAGGTCCTGTGCCACCAGGGTTCTTTCAGCCTTTTATGTCACCTCAGTAACCAAGGCCCCCATTGAGGATACCTAACCAGGCACTTGGAGGTGTCCCAGGAAGTCAGCCATTCCTTCCAAGTGGAATGGACCCAACACGACAACAAGGACACCCAAATATCGGTGGGCCAATGCAGAGAATGACTCCTCCAAGAGGAATGGTGCCCTTAGGACCACAGAACTATGGAGGTGCAATGAGATTCCCCCCCCGAATGCTTTAAGTGGCCCCGGAATGCCTGGAATGAACATGGGTCCGGGTGGTGGTAGACCTCAGCCAAACCCAACAAATGCCAATTCAATACCCTGCTCTTCAGCATCTCCTGGGAATTACGTAGGTCCTCCAGGAGGTGGAGGGCCACCAGGAACACCCATCATGCCTAGTTCAGCAGGCTCAACCAACTCTGGAGACAACATGTATACTTTAATGAATGCAGTACGTCCTGGACCTAACAGGCCTAATTTTCCAATGGGTCCCAGGTCAGATGGTCCCATGGGTGGATTAGGAGGAATGGAGTCACATCACTTGGATGGCTCTTTAGGCTCAGGAGATATGGACAGTATTTCCAAGAATTCTCCCAATAATATGAGCCTGAGTAATCAACCAGGCACTCCACGGGATGATGGCGAAATGGGGGGAAATTTCTTAAATCCTGTTCAAGGTGAGAGTTACTCCCCTAGCATGACAGCGAGCGTGTGATCCATTACCAAGTTTCCTCATGAAAACCACAGTGAGTCAGCCCTTCACAGAACTACTGTGGAAGAAAGTTATTTATCACGGTACTCAGCTGAACACAGGAATCTCAGTCACACCAAACCAATCTTTTTATTTCCCGCTCTCTCCCCTATTTGCTGAAGAAAGCAGGTCCAAATGTGATTCAAACAACCTAACAGAGCAGCATGTTAGAACTGCCCTAAACTGAACTGCAAATAATTATCTGTGTATGTACACGTGTGGGAAAGAGAATGTATTGCATGCGTGTATGTTACATGGACATACGCACATACATCCGTTGGCCCACAGGACATTGTAAAATACTATCACATGACACCTTAAGTAGAAATAAGTAGGGACTTTTATTCCATCCTTTTTTTCACGTTTACATTTTAATTATCAAAAGTTGCTCCTGCCCCTCCCTGAAAAAAAAATTAAAAGCTTTTTTGTGTATTACAAAAGCTCCCAAAAGATACTAAATCTGTAGCTGCCTGGACCACAGCTGAGGAGCTGGACGCTCCCATGTGAACCCATGGAAACAGAGAGAAAAATGCTGGTTGCAAAGCTGTCTTACCCAAACAGTGGACAGAGCTTTTATAGCATCCCGAGAAGAATTTCTAAGTTGAAGCATATTCTTTATAACAGAGAGCTACAATCATGGAAAGTGACAAAATGGAGCTACGTACAGCAACATGAAAAATCCCACAAACTGTGTTGAGCATAAAAAAAAATAAAAGTTCCAGAATACTGTACACATCTAACAGCATTTATGTAAAATTTAAAACACACAAAGTAATATTGCATATCGCTTAAGGACTTATAGTGCGTTGTAAAATTCTAAACTCTAATTTGAGAATAATGAACACCAAATTCAGGACGGTGTTTTTAAAAGAAACAGAGGACCATAACAGCAAAATGTTAATATTTTGCAAAATTTGAGCACATACAATGTGGCAGGTACTCTCAAGATTAGATTCATGGTACAAATCAGAAAAAAGACCCCTACTCAGTACAGCCCAGCCTCCTCTGTCGGAGTTCTGAAGTCTCCCACACCCATGATCATCTTTGCCACTAGTTAAAGCCTTCCAGTCCTTTGTTGGCTCCATTAGTAAAGTTTAGCCTTACTTTTCTTATTGATTCCAAAAATAAGGCCTATGAAATTTGACATATGAAACAGCATATGGAGGCACTCTTTGGAGTTTGGAACTCAGAGCTTTGACCTTCATCTCACCTTCACACCTTGGACCCCCACCCAGGATTCCAAGGGACTTCACTGAAAAACCTTCAAATCCCAGGTCACTGCAGGATGCATGGGAGCTGGAAGGCTCTGAGGTCTCCCACAGACATTTAGAGAAAACAATAGTGTTCTCAACCTTTCCTTGAGGCTGTGTGAAATAATGGGCTCGCCTTAGACTCCTCTGGCCAGCCCATGGCCGCAACATGACCTCACTCTCTATGTACTAAGGTCTGCCCCCAACTCACCTGTTAGAGGTTCTGCCGCCTGCAGGTGTACATGACTGTGAAACTCATCACCAGGAGCACCTTGAAGCCCAGAAGGAAAGCCACAAAGATAAGGACAGGCATCTGAGGACCTAAGCACCAATGGGCAGAAGGGGACAGCAAATGGGGCTCTGTGAGTTTAAATACCTCACTCCACTCAGGAGACAAGGGTGACCCAGGAGCTCAGAGCACTAGAGGTGAGCTTACCTGAGCTTCCCACGGGCTTGTATGTGCCGTGGGCTGCTGTGGACAGGATGAGGTGGGCCTGGATGGGAGGCTGTGCCTCGTGCTGCACCTTACAGGTGAGCACCCGCTCAGACTCCTGGCCCGACACATTCACCACATGCAAGCTTTCCAAGGTGTAGGTCCCATCGCTATTCTTCTTGGACGTGAGTTGCTCAGCTCCCTTGAAGGTATGACAGTTCTCTATCCAGGTGAGATGCACACTCTGCGGATAGAATCTCTGCACGTGGCAGGTAATAGCCACCAAGTCCGAGGAGAATGAAGCCTGGGACACCATCACTGTAGGGGGAACTGACACAGTTCAGAGAAAGCAGACAATTACTACAGGAAACCCACTGTGCGAGCCCAGGAGCTCCTTGAAGATGGGTCAGCGGCCCAGGGCCTGCCCCGGAGGAGGAGTCAGGACCTGTTAACAGTGCTGAATGAGAGTGAATGCGTGCTTGATTCATGGTGGATGGAGGAACGCATTGATGAAAGAATGGTGGGATTGAGGAAAGCCATCCAAAGCACTCTCTCTCTCTCTCTCTCTCTCTCTCTCTGTTTTTTTTCCACTTTCACTACAAAAGATTCAAAGATGAACATTAAATTTTATTTAAGAACCCACAAGTCAGTTGCCTCATTCTATGGCTTGATAATACTAAGATCCGAAGATGTACAGACTCTATATGGTTATGAGTCGAAGCCACTGAGATTTTACATAGGAAGGAACTAGGGCGTGGACAAGTTTGGGAACTTGCCCAAGGCCACCAGGGGCAAAATTGGGATTATACCAGATATAGCAGGTTTTACCATCATTATCTCAACTTTAAGGCTATATGCATTTATGATCCTGACTTCTGAAATCCTGACCTAACAGCTTCTGTAATTCTTTTTAACTGATTTTCAGCTGGCAGTAAAATGTATTCATAATGAGGAAAATCTGGAAGATGTTAGATACTATAAAATGTTGTGTATTTCTGTAGAATTCATATGAACACACAGCGTGGTACTATCTAACCCTAAACCAAGGGCAGGGAGATCCAGATTGAGGTCCCTGCACTTACATCACAGTCAAACGCAAGAGTTTGTGTGAGTCACTTTCCCTCTGTCTCCAAAATTCTTAAATTTTGCAATTGTCCAAGATTAGATCACGTCTCACTGGCCTAGTGAAGACATTTCACCCATTGGTCTCGGGGAGAGAGAGTAACCCTTATGTTGAGCCATAGAAGGAACAAAGGGCATCTGATCCACCCGGCCAGCCCGATAAAATTCTATCAGCGCTACTTAATGGGTGGATAGACAAGGCAGGCCAATACCCCAGAAGGTCTCTATCTGTACTCAGCACACAGCTGTCCCCTTCAGCACACAGGTGGGGATTACTCCCAAGCAAAGAGGGGGACCCTGAGCAGGGAAGACTCAGGCCTCAGAACTGGGGTGATGTCCAGGTAGGATAGGCCAGGGTAAGGCACCCCCAGGCTAGGGTTAGGGGCTATAGAAGATGCTCAAAGGAGGGAGAGGCTCAGATGTCCCTTCCAGTGAGTTCTCCTGGCTGTGCGATGTCCAGGCAGGGTTGGGTTGGGAAGACAGAGACCTGGGCACAGCGGGTGGTCACCGCCGCCCCCCACCATCCCCCGCATGGAATGGCAGCACATATGATGTCTCTTTGAATCCTCAGAAAACCAAAAGAGCTAAACACAGAAGGCTACTTGGTATCAGAAAACAACAACAAAAAGCCACTTAGAAGGAACCTACACAAAACAGGCCCCAATTTCATAGATACTGTCAGGGAAGAATTGGTTGCAATTGCATCCTGAAAAACATTTCAGTGATAAAACTAATTTCTTTTAAGATTTTATTTATTTATTTGACAGAGAGAGAGAGAGATCACAAGTAGGCAGAGAGAGAGGGAGAAGCAGGCTCCCCACTGAGCAGAGAGCCCCACAAGGGGCTCGATCCCCGGAGCCTGAGATCATGACCTGAGCCGAAGGTAGAGGCTCAACCCACTGAGCCACCCAGGCACCCCAATAAAACTAATTTTATTTAATTTATATTTTAATCAGATGTAAAAAATAACCACAACTATGCACCAGCTCTTAGAAGGAACGAGTGTTAGGAGTGTAAGAAGGTAGATATCATTTTCCCTCAAACCTTACACGACAGTACCAACAAATCCGTATGATACCTACAAATTCCACACCCACAGCACCACCATTAGAAGGTAATGGAAAAACTATTTGAAAGCATTTGAACATTCTATCAATTTTCACGGGGGCCTCTTTTAATCCAAGTGTCCTCTTTCGAAGCGCCCATGGAATCATGAGCATCGTGGATCTTTTTCTTCTTTTTCCACCTTGAAGCACTCAGAGGCTTCGCCTGGGATCCCAGCAGTTCCCCCATGTCACTGGCATTTACTTCTTGAAATACAACTTTGGCAAGATCTCTGCTTTTACTTTGCAGTGGATGCAGATTCTTTCGGCACAGTGTGGTCTCTTGCTTGCCACACTTCCATCGAACTTAGTTTTAATTCAAACTTAATCGTATAAGTCATTAAGTCATTGGTGAATATTTGTATTTTCTATGATTTTTGCTTTTCCATACACTTGTCTCAACTCCGGGAAATTATATAATAAATGCCCAGATAAGGGGGACCCCCTGAATGATCATTTTCCTGCTTTACACTCAAAGGCATTGAAGCAGGTGATCCCACGATGGTAAAAAGCAGCTAGAAGCCTGAATTCATACAAAAGCTCTCTCACTACCGGCTTTCCAACCTGGGGCAGACTTTACCTCTTTGAATCTCAGTTTCCTTGAGCAAATCACCAGTGGGAGGAACAGTATAGGTCAGTGGCACACCCTTCATAAGTCAACTCACACCCGTGTGCTTTACTGACTATGTGCTGTGCTCATTTGGGGTGTTAATATCAATATTTTTATTTATGTGACACGATGCCTTTATTGCCACGATAACAGCAAAAATATTGAGGAAACCATTTTGTAAACTTTAAAGTCCTATACACATCTAAGGAATCAATTTTCCTGCTGTGCAACCTTGGACCGCTCACTTGCCTTCTCTGGGCTTTAGAGTTGTCATAAACAATGGGATGGTTGCTATAATTCCTTCTAGGCAGGATACATACTATCTCACTGAATTTACAGACCTGTCAAGCATCGGTCCAAGAAAATCAACCACAACAAATCAGACAAGAAAGAAAAAAAAAAGACTTTGACGTGCTCTTCATGTAAAACAATAATAATAAAACCACGAAATTCCTGGAAGATACTGTTCTCCTGGAAGATACTGTTCTCCATTTTACGGGTCAGGAAACGGAGTCCAGAGAGGATAGGACAAGGAAGAATGAGTAGCTACAGAGTGACGGCCACCCGAGCGGTTAGCAAGAGCAAGGCCTGCGTTACGTACTTGACGGGTCAAGTTCGCTGAATTCTCGCCACAACCAGGTGAGGGAGGGCTGTACCGTGTTCAGAGGAGGCAACTGAGGCAGAGTCGCGCACAGCCCAGCTCTGCGCTGACCCCCCTGAGCGGGGAGAACGTCCTTACCCCGGAGGTACTGGTCCAGGCTGATGTTTTTCTGGAACACCGGCACGGACTTGTGATTGACGTGGCACTGGACTGAGGAGAGGACGTCGTCGGCCAGCAGCGGGACGAGCACTCTGCTGCTCACGTTGTACGTGTCCCCGCTGGCGTGGACCTCGGTCTGCTGCTTGGGGAGCTCGCGGTTCTTCTTCCGCCAGGTCACAGTCACCTGACGGGAGGGGAAGCCGGAGGACGTGTAGGTCAGCTGGATGCTCGTGCCGGGCTCCGATCGCTGCAGGGGGCCTTGCAAGGAGGAAGAGTGGGTGCTCCGGCCTGCAGGGAGAGAGCCCTCCCGTGAGAGGCACGGAGGCGCCCAGGTGCCCGCGGCTCCCCGAGCACCGCCAGGGTTTCCTCCCCCGTCCGGTGTAAAGGTTAATTCTGACGGGCGTTGGATTCTGAAGCTGACATCAGAGGCCAGGCGATGACAGCAGGGTCATTGCTGACTCCCACCCCCACCTCCCGGCGAACACCCATATCGCCGGCCTCTGCTGTGCAGCTCGGCCAACTCACCAGGTTCTCACTGCAACCCTAGGAGGTGGGGACGCTGACTATCTCCATTTCACAGATGAAGACACTGAGGCCCGGACCAGGCTAGGTAGTCAGTGGCAGAGCTGGGCTTCTTAGCCAGGCAGTCTGGCCCCAGGGTCTGTGCGCTCTCGGCTCAGGTCTGTCCTCCATTCCCAGAAAGGGAACAGCGCCCTGCACTCAAAGCCCAGGTCATATAAAAAAGCAGGCGGCCCAGAGAAGAGGTTAGGAGCACGGGCTTTGGGGTCACACTCAGCTCGAGTTTGCATTCCCGGCCCCTCCACTGGCCGAGCCCGAGCAACTTGGCTCTTGAAGACCCAGCTTCCCCGCCTGCAAACTGGGGACGATTCTTAATTTTCAGTTAATAAATGAAGTAAAGGAACTAGAGTAGAATATAGTGATACCATAATGATCCTTCCATAAGTGATCTATCATCATCCTATACTCACAATAACCATCTGAGAAATCATTGTTAATCGTATTTCTCTCTCTCTCTCTTTTTTTTTTAAGATTTTATTTATTTATTTGACAGAGAGAGAGATCACAAGTAGGCAGAGAGGCAGGCAGAGGGAGAGAGGGGGAAGCAGGCTCCCCACTGAGCAGAGAGCCTGATGCGGGGCTCGATTCCAGGACCCTGAGATCATGACCGGAGCCGAAGGCAGAGACTTTAACCCACTGAGCCACCCAGGCGCCCCTGTTAATCATATTTCTCATGTTAGAGAAAGAAATGGCTCAGAGAGGGTTGGTGATGTGCCCCCGGGCCTCCCAGCAAATAGAACCCATGTTCTAAACCAAGGGTTGTGACTTCAGGTCAAGGCCTCTTTCTGATACATCACGGCTGTCTTTACTTTTCTACAGTTGGTGCCCTAATGATCAGTGAACATTAGTTAATTTCTTCCTGCAGCCCGGCTTTGGACCGTGTACCCTGGGGACTGCAAACAGTCATGGCCCAGCACCGTTTGTGCACCCCGTTGTTCGGTTGTCAAGTGGGGGTCAAGGAGAGGAATGTGTAACGAGGCAGGTGCCACAGCTGTCAGGACAGAGATGAGGAACTGACCCCAGGACAGGCAGTGCCATCCCTGAGGGCAAAGACGGCTGGTGGCAGCCCTGTGAGGGGACACCCATCAGCTGAGCTCCAGAGTCTGGGCACCTCCAGGCACAAGATCCAGAGTCTGCTTCAGAGGGGTAAGGATCCCGTCAGGGAGGAGAGGGGCAAGCAGATCGAGCCTGGCAGCAGGAGGCCCCGGGGGCTAAGTGACACTGTGGGGACTGAACCATGAGCACGGCAGGGCCATTTAGGGGGAAGGAAATCCAGGAATAGAGGGTGTAAGATTGAGATTGGAGAGGAGAGGTGAGATCACACCGAGGTCCGTATTCTCCAGCAGGAGGGGGGAGAAACATACAAAAGAGCACACCGAATTTGTGGGCAGACCGTCCAGCCTTCTGACCCCAGCTCAGACCTCTGCACCCTGGGCTCCCTGTCCCGTCATGTCAGCCGAGCCAGGTGAGCGCTCCTGGGACACGGTAGGTGCCTCGCAGGTCTCAGCCCGAGGCCAACGGAGGCCCGAGGTAGGGATGCTGAAGCGGGGGTCTGTGGGCTAGACTGGGGAGGTCTAGCTGCGAAGGTCCGCTCACCCAAAACAGAAGGGGCCCGGACGCCCGAAAAGGAAAGAAGATGAGGCAACAAGGAAAAAGCTCGCAGTGAGTCAGCAAAGAAGTGGGTCAGAAAGAAATAACGACACTCGATTCGAAAGAGAAAAGATCATTTTGAAGTTTTCCACCCAGATCCGTGTATCCCACTGGGTGAACGGTTCTCTTATTTCTGCTGGACAACCAACAAAAAGGAACCCGAGAAACTGAAAGGTGAGTGGGATCATTCCCTCCAGGAATTCTTAGAGCGGGCAGGTCAGGGCCCGATCTGGGGGTGGGGGGGAGGTGGGCTGCAGGGTGGAAGCCCCCGCCGGGATGGAGCCACGCCTCCATCCGCCCCTCGCGGGGAGCAGCGTGGGCGCTGACGCACGCACACAGCCGCAGCCGCAGCCGCTCACACCTGCTGCAGGGAGCGGTCCTTGCCCACTTCGCGTGGCTCCGGAGAGCTGTCCGTCCGCGCCGGGCTCGCCCAGGCCCGGCCAATCGCAATACTCTCTTCTCTTCCACTCAACATCCCTCCCACCGCCCCGCCGCCAGCCACTCCTCCCAAGGGGAGCCAGGCTGGACCCAGAAAAGCCGGAGCGCTCCTGGGTCTGAACCGCTAGCAGGCAGCTCCCCCTAGTGGACAAAGTCTTGTGCGGCCAAAAAGGACAAGAGGTAGGAGATGGGAGAGGAGGATTAGGATGGGGAGGAGGGAGGGTAGAAGGATGAAGAGGAGGAGGGCGTTGGAGGAGAGAGAAAGGACAGAGAGAGAGAGAGAGAGAGAGAGAGAGAGAGAGAGAGAGGAGAGAATACTGAATAGTAGAGTAGAGAGGAGAATCTTGCTCCGGCACCCACTCTGTTTCCCAGCTAAGGGAGTCAAGAATTCTGGTCTCTCTTTAAAATTGACTCCCAGGGGGCGCCTGGGTGGCTCAGTTGGTGAAGTGTCTGCCTTCGGCTCAGGGCATGATCCCGAGGTCCTGGGATCGAGTCCCACATCGGGCTCCCTTTCAGCGGGGAGTCTGCTTCTCCCTCTCCCTCTGCCTCCTCCCTGGTTTGTGTGTGCTCTCGCTCTTGCTCACTCTCTCTCAAATAAATAAAAATCTTTGAAAATGAAATAAAGCTGACTCCCAGAATCTTCCAGCTGAATCAGTCTTGATTAAAAGCCTTCCTGGAGGGGCGCCTGGGTGGCTCAGTGGGTTAAAGCCTCTGCCTTCAGCTCAGGTCATGATCTCAGGGTCTGGGATCGAGCCCCACATGGGGCTCTCTGCTCGGCGGGGAGCCCGCTTCCCCCTCTCTCTCTGTCAGGTAAATAAATAAAATCTTTAAAAAAAAAAAAAAAGAGTCTTCCTGGAAGAGACTCTGGTGCCCAGCAGTCCACAATCCCTGCCATTTCCTGCAGTCAGGTGTTAAGGCAGAGAACTTTCTACCTGAGGATCCCATGGGATTGGGAAAGGGAAGTCCTCTCCTTCTTCTTGGTGAGGGTGTGGGGGAGGGAGGGAACTTAGGGGTGAATGGCTCAGAGTTTTATCACCAGCCCAGGGCATCCCCCCTTTCCTCACCTTCAGCCAACACTGCCCTGAGTCTCTGACCGACTACTGCCCACACCCCTGGCTGATGGTGGCTGTGCTCATGCCTGACCGTCCCAGCCATGCCGCCCAGAGGGGCCCCGGCAAGAGACCGCACCAACCTCTCCCCGACCTTGACCCCTGAGCCCGCAGGGTGATGTTGGCCTGGACTGGGGGCTGCTCATCCTGGACCACCCAGCAGGCAAACTCGCTCCCCTCCAGCTTGGCCTCGGCCTGCCGGGTGTGCTCCAGGGAGTAGGTCCCATCTGGGTTTCTCGTGACCTGCGGGGACTCCACCGTCTGGACCTTGTGTCTGTTCTCCATCCACGTGAGACGTAGGTCAGAGGGGTAGAAGTGGCTCGCGTGGCAGGTGAGATTCACTCTCTGATGCACATGGATGTGCATCCCCGAGGTCTTGGTGGTGATCTTCAGGGTGGGGACAACTAAAACAGCCAGAAGCATCTGTTGACGTTACTCCTGCCCGCCCGGCCTGTTCCTACTGCCAGGAACATGCCGCGAGACCTCTCACATTCTCATGGGTTCCTTTTTTTTTGGAAATAATGTTTTCTTGTACCCTCAATGTAAGGCAAATAAAGTGAAATGTTGATGTTCATTAAATATGGGTAGGGGTACCTAGGGGTCTGGTATATTCATTTTTTTTTTTGGTATATTCATTTTTGCACGTTTGAAATAGTTCATCTCATGAGATATAATTTTAAGAGTGACTGAAATAGGACGCCCACGAGGACAGGGATTTCATTTTATCGCTGTACCCCAGCCCCTAGGACAGTACCTGGCACATGGCAATCATTCATTACTGCTGAACGAATAAGACATTTTTCTAATTTAAAAATAATAACAAGGATATTAATAGAGCAGAGATGTTTAGAAAATGGAAGGTTGGGGCCAGATCATAAGATAATAGCAAGATAATAAGGATGACAAATGGAAGGTTGGGGCCAGACATTCATAAACAACTTACTGGGGGCCAGGCACTGTTCTAGGGGCTTGAAACATGTAATCCTCACGTGAAACCGACAAGGTGGTTTTATATCTATTCCCATTCTGAGAGGAGGACTGAGGCACAAAGAGCTTAAGTAACTCACCCAAGGTCACCCATGTAGAGCGGTGTGGCTGGGACTCAGCCCACAGGGTCAGCCTCTGAAGCCCAGGCCTTTCCTGGCCACACTGTGTGGTCAGCGATGGCAATGAGGAATTCTGGGCTCCCTGTTGTGAACTGGGGCTCTGGGCAGAAGACCCTGGAAGCCAGTGCTGCTGGGGAAATGACATCCCCCCAACACACACACACACACACACACACACACATACCCCTACTGCCCACCCACCTTGGAGCACTTGGGACAGGTTCATGGTCTTTCGCAAGGGCTCTTCCAGCGCTCCATGGGTGACCTCGCAGGTGATCCCCAATAAGACATCTTGGCGGGCCAGTGTCACCCACACCTTGCTGGTGACGGAATAGTTGCCTTTGTCGTTAGTCACCAGGTGCTGGGCTGAGGCTGGGTGCTCGTCTCTGCCCTTCATCCAGGTGACGTTGAAGTCCCAGGAGCTGAAGGGGCCAGCGGTACAGTTGAAAGGCACTGGCTTTCCGGGGGTTGTCCTCTGAGATGGGCCCGTCAGAGAGATGAAGGGCTTTCCAGCTGTGAAAGAGAGTTTGTGACCAGACAGAACAGGATGTGTCCCACACTCAACAGTCTGTAAGGGCTGCCTGTGGCACGTCGGGCCTTGTGGGCTGCCTGTGCGCTGGGTCTGGTTCCGGGCTTGCAGAGCGTAAAGCAGATGATAAGTAAACAAGCAAATATATCATTAAAACTGGGGCTCAACTTCAGGGACATCAGAAGTGCAGAGGTTAAAAAAAAAAAAAATGCCAGAAGTCTTAGTCTAGAAGTGAATGGAGAAGGCTTCCTGGAGGAGGTGACATTTTGAGCTGAACCTGAGGGATGGATAGGAGCTAGCTATGAGAAGGGGCAGGGGAAGAACGTTCTAGAAAGTGGGACTAGCAGGTGAGAATACATTGGGAGGAAGGGCTTGGTGGGCTTGAGAGGCTGAGAAAGCTGCAGGACCCCAGCCTCATGGGCAAAGAGGTCCACGGGGGGAAGAGCCTGTGGGACAGGGTGATGCTCCTGGCTGTGTTCTGAGCGTGATGGGAGGCCACTGGGGACTGTGAACACAAGGGCAAGTGGCCTCGTGGATGTGGTTTAGAAGGAAACAGGTTCCCGTGCGGGGGTGGAAAGGAGGGTGGCGGGGTGGGAGCTGGGACACCAGTAAGGAGGTGGTGTAGGCTTGCCTGGCCCAGGAGGGAGAGCTACTGGGGAACCAGAGACCTGTGTGGCAGATATGGCCAGCAGCACTTGGGGACAGGCTGAAGGGGTGTGGGGGACCCAGTGGGTTGTGGAGAAATGTCTTCCAAGCTTTTCTCTCGGGCATCTGGGTGGACGGTCCTGGTTTTGGGGAGAAGTGTGGTGAAGACTCAAGCTTTCCCTCTTGGACATCGGTGTGAGTCGAGAGCCACTGCGGGCAGGGATGTTTGGCCCCCCTAGTCAGATCATTCCCGACTGGGCATCCAGCCGCCCTCTTCCCGCTCGCCACCGGGGGAGGGGGGAGTTCTCCCCCCCCCCCACCGAGGCAGCTTTGCCCACCCTCTTTGAGTCCAGCATCTGTGTCCTAGAGTCGTCCCAGCACAACTGCAGGGCTAGACTCCCCTCCCCTCACGTCATTCTGAACACCCAAGAAACTGATCAGAAGCCTTAGAGAATGAAGCTGCATGTCCACAAAGCAGAAAAGTGACCCAGGGAAGATGGAGGAATCCACCCCAGAAGAGGAGATGGAGACACAGAGGTTTAGTGACCTGTACAAGGTCACCCAGCCTGTCGGGGGCTCAGGAAGGATGTGAAGCAGGTCTGTTCGCCCGAGAGTCCCCACTCTTCCCGCGATTCCGAAGGTGCCATCACTCGGCGGTCCTCCCCTCGGTCTCTCCAGCCCTCATGCCCTCTCTGACCTAGAGCAGCTGGCCACTCAGACCAAAGCCGACATCAGGGAGACCGGGTGGGAGGTGGGCTCCCTCTCACCCCCTGCCCTTCCCCAGTCTCTCGCCCTCATGTCCTCCTGAACCCCGTCACCTTCGTTCCCACACAAGGTCCGCCGTGAGGAAGGGACACAGGGGAGCGCCCTGGCTGGTGGGCAGAGGGCTCAGCGAGGTCCCCTGGGACCCAGACCCCTGCAACACAAGGCAGCTGGTTTAAGTAACCCCCAGGGCCTCCCTGCCAGCTCTGGGCCACACCCAGGACTTACCTGTGAGTCCCAGCAGGAGCACGGGCAGGAGGGAGCCCAGGGCCTGCCCACGTGTAGCAGCCATGGTGACGAGGCCCAGTGTCCCTGATCTGCACTGGGTGCCCACCCTGCAGGAGGCTCTGCTGGAGCCCGGGAGCCACGGCTGGGCTGCCCGGCAGCCGAGGGCGAGCAACGCGCTTCCTGGACACACGCCCACCTGGGGCCTGGAGCAGTGGTTTGAGCCACAGGGAGAGAAGTGGTCCCTGTGGCCCGGCTTCCTTCCAAACCCCAAACCCTCCGGCCTGGGGTCTGTGGCTGGGAAGGCGTCTGCTGCCTTTAGCCTGGGTGCCGACTATCCCCGAGGCCCCACGGCAGGGGAGTGGGGAAGGGGCTGGGCTCCACCTTGAGCTTGGAGCCACCGAGCTCCTGCGAAGGGCTGAGCCTCCTCGGTGCTGAACAAGCGTGAGGGACAGCCTGCTGTAGCCCCGGGCCATGGCGGCTCCTGGGTCTGCAGGGACAGGTGGATGCGGCCCGGGAAGGGTTGGTGAAGCGAGCTGGGTCTTACAGCAGCAGATAAAACCAGGAAGGGGCACCGACGTGCATACCGAGCCCCTGCCCGCCGCTTCGCTAGGCTGACACGGTGTGGCTCCGGCTCTCCCGGTGCCCAGAACCTTCTAGGAGGCTCCAGGCCTGGGGAAGCCCAATGCTACCAACAGCTACCAATACCCTGGCCTCTCCCCTCGGTCATTCCCCATCCTCTTTCAGTGCTAGATTTGGCTTCCCCATGGCTAGCCCTGGCGTGTGTATTTACTCGTTCTTGATCCCTTTCCCTCAGAAAGCATGATTGGCTGTGAGGATTGCTGTCCTTCGTTCATTGCTGTGACTAGCACCTCGCACTGTGCCGGGCACGTAGTAGGTCCTCAGTAGTAATGGGACCAGGTAGGTTCTCAGGCCTAATAAAAAGCAGCGACGTCTGGCTGGGCTCCCAGCCATCCCGCCTCCCCCATGTTCTCTGTTCACCCACCCAGCTGGGGACGGAGCTGTTAGTCTGAGGGGGACTGCTTTGGAATCTCTCCCCTTGTCTCCTCAGCCGAGCAGGCCCCCCTAATACGTCCCAGGGATAGGGGTGCCTGTGGGAAGAGGAAGTCGGCTCTTCCCCTCCAGGCTTCTCGTGAGGCAGACAGTGGACTCGCCGCACTAGCAAGAGAAAAAGGAACTGAAGGGAGATAGGGTGCTGTAGATGCGGTCTGGACTTCCCCCATATGGTGTGGCTGGGGGCCAGGTGCTCAAAGAGCCCCCAGGAAGGAAGGTGGGCAAGCTTAGAGCATCCTGTCAGCAGCCCACTCGAGAAGGCTCCAGAAGCAAGAGGTCGCGGCAGGGACTCTGGGGGCAGAGCCTCAGAGCTGGATCAGACTGTGCGCGGGAGAGGTGTGTGGTGGGCATCCCTGCACGCCCACAGGCACGCCCACACACAGGTGCATGGCCACACACAGGTGCACGCCCACAGGCACGCCCACACACAGGTGCACGCCCACAGGCACGCCC
>CM052811.1:96282779-96378545 GCA_028533885.1 Nasua narica | reverse complement strand
CGTTGGTCAAACCCGAGCCTCCGTTTCCTAATATGTAGCAAGACGCTCATGATATCTACTCATGACTGAGTCGCGTGCATGGAATGTCTAAAGTCCCGAACACAGAATAAAAGTGAATTCAGTGTGAGTTTCCATCCCGAGAAACGTGACCCCGTCCTGGTTCCTCTTAGACTTCTTCCACCTGTTAACTCCTTCTACTCACCTTTCCACTCCTCATTTAGCTCTCTCTATGGAAACACAGTGGGAGCCACAGGGAGCTTTAAATGTCCAGTATCCATGTGGGAAAAGTAAAAAGAAAGACAATATTAATTTTAGCTAATATATTTTAACACAACATCTGAAATTGTATCATTTCAATAAATAAATGCTATAAAAAGGCTGTGATGTTTTGCATTATTTTTTCCTTTAGTCTTTGAAAGTTTCAACAAAGTGAGATGCAGTCCTACCAAAACAATAAAGTAGTTTTTAATAAGATATACATATTTTTACACTGCTTCAGTTTTGTAATTTAAATTTAAAATAATTAAAATTAAATGCAATTAAAAACTCAGTTCCTCCACCAACAACATTTTTTCACAGAAATAGAGCAAATAGGAAAATTTGCTTGGAACCACAAAAGACCCCAGATAGCCGAAGCAATCTTGAAGAGGAAGAACAAAGCTGGAGGTATCACAATCCCAGATCTCAAAATATACTACAAAGTTCTCGTAATCAAAACAGTGTGGTACTGGCACAGAGACAGACACATTGATCAATAGAACAGAATAGAGAGTCCGGAAATAAACCCAAACTTATATGGTCAATTAATCTACAACAAAGGAGGCAAGAACATATATTGGGAAAAAGTCAGCCTTTTTAAAAAATGATGCTGGGAAAACTGAACAGCTACATGCAAAAGAATGAAACTGGATTCCTTTCTCCAACCGTACACAAAAAAACCCTCAAAATAGATTAAAGACCTAAATGTGAGACCTGAAATCACAAAACTCCTTAAGAAAACATGGACAGTAATGTCTTGGACATCGTCCTTAGTAACATTTTACTAGATATGTCTCCTGGGGCAAGGGAAACAGAGGCAAAAATAAACTCTTGGGGCTACACCAAAATATAAAGCTTTTGCACGGAAAAGAACCACTAACAAAATGACAAGGTAACCTCCTGAATGGGAGAAGATATTTGCAAATGATATATCCAATAAGGGGTTAATATCCAAAATATATGAATAACTTCCACAACTCAACACCAAAAACTCCCCCAACAATCTGATTTAAAAATGGGCAGAGGACCTGAATAAGCATTTTTCCAAAGAAGATGTGCAGATGGACAAGAGACTCATTGGAAAGATGCTCAACATCACTCACCATCAGGGAAATGCAAATCAAAACCACAATGAGATATCACCTCACACCTGTCAGAATGGCTAAACTCAAAAAGGTAAGAAACAGTAAATGTTGGTGAGGGTGGGAAGGAAAAGGAACCCTTGTGCCCTGTTGGTGGGAATGCAAACTGGTGCAGCCGCTGTGGAAAACAGTAGGGAGCTTCCCCAAAAAGTGAAAAATAGAGCTACCCTAAGATCCAGTCATTCCATTACTGGGCATTTACCCAAAGAAAATAAAAACACTAATTTGAAAAGATGTAAGCACCTCTATGTTATTGCATTATTTACAACACCCAAGATATGAAATAACCTAAGTATCCATCCATAAATGAATAAAGAAGATGTAATATATGTACACGGAGGCATATTACTCAGCTGTAAAAGAGAACGAGATCCGGCCATTTGCAACAACATGGTTGGAGCTGCAGAGTAGAACGCTAAGGGAAATAAGTCCGAAAGAGAAAGGCAAATACCGTATGATCTCACTCACGTATGGAATTTAAGAAACAAAGCAAATGAACAAACTGAGAAGAAAAAAGAGACAAATGAACAAAACCCCTTACTCTTTTTTTTTTTAAAGATTTTATTTATTTATTTGATAGAGAGAGAGAGAGATCACAAGTAGGCAGAGAGGCAGGCAGAGAGAGAGGGGGAAGCAGGCTCCCTGCTGAGCAGAGAGCCCGATGCGGGGCTCAATTCCAGGACCCTGAGATCATATCCTGAGCCAAAGGCAGAGGCTTGAACCCACTGAGCCACCCAGGCGCCCCTACATACATATTTTTTTAATTCTCTTCCTTTATGGTACTGGCCACATTTCAAGTGCTTAGTGGCCCACCTGTAGCTAGTGGTCGCCATTTTGGATAGTACTGTCTTGGGTCAAACATTTCTTCTTCAGGAAAGCCATCCCTATACTGGTACCCCCTCCCCCATCGGTTTGGGTACTTCTCTGGCATAGCATTTATCACAGCTGGAATTTATTTTTTGATTCGCAGTTAGTTGCATAATTTCCTTCCTCATACTGTAAACTCTGTGAGGGCAGCGACCATGCTTTAGTTTCCCACTGCGAATAAGTGCCGGGGAGCACGGTAGGTGCTCGGTGAACGTTTGTTGTTTGGATAGATGGATGTTTAGATACACAAACAAACAAGAGAGGATGTGTGCTTGGGAGGTAAGGGGAAGGAGGAGGCACTACTAATGAGAAAGCAGAGAAGGCTTCCTGGAGGAAGTGACTTTGTCTTCAAGGGCTCTGCTTGACCCTTAGGCTTCAGTCATACCGTCGGCAAGAAAGCAAGGAACTGGCCACATCAGGCTGGGGCTGTAAGGGATGCACAGTCATGGGCAGTGAAGCTGGAAGGCTTGAGAAATGGGCGATTGGAATCGTCTCGGGGGTGGTCTGAGGAGTGCCAAGGTAACCACAGGGCTCACCCAGGCTGGGCCTCGTGCCCACTGGGCGACACTGGGTTTCCTGAGCGGAGGCACGCCAGTCTTCTTCCTGATTCCAGCGGCAGCAGAAGTGAATCTCAAACAGTTTGCAAGCACGATGTCGTATGGGTGGAGGGCCCCGAGAGAATTCATCATGAGTGTGGACCCCAGCCCTGGCCCATGGGCTGAGGGGCCAGAGAGACTAGAGCTCCTAGCTCCTCGGAAAAGGGTCCTTAAAATCCAGCCCCTTCCAGCAAGGATCCATTACCATTCCCCCCACATCATCTTCTTAGATGAGGCTTAGACTCAGCTTAGACAAGCCACTCCTGTCATCCTACTGCTCCTCCAAAGATGTGTGTCTCCCCACGATGGTGACCCAACTCCTCGATGGCAGGAACCATTGTCCCCCTGCTCCACGTCTGAGTCCTCAGTGCCCAGCACAGCGTCTGGTACAGAATAGCCTCCCAACACATGTTTGCAAAGTGAATTCATTTCATTATGAGTTTGCTCATTCCTATAACAGCTCTTTCTAGAGTGCCAATTATGTGCCACATAAAGGAACAAATATGCCCCATAACTTCAGGGAGGCTTAACTGGTATGAAGAACTGCCTGGGAAGACCTGGGGGTGGGGGATGGAGGCCCGTGAGCTGGGACCCGAATGAAGGGAAGCTACGGCGCCATCTTGGGGAAGAGTGCTGCAGAGAAGGAAGCAGCATGCAGGATGGGTGTGAACCGGGAGCAGGGGACAGCAGCATGGTCACCGCATTGGAGCCGGGGGAGGGGAGCAGATGGGTGTGGGAGAAACCACAGGCCCTCATCTCGTGGGCTGTGGTAAGGAGCTTGGATTGCAATCTGTGCACAGTGCATCAAAAGGCTGAGGGCAGAGGTGCGGCGGGATCCCATTTGTAAATTAAAAACTCACCCACAGGTGGCTGGGAGTGGGGTGGGAGCAGGCGCCAGGAGGGGCGCGGTAGGGCGGTGGCATAGGGGGTGGGAGGAGGGAAAGAAAGCAAGAGGCCACTGCAGCTGTGGAGCCTGGGGCTTGGGGGGAGAGACAGGGATGGTGAGGAGCGGGAGCTAGGCATTTGCGAAGTGTCCGCATGGGAGGGGTTTCCGTGCTGCGTGGGGCACGGGCAGTTGGGAAAGCGTGGAGAGGAGAGAGAAGGAGCGGCTCCCAGGGCTGTGACCTGGCTCTGCCACCAATTTGCAGGGTGACCTTGGGCCATGTCTCTGGGCCTCAGATGCCACGAGTGGACATGGAGGGGTTCGGGTCAGGGCACCGCTAAGGGCTCTCTTGCCTGACCGTTCACGAGCTGGTTTCATTTCCCGCCGTCTGGTGTCCCGCCCAGACCCAGCCTCCTTCGCACGGTGTCTGCAGAGCCTGCTTCCCCAGCAAAGGGGGTCAGCATCTCGGGCGTGCGACGCCTGAAGCTGTGCAGGGCTCCGAGCGGGACAGCCTCACGCTTGATGTCCTGCTCCGCATCACTGTCTGGAAACACTTAATGATTTTTGAACAAGGGGCCCTGCCTTCTCAGTTTGCACCGGGCCCTGTTAATTACGGGGTCTGTGCTCCTGCACGCCCTTGGCCTCCTCGGTGAGCGGAGGGGAACTGCCACAGATGCGGCGGGCATCCCGCAGCAGGGAGGGGAGGGGCCCCTCTGGCCACTGCACAGCAGGACTGAGGACCCCGGCTGGTGCCCTCTGTGGCGCCTTGGTCCTCGCCGTCACCATCACTGGCAGCTCCCCACACCTCCCAGACTCTCTGATATCCCCCACGGTCCCAACGACTTCCCCGTTCTGGGACCGAAGACTTTGACCACTTGGATGGATTGACTCCAGTGACCCCACTCCCACAAAGCAAAAGAAAATAAAAGCAAATAACAGGAGATGACAGGTGAAGATCAAGGCCCGAAGACTGGCTTTGATGATGGACTTGCGGGCTCCATGCACTTGGGGAGGGGGCAGCACATGTGTGGGAACAGGAGGAAGAAAGCGAAGCCGGGGGAGATGAAGTGACTCGTTTGATAGAGACCCGCAGCCGCACGGGAGCCAACGGGGAAGTTCCAGGGAGGTGCCTTTCACCTTCAGAGAAAGAAGGGCTTTCTAACAATGAACGCTCTCCAATAGTGAAACCTCTTACCTTCTGAGAGGGAACTCCCCCTCACCAGGGGTGTGCAAGTCACGAATGTCACGGGACAGGACGCATGTCACGGATGCTGAAGAAAGGTTCTGGCTAAACAGTGGGATTAGGGAAGTGTTTGTTTTTTTTATAATTTTTATTTTATTTATTTGAGAGAGAGAGAGAGAGAATGAGAGGGGAGAAGATCAGAGGGAGAAGCAGTCTTCCCACAGAGCTGGGAGCCTGATATGGGACTCGATCCCCGGACTCCGGGGTCATGACCTGAGCCGAAGGCAGTCGCCCAACCAACTGAGCCACCCAGGCGCCCCGTGTTTGTTTTTTTTAAAACCATGGGCCACAATGCAATCATGGGGGAATGAAATCAGTTGAATGGACCTAAGCAACATTTTTTTTTCTTAAGAATGGAAAAGATAGGAGACGAGACAAGAGGAAATGTCGTGGGTTTATCCCATGTAGTAAGGAAAAATGCTGTTTCTTGACACTTTGTGTGTGTGTGTGTGTGTTTCACTGGATGGCGACATAAAGGACATTACTCACCATTGGTGCTAGTCAGAAAGACTGAAAGCCTCGGCGAGTTCTTCTCCAAGAACCTTCCAACTTTGCAGTCATGGGAGGCACGGTTCTTAGATTTTATGTATGAAATTATGAGGCTGGAATTCTAAGATTCGTTTCTTTCTTTTTCATTCATTTATTTCACATTTATTTAACAGCTCTTGCAAGCCATGCTGGGTGCTAGGGGCACGAAGATAGATCAGAATCAGTCCCTGCCCTCCAGTCCCGTGGTGGAGACAGACATTTAAGCAGATCATTATATACCGTGTAACAAGTGCTTCAGTAAGCACTTGGCCGGGTGCGTGGGTGCATATTTCACCCAAACCTCGGAGGGAGGTGCTTTTCCCAGCACCATTCTGCAGGTGAGGAAAAAAAAAAAAATCCAGACTCAAATGGTCACACAAAGGAGTAATCAAGGACACCCAGCAGAGCCCTGATTTGTACCCAGACCACCTGAAGGTACAGGTGGGAGGTGTGGCGGCTCAAGGAAGAAGGGTTTATATTGAGCAGCTGGGGTGGGTTAGGGAGAGTCAGGGAAAATATCACCGTAGAAGGGACCCTTGAACGGTCTTGAAGGAAGAGTCAGAGTCTGATGGGATGGCCAGACAAGGTGGCAGAGTCATTCCTTTCCTCAAAAGACCATGCTGAGAATAGGAAAGGGTGGGATTTTAGAGCAGGCAGACCTGGTTTGAACTTTAGTTCCAGCTTTTACTAGCTGTGTGACCCTGCACAAGTTGCCTACCCTCTCTGGGCCTCCATTTTCTCACGGGAGGTTAGCATTAGATTAGAGACCCCATATGTAATGTGTCTAGCGTTAGCACAATAGTGGGAGCTTCCTGCTGATTACAACCCATTGGTGAGGTTTCCCCAAGTTCAAATCCCATCTTTGGCAGTTACCATCTGTCCAGGTGACCTTGGGCAAGTTACTCACTTCTCTGTGCCTCATCTTTAAAACCACATAAGGGTATGGAAATAAATCAACACACGTCAAGTGCTTAGAAGAGCATCAGGCACAAATCAGCTGCATGATAGAGATTGCTACACGCTGTGTTAAGAGCTTTATAATTTTATTCATTAATTAGATTAACAAACGACTGTTGAGGGGTCGCCATGTTGCAGGCAACGTTCAAGGTGCATCAGAGAGTCTCACTAATTCAGCACATGGCTGGGACCCTGGGTGTGATACTGAGGTCATCTTCTGTGGGGAGCGGCAGTGAGGACAGGATTTGGTGGGAGGCGAGCTGGGTGGTGAGAAATGAGGCTGGAGAAATGGGATGGGTCAGAAAGTGAAAAACATTTTATGTCACGTCACCCTACAAACAGTGGAGAGCCCAGGGTGATTTTCAATCTGGGGGATTTTTATTCTTAGAATTTATGATTCCCCCAGTGCAAAACTCTAAGTCTAGATGCCAAAGTCTTTATGATCCCAAGATTATAGTCCTACGATTTTGTGACCCTTAATACTTCTTACTTGCAATGGCAAATTGATATAAAAAATGGCGGTAATAGGGACTTCTGGTTTCAACTCTGACACGTAAAGAGCTTAAAAGCCATTACTTCTGTCTTAACAATAAGAAAAAGCTGGATGAGCTGAAAAAACAAGGACTTTTCTTGAATCCGCCAGAGAAGTGAGGCTGCAGGGCAAACGGTCACCCCAGAGTCTGAGGAGCTGGGTGCATCCAAAAAGATATGTCTTAGCTGTAGCAATGCCAAGAATTGATAGGAACACCTACGCAGTAATTCTGATGAATTGCTGAAGGCAATTTAGAAACCAGTCTAAGATACAGAACTCCCCTGGATATGGGCAGTGGGGAAGACCTCTTACTTTTGCAGGTTTTATCCTCTGGGAACCTCACCAGGTTCTAGGGGGAACGATCTGATAGAGCTGTCCATGTGGCCCTCGCAGGAAGAGGCAGAGTGGCCATGGTGTGGTCCTCCTGGAACTTTCCCCTCAACTCCAGGGGACAGGACTATGTGAGAGCGCCGTTCAGAGACTTTATCCCAGCTAAGACCAAAGGAACTCTGCACAACTCCAGACCTCTCCAGACTTCCTGTTTCAATGGGGTGTTGGAGGGTGGGGTGGAACACACACACACACACACACACACACACACACACACACACACACACGCCCATAGACAACACAGTAAATAGGCTGGGCTGTTGTAGTGAGAGAAGAGACCAGAAGCAGGGGGAGGGGAGCTCTACCTCCAAAGAAGGAATAGAAATGCTTCTAAAAGGCATTTTAGAAGAGATAAGAGGAACGCTGAGATAAGAGGAACCCTACTAAAAGCCTGAAACTTCTTTAGAAGGTTAGGGATGCCCGCCCTCCACTCAGCTCTACCATCGCGCCCTTAAGGCTCCCATTTAATAGTAGTGGATTACAGCTGAAATTGATGTAAACCACATATTTTTTCTGAGGAGCAGTACAAAGGGAAACTCCGGAGCCAAAAAAGAAAGAGAGAACAAGGACACAATGGAACTTGAAACCCCCGGTGCCTAGAGCTACAAGCATTGAGTGCAGCTCAACGCCTGGAAAGATTAACATCAATCCTCACACAGAAGGTCTATCTCCCTTAGTATTTATTATCCTATACAACATGTTCAGCTTTCAGCGAAAATTTACAAAGCATGCTTGTGTTCATTTCCCCGAGGCTGCTGTGATGAATAACCCACAAGCTCAGTGGCTTAAAGCAACGGAAATGGATTTCCTTACCATCCCGGAAGCCAGAAATCCATAATCACCATCACTGAGATCACAACGCCAGCAGGGCTGCCTCCCCTTAAAGGCTCTAGGGGACACTCTCTTCCACGCATCTTCCAGCTTCTGACAGCAGCTGCCCTTCCTTGGACTTGTGATTGAGTCACTCTATTTGTTCTCCCTACAATCACATCACCTTCTCCTTTTCCGTGGGATTCCGGCATGGATGTGACCGCATCTATCCTGGATAATCTTCCCATCTCAAAGGCAAGAAAGGAAAAAATAACAGACTGCAGAGACAAAACAGACATGAGAAGCAGACTCAGATATGATACTGATGTCAGAATGATCAGACAGGGAATTTAAAATAACTGCAACTATAATGTCAAAGATTCTAATGGAAACACTTTCTCCGAGATTCCATATGTTAGGCAATAAAAAAAAAATCGTAATAAATTTTAGAGTATTGAAATTATATGGAGAAACGATGGCCTTTTAACAACCAGTGCTGGAACAATGAGATGTCCACGTGCGCAAAAGAAAAAAGATCCTCGGTGTAGGCTTTATACTTTACATGAAAAGTAACTAAAGAGAACTCAAACTGATCACAGACCTAAAGGTAAAGCACAAAACAATAAAGGTCTAGAAGAAAATAGGAGAAAATCTGCTCAACTCTGGATTTGGTGGTGAGTTTTTAGATACAATACCAGAAATGCAATCCACGGGAGAGAAAAAATGATAAGTTGGACTTTGTTAAGCTTTTGCTCTGTAAAATACACTGTTAAGAGGATGAAAAGACAGGCCAGAGGATGGGAGTAAACATTTACAAATCACATCTCCGATAAAAGATCATATCCAGCACATGCAGTGACCTTCTAAAACTCACCAAGAAGAAAACAAACAATGCAATTTTAAAATGGGCAAAAGATAGGAATAGACACCTCACCAAAGAACATACACAGGTGGCCAATAAGCATATGAAAAGATTCTCAGCATCATTTGTCTTTAGGAAATACAAATGAAAATAAAAACGCAAATGAAAACAACAACTACGGCCAGTTAAAATGGCCAAATTCCACCACCCCCCCACCCCCCCCACCCCCGACACAAAATTGGCAAAACCAAGTGTGGATGAAGAGGCAGAGAAGACACTCTTACTCACTGCTGTTGGGAATGCAAGATGTCACAGTTACTTTGGCAAACAGTTTGGCAGTTTCTTATAAAGTTAATCATAGATTTACCATATGACCCAGCAAATTACCCAACTGGTTAGAAATATTATGCTTAACACAAGAGTCGCACAAAAATATTTATAGCAGCCTTCTACTCCTGATAAAGCTGGCAGCAGCTAAGACGTCCTTTACTAGGTGAATGGATAACGATGGTCCGTCCATACTATAGAATGCTCTTCAATGATCAAAAGGAACCAGCTGCTAAGCCATACAACAGTGTGAATGCATCTTAAGTGCATATCGCTAAATGAAAGAAGCCAGTCTCCAAGGGTTACATACTGTTTGATTCCATTTATATGATTAACAAAAAGGCAAAACTATAGAGTTCAAAGACAGACCAGGGGCTGCCAGGGATTTGATGAGAGAGGGATAGTTGACTGGGTGAAACCCCGTGGGTATTTCCGAGCCACAGAAGCATTCTGCATGGCACTTGAGTAATGCATACCTGACTCTCGATTTGTCAAAGAACTTGACGGAACAAGAATTAAAGGGAATCCTAACGTAGGCAGATTTTAGAAAAGAATGTAACTCTATTACAAACATAGGGCATCCTCTCACTGAATGATGGCAGCAATAGGCGTGCGGACCTGAATAACTTAAGAAATAACTGGAAACGAGACGGAAGACCAAAGAACTGTCCGTAAGCACTGTACACTAGTTGCTAAAGTCATTCTCACGGAAGGATGGGTTGACAATTCTGAAACTCCTGTGCATGCTTGCTAGCATTGAACAATGAAATAAATGAGTCCGCTGAATGGCGGGAGCGGGCGTCTCACGGTTGAACTGGGGGATTATAGATAAGCAAGGGGAGAATGATAGAATGAACACCGTGAGTGGACTTGAGTTGGGGGCATCAACATGCCCTCATGTTTAGCTTCATATCGATACTAATGGATAGATACGGAAATAGTGACAGTGATTTGTATACACAGGTGTGTGTGTGCGTGCGCGTGTGCGTGTGTGTGTGTGTGTGTGTGTGTACACAGTACCCACTAGGAATGGACCCGAGTTGCCACAAGCACACTCAGGACCCAGATCTTGATTTTTAATACAATTTTCCGATAAAAGGAAACGGACTCCTTGGAGAAAGGGCTGATTCTAGAGCTGAGGAAGAAAATCAAGTAGATGAACTTGGAGCCTCTTATGGTGCCGGAATGTAAGGAAGTGCTCAAAAATCAAAATCAAAACAAAACAAAAATGGTGCGGGTATGTGACAGGGGCGTGGGCGTCAACACCCATCCAGCCCAAACCGGAAAAATGTGAGCGACAAAATAGATAACATAGTATTAGATGATGACACACAGTATAATTAAATACCATTGAGTCCACATTGATACAATAAATGATTGAATAAACAAACAACAGGAGAATTCCAAATAACTCACGTAGATCCTGCCCCCCGTAAGGAGGCGGAGAGTAACGTTTCATCTCTCAAATGTGGGCTGTGCACAGTGACTTCCTTTTACAGAGAACAAGATGGAAACGGCAAGAAGAGTAACATTCCAGTGGAGAAACCTGGCAACCGCTACCTTAACTAGGTGATTAAGGTTAACGACATTAATGGTACATGATGCCGATAGCGTGTTCTCTTGATGTCATGCATCGAGAAGGACACTTGGCTTCTGCGGTCTTCCTCGAAACCCAGAACTCCCTCTAACGGTGAGAAAAACACTCGAAAAACTCTAATTGAGGGACAGTCTACCGAAAACCTGACCGGCATGCCTCAAGACTGTCACAGAATCAAATACAAGGGAAGTCTGAGACACTGTCACACCGCAGAGAAGCCTACGGAGCTGGGATGATTAAAGGTAATATGGTATTTTCAAGGGGATCCTGAAACAGAAACAAGACATCGAGGAAGAACTCATGAAATCTAAAAAAAGTATGGAGTTTAGTTGAAAGTTAGCCATCACCATGGGTCCTTTAGTTGGGACAAATGTATCCCAGTAATATAAGGATTACCAGCGGGGGAAACTGAGTACAGGGTATATAGGAACTGCCTGTATCACCTCTGCAACTTTTTTTTTTTTTTTTTTGGTAAATCTAACTCCTGTAAAATAAAAATGTTATTTAAATATATTTTTTAATGGGGGCACCTGGGTGGCTCAGTGGGTTAAAGCCTCTGCCTTCGGCTCAGGTCATGATCTCGGGGTCCTGGGATCGAGCCCCACTTCGAGCTCTCTGCTCATTAGCAGGGAGGCTGCTTCCCCCTCTCTCTCTGCCTGTCTCTCTCCCTACTTGTGATCTCTCTCTGTCAAATAAATAAAATAAAATAAAATAAAATAAATATATTTTTTAATGACTGCAATAGTTCCTGTCCCAAGCCTCAGACGCTTTGCAATATGACTTTGCCTCTCCACCGTTGGAGAGCTGGTTCCTATTTCCCCATTGAATCTGGGCTAGCCCGTGACTTGCTTGGGCTGGAAGAATGTGCTACCAGTGGAATGTGAGACCAGTCACGGAGTCTCAAGAGGCCTTGCAAATCACCTGATGATGAGACATGACCCAGGCACCCTTCTTACCCCCGCCGGCGGCTAGCCAAACCGCCAGCCATGTGACTGAGACCATGTTCGTAGATGAGCCTGCCCCCAGCAGACCTGCCCTCTGATCTAGATACAAGGGGACAAGGCGAAAGGAGCTTGGCCTCACCCCGATCGGCAGGGCCGCCAGTGATACATATGAACAACAACAAAACCTTTTGGTGATACGGCAATAGCTAAGTGATTCATTCATACCTGAGCATAATGGTGTGTGTACAAGGTTATTTGTTGTAATGATATGATTGTAAAAGATTAAGAGCCACCTAAAGGCTCATCAGCAGGGCACTGATCAAATAATTGTGAGATCTGTACAATGGAATATTATGCAGCTATTCAAAATGAGGCTGCTCTGAACCACCAATCGCTATGGAACAAATCCCACCATGCGCTTTCTAAGTGAAGCCACACGAAGCAGAAGAGCATATAGGGGAAGCTACTGATCCTCTAAAATATTTATATGTGCATAGACTTCCGGCTGGAGGATACACGAGAAACAGGACAATGGCTGCCTCTAGGAAGGGGAACTAGTCTGCTGGGAACAAGGGGAAGGGACACTTCCTTTTCACTCTACCATCTTTTTTATCTTTTGAATCATGTAAATGTGTTATCTATTCAAAAATAAATAAAAGCAGAATGACAAAAACCCTCCTGTGCCTTTCAATTTTGGTCTATTATTCTCTACTCGCAAGATTTCCCAGATCCACAAGGCTCCAAAGAGCCGTAGGAGAGCTAAGCGGTATTTTCTCCAGGCGGCCTCCAACCACGTGCTAAGTGAAGCCGGTTTCCTTGTTTGCGAGCTTTGCCAGGCCCGCACAACCTCGCCTGCCCACTGGGGGGCAGCAGGAGGCTTCCTTTCCGGTAAGGAACTGCGGAGAGATCAAGGTCCGCCCCAATATCATAGCAGGCTTGTCGGCTCCTACAGAAAGGGCTGGGGCCTTCCCTATTAAAATAATAGCAACAACAACAACAATAACAATAAATAATAATAATTATTAATAAAATATATGGTTTCGATTCTGGACAAAAACATCCCAGAACCCCCTCCAGGCACGAGATCATCCAGCCATTCCCCAGGGGAAGCCTGCGCATCTTCTGGGGTTGGGGCAGGGTTGAGGGTCGGTGGCAGAGACAGATGGGGTGGGGAGAGGAGGGAGATGATGGAAACTTCCTTGTCCTTCGCCTCCACCCGGCTCTATAAAATCATTGGGAGAAATCGACGTTCAGGCTGCTAAGACTAACAATCCTTATACTCAGGAGATCTGGAGGGTTTGCCACTGACCCCCTGCCACAACCTTGAAAAAGCCCCTTTCAACCTTGAACCTGCTCCACATTTGTAAGCGGGAAGCGGGAAGTGGTGACTTTAAGAATGAATTAAGCAATTGATTTGGGTCATTGAACGAAGGACCTTCTAGGTTGCTTTACCCCCATTTTACAGAAGCTGAGGACCCTTGGGGCAGAATCGCTTGCGGCTAGCTACACAGCCGGCAAGGGGAGGAACAGGATTTGAATCCAGGTTTCTTTGGCTCCTGACTCCCTCTTCTTACCACTGAACTCATCCAGCCTCTGAGGGCTGCCCAGAGGGACTGCACAGGAGAGGTGGCTGAGAAAGAGAGTTGGAAAGGGACTCGAGGCTGGCCGCGTTCACCACCGAGTCGCTTCCGCGTGCCGCGCGCGCACCCCTCAGGGAAGCTGCCTTCCCCTGGAGACAGCCGTGTGACCTTCGCGCCCCCTTGGGACGGGAGAGCAGGAGGCCCGTGGCTTGCTGTGCCCTGAGCCCCCGCGAAGAGTCTAGACGAACGCGCAGCGCCGCCCTCCCAGCCGGCGGCCCTGGCGGTCCCACCACCCCCGGGCGGCTGGGGCAGGGCGCACGCTGCGGTCTGCAAACCCGGCCTTTCAGCAAGCACCTGTCGCGTCTGCGTGCGCAGGCCTTTGTTCGCGCACCGGGGACCGAGGGGACCGAGGGGACCGAAAGGCCGCTTTTCCGAATTCGCTTCTGCCGCGTCTTGAAACACACACGCGCCCGGAACAAAAACACAGTGCGGCGGAAACCCGCGCTCAGAGCGCATTCCTGTGCGGGTGCGGACGAGTCCCAGCGGGCCTTCGATCCCGGGCACTCAGCCCCTGCCTCAGTTTGTCCATCTGCAGGCGGGAGCTGGTGGGTAGAAGGGTTCAGCCCAGTGCCAGCTCTGAGCTGGAATGCTTTTTTTTTTTTTTTTTTTCCAGGCACAGCGGGAGGTTGCCGTGGAGAGTTTGTGTTCCCCAGAGGAGTCAGACAATAAACAAGTACAGGAAAAAACAGACAAGATCATTTGAAACAGCAAGTGTTAATATAATAGGAGCACACGTGTACAGCTTGCCAGGCTCCGTTCTGAATGCTGCGGGCTGTGCGTCGGCCCCTCTGAGCTCGCGGCAAACCCCAGCCCGAGTAATTACCACCCCCTTTCACAGATGGGAAGACGGAGGTTGACTCGCCTATTGGAGGGAAATGAGACGTTGAAGAATCTACTCATGAGAAAGCAGTTGAGAAATTTCCTCGAGTGTCCAGCCGATGGTGGAGACCAGATTTCCACAGCGAACCGACAGCTGGGCTCCAAGTGTGCCCTCTTAATGCTCCAGTCTGTCACTCCTGCTGTGCGATGTCAGAAAGAGCCACTGAGGCTAGAGGAGAGATGTTTCCAAAGGGGATGTCGGGGACCGTGTCTGCAGAGGGGGGCCCAGCTAAGCCGAGGCCTGAGTGATGGGAGGACCTGGCCGTGCAAAGAGCTGGGCGCGCCCGGAGGGGGAAACAGCAAGGGCAATAGCCCTGAGGTGGGAATAGTGGGCTGGTATACTTCATACACACAAGCAAGGTCAAGGGCGCCGGAGGTGAGCAGGAAAACAGCAAGAGTGGCGGGCGAGGAGGCTGCCGGTGGCCAGAGGCCGGGTGGAGAGATTTGGCCAGGGGTTGGGAGTTCATTCCCGCTGGGATGGCCGCTGAAGGGGCCGTGCTGATGAACTTGACTAGATGACGGACACCCTCCCGGCTCTGCCAGGTTTCCTTGAAGAAGGCAGTTGGCCCCTTAACTCCTAAACACACCCCCTTGCCTTTGGATCTCCTGGCCTTCATGAGATTCATGATGACGTTCACCAGCCCTTGGCCTCCGACACAAACCTGGAGATGTCCGATCAGCTAAGCCCTCATTTTATAGACAGGGTGACACCGAGGCCCAGACCGAAGGAAAGGATCAGGTGTCCTCTGGGTAGGTTTCAGTTACGAGCATAGGCTTGACCTGACGCTTAGACCCAGGCAAGGGGCACCCTGCCCTTGTCCTCGCGAGTTAAAGGGCCTCTCTTGGGCCCTCTTCCAGCTGTTTATGACCCCCACTCCCACCCCAGGGCCAAGGAGACACAGCCAGCCATGCC
Source organism: Nasua narica (assembly GCA_028533885.1). Lineage (NCBI taxonomy): Eukaryota > Metazoa > Chordata > Mammalia > Carnivora > Procyonidae > Nasua > Nasua narica. The sequence continues at coordinate 96,363,177 of CM052811.1, read as the reverse complement.
TTTACCCACTTTCTAGACATACTGGGGGTTCCCAGGGTCCCTGAAATCCAAAGGTCCCAAGCCCGCTGCCAGGGCCCATGGACTAGGGTCAGGGGGAGGCAAAGGGCAGTCAGGGGTCGGGGGAGCTTATAAAGGCATGGATGTCTTCACACAGGCACTTGGGGTCTGCACGGTGCAGTGTGGACCTGGAAGAGAAGGGAAGAGGACGGGCTGGGGGCCGGGGTCCAGCTCCTCCCGGTGTCACCATTCTGCATTTCGGGGCAGGCATCTGAGGGGTCTGAGATTTCCAAACTGAATCTGGCCTTCCAGGCTGTTATGAAGTTATATTCATCGAGGAAAAGGATAGAGCATTTTTTAAAAAAAAAAAACAATATATTAGCCTGATGTATAATGTTTAAATATTTAGATTTTGGGGGCGGTGAGCGGGCCCCAGGCCCCACCAATATCAGGAGCAGGTCTGGGTTAGCACATAGGAAATATTCAGTATTTATCAACCAGATGGATTAATCTCATTTGATTTAATCCTCACACAGACTCTACAAGGGAAATAGCATCGTCTGTGTTTTATTGATGAGGAAACTAAGCTTGGAGAGATTTTGTGACTGGTCCAGTTTGTCACATTAGAAAGTAGCAGAGCTGAGCCTCCAGCCCTAACGTATCTGATTCTAAAAATCCATTGCACTTGGTTCCTGACAAGTTCATACCCATTATGAACACATGAAATGTATTATTGCAGCTTGAGCACATCACTTGGTCTTTTTGGATAAGTGCACTGTTTACATTACATGAAAAAGGTCTCTTCTTGATTCTTAGTTTATCCTCTAAGGTGCTGTGGGAGGAAACAGCACAGATATTAATGCTCCGTTGAACAATTGTGGGGAAACTGAGGCCCACGAGCAACGATCCAAGGTATCATCAAAGCTTAAACACCTAGGGTTTACTCTTCTTGGATGACAAGAAATCCGGAGGTGGCCAGACCTCCAGAGGGTGTAATTGTTGTGCCATCCTCAACAAATACCTTCTACCTCATGGTCTGTTCGGGTTATTTATTGCTACATAACAAACAAGCCCCAAACGATAATCATTTTATTATTTTCTATAATTTTGTGGGTCAGAAATTTGGGCAGGGCTCAGCTGGGTGAGCCTTCTGATCTATGGGCATTGACTAGTCACTTGGTCATGTTCAGCTGATGGTCAGGTTCATCTAGAGGATCAAGATGGTTTTACTGGGAAGACTGCAATGCTGAGCTCAGCTGGGTCCCCTATTCCTTTCAGGAAGTCTCAAGGCCTCTCCAGGTGGTCTGTCCAGAAGAATGGTTTGACCTTTTCCATGGCAGCTCATGGATACAAGAGGCCATAGCGGAAGCTGCCAGTTTGCTTAAGGGCAAGGCCTAGAATTAGCAGAGCATTATTTCCACGGTCCTCTGTCCATGAAGTCACAGGCCCGCCCAGAATCAGGAGGAGAGGAAGTAGACTCTGCCACATAAACTCTTCCTCTTGAACGACGAAGGACCAAAAAATTAGTAACCATCTTTAATTCACCACATGGTCCAAAAATGGCTCCTGAGATCCAGTCGTCACATCACAAATTCCAGCCAGCAGAGAGAAAGAGAGGAGTAAGGTATATACCCTCCCTTTTAAGACATTTTCTACAAGACACAAAACATTTCTCTTTGGTAAGAACTCACATGGCCATACCTAGGACATGGAAAGGAAGAAGGGAAGTGTAATCTTCATTCCAGGCTGCCATGTGCCCCACTGAAATTAGGGATTCTATTGACTAAGTAAGAAGAGGAAAGTAGATATCAAGGAAAAACTAGAAATCTGTTGCACTGTTGGATTTTTTGCTACCAGCAGCCAAATACATTGTTGTTTTTTTTTTTTTAAGATTTACTTATTTATTTATTTGAGAGAGAGAGAGAGAGAAAGAGAGCAAGAGCAGGGAGAGGGACAGAGACAGAGGGAGAGAGAAAGAGAGAGAATCCATAAGCAGACTCCCCACCGAGTGCAGACCCCAACACGGGGCTTGATCCCAGGACCCTGAGTTCATGACCTGAGCCAAAACCAAGTTAACGGTTTTAACTTGGGACTCGGGGCCAAGCCAAGCACATTCCTAATGGGTATGTTTCAATTCCAGTCTTGTCCCTCCTGATATATCCTGCACACGGAACCAAAATAACCTTTCCTTTTTAATTAGTTTTGTATGTTCCTAAAAGGTACATCTTTTAATCATTCCCATGCCAACAGCAAGTTCTGAAGTTTTTTTTGTGTGGGGACCATGGGATTTTAATGCCTAAAATAACAATAAACTCATTGACTGTACACCTGGCACCTTACCAAGCACCATATGAACAAATCTTACTCTGTCCTCACAGTAACCGGATGAGAAAGGATCGTACGCGAGGAAACAGGAGCCCAGAGAGGTTAAGTGGCTTGCCCCGGGCCACACAGTGAACAGATGCAAGGTGGAGATTCACATCCTTGTCAGATCCCAGGGATGTCCTGAGGCACCCACGTGTGTGAACACGTAGACCATTTACTGGTAACTACCCCGGAGCGTGGACAAGGCCGATGGCTGGAGTGGAATGTTAGAAGAGGTGAACACGAGCCACGAACCCGCAGGCGCAGCCCCCTCTGCAATCCTTTGGTGGGAGGTCAGCCGGGCATATTTCAGGGATTTAAGCTGGCACCAGGAATTCATGTCATTCCATTTCCTTTATACCCTGAATGCACCCCAGACCACGAGTGGGAAATGGTAGAATTGACGTCTGTCAGATAGAAGGACTAATCCCCATTCTGCTGACTTATCCAGGTGTGGAGGACCACAGAGGACAAGGGGTAGGAGCGGCCTTTGCCGAACAGAGCTGGTGACGCATGCAGAAGGCACTTGGGCAGACCGCATCGTCTCCCTGGAGAGCAGGGAGGGCTGGGATGCGGATGGGGGCAGGCAGCGGGCTGCCCCTGCTGGGGGTCTCCTACCCACAGCCTCACGGAGCAAGCGGCCCGCGGTGGGCGATTACACGCAGGTGCCATCAGGGGACATGGTGACCCGGAGGGGCCCAAACCTGTCTTGGAATCCCGGCGCCACCCTCACTCGGTGAGGGACCCTTGGACAAATCATAATGACCTCCGTTTTCACATCTAGAAGGTGGGATTAAACACAGAAACTGTTGCATTGGCATTTTGTGAAGAATGGCGTGAGAACGTGCCTTTAAAACGCCTAAGTGCAGAAGAACTGTCCAACCGGTGGTAATGACAACAGTGATTACATTTTTAATTACATTTTTCAGTGCAGCGCTAATTAAGTATGTCCTATAGGTGTTTCATTGGCTAGCTTAGTACTCTTCACCGCAACACTGAGATGTAGTTAACATTATTAATTCCCCACTTAGAGATGTAGAGATGGAGGTACGGTTAGATGGAAAGCTGCCCAAGGTCACCGTAAGTGGGGGGGGGGGGCGGGCAGGGTTTGAACCTGAACCCAAGCTGTCTGATCTAGAGTCCGCCTTAACGAATACGCCACGCTCTGGCCGGTCCTGCCGTGGTCCTTATATTCCGTACCCGCCTCAACAACTGCCCCAACAGCTGATTGGAGCAAAACAGCACCAATGGAGACGGCCAGTTTGGGTTTGGATCCAAGGGAGTCAGTCAAATGCACAAAAACTGGAAGACGGGGAGATCAGAGGGTGCAAAGACAGTGGGAAGGCACAGGGTTAATGAAGCCCAGACTTCTGGGAGGAGGAAGGAGGAGTGAGGACCAGCACACACCTGCTGGTGAGAGGGCCATGAGCGAACTCATTCCCCGCGCACTGGGTCCCGAGTGGTCTCCCACTGGCTAAACTGCATTCTGTGAGGCATGGTCAGAAATCCTGCTTTCTGTTCCCTCCTCGTAGCTTTACAACAATCCCCGTGGCTCCAGTTAACCTGAGAGTTCCTGCCCTTTTCATCCAAAACGAGGCTGTAGCCTTCATCTTTAACCTCAGGGTAAATGCTAATAGTGGGAAGTGGCAAATGAAGAGGGGCAGTAACTCGCTCCATGCAAGACGTTGCATGGCCAGACATTAGCATGAGGAGGCCGGGAGAGACAGCCCCGTCCGGCTCCTGGTACCCTAGAGGCCTAGGTCACTTCTGTATCTATGATCAGGCTCTCACACAGCATCTTGGGGGACGCCAGGCCTGGCTTCTCCCCTGCATCCCAGGTTCATACGTCCAGTCGATGGTTCAATATCTGCATTTGGTGTTGCCCACGCATCTCAATTTTAACCTGTTCCAAACAGAACTTCCCACCATGCCTCCCAAACCCATCCCTTCTGCAGGATTTCCATTTCAGGAAATGCCAAACCTCCACTTCGAGTTGCTGAGATTAAACATCTTGGCGTCATCCCTGACCCCTCTTCTGGTCTCATATCCGACATTCCTCCAGCCAACAAATCCCATTGGCTACCTTCCGAGCATTTCCAGCGACGGGACCACCTCCGACCACGCCCACCAAGACCACCGTGGTCTGGGTCACCATCCTCTCCCCCCGGGGGATGACTGCAGGAGCCTTCTGCAGCTCCTGTCCTCATTTTCTACAATCGTTCTTCACTCAGCAGCCCCAGAGGGGTCCCGTTAAAAGCTGATCTGCCCATCCCCTTGCTCAAAACCCACCGATCGTTTCCCTTCTCACCTGGGAAAAACAAAGGTCTTTACGAAGGCCTTCAAGGTCTTGCACTGTGGCCTGGCCAGTTCTCATAAGTAGCTGCCTCCCTGACCTCACCTGCCCATCATGTCCCCTGCTTTCCCTCTGCTCCAACCTCACAAGGATCTCACTGATCTTGGAAGGAATGTTCCCAGCATGGGGCCTTGACATTTGCTGTTCCCTCTGCCCGGAGTGTTCCTTCTTCATGGGTCACCTCACCTTGTTTGGGGTTTGGGTCACCTTGGCAGAGAAGCCTTCTCCGGGCACCTTACTAATGACTGTCACCGCCCCCCCCCACCAGTCTACTTCCCAGCTCTTTTTTACTCTGTAGCACCAGGCCGCGTGTCACAATCTGACTCGCTATCCATCGTACTTAGTGTTTATTATCATGTCCTGCACTAGATCGCATGAGCTGTGTGTGGGAAAGCGCTATCGTCCGCCACGCGCACCGCTGTGAACCCACGACTTAGGACACAGTCCTCGGCAGGTAGCAGGTGCTCCGCGAATCTTTGTCGGAGGAAAAAAAGAACACACCAACGAGGACTTCCGGGAGACATCCTGGTCCAGCTGCCCCTCTGGGTGTTTCCAGACTCGTCGTTTACCTCCTGGATCCGATTAGGGGTAAGCCCCAAGGCCCTGCCCCAGCCATGAGAACCAAGCAGACCAGTCAAGGAGGGATTCGTACAAATAAGTGGCGATTTCTTTTTAAATACGACTTTTAGGGGCACCTGGGTGGCTCAGTGGGTTCAAGCCTCTGCCTTCCGCTCAGGTCATGATCTTGGGGTCCTGGGATCGAGCCCCGCATCGGGCTCTCTGCTCACCCGGGAGCCTGCTTACCCCCCTCTCTCTGCCTGCCTCTCTGCCTACTTGTGATCTCTCTATCAAATAAATAAATAAAATCTAAATAAATAAATAAATAAGACTTTTGTTTCCCCTTAATACAAAAGTCCTGTGTCGCAGCTGTTGGCTCTCCTGTCAAATCGCATTTTACCCCACGAACTTGGCCCTGGTGCTCTGTGTTCCAGCCAAGGATCTGGTCCCTAATTCTGGTCACGGAATTCCCTGGTGAGCCATGTGGGCCTTACAGGAGGTTCCTGGGGAAGCTGAGGCTCATCGCCTCCCAGCGGCACATACCTGAGACCCCATCACGCAGGAGAGACTCTGTCACTGACTGATGAGGCTGGGAACAGGTAATGGGGTCCTCGTGCGATTCTCCCCACTTTCCTGTAGTTTGAAAGTTTCCTTTAAAAAGAAAGTTTTTTAAAGGAAAAACAAACCTTTTAAAAGAGTGTTTTCTCTGAAGCTCCTGCTCCTGGACACACCCCCGTAGGACTTCCCATCACCCTTTCCTCCCCACCCTCGCCACCCACAACTTCTCTCTTCCCCTCCCCTGGGTCTGCTGTGCTTACCAGCAGCCCGTCGGCATCCTGGTGTCGTGTGAGGACGCTTAGAAACCTTTGATGCCCTCTTGTTTCCCCATCTCCCGAGATTTGGAACCGGATGGTCCGGGGGTGGGGGTGGCGCTGGGTGTAGTAAATGCTACCTTGGAGATTCTGGCATTTTCCCGAGCTGATCAAGCATCTTCTCAACCAAGACCAATCCCCGATTTTTGGCTGCACCCAGGGGCCTCCTGTTAAGAGGGTCCAGCTTTCTTGGAAAGCAGCTTAGCAACACCTTTAGTCCCCTGAGCCCCTCCCTGGGGTCCCGCCACAAGCGACTTAGAGTTATGTCTTTCAGACCCAGCCAATGCACTTCCCTCGCCACCGGGCTGTCTGGCGGATGACGGTCTTCCCATTGCCTTATGCAGCGTGGGTTCACGGTCACCGTTTGGAAAGCGCCGAGAAGCACACAGGAGCCGACCACAGCTCCACTTTGACCCGGTGATTCCGGAACAGAAAGGATCCGTTGGCACTGAGTCACTTTAAGGGAGCAGCTGAAAAACACATTCAAAGGGCCATGATGATAATGAGTATGCTAATGTGATTTCCATTGGGTGCCTATGTTCCCTCCAAAAAAAAAACGCTGTCTGACCTTCCTCATGGATTCAAAGCTTCCATTGAAGTCGACGGGGGATTTGGGTTAAAATAACATCAAAGTTTTCCCTTAAATGGGCAAAACTGGGGAGTCGTGAATTAAGGGTGAGTTTCACATTGGCCTCGACACTGCTGACCTTGAGGGGAAGAGGGACGCCCTGGTAGGCTGTTGAGTGGGGCTTCTGGCCAGGCAGCTGTTGCCTTTGGGTGGGCTGATGCAAATGGTAAATGGGGGTCCCTTTTACATGACCCATGAGCTCCGGAGGCCGGAGTTCAAATCTCAGCTCTCTACTCAGTAGCCAGATGACCTTGGGCAAGGCAAATCATTTCTCTGATTGAGCCTCAATGTGCCCATCTGTAAAATGGCATTGATGAAACATCCTTTGCTGAGTTGCTTCCGAGATTAAAGAAGTACATCTGCGGGAAGAGGCAGGGAAGTGGAAGACATTTTGAAGCTCTCCACCCTCCCACCCAGTCGCAGGCACAGCCACGGGTAGGGAGCCCAGCCTCCCGCCTCCCGGCCCTTCCTTCCTTCGCTCAGTGTATATTTATGAGGCCCTTCCTGGGTGCCCGGCACCGTCTGGGTGCTGGGGAGTCATCTGTGAGCAAAACAGATGAGCTCTGCTCTCACTGGGGTCGCCATTCCAGTGGGGTGGGGGAGACCCCAAACCCAGGAACAGAAACAATCCCTAAGTGGTGACAAGTGCAATGGAGAAGGAAGAGAAAAGTCCTGACAAAAGGGACAGAACTTTAGAATCAGACAGACCCAAATTCAAATCCCAGCTCGCCCCTTGCCGGCTGTGTAACTCTTGGGAGAGTAATTTTATCTCCCTGACAATCTTCTCATATGTTCAGTGAGATCTGCTGATCATTCATCCACCCATTGAACAAATATTTATAGGATTCCGTCTTGAGTCAGGCATTCTTCTGCATGTTGGAGAGTTGGCAGTGAATAAAGCAGATGAAAATCCTTGCCCTTGGAAGCTTAAGCTCTAGAGGAGAGAAACAGACATGGGACGAATATATACATTTCGGGTGATGAAGGAAAAGCAAGCAAGGTAAGGGGGTGGAGAATGATGGAGAAGGGTGCCTTTTGATGTAGGGTGGTGAGGGAAGGTCTCTGAGGGGAGGCGGCATTGGAGCTGAGGCCTGAAGGTCTGGGGGGAATTAGCCCTGTGGGCTTCTGGAAGGAAGGTCTTCCCAGCCAGGGCAGAAAGCAAGGGCAAAGGCCCTGAGGTAGGACCAAGCACAGCTGTTGGGAGGTTTGGAGAAGTAGAGACAAGATAGCACAGTGCTGGGCTCTGAGCTGGAGCTCAGTACATAGGGGTCATTATCTGTGCCCCTTTCATGTCAAATGGGGGCTAAGTTGCTTTCCGCTATCATAAATGTTCTCGGGGTTTCTGTAGATTGGGGACCTGTTCATTCGTTCTTCTTCTCTTGCTCTCTGAGTGAGAACCAGCAAGCCACACTCTCTGGCCCCTCTCCAGTCCCAGCCAGCAGGGATGGTGGCCACGACTGGGCGCGGGTGTGTGTGATGAACGATGGTCCTTAAACTCTGATGCCCGCATCCTGAATCTCTTTCCTCTCCACAGCTTTGCGGACGAGACGCCCTGGCAACGCCGCGCCCGACTCCAAGATGCGCCTCCATCTGGGTTGGAAGGCAACATCTGCTAAACAGCTGCATCTTATTTAAGGGTTGGTACTTAATGAAATTACTCTGCTCCGGTAGGGGCCGGAGGAGCTGTGCAAGAAGGGGCAGGCCCGGGTGCAAGCGTGTGTGCCGCGCCTCCCCGAGTTGGCCCAAACCCCCTTCCCCAGGCCTCTTCCAGCATCCTAGGCTCCAGGGATCACCTCCCATGAGCTCGTGCGGTACTTTGTCTGGAGCATTGCATACCCTTACACTGCAGTGTCGCGGACCCTGCCGTTCCGTGAGCTCCTGGTGGTTGTGAAGCAAGTTTAATTCATCTTTATAATCCCAGCACTGCGCCTGACTCCCCAAAGACGCTTAACAAGTGTTTGGCTAATACGTGGGTGGATGGGGAGACCTGGCTGGCTCAGTCTGCTGAGCGTCTGCCTTCGACTCGGGTTGTGATCCCAGGGTCCTGGGATCGAGCCCCACGTTGGGCTCCCGGCTTAGTGGGAATCTGCTCCTTCCTCTCCCCGGTCCCTCCCACCGCCTCACTCTCTCTCAAATAAATAAATAAAATCTTTAAAAAAATAGATAGAGAAAGGGATGGAGGAAGAGAGGGAAGAAAGAAGGGATCGGTGAACAGTAGATGCCACTTTAATGTCACTGCTTCCCATGCGTCTGAGCTGCCACCACTTCCTCTGGGGACACATATTACCATCTCTTACTGGCCTTCCAGCTTGCACTCATGCCCCCAATAGTTCCCTGTACTTAGAGCACCCAGAATCTTTTAAATATGGAATTATATTCCATCACTCACTGTTTAAAACCTTCCAGTAGCTTCCACGTTCCTAACCCTGGCTTATAAACCCCTGTAGGATCCAGCCCCTTCCCGCCCGTCTGCTCACATCTCACTGTCCTGAGCTCCGACTGCCTTGGGAACCAACGCGCCGCAGGCCCTTTGAATCTGCTGTTCTCTCTACGTGGGTCTATCCTCCCCTGGGTGTCTGTGAGCCCCGCGTCCTCTTAGTCCTCAGGTCACAGCTCTCAGGCCGCCTCCTCAGAGATGCCTTTCTCTATCCTCCTCAAAATGGCCACCATCTTGATCCCCGAAGGCAAAGGGGGCCTGAGCCAGTCATCCAGGGCGTTGGCTGCTGAAATCCGATGGGCTCCCAGAGCACGAGCCTCCCCTGGGGCCAGCCCCGAGCCACCCCTTCACCCAGGGGCTCACTCCTCGTCTCCATCAACCGACGACGATCCCTCATGAATGGGCTTGTCTGGGACTGCTGCAATTAAACCATAGGAACAACATTGGACCATTTGTTTACTATGGCACTGAGAGCTGGAATGGCTTGTTGTTTTGACGGTTTCTATTTTCAGCTCCATTTCCTGGGGGTAGCAGGGAGAGGGTAGGCAATGAATCCTGGTCTATTCAAGCAAAAAGACACTTTGGTGAATCCTAACATTTCAGAGTCACAAAATTCTAGAATCCTTCTCGTGGAATGTGAGAGCAGTAAAAATCCGTCACTTTAGTTAGAGGTTCTGAGATTCGTGGAATTCTAGAATCTTACTCCTCGGAGATCAGCATCTTCCTGTCAAACCAGTTTAGTCTCAAAGCCCGAGAGGGATGGACTCCCGGAGGTTCGCTCACTTTGCTGAGTTCTCTGATCCCGAGTCACGAGTCGGGAGACCTTCTCTGATGACCTTCCCCACGACGTGTGCCCACACCCGCTCTCTGTCACGCATTGTTCTTCCCAGCACGGCTCACCACCTGACATCTGAGGTGGTTCTCTGCGTATTTGCTTATTGCCTGTCTCCCCCACACGTTGGATTGAGGTCAGGAACTCCGCTTTGTTCACAGCCTAGAAAGTACTTGGAAAATAGTGCTGGGCCCGCCATGAAGATGAAAACAAATAATAATACAAGTCCATTCATCCAACAAGTATTTATTGAGTGCCCACTTCGGAGATCATCGTTCCAGGAGGGAAGGTGGGGCTGCTGTGTAAGCCTCATTCCGTTGGCGGTGGACGCCTGGAGCCCGGCGTTGAGAAGGATTCTTGGGGCTCATGCAAGCTCCGTGGGGGAGGGCGCCCCAGCGGTGATGTCAGGCAGAACCCGGCGATGGAGAGAGGCCGCTGCCCCTACACTGGGCTCTTATCTTACACTTAACAAACTCGGGTCCAGAGAGGGGGTGGGAGGGCACCAGGGTCGGCCAGCGTGGGGGTGCTGCCTCAGCCCGGGGCCCAGGTCTGACATCCTGCCCCCTCACCTAGGCTTTCAGCTTTCCCTCCGCCCCGGCCTTCCCAGGAGCGAGGGGCTGCTGGAGTGCCTGGCCTTGAACCCCAGCCTGCGAACCCAGTTCTGGAACATCGCCTGAACACACAAGTCAGTTATTTTTAAAAATCCAAAAAGAAAAGGAAGAAAGAGCAAACTCACTGCTTCGGTCTGTGCACCAGCCCCAGCTGAGAGAATAGAGGCTCGAAAGGAACAAAGAATTTCCTCAAACACAGCAGATCAAGGGCTTGGCTTATGCGGTAACCGGTGACCGACCACAGCGCTTTGTGACGGAGCCCTCAGAAGGCAGCGGTTCCTGCTGCAGCGTGTGAGGGGCAGAGGAGCAGGGGACACCCTCCCCACCCCCGCCCCACCCCAGGTCAGGCCGCTCGCAATGACGGACCTCGAGAACCTTCCGCGTTAGATCCCAAAGGCCCTTTCAGAGCCCGTTAAGTTTGATGCCCTCGGTCAGATGGGCAGGCAGAAAGCCTAGAGCGGCTCCGGGTCACCCTGGGAACTGTGGGCCGACGCACTTCCCTTCTTACCAGCTCCGGTTGCAGGGAGGCGGTGACCCATTTTGTAAATCCGACTCCCTTTACCTCGTGTACCCACCAGGGCTGCCTGGAAAAGCCTTCTCAGAATCTCTCCCGGCCTTGAAAACTTCCTGTTTCCCCCACCCTGCCCAGACTTCCCTCTTTGGGGTGCTTGTGGAGTAGGGGTTTTAGCCCTAGGTCTCCAGCACTGGTGGGGTCTGGGCTCCCAGAAAGGAGTGCGGGTGAGCCCCAGCCTCCAAGATGGATGACATCTCTGGTCCCCGCGAGGTGGCGATCCAGACGCTGGGCCGAGGCACTGCCACCCTGTGTTTGGGGATCAGCGTCCCCATTATGCAGATGAGAAAACTGAGGTTCCGGAGACGGAATGACGTGCCTCAGGGGACAGAGCTGCTGCCGGAGCTCAGGTCCACCTGTCTCCCAGGCCAGGCTCCTGTTGACCTCTGCCCTCTGCTCCCGTCCCTCCCTGGGTGTCGAAGGTCAGCAAGGCTTAACTAGAGTCATGGGACCCAGGCAGGTGCCGGAGGGCCTTTCGGGGATGAGGAGCTTCCCTCCATCAGGCCTCTCCTTGTCCCCAGCACAAGCAGGCCTTCAGCCTGAGGGCGGCACAGGGCCTTCTGGTCTCCTTGTCACCCCCCCCCGCTCCCCCCACCCCTGCGTCACTGTCTCTCTGTGTCTCCCCTCATCCTCCACGCAAGCTGGGGGTCTCTCTCGCTCCCAGCCCATCTCTTTAAGGTATAACATGTCTCTCCCTTTCTCCCCAGAGCTCTTTCTCTCTCTCTCACTCTCCGTCTTTCTCTGCCTCCATCTCTGCAGCCCTCCTCCCCTCCTCCCCTCTCCCCTCCCCTCTGAGCCTGTTCTAACTCTCTCACCCCCCAACGCTGACACCAAATAGTCCAGCAAATCCCAGGTCGGCTGCAGGGGGACAAGGAGGGATTGGTCGGGGTGACCACAAAAGGTGGACTCGGGGGCAGGGTCACGCAAAAGGGAACTGAGCCAGCCTCCTCCTTTCTTCCTTGGAAGTGACTGGCTGCTTTCCTGGGAGGCAGACAAGAAAGTCCCTGAATAGGGATTTAAAGCACTAAGCTCTGATTCCTTCTTTTTAATATTTATAAAGAGAGAAAGGGGATAATTTCAGGAAGATCATTTCAAGGCGAAAACCCACATATTTTCAATAGAATTATTCCAAAAGCCCCTTTCCGGCTCATTGGAGTGTATAATTTTGTAAGTTAAAGACACGAGGCCTGGTTTCCAAGTTCCCTAAAATGACGCAGCTAAGTGAGGGCCAGAAAGGAAGTGTAAGATGAGAAGGGGGGACGACAGCAGAGACGGCCAGGCAGGCCGCATGTGGGCCAAGGGAGGGCAGCAGCCGGCATCCCGCCTGACGCTTCTCTCCGCTGCCCCTGTTTCTCCACCAAACTCAAGGTGTAACCGTTGTCAAATACTTGCCCCCTAAGCCTGAGACCCCTCTCTGGGTCCAGACTTGCAGAGCCAACGGCCCGGGCAGAGGGCTCACGGGCTCCTTGAGCAAGCCACTGTCCTCCTTCCTACATCTCTGCTGTCCTTAGCCTTCTTCCCCGCCGTCCAGTTGCCCGAGCTGGCAATCCGGCAGTCCTCCCTGGGTCCCCCCTCACCCCTGCCACCTCTACGTAGTTGTCAAGCCTGCTGACCGCCGCATACCTCTGGAATCTCCCTCCATCCGCTCTCTCTCATTGGCTGACCTCGGGCTTCAGCATCCCTGGCCTAGACCACTGATCCCGCCCTGGGTAGGAGTCAGGGCCACGGTTAGAGGCAGACAGAGCGATCTTCCTGAAGCCCAGCTCGGAGGACGGTCCTCCCGCCCTCCAAAACTGTCCCAGGTCCCCACCACCTCCAGGGTGCAGATTGAAGTCCCCCACTCCGGCATCCGTGATCCAGCCACAGTCTAACAACTGGGTGTCTTCGTGCTTACCTTCCTGCCACAGACACTTTGCTGTGGCCCAGGTGAGCCACTTTTCTCTCTCTACCCCAAAGGGAAGAAGAAATAAGAAGCGTTTTCCCACCTCTGAGCCTCGGCGGAGGCTCCTTCCCCTGGGATCCCATCCCGCCGTGTTGGCCCTGGGGCAGCTGCCACCCCACCTCAAGGTCCCTCTCCGATGATACCCATCTGCGAGGCACGGATGTAACCACTCGTTGTCCTTCTTTTTTTTTTTCTTTAAGATTTTATTTATTTATTTGACAGAAATTACAAGTAGCCCGAGAGGCAGGCAGAGAAAGAGAGGGGAAAGCAGGCTCCCTGCTGAGCAGAGAGCCCGATGCGGGGCTCGATCCTAGGACCCTGAGATGCGGGTTTCCTTTCTCTTTGGCCCGTGACATTTCACTTTTGAACATGAGACGGACCGTGAGGTCTGAGCGCGGGTCACCTCTGTGCCTAAGACATTTTCTCAAACCGAACCAAGCTGGGTTCTGTGGTTCTGGTGGGTTCCTAAGATTGTTGGCAAGGTCCCCGGCTAATAATTACGGTTATCGGAGTAAGCAGCAATGTCCCTGCCAAGATCAATTACTGAGCACGTACGGTAAGCCGCACACCTACTAAGTGCTTTGTACGCATGATCTCACGTAGTTCGTGATAACCCAGGGTTGTGGGGCTCTTATCACCGCAATGGCACACGCCAGGAAGCTGGGGCTCGGGGAGGGCAGCAGTCCACACGACATCCCACTGTGTGTCAGAGGGTCGGTCAGGACTCTGGCTAGGCCAGCCCAACTCTGGAATCTTTGTGTTTAACCTCAGACACCCTGAGAATCTCGACACCGCGATGGCAGCAGGAACCCAGTGATGCTGCCTGACTCGGCCTCCACCCCCCAGAAGACCCACTCACTGTGGGGCCAGAGCCACGCCCCCTCCCTAGGGCCCATGCTTCCCCATCTTCCCAATGGTCAAGTTCCCATTCAAAAAACAGGGATCTTTCAGCCGCCAGCTCTGCAAACCTCAGAGGGCACAGCTTGCCTTCTTTTCCCTGGAGAAAGGCACAGCTGGGAGAGAGGAGCACAGAACTTCAAAGGCAGCCCACGGTGGCGGGAGGGAGGCAGAAACAGCCCCCTTCAACCGCCAGCCCCAGCACCAGACTGGTCTCTTCCCTGCTCCACCTCTGAAAGCCTTTAGGAATGCTGCCTGGGACTCCGGCCCAGGGCCGCCTCCTACTTTGAAGACTCCCGCTCCATTTCTCACCAGGGCGTCCTCCTCACTGGCCTCTCTGCTTCTAGTTTAGACCTTAATCTACGCAGCAGCCTTATTGTTTTCAACACAAACCCCAAATTCTCTCTAGTTCTTAAAGTCCTTCACGAATTTTCATACAATTTGAATGAGGCCCAAACTGCCCATCTGGGCCTGCCGGCCCCATTTGCTTTGGCCTGGGCTTCGGGGATATTAGCTTTCCAACAGGGCCCTGGGCCAACCAGGTTCTTTCCTATCTTGGGGCCTTTGTTCTCACTCTTTTCTCAGTTTCTTTCTTGGATTTCCCTTCCTCAGCTGAAAAATCATCCCTTCCCCATGGCCTTTCCTGATTCCAATTATCCGTAGCAGCTTCTTCGGCCCCTGCAAGGATTCCCATTAGCAATGCGGTTCATTTCACTGTATTGTGCAGTTAGACATTTGAGCATTTCTAGTGTATGGTCCATCAGAGGCGGCAAAATGGCAGACTGGGAAGCCAGGCAGGCTCTAAGCTCTCGTCCCTCTCATGGAAGCATCAGAAACAAAAAAACCAAAAATCCAGAAACTGGGCTGAACTCATATAAAGCTCTGGAAAAACAGTCAAAGGTTTACAGCAACCTGGTGAATATCCAATCAAGAAAAGGCCACCTTCAAAATAAGAGGAAAGGTTTTGTGGCAGTTTTACCATCTCCTGTCCCCTCCTCTCCCTGGAAAAACAGCGTTCTGGGTCTGGAGAAGGCTGCAGCCCAGTTCCCAATTCCTTGTCTCAGATCAAAGGTTGCAAAGCAGACCTTATTTGCAGCATTCTAACTTGATAAGGGCTGCCTAAAGGGCTGGTCCCTGTTTCCTCTAACTTGGATCTCCCGGAGGATTGCTCATGAAAACTACAGGGGGACTGTGGACCCACAGATGCCTGGGTCCGTAGATGGTCTATGGTAGGTGCCCATTCGTGATATCTTGCCCCATGTATTTTGACTGGATATTCAGTTGGTTGCTGTAAACCTTTGGCTGTTTTCCAGAGCCTCTATATTATTTAGTTCAGTGCAGTTTCTGGTTTTTATTTTTATTTTGTTTTTGATGCATCCATGGGAGGGATGAGAGCTTGGAACTCCTAGTCTGCCATTATGCTACCTGTGATGATGAGCGATGCATTTGAGAGGGCTGAAGGAAGAATTCACGAACTTGAAGATAAGACAATTGAAATGACCAAGTCTGAAGAGCAGAAAGAAAAAAAGAATGAAGAAAAGTGAATAGACCCTAAAGGACTGTGGACAGCATTAAAGGAGCAATATACGCATTATGCGCGTCCCATAAGATGAGGAAAGGGGCAGAGAGATTATTTGAAGAAATAATGGCTAAAACTTCTTGAATTCGATGCAGTATACATACATACAAGTCCAAGAAGCTAAGCTAACCCCCAAGTGGAATATATTCAGATCCACACTGAGATGCATTACAATCAAACTGCAGACAGTCAAAGCCAAAGGCAAAATCTTGAAAACAGTGTGAGAGAAGTGACTCATCACATACAAGGGATCCTCAATGTGATTATCAGCCAATTTCTCAGCAGAAAACTTGAAGGTTAGAAAGCAGTGGCGGTGGGGGGGGGCATGCGGGGAGGGATATGTTTATAGCATTAAAAGAGGAAACAAAACAAAACAAAAAACCCTTTCAACCAAGAATTCTATATCCAAAAGAATAAAAGAAAAGAAAAACCCGCCTATATTCAGCAAAGCTATCTTTCAGAAATGAGGAAGAAATTAAGACATTTCAAGATAAACAAAAGTTGAGGGAGTTCATTACCATTAGACCTACCCTACAAGGTATGATAAAGGGAATCCTTCAGGTTGAAATAAAAAGATAGTATAACGCAAAGCTGTATGAAGTAAAGACCTCCAGGAGAGGTAAATACTTGGGCAAATATAAAGCAAACATTATTATAATTTTGGTTTGTGATTCCATTTTAGATTTTCTACAATGTTTAAAAGACAAATGAATAAAAAATAATGATAAATCTATGCGAGTAGGTATACAATGTATTAAGATGCGATATAAAGTGGGAGAAGGGGCAGAGCTGTATTGGAGTAGAATTTTTGCATGCAATTGAAATTAGGTTGGTATCAGTTCAAATTAGATTGTTATAACTTTAGGAGGTTCTATATAATCCCCATGATAACCATTAGCGGATCTATATTTTGTAGCTATTTCCATAGATGTCGCAAATATCTATAGCCTATGCACAAAAGGAAATGAGAAGGGAATCAAAACATGTCACGACAACAAAATCAACTGAACACAAGGAAATAATGGAACGGGGACAGAAAGGCTCTATGACATATAGAGAACAAGCCAAATGACAAAAGTAAGTTCTTCCTTCTCTGTGATTACTTTAAAGAAAAATGGATGGAACTCTCCAATCAAAGAGCATAAATTGACAGAGTAGATTAAAAAAAAAAATACATCCGACCACAGGCTGCTTATAAAAGACTCACTTTGGATCTGAAAACACAAATAGGTTGAAAGTGAACAGGTGGATAAAATACACCATGCAAATAGTAACCGAAAGAGAGCTGGGACAGCTCTACTAGTAATGTCAGACAAAATGACTTTAAACCAAACACTGCTACAAGAGAAAAAGAAGGGCATTATATAGCGATAAAAATGTTGATTCTAGGGGTGCCTGGGTGGCTCAGCGGGTTAAAGTCTCTGCTTTCAGCTCAAGTCATGATCTTAGGGTCCTGGGATCGAGCCCCGCATCGGGCTCTCTGCTCAGCAGGGAGCCTCCTTCCCTCTCTCTCTGCCTGCCTCTCTGCCTGATCCCTGTAAAAGCAGACAAGGACTTGGGGTATTCGTCACCAGCCCTTAGGGAGGGGTGCTGACCACTGACTGTCCTCAGCTTTCCCAACAGGCCCCTCCAGGAGTTTAAGAAGATTTCTTTGCCATCTTTGGGCCAATGGTGAAGGTGAAATGGCAGGTGGTTAGGAGCTGGGGGCACCTGTAGCAGCACGACAAGGAGTCCGAGGGCCCGAGGGAGGGTGCACCAGTGGAACTCCCCCAGTCTCACTGGCTCGTGTTACCTATGGAGACATTGATGCCCAGAGAGGGCAGGGGACCAGCCAAAGGTCATACAGCCCAGGAAACTGCCCCAGGGACAGCCCACAACATGGCAGGTCCTCTAAGCGATCCACTCCCCCCACACTTTCCCTTCTCCCCCTCCCTCGCTTCTCCATTTCTCACCACATTCTGCTCCCTCCATCCCCACACAGGCCACAGAGGGCCTCTTCCAGGTGTGAGAGTTAGAGCGCCTTACTTGCTCCTCACTACGGCCCAAGAAAGAAGTGCGGTTTTAAGCCTCACTTTACAGATAAGATATGCAAAGCCGTGAAATAGGAAGAGGTCAGCCAGTGGAGCAATGTGGGGCTAGAACCTTTCCCAGCCTCTCCACTCCAGGTTTCAAGGTCAGGTGTGCTTTATCAGATGCCCTTGCAGGGACCAAGAGACTTGTTTCAGCAAAACCCATCAGGCTCACTTCCTAGGGAAGCCTTCCTCTCGGCACAAGGACTCTGTTCCTCCTACGGATGTCCCCAGTCATCGCAGGGTGACCACGGGTATGGTGCTCTCCAGACTGGAGCACGCAGAGGCCAGGGGCCCAGACGCCAGACTGGAGGCGCGGGTGAGGGCGCGGGGTGTGCCCCCATTCGGACAACCTCCATCCCAACAACCTCTGTGCACCTGCCCCTTGGTAGGTACCAAGCTCAGCGCTTTGCAGATGGGATCTCAAGTTCACGTCCACCATGCTCAATAAGCTCAAAGCCCTCAGTCCCCTTTCGCAGTGGAGGACACGGGTTCAGAAGAGGAGGGGCTTGCCCGAGAGTACTAATGGCCATTAGCTGGTCTGTTGGACATGTTCTTAAACCCCCCCCCGCCAGTGGCTGAGATCACAGGCCACTGGGGTCTATGGGAGGGGGTGCGTGAAAACCCTGGGAATACATGGAACCGAGTCTGCGTGAGCGTGTGGATTTTTCCAGGCCACCCTGGCAGCATCACGTGATTTCTCTTCTCAGGAGTAAGGAGCAGTGAGGGTTGGGGTTGAGGAGGCCAACCCCAGGATATTTTTTGCTCAAACCACTTGTCCAAGACCTACTTCTAAAGGGGACTGACCCACACGGGGAAGGGGCAAAACTGCAAGATGGTGGGGGTATGGCCAAGGTCTGGGGGGGGACTCAGAACTCAGCCGTTCTTTCCTCCAGTCAGTGGTGGGGAACCCAGGACTCTGGCCAGCCATGGAGTCTGCAGACGACTGGGGGTGTGGGGGAATGGGGAGTGTTTCTTTCTGGTGGCGGGGGGTGGAGTTCCTGCTTCATCCCTGATCGGGGAGGGATGGGATGCCGGTGCCTCTAGTAAGGCAGTGAGCAGTTGGCTGGCCGCCCCAAGTCCTGGCTGCCTGGAGTTTCTCTCACTTGATTCTCTTACTTTTCCTGTCAGCGAGGAAGCTGTTTACTCCCAGAAAGTCATTCATTCCTGATAAGATCAACCTCATTGTTAACCAGAACTCTTACTTCCTGCCCCGGAGGAGGGAAAGGGTGAGATTCTAGCACTTGGAGCCCCATAAACATTCAGTGCGAGAGAGGCTTGAGAGAACACACTGTCCAACGGCCCTCGTCTGGAAAATGGGGAAACTGAGGCCCCAGGAGAGGAAGAGTCAGGGAAAGAGTCGATGTGAGCTGAACCCCAGTCCAGCCTCCTGAGATTCCCAGGCCAGGAGTCACTCTGCAACCCAGCAAAGCCCCCAACAATTCCAACGCGCTGGCTTTGGAATTTAAGATTCCACACGCTATCAGAAAGAAAACATGCTAACAAAACATTCCGACACGATACTTTATTGTATCTACCGTGCTCTTAGGAAAGAACATTCAAAGACAACATCCTGACACAGCTTAATATTCCAATTCAGCATTTTAGGACAGTTCTAACCCGCATTCTAATCTAACACTCCAAACCACACACTACTCTAAGCGTAACATTACGTAACGTCCCCCTACAATATTCTAAGACATTGTAACACAGCATTCCAATCTAGGCTGCTAAGACGGTATGACATTTCTATTTTGTGTGAACACAATTCTAATGCAACACTCTAAAATAACTTTCTAAGTTATGACTCTGATAGAGGACTCTGAGATTCTAAGCCTCCAGATTCCGCTGGGTAAGGTGACACTGAGAGCCCCCAGGCATGCTGACTGTGCTCACGGTCCCCCACATCTGGCCGTGCCCAGCCTGTCTGATCTGCAAGGCCGGGGTGCCCGCCTGCCTTGGGGGCCCCCAGGACCCAGGTCAGATGGACTCATCTCCCTGAGACATGGGGTGGGGCTCCCTGTCCTCAGTGGCTGTCTTTCCCCCCTCGCCCTCCAAGCCCCGTGCTTCAGTGGCCTGGGCTGGGCTGGGCTGGGGAGGGAGAAGGAGGATGAACAAGGCTGATTCTGACCCCATTGTGACACATTGGGACAGGTGAGGACAATCCCAATATTTGGATCAGGCTCTTCGTGCCGCCTCCTACCCTTACTAGGGTTATTCGGGTCAAGGGGAAGAAGGGCTACCAAGGAGACACAGGCAGGAAGAAGAAGAGCACTGGGACCTCAACACAACATTCTCTCCATGAGTTCTGGGGCACCAGGCTGCTGGAGCTTACTGGTGAGTCAGAGCAATCGCCTCGGAACTTTTACTCGGCCAAGGATTTACCTGTTTATCCAGAATCTTAACCTGGCCACCCCTCCCCTCAGGTGTCCCAGGATTCAGTCCCTCACTTTCTTTGGGTCCCTCCTGCCCCCCGGCGTCACCTCTGCAGTAGCCCTCTCTGATCAAGTTGTCTTTTTTTTTTTTTTTTAAGATTTTTAAAATTTATCATTTACTTTAGAAAGAGAGAGAGAGCATGTGAGCAGAGCAGGGAGGGGCCGAGGGAGAGGGAGAGAATCCTGAAGCAGATTCCCCCCTGAGCCCAGAGCCTGATGCCGGGCTCGATCCCACCACCCTGAGATCATGACCTGAGCTGAAATCAAGAGCTGGACACTTAATGGACAGAGCCACCTAAATGCCACCCTGACCAAGTTGTCTTAAACAGCAGCCCCATCATGTCTGGGGAATAGTAGGTGCTCAGTAAATATCTGTTAAATAAAAACATTCGATACAATATTTCTATTAAAAATTTTTTCCACACAGCAAACATTTCATTTTTTTTAAAAGATTTTATTTATTCATTTGACAGAGAGCGAAAGCAGGCACAAGCAGGGGAAGCAGCAGAGGGAGAGGGAGAAGCAGGTTCTTCGCCAAGCAGGGAGGCCGATGCGGGGCTCGATCCCAGGACCCCGGGATCATGACCTGAGCCAAAGGCAGACGCTTAACCTACTGAGCCACCCACACTCCCCCAGCAAACATTTTAAAAAGTGCAAAAGACTTCCCAATAAAGAGTGAATTTCCTCCTTCCCTGGACTAAGTTGAGTCTTAAAAAGGCGAGGCAGCATGAGCCTGCTCCCCCTTCCCTCCCCAGAAAAGGACATGGCATTTCCTACAGAGGACACAGCACGTGCAAAGGTCGGGAGGTGCGAGCCAGCACTAGTCTCTGCCTCTTGCAATATTTCAGCCTGGGCGACTTTTTCACCATCTCTCAATCTGCCAGCCTGTGCCCTTCCAGAATACCTCAACTCCCAGGGATTCAGACTCTGAATTTCCTCCCAGCCTCAGTTTCTTCTTCAACCAATATCCTGCCTCCTTAGAGAGGGTTGGAGGGTAGCATTCCGAGCATGTAATGAGGTGCTGGGTATAAAAAGATACATAAACTGTGAAGTCTTGGGCCTCCCAATGACCGAGCGCCCTCTCTCTGTGCCAGCCATGCGCCTTAGTCTTTAGAGATGCCATCTCATTGCGTCGACACAACGGCCGGGGGTGAATTATGCTCATGCCATTTTGCAGATGGGTGACTAGTCCAAGGTCGTCGGACCTGGAACCAAACCCCAGAAGGCTGTTCGTCTCCAGAGGTCGTGGAAGCTTCAGCGCCCGTGAACTCTTCCAGGACCAGGTCGGTAGGGTAGCAAACTCCCCAATTCCACAAGCACCAGGTGGCCAAGACAGGGCACACAGTCTGGTTTCGCGATTTATTTCAGCTCCCGCCTGATTGTTTGCAAAGGGAGGGGTGGCGGGGGGTGGCGGGGGTGCTGGCAGCCCGGAGCCTGGGCTGTCCAGTCACGGGGTGGACTCGTCTGACCGCCAGCCAATCCCGGCCGCCGGAGCTGGTGTTGGAAAGGCCCTGGCCCCATCTTGCCGGGACACTCCATCTTTGTCCCTGGACACAAAAGGGGCCTTGTCTTGGCCCTCCAATGCTTATTGCACATGCTCCCGACTGCCCCAGCCCCTCGGCCTCAAGAAAGGCCCACTTTGTAGAGTCAAAAGACTAACTTGTTTCTTTTTCATCAAAACGTGTTGACTGACCTGGTTGATTTATCTTGGGAAAGTGGTGGGCGGGGGAGGGGAGTGAGGTGACAGAGACCAACCAAATCCAGAAGGCCATGTAGTCTCGCCTGACTTGGGGGTGGGCATCCAGCTCTCACCTGAGACAGAGGGATAGCTGCATGCTGAATCTGATCTCGGGCAGTCAGGACAGTCCCACCGCCTCACTAGTAGCAGAGATTCCACCATTAGCTATTCATTTCTTTGGCTTCAACCTTGGAAGGCAGAGGAAAAGGAAAATTTCCTTTGAATGGGAGTGCTCTGCTCTTGCACCTGGGCACGAATTAGGTTTCCCCAAAATAGGGGTGAGTCAATAGTAAGAGAGAGCAAACATCAGAGGGGGCCACTAGGAGCCCAGGAGGAGAACTCGGAGAGAGAAGAAGGGTACTACTCATGGACGAAGTGGGCTTAAGTGAGGAAATATAAGTAGACTTATTTCTTTGGTAATTTTCCCCCAAGATTAGTCCTTCTCTGTCCATATCCACCAATGCCTAGTACTTGGTCTTTTCTTCCATCCATGCAACTATCCATCCATCCATCCAACCTTCCATCCATCCATCCAAGAAGGAACTGGGACCACAATGGAGAATAAGGCCCCTGCCTTTGGGAGATATCCATTCTTGTGGGGGCTCCGTTGATAAACAAATAAGCAGAGGAACTAACAGTCACCAGGACAAAGCCATGGACGGTGAGGAAATAAGGCAGGGTGACAGAGCAGGGAGTGGCTGCCTGAGGGGGGATGTTTATCCTGAGGTGGGGAGGATGAAAGGAACCCGTCACGGGGATGCTGGGGGACAAGTGTTCAAGTCCGAGGGAATAGCACATAGGAAGGCTCTGAGGTGGGAGCAACTTGGAATCTTCCAGATACCCTGAGCAGACCAACATGATAGGAACCAAGTTCACGATGGAGAGAGTGGCTAGAGGAAGGACCAGAGGGGCAGGGGCCAGATCCTTAGCGCGTGGTGGATCCTTAGTGATGTCTTGCACTTGGATTTTGAGCGAGACAGGAAACTGTAGGACTGTGCAAGGGGGTAACATGATCTAATTTTTATTTTTTTAAAAAAACTCCTTTGGTTGCTCTGTGAAAAATGATAGGGGCTCCTGCAGCCACCCAGGTGAGAGTTCTCGGGGGCCGGCCCTTTGGGGGGGGGGGACGGTGGCAGGAGAGTGGGCAGAATTGAGATAGAGTTTTTTAGAGCTGGGACATAGAATATGAATGAATGAATGAATGAATGAACAAATGAATGGACCCTTGAGGTGGAAGCCAGTTAGATTCTAACTCCTCTTCTGTCACTGAGTATTTGACCCCGGGGAAAACCCTTCCCCTCTTGGGGCCTCAGTTTCCCCATTTGCGAAGTGAGGGCCAAGGAGGCTGGAACAGCTGACACCAAGGTCTCCCGTGCCAGAGGGCAGGGACAGCCAGCGCTGAGTCCCTGCGCCCCTGACATTCTCAGAGGCGGGGGCTGTGATCCAGTTACTAATCCAGTCAGGCCCGCTGGCCCGAGGGCAGCTGCAGAAACCTGGTCTCGATGCGGTGACTCACGCTCGGTCCTTCTGCTGTCGGCAGAAACTGGGACAGCCAGGGGCCAGAGACTCGCCCGCAGGCTCGGGGAGGCTGGCAGGATGCCACCACACAGCTGGGGGAAGGGAGCGGGCTGCCAGCACTGGGCTTCCTGAGCCCCTCTGTGGATAGACGGTCCAGCCACTGGAGCCACGACGCGTCCCCTCTCAACCCAGGCGTGGCTCTGCCCAACGTCGGGGGGCTAACAGGAGCTAGTAGGAGCCCAGGACCCATTGCGTGCCCACTTGGTCCTCTCTCTGCCTGGCACTTAACGAAGCAGACTTTACAAAGCCCATTTTATTGATGG
Organism: Nasua narica; assembly: GCA_028533885.1. Lineage (NCBI taxonomy): Eukaryota > Metazoa > Chordata > Mammalia > Carnivora > Procyonidae > Nasua > Nasua narica. The sequence goes on along the minus strand of CM052811.1, from coordinate 96,339,453 downwards.
AGAAACTGAGGCCCAGAAAGTTGTCGGTGGCAGAACCAAGGGTCGTACTAGACTTGCCTGATTCCTAGCATTGCTCTCCTGCGCTTCCTAAGTAAGGAGACACCAGAAGCGAAAGAGACGGTAGACATCTTTCAGTACGTAGAGAAACCAAATTCACACCCTCATGCTTCACCAGGGCTGAGGACTTTCCAACAAAAGCTTCTGTTTACAGCCAAAGTACAGCCTTTTTGCAGCGTGGCTGAGCCACTTGGCCATTGTTCGGAGCTCTTTTGCTGCTTGTTTACTTATGGGTATGTTCGCCAAATATTTCCTGACAGCGTCCTAGGTGCCGGGGACAACGTGAGGCTCTGAGGAGGGGCCCACAGCAATCAACGAGGATTGACTCAGTGCCCGCAGTCCCCAGCTTGTCCTGTAAAGGACAAGACAGAGAGTAACGGAAACCTTTGGAGATGCGTCATTTTCTGACTGTGGCTTTGACTAAGTTACTTCCTTCTCGAAGCTTCAATGCCCTCTGGTCCGAGTTGCTCCCTCGTAGGTCACGGGAAGGGTTGGAAAAGATACTGCCTGGTCCACAGTAGGGGCTCCTGAAGTAGTTGTCGCTGTGATCGTTCGCTGTGAGTGACATCGATTCCAAAGCCTACTGGTTGATGACTGTGTTAGTGCAGTCCCACTGAGAAGCAGACGTCAAGATTGGATTTGACAGGCAAGAGATTCTGTGGGGGAGAGAGAGAGGGAGAGAGAGAGAAAGGGAGAAGACAGGGAGAGGCTTCCGACCGTAATGACACAGGTCTGCCGGTCGGGGATGGAGAGTGGGGGAGAAGGTAGATCGGTGGGTGGGAAGAGTCCCGGACAGCAGCAGCCCAACTCCCAAGAAGGGTAGAGCCATGCTGATGGGGAGTCCTTGAGCCGAAGTCGTTACTGGAGCCCTGAGGCTTTCCAGGGTGGGCTTGCCTTGATGTCCCCTTCATGCACAGTGGAGGGCTGAGAGCACCCCCAGGAAATGGGGGCCCACCTTGAGCAAGGTGGTGCAGCCCAAGGGACAGTAGCTGGGGCTTTGGGTGTGTGTTCGCAGCTGCCACAGAAACCAGACTTGGGAGTCCCCAGATCCTCCCCCAGCCTGTCATAACGAGTTCCCGCAGCCTTCTGTGCCCTCGGTGAGATAAATCAAAAGGCTAGGGGAACTTTGGGGAGGGTACGCGGCCAACGCCAAGAGGCACACGCTTCCTAGACAAGTTTTTAGATTGTGCAAGGTGGAAAATACTTTGGGAACCAAACCAAACGAGGGCCCCTTTGGACCAGACACTGCTGATTTCAGGAAAGGGAAGTTAGAAGCCCTCTTGCAGCAGTAAGACAAATCCAAAAATACACCCAGGAGACAGCTGAGAGAGCCCTTGCTGTTTAGGGGAGACGAACTCTGGGGAGGGGACCAATTCCATCGAAGAAAGGCCACTGGAGGGCCTGGGTCCCACCCGGTCCGAAGGGTCTGAGGTTTCTAGGGAAACGTCCCTACCCAGTGTGGGAAGGGACCTTCTCACTCATCTTATTACAACCCAATGGCCCAACCCTCTTATTACAAAGACAGAGAAACGGAGAGCGGAATGGGGCACGAGCGGCACAAAGTCCCCTAAGAGTTATGAGCTGCTGAGCTGAGCTTTGAGCCGGGATTCCCGACTCCCAGAGCAGGGCGGAGTCCCCACGGCCACAACTGGCCAGCATGGACCAAGGGTCTGCTACGGGAAGTGGGAGGGAGGCGGAGTGGGGGCCGACGCCCAGAGAGGGAGGCGGACGGGCTCAGAAAGGGAACAGGATGACATCCAGAACGTGGAGACTCAGCAAGGAGGCTGGGGTTCAGAGAGAGGCAGGAGAGCATAAGAAGGTGGGGAAGAGTCCAAAGGGGAGGCGGCTGAGAAGGCAGGAGCCCCGACGGAGGGATGGGACCAGGATGTGCACGTCCAAGGGCTGGGTTCAGGCTCTGGGGACTCACACAGTACCAGACATGCTGGCAGCTCTCGGAGGCGGCAGGCTTCTCTCCCCCCACCACCATCCCACACCCCGTGGTTCCCTGCCTCACACTCTATACTCCTGCCCACCTGCGCTGCCACCCGGAGCAGGAGGGGACTGTCATTCTTGGTCATTAGTCAGCTCCTGGGGATTTAAAAAAGAACCCTTGGGAGCGCTCATGAAGAAGGCATCTTCTAGCTTTGGAACCCAAAGGGCTGGGGCTCCCAGCAGCTGGGCTTTAGCACGGGGTAGGGGTGGGGGAAAGGGGCGCACAGGAGGGGGCCTGGAAAGGGCAGAAACCCTCACTCCCCAGAGACTAGCCTTCCTCCCCTGGAGCCTTTGAAATGATGATATTAAGGACAAAGATCCCCTTAGTAGACTTGTTTGTGAAATCCTTACTCTTGCAGGGGCCCAGGATGGTGGGGAGCTCTCTGGTCCCCACCCTGCCCAGGGGCTGTTCACATCCAGATGCCCCATCTTCTGGGCCATGCGGGGGGCATGGTGAGCTTGGGCCTGGTCGGAAGAGTGGCCTGTGTGCAGTTGCAAGCTGCAAGGGACCTCAGAGGTCCCCCACTCAACCCCACTTCCCATGGAGCAGATGGGGGAAGGGAGGCTCTTGGAGGGCAGGGACAGTCCAAGGTGGCTCAGGGCTCTTGTGTCCTGGCCAGAGGTAATTTCTGAAAGCCCACTGGAGCTTGAAAAGCCCGTGCCCACCTCCCACCCACCTTCGCGCCCCCCCCCCCCCCAAGAGCAGAGAGCGAACCTGCCACTCGCTGGTGCTGACTCCTCCACTGGGCTGGCCCGGAGGCGGGCATTGCTGTGGATCTCACCTGCGACACGAGGGAGTTGAAATGAGGTACGGGGGGCCACAGAGCTGGGAGCAGGTCGAACCAGGACCTGAATCTAAGCGGGCAGGCGGGCTCCACGGCCCAGGCAGCGACCCAGCGGGCAGCTTGCCCCTAGGGAAGCAGGCACAGACGAGACTCGGGTCATAGTAATGGGTGTGTATTGGAAGCTGCGTTCTTGACACTCACCGTGGCGGGTGCTGTGCTCAGCGTTCCACGGACACGCACACGCTGACTCGCGTGCGCGTGCGGTAGGGCTGAGCGGCCGCTACAGGCCAGACGCCGGGCATACAGCCGTCCGAAAGAGCGTCGGGATGCCCGCCTTCCTACAGCTCACGTTCTAACCCTCACACGAGGTGGGTGTTTTTATCTCCGTGTGTGGAGGAGGCACAGAGACGGGGTGTCGCTTGCCCACGATCACATAGCAAGGAGCGGCAAAGCCCACTTTTGAGGCTGAGGACTCGCCCTCTGCTCTCAGGGACCCCTTTCCAGCAGCATCCCCGGAAGGGACTGAACCAGAGATGTCTCGCGGGCACCTGTCCAGGGCCCAGACCCTTTCAGACCCCCACGCCGCCTGCCTCGGCCTTGGTCCCCAGCTGGCAGATGGGCGGATGGCTCAGCCCTCCTCAAGTTGTTGAGAGGATTCCTTCCTTCCTCCTCCCTCCCTTCTTTCCTAACGCTAATTATGATGCCTCGTGACAGTGCACAGACATCAGAGTTTGTGAAACCCCTTTTCCTTTTCTGGAAGCTATTTTTACTCTATTGTACCGAAGAGAAAACCCGGGGGGCTCAGAGAGATGAAATGGTCCACCCAACTCAGTGACCCGATCAGAGCTGGGGCTGACATGTGTGCTTCAAAGCGATCCCAGTTAGGGTCCTGGCAGGAGCAGAAGGAACCATCCAGCTAGGTCTTTTGATTTGATTTTAATAAAGGGATTATTTAGAAGGGATTACATATAAGGGAAGCCGAGGTCACCAGGAGACAGAGCCAGCCCCCCGACAGCAGCTGCGGCCTTCAGTTGGCCCAGCATGAGATGACCCCACGGGGAGGGAGCTGGGGAATGAACACCCCCACTTACCCTCCGTGCTCCCCTGTCCACTCGCAGTGCTCCCCACGGGCCGGATCCCGCCCCGGCGGGAACAGGCAAAGTAACCGACATGGTCCCTAAAGGCCAGCGTCCCAGGACGGAGAGCAGGGAGAAGGATGGGGAGAGAATCCAAGAGGAAAACTACAAGATCTCCAGCCAAAGTCAAATGCATTTCACACACATAGGCAGGTGCCGTTACCTAGACCGGCACGGTCACTAATGAACGTGCCGCAGTCAGTGTGGCCAAGGTCATGGCGCAAAAACACACAGCCCCCAATCCTCAAGGTTTCGAACAGGGTGAAAAACTTAAGGCCTGCCAGCCGGCCACTCGACTTTGTAAACACAGTTTCATCAGAACACAGCCACAAGGACTCTTCGCACGCGTTGTCTGCGGCAGAGTCAAGGGCCTGCGACGAGCCTAATGCCCTGATCATCTGCCCAAGAAGGTTGCCAACAACTGGCTTAAGAACACAAGGGTGGGTTTCTCACTCCCGTGATGTGTCTATCTCTAGCTGGCGGGGCCTGTGCTCCGCATCAGCCTCTGTCAGATGCCCAGGGTGGCCAGCTCTCCTGAAAAGAGCCCACCAGTCTCCCCGGCAGGGGCCGGGATAACAACCGCTCACCCCTCTCCAGGCGACCACCGGCAAGAGGCCCACCTCCCTCGTGTGGCCCAGTTTTTGGCTAAACCAAGCCCCACGGCCACGCCTGACGTCAAGGGCAGGCAACACCTTCCCTCCACGTGCCCTCCACGAGGAGAACCAGAAACGGCCAGGGGCGGCCCTCGCGGGGACTGCCTCCTGTGAACGCGGCCAGCGGTGTTGCCACGAGGAGAGGCGGACGCCATGTTTTGCCGCAAATGTCACAGACGTCTCAGTGGGCACAGGGCTCAGCTAGGCCGGGCGGGCTCCAGCCCAGAGGGTGCAGAAACTGGAGAAAATGGACATGGCACACCTCAACCTTGCTCCCCGACTTCATGGTGGCACCCGCGGCGTCCGCAAGTGTGAGAGCCGAGGATCCCTGGGTCCTTCGGTCAGGACGCGGCCTTGAATGGGTGTATGTGGGGAGGCCGGGGAGGTGAAGGGGGGTCTTGGGCGCAGACTCCCAGGAGCTCCCTTCTCTCCCCGTCAGGGACCAGAAGGAGCCAAGAGCCCGAGAGCTCTTGGCTCCGTTGCTGGTTTTGTGACCATGTGGTGTCAGCAGGGGACCTCGTTCCTCTGAGCCTCTGTTTTCTTGGCTCTAACCATCATGAGGTTCTCGAGATGAGGTCCCGGGATCAGCAGCCTCAGCACCCCGGGGAGCTGATGGGCAATGCACATTCTCAGGCCGTACCCCGCATCTGCTAAACAGAAACCCCGGCCACGGGGGCTTAAACCCAGCACGTCTCTCAGGTGGCCGACGTCCGCTCAAGGTTGACAATCGCTGGCCTAAAGTGAGGCTTAAACCGCCGGAGCCATGCAAAGCCCGATGTGCAAAGCCCGACGTGCAAAGGCCGGGCACCAGCCCGCTTGGCCGGCAGGCTTCCTTGCCTCCCCAAACGGCAGCTCCATTCTCCCTGAAGCCAAAAAAGCCCAGAGCCGTCCCCGATCAGGGTTCTCCCGGCCCGAAACTGTAGTTGCAACTTCAGTCTCCTCGAGGAGGGACAGACTTCTAGTTACCAGGTTAAATAGATCACAGGGATGTGAATCACAATGTCGGGAATATAGTCGATAATATTGTGATAACGCCGTGCAGGGACAGATGGCGACCGGACCGACGGCGCGCGTCGCGTGATTTGTATAAAGGTCGAATCACGACTCTGTACACCTGAATCGAATATAATATGCGATGTTGGCTACGCTCCAGTTAAAACACACGTGTCGACGGGGGGCCCTCGCTCACCATCCCCTCCACTCCCGCGGCACCGGCCTCCTTCTGCCGGCGCTTACTGTAATAACTTCTCCGCCTACCCCCTGCCCTCGCTCCTGCAGCACCTTCTCACCCCTGCGTCCAGAGGAACCTCTTAAAAATGGAATCAGATTATTCCACTCCTCCGCTCAGAGCCTCCAACGATTCCCATCTCACCGTGCTGTCTGCCAGGCCTGACTCCCACTGACCCCCTCCGCCGCCCCCCCTCCCCCCCCTCCCCCCCCCAAACAGCCTCCCCTCGCTCGCTCTGCCACAGCTCTTCCAACCTGCCAGCCACACTCCCGTCCCCGGGGCCCGGGCTCGGGCTCTTTCGTCTGCCGTACACTCTGGGTGTCCCCTCACGCCTCGCACCCTCACCGCCGGATCTCCTTCAAATGTCACCACCCGCGTGCGAGAGGGTCTCTCTGGAGCCATGGTGCGCTCTCCCCTCCTCCCGCTTTTTTCCCCTCCTCCATAGCACTTACCACCACCGGATATACATCTCTATTGTTTCTCCTCTTCCCGCTCGGACACCAGGTCCGCGAGGCCAGGACCGTGGGGTTCTGCCCACTGCCGTCTCTACCACCCTCCTGTCCCTACCGTCAGTGACTCTGCCGCGGGGCCCTCGCGAACCAGTTCAAGGTCACCCCATCATCGCACCCCCCGGAGTGACACGGCAGAAAGATCCCCAGACTGGGGACCTGGGCTCTGGTGCACCGCTCTGAGATCAGCAGGTCTGGGTCCCCGTCTCGGCTCTCCAGCTGTCTAGCCCTGAGACCCGGGGCCAATCACACCTCCTCTCTGATGCTCAGTTTTCTCATCTCTCAAATAGGGATGGAGATAATAGTGGGCGTCTTACACCTTCCGGGCCTGCTGCAAGTACATGTGAAGGGACCCGCCAGGCACACGGTGTGCGGGAGCTACTGCCACAATTATTGCCATTGTTTTGTTTTCTTCTCAATTTTGCCAGTGGCCCAAGGTATTTGGGCAGCAGGGGGGTTATTAATAGGATACTTGGTTTCAGAGAAAGGGGAACCCCGGCAGCTGCTGCTAGGTTTGAACCCTAGCAGGTGCTGCCTTGCTGTGTGGCTTTGCCCAAGTTGCTAGCCCTCTCTGGGCTGCCAGTTCTCCATTTGAGGGATGGGAGTGTGGGATATGAAAGGAGACAGTCCCTGTGGTCCTTGTAACTTGCCACCACCCCCTTCTGGAGGACCAGACCCACACTTTCGGCTCCCTCTCTATGTGGTGCACACCCAGGAGGCTCCTTGCTGCCCTGCCACCTTCTGCACTGGTGTCACTGGGAGGGCTGGGAGGAGTCCTGCCTGGGGCGAGAGGCAGTATGAGGTTGGGGCTGAGAGCACCTGAAGTCTGGGTCTAAACTGGAGCTCCACCTCCCGGAGCTGTGCAACCTCCAGGGAATGGTTCAGCCTCTTGTGCCTTGGTGTCCTCATCTGGAAAATGGGAATAATCATAACGTGTGAGAATGAAGTGAATCATGATGCGCAAAGCATTTAGATAAGTGCTTGACACAGAATATCGTTATTTGTTTGACTATTCGCTGTTGTTAATACCGTAAGTCTCTGCCAGTCTTCGACCAGGCACTGTGCTAAATATTTTTCTTAACTTTGGTTTAATTCTCACCAAAACCCCAGGACTTTTTTGTCTCCGTTTGAGAGGTGAACAAGTTTGGCTCTGAGACGTGTGCGCCTTGCCCAAGGTCACACAGCTTGCAGGTAGAGCTGAGTATTAACCCAATGCTCTATCAAATCCGCTTCTTTCCCTCCCTGCGATGTTTTGCCTCAATTTTCTGTTGTAGTGATGGGGAAACTGAGGCTCAGAGAGCTCAATCCCGGGCTCCAGTCCTGCTGGGCCTTTCACCGGGGCCTTCTTGGATCCAAGAAACGTGGTCCCCAGACGCAGTTCCATAGGGCAGATTTACTCCCATTCACGGAGAAGAAAGCTGAGGCTGGGGAGACACGGGGGCTTTCCCCGGTTGTGCAGGTGGGGGCAGAGGCAGGATCGGGCCTCTGGTGAGGTCTCCAAAGGAAGGGGCCCGTCTCTCCGCCCTGCAGCCCCCACTCCTCTTCCCATCCCTCTGCTTTATGACCTGTTTTATGAGCGCAGCCTGGCGGCTTCCCCGTTACCATGGGAACCAGCTTGGTGCGGACTCCCTGGCAGCTCCATCTGGGATTGGCAATTTTAAGTCGGGAGCTGATCCTGAGAGGGGGTTGGGGATCCATAGGTTGGGGTCTATGGGTCCCAGGGATGCATGGTGTCTGCTGGTCCTTCTGCTCTCCTCCAGGTCCCAGGTGCCTAGGAGCTCAGGGACCTCACGGCTGGGAGATCGTGGGGCCCCTGGAGCCTGGGGAGGACTGGGGTTGACTGGGAAATGAGATGGGCCACTGAGTGGGGGCACAGACAGCCACCAGAGCTAGATGGGTAGACCCGCATGCTCAGAGACACACGGATGCAAGGACAGCCAATGTGAAAGTCCTCCAGTGGTACACACACACACACACACACACACACACACAGGAACAGAGATATGCACACAGCAGCCCCCGGGAATGACAGAGAAATCCAGAAGGATGCTCAGGCGTCCAGAGACATATCCCGAGGACACCTGAGCTCCCAGAGACACATGCAGACTCACATAGAGACATGCAACAAGACACACAGACATGTGCCCCTCACCAGCTGTGTGACCTAGGTACGTTGCCCGACCTCTCCGAGACTCAGTCTTGTCACCTGTCGAATGGGCGCCATCATTCCCAGCACAGGATGGGAGAGGAGTAACGAGAAAAACGTCTACAAGTTCTTAGATGCCTTTGCTTATCCACTCAACCAATACGTGCTGTGCAGCTACTATGTGCCAGTTGTCTCTGCTGAGCTGCAAGGAGGAGCTAATGAGGGCCTGCTGTCAGGGAGCTTGCAGTCTAGTTGGGGAGATAAACACAAACAAAACAATTTTGAATTGTGGGACTTGCCATGAAGATAATAAAACAAAATAAGTGATGTGGTTGAGAGAGAGATTAGGGTAGTCAGTAGGGTAAGGCTTCTCTGAGAGGAGGCACTGTGAGCCCCAGTTGGATGATGGAGCTGGACAGGGAAAGGTGTAGAGAAGATTGTAGTCAGGAGGAAGGGTGGGTGCAAAGGCCCTGAGGTCAGAGCCGAGTGCCCCTGGAGCACCAAGGAGGACGGTGCGTCTGCAGCGGAGGGGGTGGGGTCCACGATGAGTCCAAGGGTAACCAGGGACCAGATCAGGTAGGACCTTTCAGGCCAAGTTGTGAACTTTGGGTTTCATTCCATATGAGATGGGACCCACTCGGGATTTCTGTCAGGAGATGACCTCGTCAGAATTGCGTTTGAGTAAGATCACTTTGGCTACTGGGAGGAAACTGCTTAGATGGGGGCAGGACTGGTTTGGGAAGACCAGAGTGGAGGCTCTGGCAGCATCCAGGGGAGAGATGACTGTGGCTGGACCAGGGCGCTGGCAATGATGTTGGACAGAGATGGTCCATGAATTTGGGTACTCAGTGCATTTTTGCTGAGCTCCTACTCTGTGCCAGGTACTGTTCCGGGCACTGGAGATATAGCTGCAAACCAAACAGAAATCCCTGCCCTCTTGGGGTGTATGATCTCGAGGGAAGAGAAAGGTAAATGAGTAAATACATTATAACAGAATGACTGGCTGGCGTTGAACGGTACGGAGTACTGTGCAAAGAAACAAAGCAGGGAAGGGAGGAGTAGGGGGGCGGAAAGTCTTCATGGAAAAGGTGACATTTGAGCAAAGATCTTAAGGAAGTGCAGGAGTGAAATCAGGGGTCAGAGAGTTCCAGGCAGAGGGAACAGCAAGTGCAAAGGCCCTGAGGCAGGATCATAGTTGATGTGTGTGAGGAGAGCAAGGAGGTCCATGGGACTGTGGTGAAGTAAGATGGGGTGAAGGGAAGGGAGGAAAAGAGAGAGGAGGAGGGAAGGGGAGAGGGAGCAGAGGGAGGGAGAGAGGGGCCTGGATGCTTACAGGAGGGAGGGGAGCCAGTGGGATAGGGCAAGAGCTCCAGGTCGGGGCTTGCCCCATCCCCATTTGCCCAGGGAGACCTGACTCAAGGAAGCAGAATCTCCTCCTTTTATCCCCTAAACCTTCATCAGCTAAAGACTAAAAAAAAAAAAAAAAACAAAGATGGGGAGAGCAGAGTGGGAATAGGGAAAAAATGTCCCTTGGAAGGGAAGCCACGGTAACTGTGCCCTCACTCAGGACAGACTCCTGGCAGATCGGAAGGGAATTCTTCCCGTGACTCGGTCACAATTCCTGCTGCCCACAGGTGCAAAAAGGAGGTGGGGGGGGGTGGCAAACAGAGCTTCAGAGTCAGGATGGCCTGTGTCTAGCACTTTCTCCCAGTGTGACTTGGGCAGGTCACCCCAGAGCATCTGCTGGTGGCCTGACAATCCCCTCCTCCCTGGGATGGCAAGATGGAGTTGGGAGCGTGTAGGATAGCACTCAGGGAAACTTGATTTCCCTCATTCATTTTCCTGAGCAGATACCTTAAAGGAGGGGTGTCTGTGGCCGGGGGACGGGTGGTGCCCTCAGACTGGCCTGGTAGGGTCTCAGGAGTCACAAAAGGGGTGCACGGCTTTGGTGACTGGTTTCAGGGCTCCCAACCCTGCTCATAGGCACCCCGGCCCCGATGCAGGGTAGCAGGTGGTCCCCAGAGCTGAGCCCCTCAGCTTCCGGGGACAGAATGGATTTTCCAGGCGGCAGGCAGTTGATCAGGGCGCTGCCTCCCACCGCTCTCCAGGGGTGCCCTGGGATGGATTTCAGGCTCGTTAGCGCCTTGACACAGACACGGTGAGCTCTCCTGGTGGCCAGCCCTGCCTGGCAGGGGTGAGGCACCCGAGGAGGGAGTGGCAGTGACACGGTACTGCCCCACATCCCAGTCACCCCCAGGCAGGCCTGGCTTCAGACGGCTGGCCAAAGAGTACCCCCATCCCTGCCCAAGCCTCGTCCTTCCGCGTCCCAGGGAGATCAGAAGCCCTTCCCCGCCCCCGACACCCAGCGCCAAGAGGAGGTAGATTCAAGCTCGGAAGTCAGAGCGGCCGGAACCGTGAAGGGGACAGGGAGCCCTCCGCGTGCTAGCCCAGAGGGGTCTGAGGACAGCTCGAGTGAGCAGCAGCCTGCCGGCGTCCCTGCTTCTGCCCTCCCCTGGGGCCCCTCTCCCCACAGCCCTGGGACGCCCGTTGTCAAATGTCAGATTGGAGAATGGCCGTGGGATCCAGCAAGGCCACTTCCGGGTGTAAATCTGAAACACCCGAAGCAGGGACTCGACCAGATTTTTGTACGCCGTGTTCGGAGAAGCATTTTCACAACAGCGAGGAGCTGGAAGCGATCCAAGTGACCGTGGATGGATGAATGGACAAAGAAAAGGCAGAAGCCACACGCGGACAATGGAGTATTATTCAGCCTTTAAAAGGAAGGACATCGTGACACCTGTCACAACATGGAGGAAACTCAAGGACATCGTGCTAAGTGACACAAGCCAGACGCAAAAGGACAAATACTGTGTGATTCCTTTCCTGTGAGGTCCCCCGGGGAGTCACGTCCATAGACACAGACAGTGGAAAGGTGGCTGCCAGGGGCTGGGAGAGGGCTGAAAGGGAGCTACTGTTGAATGGGGACAGAGTTTCAGATTTTCCAGATGAAAAGAGCTCCGGATGGCGGTGACGATGGCACGCTGATGTTTAATACCCTGACCCTATACTTACCGATGGTTCGTGCGGTATCTTTTATGTTGTGTATGCGTGTTTGGTCACAATAGAAAATCCCGCGCACGCACGTGGACACACACGGAAAATCCACCCCAGACTGAGCCTCTCTTCTGCTCAACATCTTCCTGCGGCTGTCATCCCACTTCCGGCTCGCTGCAGCCCCCACGGCTCCCCGTCCCCTGCACTCTGCCCCCCAGCCTCCCTGCCCGCACGGCCTCCCTTCCCCCTCTCACCCGACTCCAGCCCCATTGGCCTCCTTGCTCTTTTTCCAACCCACTAATTTCATGCCAGCCTTGCGGCCTTGGCACCCACTGTCCCTTCTGCCGGGAAGGCTCTGCCCCAGATTTCCACAGGGCTGCCTCCTCCTTGGAGCTCGGGTCAGATGTCACCTCCTTGGAGTGCTCCCCGACCCACCGCCTGCACTCACAGCCCCCAGGCCCCTCTCCTGTCATTTTGCCCCCTTTACCTGAATTTATGTCTCCTCCTAGCATCTATCACCACCTGAAGCAGGACATTATACTTACCTTACTTTTTTAGAATGTCCACTCCAGAAGGCAGGAACCTCACTCTTCTACGCCCTGGAATGAAGAGTACACATGGTAGCTGCTCATGAAACCATCTTGAAGGGAGGAAAGAGGACCCCGTGGATGGACAGTATTTGTTCCATCAGGGCAGGTGCAAATATACAGGAAAGGTCTAGAAGGGTGCTCCCCAGACCCACAGCGGTGAACCAAGGAGAGTGGGTGGAAGGGGTTATGGGCAGCGGACCTTCTGTGGTTTTCTCAATACACCCAGGTATTGCGTGAGACCGACAGTGGGGAGTGAGGGCAGCCATGCGGGCCCTCCATGGGCTTTTAAAAAGAGGTCTGAGTTGGGGATGCCAGATGCCATGGAGTAATATCCTCTGGTGGTTTTCTCACCTCACCTTCCAGCAGCCCCTAGGGGGTATGGCTTCTACCCCACCCCCTTGCCCAGAGCAACTCATTCTCCATCCCTCGGAGAGTCACTACATGCCAGGCACTGTTCTGGGCTCAAGGACACTGGAGGGAAGAAATAGTCCCACCTTCACAGAGCTAACACGTTAGTGGGGGAGACGAGCAGTTAACAGATAAATAGAAATTGCCTATGGGGGACTAATGCTGTGGAGAAATGTAAAACGGTGACAGGTCGGGGGCAGGGGCGGCAGGTGAGGTATATGGAGGAGAGGCTGCGGTTAAAGTAAGGAGATCACAAAGACCTCACCAGGAAGGTGACATATAAGCAAAGACCAGAAGGCGGTGAATGAGGAAGTGAGCTATGGGGATCCATGCAGGCAAAGGCTGGTGCAAAGGCCCTGAGGCAGCAGCGCCCGCGGGGGTGCTGGAGCACTAGTGAGGAAGCCACTGCGGCTAGGGGGCGCGCACTGGGTAGGGCAGGCTCAGAAGGGTGAAGTGCTGGCCTCACCAGGAGGAGGGCAGCTGAGAGCGGTATGTCGAACCAGACTAGAAAGCCAGCGTTCTGACCTACTGGTGGGCGGAGAGCAAGTTAGGTGCCAGGCCCTGTGCCAGGCACCCGAGGTAACCGTGTGGGGGAAGCCCCACCCTCTGGGGTAGGTGCTCGGGAGGAAAGAGGGGAGGAGCCTGCAAGGAGTCAGCTGAGAGTAAGACCAGTTTCTGCGAGAATGCATGTAATGCTGTTTCCATGACTGTGTGTGTGGAAGGGGCGGGGGCGGGGGCTGCAGGTGCCCGGGCACGCGGCGCGCCCATTCTGAGCGTGTGTCTGAGCACGTGTGCTGCTCACGGCCCAGGCAGGGGGCTGCAGTGAGTGGGGGGTCTACCCAGCGCCCCACGGCCGGGGGAGGCGAGTGAGCGCGGGCACCTTGTCTGGCCCCTGGGGCTGTGCGTCCCAGAAGGGCTCCAGGTCTGTCACGGGGCACATTATCTGTGTCCACGTGTCTACAGTGGAGACCGTGTCATTGGGCGTGTGAGTCACTGGCGTGTGCAATGGTGAGACGCTGTCTCAGCAGCACGATTCCCGGGTGGGAGCCTAAGTTCTGCCACTTACTTCGTGTGGCCTCCGATGAATTACCTAAGCCTTCTCAGCCTCACTTTCCCCATCTGAGAAATGGGGTTATGCATAAGACGTACTCCATAAGGTTGTCGTGAGGATCCGATCGATTAATATATGTGAGATGCTGGGACGGCGCCCGGCACACGCAGAGAGCCGTGTGCGAGCCCTCGTGACCTCGGGGATCTGTCTGCAGATGTCTGTCTGTCTGTCTGAATGTGGGCCCCGTCTGTGTACCTGTCTGCTGCTCGCACAGCCTCAGTCTTAGCCCTGAGTTTGGAGAGCTTGCTCTCCTCTCCGGCCGCTGAGAGCAAGCGTGCTGGCTGGGCGGGGGGCCAGGGGAAGGAATGGCAAGAGGGGGCTCCTTCCCTGGCCTGGCCAGCTGGACTTTTCACAGCCCAGTGCCTCCATTCCTCGGAGTGGCCAAGCGGCTAGACAGGCAGGCAAAGGAGGAGCCTCTCCCCGGGCCGCCAGGAGCCGGTGCTGGGGCCGTCACCAGCCCCGACCCCACGGTTGGGGTCTCCATGTCTCGTGCTCCCGGGATTGGGAGACCCCAGGGGGCAGGGCCGAGTCTGAGCCTCCTCTGAGTCGCCCTGTCACAGCCTTCCACCCGTGATACTGCGAGCTGGCTGACTTCCTGAATCCGCACAGCAGCTTGCCAGGATAGGTCCTCCCATTGTCCCCACTTTACAGATGGGGAAACTGAGGCATGGAGAGATGAATTGCTTATGTAAGTCACGTAGCTGGTGAGCAAAAGACCAGAACTCAAACCTGCTTGTCAGGCTCCGGAAGCTGGAATCTTCTACCCCATCTCTTTTACCGAGGTAAATATACTGAATTAAATTTACTGGTTAAATATATGTGAGATGAATGAATCAGTGTATGAGAGAGACGGAGAATGAGATTTGGGTGGGCCGAGGCGGCTGAGAAAAAAGTGGGGAGTGATTCTGACGGAAGAGGGGACCAGCCTGGTGCCCTACTGGGAAGCCCTGGGAATGGGAGGGGAAGGTGGCCCGGGGCCAGAGGATGAGGGTCTGCAGGGCCAAGCAGAGGGGCTGGAATCCAAGCAGCTTCACTCTTCAGAGACCTGGCCACACTGGGATGCCGTGGGGACAGGCCATCTGGATCCTTCTTTGTGGATAAATTGGTAAGCTGAGTCCAGGCCTCCGGGAGCTCATGGCTGAAGGCGGACTAAGGGAGTGGGATAGGACAAAGGCTCCGCAGCCGGTGGGGGGCTGGAACCCCATTGGCCTTGCTTCCTGGCCAGGATCCCTGGGGGCAAGTCACCTCCTATTATCAAACCTCAAGTTTCTCATCTCAATCAATGCGTTGAAGAGTCATTCAACTCTTCATTCAATCAGTGCTGAAAGTCATTAGCGCAATGCTTGACATATAGTTCTCAATAAATGACCCTCTACTTGCAAACAAGGACTTTAAAAAGAACTATAATAAAAAAAACCCCAAAACAATGAAAAGATCTACTGGAAAAGGTGGACACCATGCACGAACAAATGGGAAGTTTAGGGAGGGAAAGGGAAACCATGAAAAACCAAAGGCCGACTAGAAATTCCAGAATTGTGCTAAAAAGAAAAATATGGTATCAGAGAGGAAGTGTTCTTTTGATGAAGTTATTGGCGGACTGGACCCAGGAGAGGAAAGTTAACTTGGTCATGGGGCAAGAGAAATTCTACAAACTGGAAAGTGAAAATGAGAGTAAAAATTCATCGTGCAGGCTTCCTAGATTTGTTAAGAGGGTTGAAGGCCAGTGCGAGACACGTGCTGGTGAGAAATATCAGTCCCTCATGCACCTGAAAAATAAATACATATTTCATTGTTAAGATGCACCAGACAGTGTTCTTGGTGCTGGAATCTCAACGGTGAGCAAAAGGACAGAGGTTCTCGCCCGTGGAGCACACACCTGAGATGTGAGTCAGACTAAAAATAAATGAGTAAAACATAGAGTATGTATAGGTGCTCTATCCTATGGAGAAAAACTTCAGAGGGGGTCAGGGAGAGAAGAGATGGGAGATGCATTAATGAAAGGAACTACGCAATTATCTGGAAAAGCATTCAGAGCAGAACAGCAGCTGGTGCAAAGGTCCTGGGGCATGAGCGCTCACAGCATTTGCGGGAAATCTAGAAGGCCAGGAAGCCACAGCTGGGTGATCAAGAATGATGTAAAATCAGGTCAGAGAGGTAAATGAGGGGTGAGGGCCCCCAAGAGGGAGGCAGGCGATCATGTAAGGATTTTGACTTCAACTATGAATGAAGTTGGGAGCCTTTGGAGGATTTTAACCAGAGGAGTCACATGAGAAAACTTCTGTTTTAATGGAAACCTGCTGGCTATTACATGGAGAGCAGACAGGAGGGGACCTGGTGAAGCAAGGAAGTCTCCCGGCGACGCCCAGGGGCAATTATGGCACCTGGAGCGGAGGTAATGGCAGTGGAGACCAAGGCAGGTTTGGGATTCAGGCATTACCAAGGCCGGGCTGATGTAGGGAGAATCGTACCTGTTGCCGTTGCTGTTGCTAGGGCTAATCAGCCTTGGGGAAGCAGGAGGAAGCGGCCCACCTGGCTCGTCCCACCCCACTGGTCTGTCACCAGTCTCCGGAGCCTCAGGGCAGGCTCCTAGCCCCCAGGCAGCCCGGCAATGGGGGCGGGCCCAGGTCTGCTTCCCCAGCCCCCACTCCACAGCTGTAAGGCTAAGTCTTGTTTACTCGTAATCAGGAAAGGTCAACAACACATTCATCCGGAAAAGCTGGTCTCTGCAGCACCCGGTGGCCCCACGCCTCCCCCTGAACCTTCGTGGGGAGAGGAAGCAACCTCTCCTAGAGAACCCACCTCCTGCACGATTCCGTACCCCTCCCTCTCCTTCACGGCGCGCTGCCCAGGCTGGCCCCTGACCTCCACCTGGCTGGCTCTCACGGGCTCCTCGCTGGGGCCTCTGCATCCATCCCGCTCTCCTCCATCCACTCCACTCAGAGCAGCCGAGGGGCCTTTCTGAAAAATGGGACAACAGTGCCGAGTCCTCTTCCGACACTCCTATACCGGGCAAACTTCATTCATCCATCATGTCCAAGATAAATGCTCTCCTCTCCAGAGGGGGCCTTCCTTAACCACCCGTAGGCTGGCTTCTCCTTCTGGCTCCCACGGGCCTCGTGTGCCCTCCTCTTCACTGATCCACATTGCACTACAAGGATGAACTTGGCACATGTGCCCCTCCCCACCGGCCATGGCAGACATCACTAAGCGATCAGGGCGCTCTTCCCCACTGGGCCTGGACCCAGCCTTGGGATCGCTGCATCCTAGGGCTAACTGCAACTAGAAAGAGGTGAACAGATAGGTTAAAACCTATTTTTTGATCTGCAATTCCTGGTTGATATTATGCACACCGCACACACACCACACGCTCACACGCAAGCACACGCACACAAGCACGCATGTGCACCCCTGTAGACCACGGCTTCCTAGAGGGCAGGGTGCAGTGTCTTACTCATCTGTCTCTCCGTTGTCACAGGGGGCTGGCATTGAGGAAGTGCTCACCCAGGCTTGTGCCCCACTCAGCCCCCGCGGTGGCCTGCAGACGGCTGGGAAGTATGTCACCGACGATCGGGCTCTGTCGTGTTTCACAGGCGAGACGACTGTGGTCTGGGAGCAGGCGTCCCCCCAAAGCTACCCTCAAGGACAAGCGGTACCCCAGGACAGCAGCCCGGTGATCTCTGCCTCCCCTGCCCCACAGACACTCTCTAGGCCACACAGAAGTTCCCAGAATGTCCCTTGCACCCAATTCCAATGAGCATTTGTGTCTGCCCTGTATGACACTGGGCCTCCCTCAGAAGGAAACTCACAGACCGTTTGAGGGGAAATTTGGAGAACCGAAACCTTTACCCTCTCTGGGCTCTCCCCCCACTCTATCTACATTGACTATGGTGTCTCGTTGCAATTTAAAAGTCAAGGTTTACAGGGTACGGGTTAGAAATGCTTGACAGCATTTTTCAGTAACGTCCCATGTCCACCGATAAAAGGATTCTAGGGACATAGGTTCTGGAAATTCTATGTGAGACCTTCCCCTTGCGAAGCTTTGCACTTCACTTAAAAGAATCTAACTCAGGCAAAAAAGAAAAAAAAAGTGTGTTAAACTTTATCTGATCTGATTCTTTAGACTTCTTTAACCACATACCCTTTTTTTTTCAAAGTTCCTGTTTGCATCTCTCTCAGTTACCGTCCCGTGTGTTACATTAGAACCCTCAATCGAGCTAGTCTACACAACTAAAAGAGTACGCTAGCTTTTGTGACTGCTATGTTTTAAAGTCATGAGGGCCTCAGGTATGGTTACATCAAGGGCTCAGCTCCGCTGCCAGGGAGGTCCCCTCGGATCTCTATTTCCTCCTCTGGGCTTTTGTCAGCTTCCTTGTCTGACTTTCCTCATGGCAACAAAATGGCAGCTGCAGTTCTGGGCATCTCATCTGCACACCCACTTCACAGAGGAAGAGAAGCCTTCTCTCCTCCCCACTATGGACTGTGCATTCTGGCCCTGCTTAGGCCAAGTGCTCATCCCTGAGCCAATCCCCAGGCAGGAGGAATGGGTCTCGAGAGCCCACCCCAAGTATGAAGTCGTTCTGTTTTCTACAAAGCCTACAGCAGTGTTCTTTCTCTGATAACACTCATCCCACCTACCCCGACCCCCTTTCTTCCTGCTAAGATCCTGAGGAGGGTTAGGCCCCTTCCTGAGTCCTGGGTATAAATCTTGGTTTGTAGAGCCATGTAATCCTCTTCGCTAGCAGCTGATTCAGAAATGGCTGTAAGACTTATTTCTCGCTGATTAGATGCAAGCAAAACTCTGCCGGGTGGGGCTTCTAGGAAAACTTTTGCCTTTCTGACGTGAAGAACAGACCTGGCTGGCAGGCCCCTTTGCCCCATTACTGTTCCTTCTTCATCAAACCCAGAAGGAGGATTTGATACCTCAAAGGCATGGCAGCCATCTTGGGACCATGAGGCAGCAACTGTGAACACTGACGCCACCGTGCCAGGGATGGCAGAACAGAAGGACGGGTCCCAAGGCCTACACAGCCTCGCCAGGCAGCTGCACACACACGCTGGACTGCTATTTTCAGCACAAAATTAGAAATTCATATTTGTTTAAGCCAAAGGCATTTCTCACTGACACAAGACCGAGTCGTTTTTTTGCAGACTACGACTTGTGTGGGCACAGAGACACAGCCTTGAAGGCACGGTTCAAGTTTCGGTGACTCCCAAAGACTTCTTAAACACATTCTGCCCCTTGGATGTTTGTGAGAAAACAGATTATCAGGCCTTTATCCACTCCAGCAGAGGGTCGACCGCTCCCGGTCTGAGTGGGGCGCCAGGAGCCCCATGCTGGGGGGCAGGCCACAGAGAGGCACTGGCTCTTCTGCTCCCATCCCAGGGCATCCCACAGTTGCTCTGGGGCTGATTTCAGAGGCCGTTAGCAATGCCAACACGAAAGCACGTTCTTGACTTCGGATACCAACTGGGGTTCAGAAAAATCTCCCTAGAGCCTTTAACTTACTCCCCCTTCCATCCCAGTTATGTTGGGATCTCTCCTGAGAAAATACCCCAAAATAAGAAAAGGAAAAAGCCAAGAACATAAGCATTATCATCACAGCCAGAAACTCCGTAGCCAAAAAAAAAAACAAAAACCCCAGAACAAATCTAAATGTCCCATCGCGAGGGAAGGATTATGAAACGTTTGATGGAATATTACACGGATGTGAAAATGATATTTACAAAGTTGGTAATACTCAAGGGAAATATGCATAATATTTGTTACTAAGAAAACCGACCACAATCTCTTATATATACGGCATGATCTCAACCGTACGAAAATTGCACCAGGGAGGAAAGAAATACACTGAGATGTTAATCAGCAGTGGTGCCTGGTTGGGGTTATTATGGGAACTTTTGGGGGTATTTTTCCTGCTCTTCTGTGTTTTCCCATTTTGCCTATATGTGCTACTATTGTAAGCAGAAAGTACAAAGTTGACTTTTCTTTTTAAAGCTTCCAGGACCCTCCACTGCATGAGATCGCTGCTGTCATCTCCCATCCAATAAAGCAGATAATCAAGGGCTTCCTAGAGCGGGTGACCCCCTTCTGCAGTGGGGCCAAAATAAAAACAAGCTTCCCAACCTGGCATATTTGATTAATAGCTTGAAATTCTTTGAACAGGAGAAGGGAGTGGTAGGGAAAGGGGAAGATCAACACCCTATTTTTAAATGCTGACGTAAGCTTACAGGAACTAAAGACAAGAGGAGGTACACCATTCCAGGCCTTATGCAAATCTATGCAAATGAGATGCGGTCCCTGGCTTAGTGAGAATTCAGGGCCTGAGCTCCTACCTGGATTCCTGGGTCTCACTGAGCTGGGAGGGGAAGAGAGGAGGGAGGGGATGGAACAGCGCTGACCCCCATTCGCTGAGCACCTAAGTGTCCAGCTTGCAAATCAGTTTCACCACCTAGAGCTCCTCTGCCCCTGAGCATATCCCCAGGTGTGAGATGATTGCCCCCCTTTGCACTTAAGTAAACTGGGGCTCAGAGAGGGAAGTGATTTGTGCAAGGTCACAGAGGGACCAACTGAGTCGGAAGCAGGTGGTATCTGTGACCAGGCCAGACATCCTGGGGCACAGGATGTGGCCTCTCTGGTCTGGGGAGGGGAAGGGCAGAGAGGGGCAGGGAGGGGCAGGGAGGGGCGCGGAGGGGCGGGGAGGGGAGGGGAGGGGAGGGGAGGGAGACAGACAGACAATGTCATTAGACATCCAGGTGGGATATGTGTGCACAGACCTTACCGGGCCTTTGCACCTGCTGTGCCCTCTGACCGAAATGCCCCACCGATGTCTACTGGCTTGTTCTAACTCCCCAGTCGGCTCTCTGCTCCCAGCCCACCTTATTAGAGGGGCCTCGGCTGACTTCTGTAAGTAAAAGAGCATCACTGGCCCATAACTCCAGCCCCAACATCTATGCCCTGCCCTGCCCCACTTGCTTTCTCTTCATGGCACTTACCACCTCTCTTCTGTATGTATGTGCTAATGGCAAGAAAGCATGCTCTGTGATAGTAGGGAGTTCAGCTCTGGGGTTCACCTGTGTTTCCAACACCTGGTGCGTACCTGGTGTTGGAGACACAAGTGTCAAACAGGCTAATGAGTAAACAAATGAATCCCAACTCCGTCTAGACCTAGCTATATAAGCTTGCACAGTGACCCAACGACAATAATAATAGCGTAGTTACTAATGGAGTACTATTATTATTGTTATAAAGAACATTTCTGAGTGCATGGTTTTACATCCCTCATTTAACCCTCATATCGACCATCTGAGGCAGGAGAGAGACCTGTTTCCATTAGACAGCTCACAGAGGCTCCGAAGAGTCAGCTACATGGCCCAGAATCCCACGGCATCACCAGCAGAGCCAAAGCTCGAACCAAGGACATCTGATTCTAGAACTTACTTCCCTACCCACCACGTGACAATGTGGCCGGGTGGATTCCACCCAATGAGAATGCAGGTGCTACCTCTGCATTATTCATAGCTGTACTCCCCATGCCTGGCACTCGCTTGCTCTGGATGAGAATTAGTTAAATAAATCAGTGGTTCCCAAAGCTTAGTCCCCGGGTCTGCAGCAGTGTTGGAAATTTGTTAGAAACGCAGGCGCTCGGTCCAATGCAGATCGAGCGAGTCACGCCGCCGCGCACCTGGGCGGTCAGAACCACGGGGATGAATGAATGGACGTGCTTACCTGTTGCCCCATCCGTGGAGCGGGGCTGATCATTTCAGCAGGGTCTTAGCGAGGGCGGGATGAGAACCTCGCCCAGTGCCGGACCTGGCAGGGCTTCAAGCTTTCCTGCTTCTTCCCACAAGCTACTGGAGGAAAAGTTTTCGGCTCACATTTCAGGCCTTTGATTCTGGCCTCATCTGGCGGGGAAGATGCCAGCTCGTCAGAGGGAGCGGAGAGCCGGGAGTGATGGCGCCCGAGCAGGAGGATCTATTATTAATTACCATGTAACATTGATTAAGAGCCCACAGGGCACCGCAGCTGCAGGAGCTTGGGACAGCCTCCACTCCTGCCTGGAGGGGAAAATGATTAGCCACATTATGAAAGGAAATATTCATCCTGTAGCAGGCCCGAGCAAACACCTCCAGGGGTGGGGGATTTCCTTCTCCCAGGGATCTCTCTTCCTGGAGCAGGGCGGCTGGCTCGGGGGCCCGGGGCAGGTTCGTTGGCAGGTGACCTCTAACCCACCTCAGTCATGGGGGAGGGGAGATGGACAGATCTGAGAGCACGGGCTCTTCTGCCCAGTTCTAGGTGGTCTGAGATGCCCAGCTCAGCCTCTCCGAGAAAGCAGTTCAAGGCGACTGGATCTTTCTGATCGTTTGTGTGACGAGGCAAAACTGGATTGCGATGTCAAATCTTGTCTTTGAATACGGTTAAAATCAATTCTGGGTTTCTAGCTACTCAGCTGCCATTGTCCCATTGAATCTTTTCAACAACCCCATCTCCGTCTTCTAGATGAAGAGACTCAGGCTCAGAGCGGTCACCAGCACAGCAAGTTAGTGGAGGAACTGGGATTCAAGCCCACGTGTACTTCCTGAGTCCTACTGGACCAGCCAGGTGTCTTGCCCCTTGTGTCCCCAAACCACCTAAACATATTCCCAAAAGTCTACAGTTACTGCCCAGTCCAGGCTATCCCCCTTCAAACTGTGCCCCACACCCAGGTCTAGCACAGAAATCCCTAGTCAGACAACGCATCCAGGTGTTTGGATTTGAACATCTGGTCAACCCACCTATGCTGTGCTTCTAGAGGAAACAGCCCACTGCTTCCAGAACCAAGTGCCCACGAGCCAACCTCTGCCTCCCGCCGGGCCTGCTTCCGGTCTCGGTCTCGGACTTCACGTTTCCAAGACAGTCAAGTGGGACCAGCCAGCTGCCTCTCTCTCTGGGGCCATGAGAGCACCGCAGGTCTGGTTTTTCTTCTGCCACTGATGAGCCTCAAGCTTTAGGCAAGACCCTCCCCTTCTCTGGGACTTGATATCTTCTATGTGCCAAAGAGGGCTGTTTCGACCTGAGAATCAAGTTCTTCGCGTCATTCGTACTGTGATCGATTCACCGGCCAAGGTGATTCCTAAATTCCAGAGTGAGAAGACGGACCCCGGCGACGGCAGGGGCGATGAGGAGGAAGCCAGCTCGCAGTGTTTCTGTGCAACCTGTTAGCCAGGCACTTAGGGCGGCTTCTCTTGTTTAAAGTCTCACGCCCGCCTCACAGACAAGGCACTATTGTCAGTGCCGTTTCACGGAGACGAGGTTCAAGCCCAGGGAGGGAAATTAGTCCCGAGCACACACGCACGGAGCCGTCACTCCGCTCTCCACCCTGCACTCTCTCCCTTGGCCCCTAAACACGAGGCACGTTGGCTCCTTCTAGATTTCTCCATTTGCAGTCCAGGCCACACCAGATCCCTGGGGGCTGTGCTGGTTGCTCTCGTTTCCCAGGAAACCGTTTTGAGCCGTGCGGACTTATTAAGGAGTCCACAAACTTGGGGAAGAGTTTTTAAATTGGTTCAGGTGACTGCCGGTCCCCAGGGAGGTAGTAAGTTCCCCGTCTTTGCAGGTGTGCGAGCTACGGCCAGGCAATGAATTTGGGGGAATGTTGTGACAGAGTTTCCAACCCCAGATGTAGAGACAGAGGATGAGCTCAATCCGCGGCTTTCTGGGGAGAAAACAGAAGTGAGGAGTCAGACTGCCTACGTTCAAACCCCACTCGTTTTGCCATCTGACCCTGGGCAGGTTTCTAAGGTTTTCTTGGCTCCGCATCCTGGCCTTCAGAACAGAACTAGTAACAGGACTGATCTCGTTGCACGCCTGTAAGATTGTGCAAATTAATATGTGTGAAGAGACGCTTAGCAGAGTGCCTAGCACGTGGCACGTTTATAACATGCAAGTTTAAAGCGTTAGCTATTGCTTTTAGACTTCTGATTTTAACTTCGGAGC
Organism: Nasua narica; assembly: GCA_028533885.1. NCBI lineage: Eukaryota > Metazoa > Chordata > Mammalia > Carnivora > Procyonidae > Nasua > Nasua narica. The sequence goes on along the minus strand of CM052811.1, from coordinate 96,315,811 downwards.
CCAATCTTCCCAACCCAAGTGCAGTGGGTGCTGATATAAGAAACAGATCAAAGAGAAACCGCTTGCCCAAGGAAGTGGGGGGCAGGGGCACGGGAGCCCCGCCAAACCCACCCCCTTCCTGCAATGGTCTCAGTCCCACACCAAGGGTCCCTGTGGCCGACGCGCCAACCGCAGCCTGTGTCACCACGGGCCCTGCACCTCGCAGGCTCAGAAACGCTCCCTGCCGTCAAAATCCAGTCTATCTGGGATCCTCCAAATGACACCATTCAGCTGCCCCATTTTACAGATGGGGAAACTGAGGTCCAGAGGGGAGTGGGACCTTGCTCGGGTCACCAGCCCGTGGAGGGACAAGTTCCCCTGACAGGGCAGAGGGGCGTCTCAGCCCCATTCGCAGAAAAAAACAAACACCAGGTCACAGAGGCTCCCAGGGAGGGTCCTCATCGCCCGTTCCCCAAAGCAGGGCCTCCGGCAGCAGGAAGCTGGTTCTGAGAACAGTCGCAGTCTGCTGGAAAGTAAGGAGGGAGAGGAAGTGATATTTAGAGAAGGAAAGAGGGGTGGCAAGAGGGGAGAAAGTTGAGGTGGGGGGTGGGATGGGAAGGCAGCTCAGGTCCCCCAGAGACAGAGAAAGGCTCTGCCCAGCACCCCTCGCCAAGCCTGGGAGGGAGGAACCTACAGGCAGCAAGCCTGGAGCAGCCCTCAGACTCCCCCCTCCACCCCCACCGGGACCCCGCCGCCCTCCATACTCGGCCTGGCTCTCGGGGAAGGCATGGCCACAGGCTGCCTGAGTCCCATCAGGGGAGGCCTGTAGGGACCGTCAGATTCCAGACCTTCACTGCACAGAGAGGACACCCGCCCAGAGAGGGGCGGCAGTTTACCCAAATTCACACAGCAGGCTGAGGCCAAGCTAGGACCAGCCCTCTGACAATGGAGCCTTAGCACTTTCACTGGCATCCCAGCTTATCCTAACAACAACTGAAGAAGCAGGCACAATTCTGTGTCCTCATAAAACCACCCCAAGGGGAAGGACCCTGACCCCGTTCCACAGATGGGGCACATCAAGGTCACAGAATGTGCCTGGCACGCAGCTGGGACTTGGAAGAGTGGGGATTACACCCCACATCTTGATCGCTGCTGTCAGTGGGGAGAGGACCTTCTTTCTGGAAGTTCAAGCGTTAGTGAATGTGGGTGAAGGGGACTTTAGGGTGCAGGGAACCCCGTAGAGCTGTGGAAGCCATGTGTGGAGCACTGCCGTCCACACAGCCAACATTCCTCTCACACCAGTCACTGGAAAGCCAAAAACGTGATTTTCCCAGCTTCCCTTGTGGCCCAGAGTGGCAAGTGACACTGATGTGGTCAGTGAGATAAGGTAGATGCCTCAGAGACAGCATTTCTCCACAACTAGAAAGTCCTTCCTTTTTTACTTAGTCCTTCCCCTTCTTTCTCCATGGAATGAAGATGCAATGCCTAAGACCTGGCAGTCATCTTGGAACTATGAAGCCCCCAGGAAAGAGGACAAAGGGCTACACATGGAAGACAGCAAAGGCTTTGCTGAGTGGAGCCCGGGGCCTGGGGACATCAGTGGGAGCCACACTGGTTACCAAGAAGCCACCAGAGAAGAAGAAGATCTCCTTTCTCCAGTTGGACAGAGCCCAATAGACCTGGCTTCCATCTCGGTTCTGGCATGGCTAGCGGTGCATCCTTGGACACGTCACTCACCCTTTCTGAGCAGGCACCTAGTATATAAAATGGAGATTCATTCATCCCATGAATGGGTATTGGGTCCCTCGCCTGCTCTGGGTGCTCAAGACATGGCAGGGAGAATAACAAACGAGCCCCCGATCTCACAGTGGGGCCCACCCTGGACTTCCTGCCAGTGTTGGATCTGCGGAATCCCCCCGCCTCGCAGGGACCACCCTTTCCCCCTCCCTATCCCCAAATGCAGCAGCATTACGCCTTAGCCTGGATCGGGGCTCAGAAAAGGCTCCTGAGCTATTAATTGCCCCTCAGGCCACACTGTGACCGGCCACCAGACCATGGGACACGAGCCCGCTGGAGAACCGTGAGGAATGGAGCGGGGATCTTGTCCTGAACCCACCGACGGGAAAATCCCAGGGTGCCAAGTCTGCAGAAACATGGACTTCCGGGCACCACATTTGACTTGGCTCACGATTACCCAGAGTACCCACTCTTCCTCTGACTATGAAGCAAATATTTATTGAGGACGTGCCAAGTGCTGGGTGCCCACAGGTGACCGAAGCCAGCCAAGTCCCTGCCTGCGGAGCTCACATCCCAGCAGGGAGGCCGACCGTGAGCGAGCCAGTGGCCGCATTCCTCTGCGGATGGGACCCTTCGCCCCTATAAAGCACTTGACAGTTGACATCCCGAGAAGTAGGGGTCATCTTCCAGTTTTACAGAAAAAACAAAGACAGCAAATGGAGAACTAAGTAGAGACTTCCCCATGATCACCCACCACATCCAGGAGGCAACAAGGTTGGAACCTTGGTCAGGCTGGCCACAATGGCCCTTCCCAGGGTATGTCCTCTGTGTCTAGAACAATCCAAGCAGGTCCCTCGGCCACCGGGATCTGTCATTCTAGGTGCCACGGAACAATCATCGGAAATGAAATGCCTCCACCGAAAAGCAGAGTTGGGCTGGGACACAGCCTTGCCCAATACACGGCACCCCTCACCCCCATCCAGCTGTGGGCATGCCTGGTGGTTCTTTAATTCTGCATCCCCGCTGAATGCCGACCCAGGGCTTCAGCCGTGCTTTGGGAGCTCCCCCGTGGGGGAGCCTGGGTAATGAATCCAGACCTGTCAAGAAGTTTGGAATTGTCGGCCCACAGCTTGTGCCGTGGTCCTCCCACACCAGCCCCATCAGGCAGAGTGGAGAATGACGACGAGTCAGGAGGCTTCTTCAAAGACACCAGGGCCGCCTGACTGGGTTTGCAGTTTTCAGGGCTCCAACCTCTTGGCCCGATTTCCTTCCCATCCAGCCCAAGGTCTTCCAGGCTTTGCGCTAAGCAGAGGAGGTTGTGAGGGTGGGGGAGGGGCTAGGATGGGGGAGGCACGTCCTCAGGGCAACTGCGGGGAGGCAGTGGCTCAGTGGTTAGGAAGAAGCCCCTGGAGAAGATCTCCTTTTTCCAGCTGGACGGCGGAGTCCAACAGACCTGGCTTCCATCTTGGTTCTGGCATGGCTAGCTGTGCGTCCTTGGACACGTCTCTCACCCTTTCTGAGCAGGTACCTCGGATATGAAATGGAGATTCATTCATCCCATGAATGGGTATTGGGGTCCCTCGCCTACTCCAGGTGCTCGAGATATGGCAGGGAGAATAACAAACGAGCCCCCGCTGTGACGGTAGGGCTTCTGCGAAGACTGGAGCACATATACGGCATCGTGGCCCCTACTGAGAAGGACTAGATCCCGGGTCATTATGACTTTTGTTATTGTAAGAGAATTTAGGCTTTATACAGCCAATTCTTTTCTATCACCCACCCTGTACAGTCATTTCTACCACAGCAGGAAAGGATCCCCCTTCCCACTGACATGCACGCATGTGCACACACATGTGCGTTCACACGCACCTGCGTGCATACACGCATGCCTGCCAGCCATTTTGAGGGAAAAGACGTCTTCCTCCAGAGTTGCCTTCGACACCCACATTTCCTACCCAGCGAGTGTTTGGTCTCATTCATTTCCCCTGCGTCTCAAAGTCTCTTAACTTGTCCTAGTGTCGCCCAGCATTGAGCAGGGACCCGGGACTATTGCCTTCCCTCACTCCCTCACTCATTCGGCCATTCGTTCATTTGCCGGACCAACATCCACGGAGTCCCACAGTGTGCCAGGCCCTGCTGTGACCAAGACAGACAAAAGACCTGCCTCGTGGAGTTTCCATCCTCAAAGGGAAGACGGAGGACAGGCAAAAAGTACGTGGTACCCACAGGTGTTGGATGCTAGGAGGGGGTGGGGTGGGAGGGCCATTCCGGATGGGCTGTGGAGGGAATGTGTCACTGCAGAGGTGACATCTGACTCCCGCCATGTAGCCTGCCCTGGGTTCTCAGCCGGCCACCACAGGTGGTCAGGCAGAAACACAAACCCAGCGGCTCCCTGCGCTCACTCATCCTCGGAGAGGTCGAGAGGTTACCTCGGACTCCAATCCCTCTCTGAAGAATTGGGAGAACAGAGAGGGAAGGCGGTCCCCCAAGGTCACAGAGCCAGCAAGGGCACACCTCCTAACTCCAGCCGGTGCCGTGGTCACAAAACCACTCATTGCCTTTTCGGATGTCACCCTAAGGGGCCAGGTGGATCCTGGGAGATGCGGATGGTCGCAGACGCTCGCGGATAACCTGGAGACAGAGAAACACAACGTGTCCCTTCACTTCCAGCCGTGCTTGTCCTCGTGCTCGGAGAACCACAGGCACGCACAGCAAGCAGCCCCCTCCTGGCTTAGCATCTGGGAACCATGGTTACAGCTGCCTTTTGATGGGCAGGGGATCCAGAATGCCTTCGAGCCACCAATCCCCCCCCCCCCCGTTCCTAGAGGCTATGCCAGAAGCAGGAGGAAGGTTCCGGGGGACAGGCTAGAGGTCACCAGTCACCCTGGGACACCACTCCCTTCACCTTCCCCTCCCGAGCCGATCATCCGGGCACCTTGCGCCACCGCGAAATCCTTTTTAGAGCCCTGAATTAAAAATAAATTTGCAAGCACATAACCAGATGTTACATGGGGAAAAGATAAATAACTCAGCCTGTCAAGGAACTGCCTCATCTCAGTCAACCCTCTCTCTTTCACAAGGTTTTAATTTTTAATTTCACAGCGGTAACTATAGCAACCTGCAAAAATAATATATTCCAAAGCAAAACAACTTTCTTGGCTCTGGCTTGGCATCTCCATGTTCCCTCCTTCCCTCCTCTCTACCAACTTCACGCAGGTCTGTGCCCAGAGTGGATGCACGTTCTCAGCTTTGAACTCCCTTATTCATTAAGCAATTAATCCATTCATACGCAAGTATCTCTTGTCATCCAAATCCATGTCACTCCGGAGTTCAGGTTGCAGAATGTTGGGCAATGGGTTCAGAATTGTGAGGGACTCCATATTACACAATGTACTGGTGCCTAAGTTTTGAGGGACGAGGAGTAAGAGTCTGGCTAGCAACGGATATCTGCTTCCCCTTGGAAGCCTAATTTGTCCCAGGGTCAGTGCTGGGCACGGGGGGGGGGGGGCGGTGCGTGTGTGGGGTGAAGAAGCTGAGAAGGACTCAACCTGCCTTCAAGGAGTCTAAAGTCCTTTGCAGAAGACAGACATAAAAACAGATCATTGCAGGGGTGCCTGGGTGGCTCAGTTGGCTTGAGCATCCGACGCCTGATCTCAGCTCAGATCTTAATCTCAGAGACATGAGTTCAAGCCCTGCCTTGGGCTCCCAGTGTGGATCCTACTTAAGAAAAAAAAAAAATTTAAAAAAACCCAGATCGTTGCAGTACGATAAGGCAAATCCTGGATAAAAGGGATGAGTGATGTCTACAAACAGGGCACAAAAGAAGGAAGAGGTTTCAGTATCTAGTGGGGTCTGGGAAGGCTTCAGAGGGGAGGTGACTTCTGAGATGGGTCTTGCTGACGAGCAGAAGTTTTCTGAGTTACCTAAGGTAGGAAAGGGCCTGCCCAGCAGGTGGGACGGAAGTGCAAGGGCACTGTTGGCGGGGCTCACATGAAGGACACGGGTTGTGCCTCAGTGCGTGGAATGCTGGCGAGATCAGTGGGATACAAGCACACCCAGCCGGGCCCGCTGCTCTGGGGATTTCCGCTCGGAGGCAAGGGGATGTCAGCAAAGCCGTTGGGGTGGACAAAACGTGTTTTAAGAGGTGACTCTGGGGACAAGTGTGGGGAATGGATTGGAGGGGACAGAGTGGAGACAGCCTGCAGGTAGCGCAGAGGGGAGTGGCCTAGGGTGGGTCGTGGCTGCAGGGCAGAAAGGAGGGGACAAGTCTTAGCTTGGGTTCCCTAAGAAGCAGACTCCAAGCCAAGGGTTCAAACGTATGTGGGAGCTGATCCCCAGAAGCACTGATTGCCCATGGCGGCGGGGGGGGGGGGGGCGGGGTAGGCAAGGAGTGAAAAGAAAAGAGAAGAAGCCACTGGGTATTTAGTAAGAAGCGACTGGAGCTGAACTCTTCTGGGAAGCTCTGGGAGCCTGTGTCCCGGGTTGTGCCCCCTGACGGCAAAGGACCTGGAGCATTTAAATGCCAATTTCTTTACTAATTGGCTGAGGACGGCTCCCAGGGCTGTTCCCTGGCACATCTGACCTGCCACGCAGGCTCAGGAGCCGAGCAGCTCCGGTGGTCAGAGAGTCCCCGCACAGACTCTGGTGCCGGCAGCTGGAGACAGGGCCGGAACGCCCTGAAGGAGGAAAGACAGGCCGAAGGGGTATGGAGGGGGCGTCTGTAGCGTCTGTCCGAGTGAAGCTGTGCAGGATGGTGTGTGGGCATGACGGACCCTGCCGTCGGGGGGGGGGGCGGTGGGCAGCGCACCGGCTCGGGCAGCCTGGTACGGGGGCTCAAGGCAACACGCCCCAGGTAGGGATGCACAAGGCCGTCCAGATGCGGGCAGGGCAAGGCTAGCTAAGTGGAGACTGATCAGACACCGGGAAGGAGGCCCCAGAGCAGCCCTCGGGGCCCACAGAGGGTGGGCTAGACCTTCCTTCCGAATAGGGAGCCTCGGTCTCGGGGACACAGAGTTACCCCACTCCCTACCCCCCAGTCCCCGGTGGAATGTGGAATGTGGCGAGAAAATGCGTCGGTGGGGAAAATGCACATGTGCAGAGGTGTAGCACGGATGTGCGACCCTGGACGAGTGACTTCACCTCTCCTGGCCTCGGTTTCCCCCTCTGTAATGAGATGTAGTTTGTAGAAGTGCCCACTGCCCGGGCTTATTGTGAGGATGTCGTCGGATGCTGCTTCGTGACGCCCGGAAGCCACCTAATAATGCGACCTATCGGTCTTGCACTTTGGGCCAAGAGTTTTGAGCGCAGCACACACGTCAGGGCCCCGGGGATAGAGTGGTCACCACGTGCACACCCGGGGCCTGCCCCCTGCTCGCGCGCTGTGCGCAGCCCCGTGGACATGCTGAAGTGCTTTATATAGAATGTTAAAGAAAGCAAGATAGGAAATTATGCATAAAGCTTGATTCTAATTTTGTTTAAACACATACACTCACAGGCCTGAGGGATACAAGCTACATGTAACGATACTTAACACTAGATGGTAGAATTGAAGGTGGCTGGCATTTTTACGATTCTTTTCTGCTTCGTTTTGGTTTTTTTCTTTTATAAATTCCGCAGTAGATGGTATTGTTTAAATAGCTATTTTCCAAAAAGAAAGGCAAACAAACATGCTTCTCTCCCCAACTTCCCTATCCCTCACGCATTTCATCGGCCCTCTGGGGGAGCGGGGCACCCCCCCCTGCCCCCGACTAGGGGCGGCTGGCTCATGCTTACCGGGGGTTCCAGTCCCACCCTGGACTGGCTGACCGTGAGTGGGGAGGAAGGGTTAAGCTCCCTGTCAGTCTGCCCGTGAGGATGGGCCCTGCCCTTGGGGTTTGAGGATGCGCTCTGTGCTCGTCCATCGACCTGTGACCGAAGACGGAGAGCGGTCCAGCGCTGCGGTCGGTGAGAGCGATTCCATGTGCCTGCATGTCCAAGCCACGCTGTCTGAATGGCTTTCTATAAGCCGACATTTGTTCTTCATCTCTAGGCCCCCCTACTGCTTCTGAACTCGAGTGGGGGAGAAAGGAAAAGTTGTGTGGACACCATCAAATCCGCACCTGGGTCCACGCCTGGATGCTAGAAATGGGCTATTCATAAAGATATTAGCCGCTGATTTGTTTCCGGTTTCCTACCCAGTCTGACATCTAGGACTGTGTGATAGGCTCAACGTTCATGGGAAGTTGTAAGGCCCCCCGGGGTGGGCTTGATGGGATCACCTGTCTGAATCCCTTGTTGGGAAAATGGTCTTTTCTTGGAGCTTCCATTAAGGGCACTCCAACGAGGGTGGTCACGGGCGTCCTGGAGGACCAGAGTGATTTTCTGGGATGGATGTATGGACATATACATGGATATAGCACATGGAGGAGAAAGAAGCCCTCTCTCTGGGCAGATTGCTGTCTCGGTCTGCTTGTTAATGGCCCTCCTTCCTATTACACGTGGAGAGCTGGCTTGTAGGATAAAGCTGAGCAGAAAAGATGACTATCGAATCCCTCTGTCCAGACATTCCTGAAATGGCCTTCCCAGACCAGAACTAGTACATTCCTTTTCTTTCTTAAGTGAGCGCAAGGTGGGATTTTATCTATTGAAATGGAAGGAACCCTGACTGGCATCCTAGGGTGGACATATCCCGAATCCACGCCCCCTTCCCACGCACCCTCACTGAAAAGATCAGGAGGCGTTCCTGGGTCATGACCTTGTCATGACCTTGTCCCTCCATCACCGCTGGGTCACTACCTGGATCCCCAAACAGACCAGGTGAGATGACCGTGAGTGCCTTCCAAGCATGCCCATGAAACCTCCTACTTGGTCCTCCAAGCCCTACACTTTCCTCTCCTCCACTGGGGGAGGCAAGAGATCCAGAAAGGAACTCCAACCCCCAAAGGTTTGTCAGAGCCACTGGGTGGAAGGTGGGGCGTCCCAATGACTGTGACAAGTTGGCCCACGTAGGACAATAGCACGAGTGGGAAACACACGTTATTGGGTTGAGCCACTGAGATTTGGGGGTGTTGGTTATAGCAGCTCTCCTGCCCTAATCACTACAATAGGGTGGTACTTTGGGGGTCATACCCGAGAGCTATGACCCTGCAGGGCCTCCTAGCTTCCCTTCCACCAAAGATATTTACTGAGCTCCCGTTCTGTGCTTGCCCAGCCCCGCTGCCTTTCTCTTTATACTACTCTGGTCTCGATGATCTCCTTCCCCAACTATCTTTCTTGTCCGCCTGGACCCTAAGCTTCCCAAGAGCCAGGTCCTTGGTCTATCTTCTTCCTCTACGCTGCATCCCAGGGTCTAGTTAAGTGCTAGGCATACAGCAAGTGCTCAATAAATATTGATTAGCTGCTTTGCAAAACTACTCCATGCACAGAATTGTTTGAGGTTTAAGTGAGGTTTTGACTGGGACGCCCTGGGGCACACAGCAATTTCTCCGAAAACACAGCGTAAAAGGACCTAAATAAAGACACCTGTGGGCTGGGCAAGGCTCTGAGAAGGAGTGTAGACGTTAGCCAGGACTGTCCTGGGCCGCACGCCCCAGAGTCAGTTTCCTGGTCCCTGGCTGGCCCCAGAGTCCATGTAGAGGGCAGAACCGGGTCAGAGGGGGCAGGGGAGGGGACCAACGCCTCTCCCAGGGAGCCCGGGTCCCAGCGGGTTTGGGCTATGATTGGGGTAAGGAGACACTTCAGGAAACATCACTGCGAAGGTTTTTGCTCTGCGAGCAGCCTTGGAGCAGACTTCTCACCTTTGTCTCCGTGTGGAGGTGGAGGTGGGATGCCTGATGCGCTTCTGGGGTAAAGCTTCCCTTAGCAGTTTGAGATTGCGCCCCAGGAAACGTTAATTCCTTGCACTCAGTCCTACGTGTCTGAGACAGGCTCCAGGGATTTATCCCAAGACTCCAAAATAAGGTCCAAACTGCACGCCTGGCCTGGGGATCGGGGATGGGGGTGACGAGCAGCATCACACGGTCATTGAGAGCTTGAGCTCTGGGGCCAGAATGCCTGGATCCTGGCTCTGGCTACTTACTAGCTCTGAGACTTCGGACTTCCTAGCTTACCCGAGCCTCCGTTTCCCCATCTATAAAGTGGAATGATAATAACAGTAAGCACCCTGGAGGACTGTTGGGAAGAACGAAGGAGTTAATGCGAGTCAGGTGCACAGCATGGCGGCGGGTCCCAGGTCTCTGGGGATGGTGGGCAGTGGGAATCTCACCCCTTTGCTCCTGTGACAGCGCAGACCACTTAAAAGCTCAGCTCTTCCCTAACCCTCTGATCGCACTATGTTGCATTTTAGGATCTTCAGGATCCTTGAGACTCTACTGCCTACATCCCAGCAGCCAGGAAGTAAGTCCGTCCTTCCCACGGGGAAGCTGGCTACCCACCACACCCACTTCCTTGCTGTGTGACCTTGGGTAAGTTCTCGGCCTTCTCTGAGCCTCAGAGCAAGTGACTTGCAGAGGGATGATGATGACGAAATGAGATTCTTGTTGCCATTTATATTCACGACACAATTGCTTTTATTGAGCACCTACTATGTGCCGGGCATCGTTCTAGGCTCCGGGGACATGGCCATGAACAAAACGGACAACATCCCAGTCCTGATGGAGCCAACATTATTACGGGGCTCCCACACACTACACAAATAAGTAAAATACATGATATACTAGATGATGATAAGCGCCGCGGGAAGTAAGAATTAAACCAAGAAAGGGGAAGGGGTGTGGGGTGGGGAGAGGGCGGTCAGGGAGGCCTCCTTCAGAAAGAGCTTAGCAAGGTGAGGGGGCCACGCAGATATCTCAGGGAAGAGCTTTGCAGGCAGTTTCCAGAAGCGCATGAGCACGGGGAGACCAGCTGGAGTCAAGGTCAGGGAAGAGCAGGGCCGGCAAGGCAGGACCTCCCAGGCCACTGCAAGGACTTGGGCTTTTCTCTGCGTGCAGCAGGGAGCCACGGGAGCTTCAGGGCAGGAGGCATGACCGGACTTGCATTTTACTAACAGTGTCACCTGGTCGACAAGATAGATGGCCGCCGTCGCCGTCACCACCGTGCAGAATACTTGGAGGGGCTCACGGGCTTGCCCTCCGTGGTGGGTGCTCCCCGCCCCCTCTGCCCTGCAGCCCAGTCGGCCCCGCCCGGCAGGCCCTGTGTTGCCGCTCCACACCCCCGTCCCCTCCACCCTGTTATCTGCCTTGACTCCCGCTTGTTTTCCACTTGAGCCTACGTCCCACCTCCTAACATGCCTTCATCCCTCCCTTCCCGGAAAACCGGGACGTGGGAGCAGGGACAAGTCTCAGCATCCACGTACCAGGTTCGAATCCCCCTCCTTGGGATCCCTGGGCCTCTGTGTTCTTCATCCAGAAGTGGAGGAGCGATAACAGACTCACGCTCATCTGGTGAGTGCAGCCCCAAAGACCCAACCGTGTAAAACGCAGCCGAGTGCAGTGCGATCGTGAGCTCAAGTTGGTCTGCATTTGCAGGACAGTGAAGGCGGGAAGCTCAGGGTGCCCAGCACCCCTGGAGAAAGGCCCAGCGGCCACAGAGCTCATCGCCAACCGTCCCCACCCCACTTCCCACTCAACCCAAGACGGTCCACATTTCAAAACAGGTGCTGGACCAAGGTCGGCTGATGTCACCCCCCGTGGAGAGGGGCAATGAGTCCCGATGGGAACCGTCCTGGGGAGCACGGCTGGCGTGTCGGGAAATGTCGTCAGCGCATCACTGGGGGAGGACCTCCTTCCTCCTCTGCTCGGTCCCAGCCTGTGAGAGACATGCGGGTAAGGACCGGCTCACGGTATGACCCACGCCCGGGCACAGCGGAGGCCAATACGCGCTCGTCGGAAGCAACTAGAGCCCAGCCAGGGGCGGCGGGGGTCCCAGTCGTACCGCTTACCTTGTGGCCTGGGGAGAGTCACTACTTCTCTGAGCCTCTGTCTCCTCATCTGTAAAATGGGACGACTCATTCCTCCCAGCGGGGTGAAGGTGGCATCCCCGGGGCTCCCTGCGTGCCTCACTAAGGGGCCCAAGGGTTCCCGGCAGAGAGGCCCCGTGGACCTGGCAGTGCCCGTGGGGGTCACCATAGAACCGAGCAGAACAGACTGGGGTGCGAGCTCTCTCATGGGAGTCACGGCCCGAGAGCTCCCCAGGAAGCCCCGGTGAGGCTCGCTGGGGCCGGGGGCCTGGAGCAGCAGGCGTTGGGGGGAGTGGGGGAGTCATTGTTTCCCCTCCCCAATGACTCTGTGCCCCAGACTCAGATGAACAGGACTCATTGGGAGCCTCTCCCCCTCCCTTGCCCCAGCTCAAGACAAAAAGAGCCCTAAGAAACGCACCACTTGCGAGGACCCTCTGGACCCCTGCGCTTCTAGGTGCTTCCTAAGAGCTCGCTGTTCCTGAACACTCACATAGGTTCTGCTCTAGGCCCTGCTCCTGGCCACGTCAGAAGGGGCCTCCCAACAAACCTTTGAGATGGGTCTCATTGGTATCTCCAACTCGCGGGTGAGGAAACTGGGGCACAGAAAGGCTAAGCAGCTCACCCACGGCCACCCAGGTAGCAAGCCGTAGGGCCAAGATCTGGGTCCACAGCCTCCTCTCTGTCTGTCTGGTGGGGGAGGGAAAGCAGACAGGCCACCAGCCTGCGGCCCAGGCCTCGGGGACTCCTGGCCACGTGCACCCAGACCCCAGCCTGGGGCTGTTGGGGTCCTCTCTAGGGCTAGGGGCCAGCTCGGTTGACTCTCCACACCTAGTTGCCCCTCTCTCTTTCCCCTGCCCCTGAAGCTGGGCGCTGGGGCTCCAGCCGGCCCCTGCTCCTTTGTTGGGCAGCCCTCTGCTTCCTCATCCAGAAAATGACAGCAATAGGACCCATGTCCCCTCACTGTAAGACCTGAGCGAGGGGCCGTGTTCGGAGAGCAGATGGTCAGCAGAGCTCGCTCCAGTCCCACCAGATCGCTCCTTCCCTGGAGCCCTGCGGACTTCTCCCCGCCTGTCTCTTTCTACCTATTTCCCCTTCTACCTCCTCTTCTGAGGCATATCTGTCTTGCTTTGAAAAGCCTCTCTTTGTCACTTTCCTCTCTTTCTCACGCCCTCCTGGGTCCTAAACCCGGGCTCTGCATTTCCGGGCCGCGGAAGCGTAGGCAGAGTGCAGAGCGGCCATCCCGGCAGTGGACACTCTCAAACTTTACTCTCTGGACAGTTTTCCTGCGGGATTCCCGAGTGCAGATCCCTGGCCCCAGTCGAGAGATTCTGATGGTACCGGTCCAGGCCAAGGTCAGAGAACCTGCGTTTTACCCAGCACCCTCCCCGCAGCGCTCAGGTGAGACAGGCTGGCTCTCGGGCTAGACTTTGAGAAGCCCTGCCTTTGCCCTCAGTTTCCGCATCTGCAAAATGGGAGTAAAAAAGAACCCACCTCCCCAGGTGGTAAAGACGAAATGATTTGTCTGCAAAGCGGTGCTTGCTTCTCCATTTTTCTCTGTCTTGGCTTCTGTCTATTTCTTTTGTCTCTGTCTTTCCCATTCTCTGTTTCTGGGGTTTTCATGTTTCTCTCTCTGCCTAGAAATAAACCCAAGCCCGGAGCCGAAACGAAAGGACTGAAATAAAAGAGTGGCCCTTCTGTAAGGGCTGGGGCCCCCCCTGACCATCCGAATCCTCTCCGCCTCCCACCCGCTGTCCCCCCAGACCCAGCATCTCCCGCCCCTGCAGCCCCCACAGCAGCAAAGCCCAGGGAAGATGGGGGATCCATTGTGCAGGAATGGCCCCGCTGCTATGGAAACCAGCGCTTAGGAACCGCTCCGAGAGACATCCATTCTGGGGAGCCGCCTGGCCTTGGGGGAGGGGGAGAGGCCAAACTCGGGCCTTGGACCTTGCCCTCCCATTAGGGGCCCTGTGACGCTGGGCAAGTCACTTAACCTCTCTGAGCCCTCTCTCCCTCACCGGCCTGGAAACGCAGCCCCCATTAGCGGCGGGTAATCACGGCCGCCAATGACTGAACGCCAGGCTGCGGCTCTGGAGCCTGAAGACGCGCCAAATTGCCGTTTGCTTTCATTACTGCAAGCTCAAAATATTCTAGTGCCAGCTTGCTGTGCGACCCTGTGCCACCCGGGGGCCACCAAACGATTTCCATGATAGAATTCCCTCTTGTAGAGACACGGGGTCCGCTAGGAGTCACCCTCTAAGGAACACACACACACACACACACACACACACACACCCCAGGGAACTAAGCTGCCCAACAGTGCTCCCTCCCGCCCCAGCCCCAATTGAGAAACGTTCCTTGCGGTTCCTCCCTGAGAAAGAAGAAGCAAGCATGAGGTCTGGGGGATGACTCCATCCGCAATGCCCAGTGCCCTGCAGCCGCCTTGGCAGCACGAGTCCCTGGGGATCTTCTCTGCTGGGGCATTTTCTTCCTCAAAGCCTCCCTGCACTCCCTGCCCTCCTCAGGCCTTCAGACCCACATCTCGGCTCCTCAGCATGACCTTCAAGGCTCCCACCACCGGGCTGAAAGTTTCCCCAAAGAGGTCTGCCCGCCCCCCCACCCGGTGCTGCACAGCATAGCCCCCCTCGAAAGGGCAGGAGCTACCTGTCCACCCACCGCACTCCAGAGGGGCATCGGGCGAGGGCTTCATCCATCTCTGTGCCTGTGCTTCCTTACACACTCACACCCACCAAGACCCGTGGCACACTCAGCACATTCCCACCCACACCACGGGTCCCCGGACATCTGGCTGCTCCCTTGCCTTGGCTTCCATCAGCCCCTCTCCCTGGAATTGTTCCCACGCGTCTATCCAGAATCCTCCGGGATCCTTTGTACCTGCCCCTCCTCACTAATCCAGGTCTTCGGAGAACACTATGACTCGCCCAAGATCACACAGGAGCGAGCCGCCGCAGAGCCCGCGTTCGAACCCCTATCCCCGGGGCTGGGGGAGACCCCGAGTCCTGCTGCTCCGAAGAGCATCCATGCATTCATTCAGCCAGCCAGGCGTCTGTTTGTTTGTTTTCCCAACAAACATTTATTACGCCCCAGGCAGGCTGCTCGGTGCTGGGGACCCAGCCATGAACGAGGCCGGCCGAGAATGAGAATGCGCAGCCCAGAGAAGCAGACAGATGCTAAACAAGTAATTACAAGCCTGATGGATGCCACGAAGGAAAAGCAGAGAGAGCCCCAGGAGGGGACCGGAGAGGGCCACTGAGGTTCCCATTTGTGCGAGGTTTTGCAGCAGCCTTGCCCCTGGGGCAGTCTTCCAGCCCCTGCATCAGAACCCCACCCCCACCCCAGGAAGCCTGCTTAGGCCCCCCAGGCCTGCAGACGTCCCCTGGGAAGGCTGAACACACGCCCAGGGAAGGCTGCTGTGCGATGTAAGGAGCACAGCTGTAGAGGACTGGAGGGGGCGGGGGGGGGGGGGGGGGCTTATGTTCTCTTATCATCACCCTATCCTGAGCCCAGCTCCCTCCCGCCAGCCTCTGACTGACGGGGAATTAGCCCCAGTGTACAGATCAGCAAGCCAAGGCCCAGAAAAGCCCACTGACTAGTGGGTGCCGAGCAGGGATAGCACCCGGGCCCGCGAGATTCCAGATCTCCAGGCGGTCCACAGAGAAGGCCAGGCTTCTGGGTGCCCAGTGCACAGCCCCTCTGAATGTGAAAAGCAACACGAGTAACCAGCACCCAGGGAGCCCAGGGCTGCTGCTCACAAGGGACCACCTGGGTGTGCTTCACCAGACAGGATCCTAGTGACAGGGAAAGAAGGGGCACCCACATCAGAATGAGTCAGTGTCCAGCCAGGTGCCTCTGTCTCCCAGCTGTGTGGCCTCAGGCAAGCCGTCTGACCTCTCTGGGCTCCCTTTCCCCATCTGTGCGGTGGGATGAGGACTCCCACCCTGACGGGCTCCGCCACCTTCCCTCTTCACCCCTCCCATCTCCACCCTCCACTCCGGCTGCTCGGGCCCCTGGGCTTTTCTCAAACAGGCCAGCTCCCCTCCTTGCCCAGGGCTTCGCACATGCTGTTCCCTGCGCCCCAACACCCTTCCTCCAGAGTGCCACGTGTCTTTCTTCCTCCACCGCATCCTTTGAGTCTCTGCTCCAACGTCACCCTTTTGGAGAGGCTCTTACTCATCCTTCTGCAAAACTGGCCCCTGCAATAATAATAATAAAAAAAATCCAGCACGGGGAATGTAGTCGGTGGCGCGGTAACAGCCTTGTGCCGTGACAGGTGGCGCGACGCTCACGGCAACCACAGCAGAACGTACGGACACGTCGAATCACTAGGTTGTGCGCCTGAAACTCATGTAACTTCGTGTGTCAGCTATACGGCAATTTAAAAAAAAAAAGAAAGAAAAAGAAAAAAGCCGTGCTCCATCACCCTGTGTCCCCCGGGCTCCTCACTTTTCTCCCCCGCGCCGTCTCCAGCTGGGCTCCCATCTCCCCGCCGGAGAACGCAGGCTGCACGAGGCCAGAGCCTCTGTTTGTTCCCTGTTTTTTCTCCAGCTGAGGCACATGAGAAGGGCCACCCAGGCACACGGGCCTCCTGCATCCCCGGGGCCCGCGTGGACCGAGGCAGCCCAGGGAGGTGTCTGTGGGACAGGTGGTGAGCAAGCCGCCCCCAGCCCGGCGGCTGACGGGGCCTCACAGAACATGTCCCCCACTCCGCAAGCCTGCCTGGGCTCCCTCCTCCCCTCGCTGAGGTCCCGGAGCAGAGGCAGTGAGTCCCCACCCCGGACCCCCTCCCCGAGGGCCCTGGAACTGGGAGGCAGTGGGAAACCGGGCCCAGTCTTGGCAGGGGCTTGGCAGGGGCTCAGCGCCGAGGGGCAAGGCCCTGCCAACCTCACTCCCCCAAACAGCGACCGATTGTCCCGGCGGCTCCCAAGTCCCCCGAAGACCTCCCAGCCGTCACTCTCTCACAGGGACACCACTCTCAAAGGGACCGGCAGTCTGGCTGCTTCCGGCCACCACGGGGCACGGTGGTCCCGGCCTCATGAGAGGCCCTGGGACTTCCGGGCCTGCTGGAAGCTCACGGCCTGATGGTTGGCAGAGAGCAGGCGAGGACAGATCCTGGGCCGCCCGTGCTCTTGGCATTTGTATGCGGGTGCGGGCCCCGAGCATGAGCCGGAATCCATCACCAGAAAATAAAACACTCAGGGAGAGCAGGCCTCCGAAGACAAATGGCTGCAGGGCGAAGGTAACAGCCCCCCTTCGCCTGCTCAGCGCTCTCGTTATGTCTTGCTCTTGGGGGCGTCTCTGAATGAAGACTCATCCAGCCCTCATGGCAGGGAGGTGGGAGCTTCTGGAAGCTCCCTTTCTCAGAGAGGGGAATGGGACTAGCCCAGAGGAGGGGAGTCAGGATTAGAACCCGGGCCTCCTGTCTATAGACGCAGCACCTTGACTACTCTGCCGCCTTCCAGAACCTTCCTTGCTGGGGCAGTGGATGGCACAAGGAGGAGCTGGTCCCTGGAGTCATGTTTCCACGGCAAAGCCCCCACCACCCCCCCAGGGCTGTGGGTCTGAATCTGGTCTTGGACCATCGGCATCGGAACCCGATACAGGGAAGGGACTCCTGTGGGGACTCAGGCTGTTAAGCATCCGCTTTCGGCTCCGGTCATGATCTCAGTTCTGGGATCAAGTCTCCTGTCAGGCTTCCTGCTCAGCGGGGAATCTGCTTGTCCCCCTCTCCCCTCTCTCTACCCCCAACTCACGCTCTCTCTCAAAAAAAAAAAAAAAATCTTAAAAAAAAAACCAAACAGACTGGAATTCAGGGAACTTGCTAAAAAGCTCGTTCCCAGGCCCACCCAGGACTCGCTGGGGCTGCCTAAACTGTCTTTTTGGCACCACTCTAACCGATTCTGATGCTCATTTGAATTGAGAAACACTGGCTTAGAGACAATTCTGACCTAGACAGAACAAGCTTTTATTTGTCAGATAAGAGACCTTTTGAAGAGCTCCCTATGTGAGACCTGGAGGCAACGATAAGAACCAGTATTTACTGAGCATCGATCATGTGTCAGGCCCTCTTCTGAGCACTCCATGCTCATTTTATCCTCAAAACAGCCCCAGAGAGGAGGTCATATGACGATCTTGCCCATTTTACAGATAAGAAAGTGGAGGACAGGGAGCTTAAGTTCCTTCGTACAAGGTCGCGCAGCTGAAAGACGGCAGAGGCAGGATTTGAACCCAGGTCCCCTCCAGCGCCTCTCCGAGCCCAGCTCCCATCAGGGTCCGCCTATGCCCGCCCACTGCTACCCTCTCACCCTTCTCCTGGATCCCGCAGTCCAGTGGGAAAGGAAGAGGCGTGCACAGGTTGTAAAGCTTCATGGGGACCTTCGCTAAGGGAGGGAGCTGCGTAGCCTGGGACCCCTCACCCGGAATGGGGAGCTTGTGGGAAAAGCCTCCTGGAGGGTGCTCTTGAGAACTGGGTTCCCACAGGTGAGTAGGAGTGTGCCAGGCAGACGTTGCAAGACGGTCCTCTTGTACAGACCCCTGGAGGCGCACGCGGAGAACTGCAGTGGGACCGCTCCATGGGGCTGGGGAGCCCTTGGAGGCTTGGAAAGGCTTTGAGGTCCTCGCCAAGAAGTTGGACTGCGCCCTGAGGAAGACAGAGGCGCCGCTGAAGGCTGCAGAACCGACTTGCAGAAAGCCTTGAAGAGCCACGGCCTCAGGGTGGGTGGGTAGCTGGCAAGTTCCTTCCTAGGGCCTGTGCGGCATCGGGGGGTGTCTAGAAAGAGTCAGAGATACCTGGCGGTCATGGTGGGGGGCAAACCTTCAGGCCGAGGTGGGTAAGGGGAGACGCAGGAGGGGGAAGCTTTGGGACACCCCTCAAGTCCTAACCCCCCAACCTTTGCCCACATGGGGAGTCCTGCCCTGACCAGAACTCTCCCCTGCAAAGCGACACGCTCGTTCTTCCCTCCTCGTGTTCTCAGCCAGGGGCGGGGGGCTGCTGCTTGTCCTGCCATCTTCCGAGAGACACACAGCCATTTGGAGGCGATCCATCGTATCTCTCCGGGTGGCCCCAGCAACTTCCAGGTGCCCTGGGCATACTTGAGACACTCAGTGTGAATTAAGCCAGGGGTGGTGGGGGTATGGGGTCACAGGATAGAAATCTCCAAGGGGACGGGCTTTGAGCTTTCCGACTGCACTCTACCTCCACATTCATGCATCCACCTTCCCGGGCTCCCGGGTGAGGGCATAGAGTTCCGCTCCCTCCCCCACTCCCAGTGTGCCCCCCTCATCTCCGCCTCTAAATAGAGATGCTAATAGGTAACTGACATAGAAATAGGGCCTCAAGGGGTCACAAGGATAAAGCCCTAAGGAAGGGATGGGGAAGGGGGTCAAGTCCTAGAGCGCATGTCCGGACCCCACTGGGCCCCCATTTGAGGGTAGACTTCCATCTCCAAGTCTGCACAGTGGGGATCAGAAAGGTATGCAATCATGGGAAGACTAAGGGGCAAAAGGCCTGCATGCAGTGGGGCTTGCTTTAAGGTGGCTGGAACCGCACACTGGTGACTTCCGGGGCCCTAGCCCTAGGGGAATTCTGGTGGGGAGTGGGGGAGAGGGGCTGGGAGTGCCCCAGCCTGGCCTGGGCAGGAGCCTGGAGCAGGAGGTCCATGGGCCAGGTCACGGGGAGAGCAGACCCGTGGAGCTGGCGCTGGCGACCGAAAGGTATTTGCATCAGATAATAGGGAAAGTGCCTCGTTATTCCATTAACTAGAGTAGCAATGACTGCAGGGGAGAGAAAGGGTGCTGAAACCCACAGGGAGGATGGGGGGGGCGTTGCTAAGATCACTGCCCAGCAACCAGACGGGGGTGGGGGCTTCCAGGAGCCACAGGGGGTGCCTTCTGGGTGGAGGGGCGTGGGTGAAGCTGGGCTTCATCCTAGAACCTCAGCCCCCAGCCTCAAGGTGGCGGGAGACCCAGCTGGGGGCAAGATCGAGAGCCACAGTGGCAGCTGTCCCGGGAAGGTCTCAGGAAGAAGGAACCGCAAACATGGAGGCCCTGGGTTGGATCCAGCCACCATATCCCGGGCAGGAAGGAGGCCAGGGTGGCCGAAGCGAAGTGAGCAGCAAAGATGGTACGGCCTCAGGGCTGGGAGGATAGAGGGACCGGGCATAGAAGGCAGCTATAGGACTGGGGTTTGATTCTAAGCACCCCAGCAGCCCTGGAGGTTTTCCAAAGCAGGGGAGGGACAGGACCCAACTTCAATCATTCAAAGGCCTCCTGGCTGCTGGCTGGGGAAGGACTGCAGGGGTGGGGGGGCCCAGGAACCATGTATCCTGACGCTATAAAAATCCCCGCCTGGGGACGCCTGGGTGGCTCAGTTGGTTAGGCGACTGCCTTCAGCTCAGGTCATGATTCCAGGGTCCTGGGATCGCGTCCCACATCAGGCTCCTTGCTCGGCAGGGAGCCTGCTTCTCCCTCTGCCTCTGCCTGCCACTCTGCCTGCTTGTGCATGCTCTCTCTCTCTCTCTCTGACAAATAAATAAAATCTTAAAAAAAAAAAAAATCCCCGCCAGGATCTGAAAAGTCTGTGATTGCCCAGGCATGAACTCCAGCAGCACCTTCCTCCAGAAGCCACTGAGAAACTCGTTCTAACGACTGTTTCCTGAGCCCGGGCCTTCGGCAGCGCCAAGAATCTTCACCTCAGAGCCTTTACACTTGCTGTTTCCTCTTCTTGAACCTTCCCGTGACTGCTCCCCACCCTTTCCCCTAGCAGGCCAGCAGAGGCCGGCTCCCTGGGCCTGCAGGGCAGTGGCTTGGGCAATCCCGGGGGAGGGGGGTGGGCCCAGTCCCAGTCACTCCCGCCATGCCTCACCTCCTTCCCCAGCCCTGCACTGGGGGAGGCTGGCATGGATGCCAACACCCACGCCGTGGCACCACAGCCTCCCCATCCCCCCCATAGACCAGCCCTGGCTCCTGGGGGCCAAGCCACATAGGATAGACCCACCTTTCCTGCTGGGATACCGCCCAGGCGGAATCCCCCTTTCTTCCTCCTCACCCAGCTCGGATGTGAGTCAGGGAAGGTCCCGTGAACATTTGCCCTCTGTCCTCCTCCCTGGCTTACTAGGGCATGGGGCAGGCCCAGCCTTACATGGTGGGGGGAGAGGAGGAGTCAGCCAGAGCAAACACACCCCGTGCCTTGCCTGGAAACGTCATCCGGGAGCCTCAAGCCAAAGGGCATTCCTTCCTTCTGTCCCCAAGGCTCTGGCCCGATGCTGGCCCCAGACTCAGGATTCGGGCCTCCCGATTAACCCCAGGGTGGCCCCCGCCTCACTTGGGGCCAAGTTCAGAAAAAAGGCAATCAGGGGCTTAAGTGGTTGCCAGAGAAGGCCAGCCGCCTAGTTATTAAATATTAAGTGGCAAGAGCTTGGAAATGTATAATTGCAAGTGAGACTTTGGAGCAGATGTTGCCAACAGCTTGGACCAGTGCTCACAGTTGGGACCAACGGGGGATTTCAAGTCACCAAGCTGGGCTGCTGGCAACCGCTCTGCCTTTACTGGGCACCTGCTGGGTCCCGGGCTCTGAACCGGACGCTATCTGTAGAAAGATTTGATCAGGCACAGTCTTAACTTCAAGGAGTTCCTGGTTTGGTAAGGAAAACACACAGGAAGCAAAGACTCATGACCTGAGGGGGTAAGTTCTGGGCCACGGGTAATCCTAGCGGAAGTGTGGGAGACACCTGTAAGAGGGTGGGGATAGAGGCCTCGGAGGGGAAATTCTGAAGGCTATATTCGATCGGTTAGTCATTCAACAAACCTCGAGTACCTACGGTGTGCCAAACACTGTGGCAGATGCTAGGAAATAAAATGTTAAATAAGTCGAACTCTTTCTCTCGTGGCACTTAAAGTTGAGGGAGACCTTGCATTCCACGGATGGATAAGAGTTTGCGTCATGACGAAGAGGCAGAGAGGAACAAGCCCACACAGATTTGGAGGCATGAAGGCATGCCTTCATGGAGGCATGAAGAAGTTCAATAGGTTCAACGTGAGTAGGGAGTTCAGTTGGCCGGATCTGTGTGGAGGGAGAGATGGGACGGTTAGCAGTCAGGGCCTGAAAAGCTGCCATGCTCAGAAGTTTGGGTGAGTCCTGGAGGAGGTCAAAGTACAGTGGGTTGACCTCCCTCAGAGACAGTCTGTGGCTGCCAGGACCCCTGCAATAGGACTAACCTTTTGAGCTGCCATTCTGAGGAGCCATGAGAGGAAGGAGATACCCCAGCGGGCATCCTGGGGAACATGGCTGCCTGGTTCGCTGCCCCCTTCACGCCGGGGCTGGTGACCCGCAGTTGAGGACCTCAGAGGAGCCCTGCTTCCTCTGAGTCGCTCCTGGTACCTGCAGGCTGTCACACCAGCTCCTGGAATGGCTGAAAACATGTCCTGAGAACACAGGCACCCTTGTGTTTGAGGGGAACTCAGTCCTAGCAGAAGGCGGCGGGGGGGTAAGATGAGAGCCGAGACCATTCAGGAGACAAGTCTTCGCCAAGGGAAGATTCTAGTTCAATGTCCCCAAGAATGTCCCAGCTGAGTAGAGCAGCCTCTCTCCACTGCCCCGCCCAGAGCCAAGGGGGGACAGGATGAACTTTCAAGGTCATTCTTTGGCCATGATTCTATACAAAGAAAGGCAAAAGAACAGGGAGAAAGAGAAGATCTGTGTTTGATGATCCTAAGATTCCAGGAGGATTAGAATCCTCTAACATGGTTCTAAGAGTCTAGAGTTACATGGGGCTGAGATTCTAGAATCCTCCAGGTCTAGAATTCTAGAATCCTGTGACTCTAAGACTCTAGCTCAACTAGAAGGAAAATACCATCGACATCACATCCTCTTCATAAAATCCATGCTTCTGGAGAGAACCCTACACCCAAACTCCAAAGCCGAGCAGGCGTGTTTTCCCCTTTCTGCCTTTAAATTGTCTTCTCGCTCCTTGGTGTGTGCTCATCAGCTCACCCCCTCCACAGTCCCTCCCCCAAGCCTGGCAGCCACGCATTTGCCATCTGCATACAGCCCAGTGATTAGCACAGCCGCCGCCTCCCGAGCAGGAAAGGAGGGGTGTGGAGCCCTTGCAGCCTACCGCTCAGACAGCCTTCGGTCAGCCAGGCTGCAGGGGAGTCACTCTTGGCTCCCCAGTAGGGCTGAGTAGGGGAGGGGAGACATACTCGTGCAGACACACACACACGCGGAGGTAGACACACAAAGGCAGAGAGACTTGTCCATCGCACATGGACATCTGCAGACAGCAGGCACTCACACGCATTCGAATGAATCAAAGCAGACACACATCCCTGCAGTGACAGCCCCCAACACACATATATACGAAGACCTAGAGAAGGACATGCACGGCACACATGTATATTTGCAGTGCGACACACACAGAGCGATGGAGACAAAGCTGCGCTGAGAAACACAATAGTATGCACACATATGTATAGAAAAACATGTGCAAACAAACCCAAAGACACATATTACTTAGACTGAGACCCTCCCAGAGGGACATGGCTCTGAGTTGTTAGCGTACCCTCCGAAGAATTGGCAAGAACGTCATCCTTCCCATCCCCCTCTCATCCCTCGGCCACCCCCCACTCATTCATAGGACACTACTGAAGATCTCCTGGGCACACAGCCTGGCTCCTGGCCCTCGGGAGAGAGATCCCAGGGCTGTGACACAGAGCTCGAGTGGCGCTCAGAAGCAGCTGAAACACAGATAGGCATTGAGTTCAGGAAATCATTCCCAGAGCTGAACAAAACGGATTGCCCAGAAAGGTAATGAGCTCCCCATTGCTAGAGATAACTTAGTGTAACAGAGAAGTTTAGACATCAGGTGGGAGAAGGAGTGCTAGGAGGAACGGAAGGCCTTTAAAATCCCTTCCAGCTCTAATATTCTGTTTCCATCAATTCCACTGGGTTTCAAAATAGCGATCTTGGTTTTTATCATATTCCCTAACAGCAGAAACATTTTATTTTATTTTTCAGGGAAAACATTTTAAACATACACCCCCATGTATGTTTATTTACAGATGTTTATATCCTTTTTGGATAATACATTCTATTCTTCGTAGACACGCAGCCACAAAAATAGAAAAACTTGAAATAATGAGATGAAAACACATAGATCGGTACCTGAAAGGACAGGTAGAACTGGTGGGAGACTGATAGAACATTTATTGAGTGCCGCCTGTATGCCAGACTTTTGATATATATTATTTCTTTGAATCTTCAGAATCACCCTGTAAAGAGGCTATCATGTTTTTTTTTTTCCGCTCTCTCTCCTTTTTACAGATGAGAAACTGAAGCACAGAGAGGCAAAGTCTCTTACCCAAAATCACGCCACCTGTAGCTGGTGGGGCTGCGATCTGGACCCAGGCAGGCTGGCTCTGAAGCCTACGCTTCCCACTGAGGCTTGGGCGTCAAGCAATTGGGGGGGGTGTGTGTGGCTAGTGTGGGGTGGGGGAAAGATCCATTTGGTTCTTCTATACATGATGGCAAGTGTGAGGCCCCCAGGCTGGGAGGAAGGGGCTCTAAAATGTGGCCAGAGCCTCCCATGACATCCCCAAAGGATCTGGACTTGAACCTGAGCAGCAGGCAGGATTCCCAGACCTTTGCTCCTCAAAGTGTGGTCCGCGGACCAGCTGCTTGGGCCTCACCGGGGAGTTTGTTAGAGATGGGAGCATCTCAGGCCCCACCCCAGACCTACAGCGTCAGAATCCACCTTCAATAAGGTCAAAGCTGGGGAAGTGCCGGGGTGCATGAAATTCTTCACGTCTGGGATCCCATCCCACCGCGACGAAGGCAAGCAAGCCCACCCTTGGTCATTCCGGGGGCTTCCTCCTCTCCAGAGCTGGCTCGGTTCCGGACTCGTAGAGAGTCCCAGAAAATCAGAGGTGGCTTCCAGGGTCTGTCTACGCTGCTTTCCCTGTCGCTCCTGGGCCCCCTCTTGCTCTAAATTGAAGCCAAAAGGCTGTTCCTTTTGCTGATATTCAGGTGAGGTTCTCCCTGTCACTTCCTTCTGGAAACTCCATTCCCTGAGCAGGACCCTCCTGGCCACGCTTCTCCTCAGCAGCTATCACTACCTACAGAGGACGCGGTGTGTCTCAGCCACGGGCTGATCTTCGAGCTCCCTCTCCAACAGGAATGCCCCCCAGCGCCCGCACAGCCCCCCAGCCCGCAGCAGGTGCTCCGTCCGGGTCTGTGACTGGAGGATGGCTGAACCGTCCCATTCGAGGGGCCCCACCGGCCCAGCAGCGCTGTGCAGCCCTGGGGTCTGGGGCGAGGCCCGAGGCCATGCAACTCCTGTCTGGCTTCCTGGAGCCACCTGGACGCTTACCCCGAGGCCCTGTCCCCGGCCCCCAGTCCCGCTCAGTGAGGGGCAGCGTTCTCCAATCTGGGAGCCCCCATTTCTCCAGCATGTTCTTCCTCGCCCTGCCCCAGCCGCTCCTGATTCTCTCCAAACCAAGGGATTTGATACCAAAGGGTCTGATTCATCACCTCGTTTGCCCCTGATCCCGCGTCACACAGGTAATCTCTGCCCCCCACGGAGCCTCTGGTCGCTCAGCTGTGTAAGCAGGGAGGCGTGAGAGGTGCCAGCTCTGGCCAGAGGAGGCCTGCTTCCAAGCCCAGCCTTCACCCCGCATGGGGGCGAGGCTCCCGTGAGTTAATGAGCTCTGGGGGTGCAGTGGGGGGGCCTCCCATCCCACCTTCATCCTCGCTCCTGAGGCAGTGGCGGTGTGGAGGCTGACACGGCCACCCGCGGCCCCGAGGCCACAGAAGCTGAGCAGAGAAAGTGGTGGGCATTACTTTGGCTTTCCCCGCGAGCCAGACTGGTTCCTGCCCAGAAACAGGAATGAGGCCAGGGGGAGTCCTGGCCTCTGTGCCTGGGAAGGAAACCCAAGTTCAGTGAGGACATCTGTTCCTAGAGGAATCCCAGGCCACGCAGGGATGTCGGGGCAGAGGAGCTCACACCCCTCGGTCGAGCGACCAACATCTCATGGACAGAGCCCCTGGCTGCTTGGTGCCCTCTCTCCCCACTCTGTCTGCGTCATTTACTGAGGTACAGCTCTAGGCGCTGGAGATCAGACACCAAGTCCCTGCACGGAGCTCAAATCCGAGATGGAGGAAAGCCAGAGCAACCAAGAAATATATAATATTTACATGCTATCAAGAAAAAGAAAGTAGGGTAAGGGCATAAGAAATGAGGGGACACTCTTAGAGTGGTTGGGACAGGCAACTTCGAGGCGGGGACATTTGAGTAGAGACCCAAAGGAAAAGACGGAGTGAGCCAGGTAGCTAGCTGGGGAGAGGGGGTTCTGGCCCCAGGGAGCAGCAAGTGCAAAGGCCCTGCGGTGGGCACCTGCTAAGCACGTTCAAGGAATGCAGAGGAGATGAGTATGGCTGGAGGGGAGTAAGGCAGGGCTAGAGAAGGGGTAACGGGTGAGATCATGCAGGGCCTTGGAGGCCACCCTGAGTCCTGGGTTTTACGGCAAGTGACAGGGACAGGGAAGGCTACTGGGAGGTTTAGGTGGAAGGCAGGACAGGATGGGTAGGCCGGAGAGCAAGCAGGGAGCCAGGGAGGAGGTGACTGCTGGAATCCAGGGGAGAGTGGGAGGTCTGGGGCCAGAGGGCCACAGAGGCTGTGAGGAGTGGTCAGAGTCCGAGTCTATTTTGAAGGTAGAGCCAAGAGGATCGGCCCAGCAGGACTGTGAGTGGGGAGGAAGAGAGAGAGAGGGCTTGAGGAAGCCACCTGAGCAAGTGCATGAGCAAAGCTGAGATGGAGAAGTCGGGACAGAAGGAGGCACCAAACATGGTTCTCAGAGGCCATTCCTCCCACTTTCTCTCTCTCTTTCATACGCACCCGCCCTATTTTACCTATTAATGCTGCCATCCACCTGTTATCAGAGAAGGAGACAGAGGCTGATCACACCGCTGGGGCCGGCCAGAGCCTGGAGTCGAATGCACATCCCAGCCTGAGCTATACTGTCCCATCACCCCCGGGAAGAGTTAGCTGCCTCTGTTCATTCATTATTTCATTCATTATTCAGATGCTCGTGTGCCTACAACGACTCAACAGGCCCGAGGCTGGGCGCCATAGAGGGGCCTGGAAATCACAGAGCCAGCCCTGGGGTGGTGAGGGAGACCGCGAGAGAGCAGCACCGGGGAGCCCCGGGCTCTCAGCAAAGTAGACACCAGAACATGCAGAGACTGGGACCGGGGGCTGGGGAATGAGAACTCCTGGATTCAGGGTCTAATGCTGCGGCTCACAGGCTTACTCTTAACCTCCCTGTGCCTCAGTTTTCTCACCTGTGAAATGGGGATAAGGATTGTGGTCATGTGAGTCGGAGTGAGGAGCCCGAGAAAATCCGCTGAAGTCCTTCAAGCCTGGGGCTCTGTAGGGGCTCCTACGTGTCAGCTGTGTTCGTATGATTATCGGCAGAGCCCGCACTTGAACTTGGGTCTCCTGGTGCGCGCCAAAGCAATCAGCTCTCTGCAGCACCACCCAGAGGTGTTGGGGGAGGCTTGGCTCCGCACAGCTGGGCTCAGCTCCCGGCAGAACCAGAGTGCCGGAGCCTGAGAACAGTGTTTAGGGCCTGACAGCCTGGTCCCACCCCTCGGGAGCTCAGGCGAGCTGCCTGCTTGCTTTGCCTGCCAAGATACGTAGTTGCTGACTTCCCTGGGAAAGCACTAATTACAGCACGGCTCCCCCAGGCCCTGGCTCCGTGATCCGTCACAGCCCCTCGACTCTGGGGCACTGGCGGCAATCTCTGAGCCGTGCCGTTGCCCCCCTTGCTCTCCCCTGGGCGGGGAGGACAGAAAGCCAAGGGCTAGAAACAACCCACCAACGGAAACGCTATGACTGGGCTCAGTGGTCCCGGGACAGCAGCCTCGGCATCGCCTGGGACCTTGTTAGAAATGCACATTCTCAGGCCTTACCGAAGACCCACTGAATCAGAAACTCTGTGGGTGGAGCCCTGGGATCCAGTATTAATAATCCCTACAGATGACAACGACGGAAAACCATCTCAGGAGGAAAACCACAGCTCTGATTCCTGTGCAGCTATGGTGGAAAAGCGGGTGCTATGGACAGGTGGGGCGCTTTGAAGCACAGGCTCAGAGAGACACCCCCCCGATCCAGGCTCTGCCAATTTCTTACCCTGCCACCTTGGGCAGGTCATGTTTTAATTGAATACATATTTATTGACAACTTACTGTTTACTGTTGAAGGCCCTGGAGCTGCAGAAGGAAAACAACAATCAGCAAATGTTTTCCTATATTAACTCATCCCTTGCGAAAGACGTTTTAGGTATGCTTCTGTTAACCCCCATGGGGGCCAGTGAGGCACAGAGGGTCAAGGTGATTTGCCCCCACGTAAGCCTGAGCAGCGCTGGTGTCTACATCACGGGATGTGCCTCTTGAAGCCACTGGGCCGGACTGACCTGTGGCTCGTCCAGGAGATGGACAAAACGCCATAAAGACCCCCACTCCTGGCAGGTCACGCGGTGTGCCAGGAAGATGGAGTAAAGTTAGGAAGGGGGTTGAGAGCTTTGGGGTTTGGAGAGGTGACTCTGAACAGCATGGTCTGGCCAGGTGACCTGCGAGCAGAGACGTCTCCCAGCCGGTTTTCTGTCTGTAAAAAGAGGGCACCATCCGTACCCCTCCTCGGCGTGGTCTGAATACATCACAAGACCACGCCTGTAACGCAGAGTCCCTACTGGACAAAGGGGACCTGTTACTCTCCGGAGAACTAGGTCCGAATCCTAACTAACCTGGCCCCTCGGCCACTCACTGCCTGCAAGTCACTCCATCATCCCCCATCCCTGTGGGCCTGTTTCTGCGGGGATAAAATGGCTGCCGGGAGCCTTGGCCGTGACCCCACACAGCCGGGCAGTGGAGCAGGCGCGTGGTGAGGACACTCCCACTGCCGGCCCCATCCCGCTTGCTGGCCCGCTCCTCAGAGCTCCTCTCTCCAGGGCAGTGGGTCCCCGGGCCCGGGCTGCCGGGGAGGCCTCGCTATTTTTATTTTTATTGTTCTGGCTCCACAGCAGAGGCCGCTAACTCCAAATGGCTCCTGTTGCCCAGAAAACGAGGTGGTGAGCAGCACAGTCTCCTGACCGGCCCCGTACAAAGGCAGCCTGGAGGGCCTGCCGCTGACGCCAGCCCAGGGTTCCGGGAAGCCAGGAGCAGAGCCCCGGGCGGGGCTGGGTTCTGGCATGCCCGGGCCAGCAGAGTGGCCCCGGACGGGTTGCTTTCTGCCTCTGGGAACACAGTGCGGTGGCCGGGGCCTCGGTGAGAGGACGCACGTCCAGGGACCTGGCGCACACGCAGGGCGTCCCTGCACCCGCAGAGGCTCGAACTCCTGATTCGCTTCCACCGCGCAGACTGTGACCCCTTGTGTCAGTGCGGGCCTGGTTATTCCCATTTCACAGATGGAGAGACTGAGGCTCACCAAAAAAAAAAAAAATTTCCCAAGTCACACCAGTCAAATTGGCAAAGTCTCGGCTTCGGAGCCCCTGATTCCCTCCCTGCCCCCTCCCGTGCTCCTTGGAGTCTTCTTTCCCGCGGGCCCTGGACAACAGGGCAGGATGTCACCTGACTTCCAGAAAGGATCCCTCTGGCTGCTGAGTGGAGAGTGGATGGGGGAGAGGCCGAGGGGGGCAAGAAGGTGCCCAGGTGGGAGACTGCGGCAGCCCTGCGAGGTGGTTTGGTTCTAGAAGGTGGAGCCAGCAATCCACTGACAGGTGGCCCACGGGGAGTGCTGGAGAACAGCAGCAGGGTTGGGGCTGCCCCGCTTCCCTTCTCGAATCTTTCAGTCTTGCCTCAAATATCACATCCTCAGAGGCCTTCCCTGCCCCCCTCCTCTCCTGGGCACCGCTGGGCCCCTCCCCTGCTTATTCTCCCTGTAGCCTTACCCCCCCCACCCCCCGCACGCCGCACTATTCTCCACTGCTAGCAACTGTCAGCTCCTTGCAGACAGGGGTTTTTGCTCAGTTTTTCCCCCCACTGCTATACCCCCAGGCCCTAGAGGGCACGGTGCCCGGCCCATGGGAGGCGTTTAATAAATGTTGCTGCATGCATAAATGAAGGGACTAGGCATGAAAGCAGTTCGATTTTAATCCAGGGCAGCCCAGGAGGCCTCCTCCAGAGGTGGCTGGTTCGCCTCAATTATCTGCCATAATCTCTCCGTGTGACCTCGTGGGGCACATTGTACCCCAACCTCAGCCTACCCAGCTGCCCACTGGTCTCCATGACCTCCCAGCCCTGACAGCTAAGGCCTGATTTTTCTGTGGTGGCTGGACCAGGAGAGCAAGGCCAGACCCCCTGCTGGGGCGGAAGGGGGGAATGAAGGGGGCCCCTGCGTGGGGCAGCCCTGCCAGCCGCCTTTGTCAAAGGTGCACTATGTAAATAGCAGGTGGTTCAATTATTATCCTTCCTAATCCCAGGCTTCCTAATCCTGGGCAGGCCTATGTGTGTAGGTGAATGGCAGAGCCTTCTAGAAGCCCGGGCCAGGAGACGGCTTCGTCTCTGACCTTCCGCAGCAGCTCCTGCCCCCTCCTTGCACCCCAGAAGGATTTGGGTGATGGATTTTCCCAGGAGCCTCAGCTGATCACCTTCACGGTCTTGGCCAGATGTGACCGGCAGAGTCGGAGATTCCCTTCCCCCCTGCCTCGGATGAGGAGGACCCCCAAACAACCTCCTCACTGGTGTCCCCATTCCGTGCTCCTCACCCTCAGGCCCACCAGTCTCCACAAGAGTGGCCTTTAAAACACATGAATCAGACCATGGCCCTTCCCTGCTTAATACCCTCCGATGATTTCCTATCTGTAGAAAAATACAGGCCTTTTACCAAGGTCTACAAGGCCCCCCGGGGCTGGACCACCCTCCCCCATCTTCACTTACTCCCCTCCGACCAGGCTGGCCCCAGGGCCTTTATACGTGCTGCTCCCTCCTCCTAGAACAGCAAATCCCCAAATCCTCACCTCGCTGCCCCATCTGGCATCTCAGCTCCCAGGAAGGCCCTGCGCTTATCTGAATGAGCCCTCATTTCTCTCTCTGTGCTCAGTCTTCTGTTGTGCATGAATTATTTCTACTTGTCTACTTATCTGTCTCCCCACTAGCACGTAAATTCCTTGTGGACAGGGACCTTGCGGGGGTCACTGCTGTACCTCCCACACCCAAAGAAAAGAAAATCCTCTTGCACTTCAAATACCGCTCAGAACCCTGTGGGCTCCCAAGGACCGTTGCCAAGCAGTTTACTTATTTATCAAATACTGTGTAACACTTGGTGCACGCTCGGCACTGTTTGAAGTGTGGTGCAGATATGAATTCATCTCATCCTCGCACCCATTTTTTTTTAGGTTGGTCCTCCTGTTAGCCTCACTGCGGATAAGGAAGCTGGGGCCAGACATGGTCAGGTATTTTCTCAAATCTATACAATCAGAAGAGAGGGGTGGCGGGATTAGAACCCAGGGAGCCTGGTCTATGCAGCCTTAGCACAACGCCAGGATCAGGCAGTGATAGGGAGGCTAGGGTAGGGCTGGGGGGGGGGGGCGGGTGTGGTAGGGTCACTTTGCCTGGAAATCAGGAATTAAACTCTTGTTTTTACCCCAGGCCTTGCTGTGTGGCCTTAGGCAAGTGCACTCCCTCTCTGGGCCTCAGCTCCCTCTCTGTTTACGGGGCTGACCCTTCCTCCACCTTGCTTCATCCGTATCCTCTTGCAGGCCTTGTGAAACCAAATGGTTTATAGTTTATCTCCAAGCCCCAATCCCTCCAACTAGCAGAGGGTCTTGGACTCCTCTGCCGCCTACTGTCTGGTGTGTCCCTTTGCCAGGTGACCAGGGCATCCCCACTCCCTGTCACTGCCCCCGCTGCTGTTGGGAACACAGCTTTCTCTCGAGAAAAAACAGAGGCGGAGACAGTGGTTTCACCAGGAGGCTCTGTCCTGTCTCCAGGCCCCTTGCCCCTGCTCTCCTTTCCCCTCATCTTACCCCCTGCCTATCATTTTCTGGGATCCCAGGCCTTCAAGCCCCACCTCTCCCCACCCCACATTCCTGCCTGGGCCTTCTGCAATCGCCCTGAATCAGCCCTACCTGACGGAGAGGCACCTGGCCAAGAGCCCACTGCCCCGGGGGAGGCCCGGACCCTTCCCCTCTGTTTTCTCAGCCACAGCCCCCCTTCTCGCTCCCTCTCCTCCCTGCTTCCCTGCGCCTCTTTTCCAGGCAGTACTGAAGTCCTTCCTACACACACGCTATTTTTGTACCATCACTCTCTCCTTCCTCTCCCCCTTCCCCCTACATTCACTTACTTCCTGCTTTTCCTTCACCTCGGCCCAGCTCTGAAAGAACAGGGCCCCTCGGGCGCGAGCCCACCACCCCCCGCCCCAGAGGGGCCTTCAGCTTTGGGGCCCAGGGGCAGGGCTACTCCGGGCGGGGCAGAAGGCAGACACCCCCGCCCCGTCCCACCTCCACCCCCACTCCCGTGCCGCCTCCAGCCGCTCGCCAGCCGGCGGGAAGCAGGGACTGACCGAGGCCCCGAGTCCGGAGGCGAGGGGAAGGAGGTCGGCCGCAACTTCCCCAGTCCACCTTAAGAGGACGATGTAGCCTGCTCGCGGCGCTGACCTTAGAAAAACAAGTTTGCGCAAAGTGGAGCGGGGGCCCGGCCTCTCGGCAGCCCCGGCGGCGCTCCCACTGCCTCCCAGACCTCGCCGGCGGCGCAGGTCCGAGCGCGGCGGGCGGGCGGGCGGAGCGGAGCTGGGGGCCGGGGACAGGGGGACAGCGGAGCCGGGAGGGAGCGGCGCGGGCGCGCGAACTGGCACATTGTTGCAGCCGGCGGTCCGTCCGGTCCCGGGCGCTCGCGGGGCGCGCGGGCGGCGGGGATCGCGGGGCCGCTCCCCGGGCTGCAGCCGCGGGGCCCGGAGCGGGGAGCTGGGGCCGCCGCACGGGCGAGGGGGCGACGCGGCCCTCCGCCTCCCCTTCTTTTCCCCCTCTCACCCTCCCCCTCCACCCCGGGCGCGCGGCTGGCGGGCGACACGGGGCTGGCGGGCCCGAGCCCCGCAGCCTCCCTGGGCAGGCGGGAAGGAGGGAGGCGGGGAGGGCCGGCGGGAGGGGGCCGGGCTGCCGGGAGGGCGGGGGCAGCGGCCGGGACTGCGGGCCGGGAGCGAGCCGAGCCGAGCCGCCGGCGCAGCGAGGAGCCCGGGCGGGGCAGGTGGGCAGCGGCGGGGGCGGCGCGGCGGGGCTCGGCGGGGCTCGGCGGGCTGCCCCTCGCCCCTGCGCGCGCGGTCCTCTCTCCCGCGCTGGCGGCCGCGATCTGCGCGCAGCCTCGCTCACTCCTCTCCCGCTC
>CM052811.1:96266011-96282679 GCA_028533885.1 Nasua narica | reverse complement strand
CGGCTCCTAAGCCGCTCCAGGCGCCTGTTCCGGGGAGGTGGGGGGGGGAGGGAAGCCCGGCCGGGAGGGGAGGTGGGGGGGAGAGGTGGGGGGAGCCTTAGTCATTTCCCCGCTCCAGCCTGCGCCCGCCCGAGCGCGCACTCACCGCCGCTCTCCCTCCTCGCTCCGCAGCCGCGGCCCATGGAGCCCGCCGGCCCGGCCCCCGGCCGCCTCGGGCCGCTGCTCTGCCTGCTGTTCGTCGCGTCCTGCTCCTGGACAGGTAAGCACCCCAGCCCTCCGCCGCTGCCGTCCCCCAACTGCGGGCCCAGGCCTGCCAGAGCGCCACTGGGAGCCACTGGGCTAATGTCCAGCAGTAGTAAGGAGAGACATGTCTGTAACCGGGGTTACAGATGCAGAAACTGAGGCCCAGAGAGGGCCAGCCACTTGCCCAAGGTCACACAGCCAGGGGTAGGACCCACTCTCCCTCTCTGTTGACTCTGACTGTGTGGGCATTGTGCGGGGCGCTGTGCTGGCTCTGGGACGTACCCAGAGTTGGTCCGCCCAGCCCCTGCCCAATCTGATGAGGGAGGCAGGCTGTCAGCAGCTTCCAAAGCGAGGTCCCCCTGGCTTCTCTAGAAACTCTTTCCCTGGACTTTTGCTTTCTGCACGTCTGACTTCAGGGTCTGAGAGGAGGGGGTCGGGGCAGAGGTCCCCCAGGTACTGCCTGGAGGGAAGAGAAACAGGCTGTTGCCATTAGGGAAGAATGAGCTCTGCTTCTGATGCGCCGAGCAACACGGTGTTGGTGTGTGTATGGCAGAGAGAGAGGAAGGGAGGCCGCAGGAACTCTGGGCTGAGCTGCTGTGATCAACAGATCCTGATGCGAAAGCACGAAAGCGCGGCGGATTGTCCCTGAGCTCGCCAAAGCCTCTTGCTGGATGGTCTGCCCCTTGCAGTTCTCCCGGCCCCCCCACTTCCTCCCGCCTGCCTTCCGCGGGCTTCCAGCAGCTCCCTGCAGTCCAGGTGCTCTGTGGGGCTGTTACCTGTGGCTCTGAGCGTGTCTTTTGTTGGCCTACATCAAACACCTGGCTGTCTTCAGCAGGCGGGCTCTGAAGGCTACTGTGTGTGTGTTCGTTCGCCAAGGGGTGAGGTCACCATTCAGGAGTCCTGCTTCTTAAAGGGGTTTTGCAAAACCATGGGTCTCCTGGGAGGGCCCAGGCGGCGGTATAACGGCTTTAAAGGAGTTGGGGTGGGGGAGAAGAATGGGGAATCTTATTTTTTGGCTCCTTGAAGCCGTGTTGTAGGCAGAGGGGTCCGCACCATGCTCCTCGAGGAGGAAGGTAAAGATGAGCTCAGTACCCACCGCCCCCCCCCAGCCTTTTGCATTTGCTTAGAGACTGGTAACCATCTGATAGCAGTGAGGAAGGGAGAACTAGCAAAGAGTGGGTGGAGGGAGAAGTGGGGGTGGACAGCAGCTTCTCTCTGCCCTGCAGTTTCCCCAGAACCCCAGGGATCTACGTAGGCTCCCCCCACCCCACCCCGGGTCTTCCCGGTATGCTTGGGTCCTGGCTGGGCGGAAGGAAGCGCTGATACATTTCACTTTTGCCTGGTCAGTGGCCTCTCCGATCTCATCCGCTCCTTCCTGCCCGACTCAGCCCTTTACACCCTGCGAAAGTCCTAGTTCCTGCCCCATGTCCTTCCTGGATCTGGCCTGGAAATGCACAAGTGACTCTCACAAGTACTTCATTTTCCTGACACAGGGAACGGGGCCCAAGTTAATTTCTAAATGTCTATTCCAGACCCTTCTCCAACCAGGACCCTGTGGTTCAGTTTCTGGCAAATGACCCGGGGACGCTGATTAACAAGCGTTCGGATGGGCAGCCTGCCTTCCCTGGGGCGCTGGCCGGGAACACCGACCCCCTTCTTGTGAGCAAATCGCCCCTTTTTGCCTATAAAAACAATCTATAAAATGGTAAAGATTAGGCCATAAAACTTCCGTTCCAATCCATTCGGCATCAATAGCCTGAAAAAGAGGGGACAAGATTAACTTTGAAATAAATAAATCTGAGGAGGTGAGAACACATTTCTTGGCCGAGGGTGGTGGGGCAGGGGTGGAGTGTCGCCGTCAGAGCGGAAGCCTGCCAGCCTTCTTCCCTCTGTGTCCTTAGGGCTCCTGGTCACACTCTGGGCCCTGGCACGGGCTTCACCTGGTCTGGCCACAGGATGGGGCTCCAGGCCCCCCTCCCTCGGCTGCTCCCAGCGTGGAGTTTATGACAAAGCAGAAGAGAGGCAGGACAGAAGGGCAGGAAGGTAGAAGGAGGCAGTTGTCCAATTTTCCAAGAAAATAGATTTGTTCGAGTGAGAAACTCAAATGTCAGGCTTAGGAAGGCGGCGTGAGATTGAATGACTACTAATGTCTCAGGAAGAACTGTCAGCCCCGGGGCGGTGGGGGGGGGGGTGTCACATGATCACTGGGGCCCCACATGATCGCTGCTTGCGGGGGGCCGGTCATGTGAATTATCTGGGTTGGGGAAGGCAGGAGAAGAAGTTTCTAAAGATTGCCTTTAGCACAAATGCTGCCAAAGGGAAATTCTAAAAAGATGCCAGTGAAGTCACCAACCTGTGTTCTCGGAGCCAACGTGAGTTGAGGCCTGTTTCCTAAAACAACCTCACTGAGGGCGATTCGGAGGCTAGGAGCAGGACAAGGGTCTCCGGGACAACTGGGCAGCCCCTGGCGTTGATCCTACAGGCTCCTTGCTTGGCCCCATTGAGGTCACGGGCCTCTGGGGCCCCTACTGGGCGGACCCTGGTGAGCTCCGCCTGGCCCCTCCCTCTGGCCTGGAGGAGGTCAGGCCAAGTTGGGGTTCCGGTGTTGGGGGCCAGCTGGGCTCTCCAGCGACCTTCTGACCCTTTGATAGAGGGGGACGCGCTGGTGGCTCCTGTGTACTTTCCTAAATGGTGAAATGAATCTCACTTCCTCTTTCTCAAGAAGACAAAGGGGGTGGGGGGCACTTTGACCCCAATGGGCTCAGGCTGGTGGAAGTTTCTTTTAAAGCCATGGTGTTCTCTGGGTCCTTTCTGGCCATGAAGTAGTCCTTTACCAATTCCCTAGAGACCCGTGGCATGGTGTGGTTCATTCCTGTGTTTGTAGTCATTCGGCACGTTTGAAGTCCTGATGGGAACCACACGTGGAGAGGAAGGAGAACCCATGTCTTTGAAACTTAACTGTACCCCAGACTGTGCGCCAAGAGCCTGCCCGTGTCTTCTCATTAGTCAGCAAAGCAAAGCGGGAGGCGGCTCTCATCCCCACTTTGCAGATGAGGAAAATCGAGTCCCACATTGGAGAAGTAACTTGTCTCAGAAGTAAGTGGCGGGGGGCCGGGATTTTGAATCCAGCCTCTGAGAGAAGAACTTTGTGGACTTAGTCCAGGCTGGACAGAGTGAGAGGAGCTCCATCGGGGCTCGGGCGGAGGTTAGTCAAGAGTTCCTTCTGGGCCAGGAGCCCTTCCCTGAGTCACGGCGGCTTCTCGGAACGCACGCTGAAGACAGAAACGTCAGCGGCCCCTTGCCAGGGACAGCTCACGGGAGCGATGTGACTTCCACCAGAGCCCCCCATCTGGGCCGCCGAGCTCTGGAGGCCCCCAGAGCTGGAATATTCCTCCTTGCATCTTCCCGGTGCCCTTTGCGACAGATGGAGAGGGGGTGTGTGAGAGGAAGGGAGGCTAAAACTGTTGTACGAAGCCCACACACACTCGCTCGCGGCTTCCAATGGCTCCGTGCGACAGGTTATTTTCTTATTTGTAGAGTCTTGGACTGATAGAAGGTTCTCCCCGCCCCCCCCCTTTTTAAATGTGCTCAGATTTCTGGCCTGTCAACACAACGCAGATCATGTCACTCCCCGGCTCCAAACTGTCGAGTGGGTCCAAGTTTTCTCTAAAAACACTTAAAAAGAAAAGTGCAGCAGCCTGTGCGGGCTCCCTCCCTGACAGGCCTCGCTCTCAGCCACATGTTTTCCCCGACAGCTGACCTGAGATAAGTGGCAAGATGGCGGGCTTCCCCCCCAAAGACCGCAGCTTGCCCGGCCTGCCGAGCGGGGGAGCCCCTAAAACCCGAGAAGCCCCAGAGTGGTAGAATCCCACATTGGACCGTTTACTCCAGCGTTCCCCAAACATACGAACACGAGGCGTTTGGCTTATGCAAGGCTCGCGAACGTGCAGCCTAACCCAGTTTGGTAAACGCTTGTGTACCCATCCGCGCCCTCGGCTCAACTCTCTCATCTCTGGGCCTTCGCTGATGCTGTTCCCGCCCACAGAGCTGCCCTTCCCTGTACCTCGTTATCTTCATATGCCCAGACCTGTTCCTCTCTCAGTTGGATCCAAGGGAGCTCCTCCTTCTCTGAACTGTCCTCACCCCCAGGATTGTCTCTGCCCCCCGGACCCGGTCGGAGGCTACTTGTTGCTCTCTCCTTGTTTCCTCGCCATATGCACCCGTGGTTAGCACCTGGTGGGCGTGGTGGTTCTGGATTCCAGAACGGGGAGCCCTGGGAGGGGGGAGGTGAATCCCGACTCCACCGCCTGTGGGGCAACCTCCAGCCCCCTCGGTGTGTATGTCTCAGCTCCTCCCTCTGGAAGACAGAGATGACCTCGGCAACTCCGTTGCAAGGATCAAGTCCACTAAGGCACGTAGGTGCTTGCAGCTGTGCCTGGCAGGGAGGAAGCCCTCGGCACGCGCCAGGGGGCCTCGCAGCGACCGTCGCTTTGTTTTCCCGGGATTTCCTCCTCTACCAAAGTGGGGCTGACTTTCGTGAAGTACCTGGCCCAGCTTCTGGCAGGCACTGGGCACGAAATCGCAAACGCTGTCGCAGGAGGGTGTGCCGCTCCGTTTGGGGTTTTCCCCTGTAGCTTTGGGGGCTCCTGGGGGCTGGACGACTGCAGCGGAACCCCAGGCTAGTGGCATTTAATTGTCTGTTCCCGGGACTGAGGCTGTGGGCGCAGGCCGCCTCTAGGTGTCTCTGTCTGATCCACGGGTTTGGAATTCTGCACTCCCAGACCCGGAAAGCCGGAGGAGAAGCCGGAGAGCCGCTGGTGGTCTCACTGAGCCGCCTCACCGTGCCCCCTTGGGAGAGAGAGCCCGGCACTTGTGGGCTTACACCCCAGATCCGCAGCAAGCCCGGGGTGGGACGCCAGGCGCCCTCTCTTCCAGGCCAAGGCTTTTAAAAACTGGGCTGTGCTAGAAGTTTCCATCGTTAAAGCCAGAAATCTGTCAGGATCCTGAGTTCCATGGAAAAATACTAAAGTAATAACAACAGGAACCATTGTTTCCAGCCACTTACGGGGCTGAGCACTTGTCCTCTATGATCCCGGTGGTACCCAGTTAGCCTGGGTGGTGGGCACACTTATCAGATCCATTGGACCAATGAGGAGACCGGGCTCAGAGAAGTGGAGCAACTTACCCAAGGCCACACAGTAAGTGGCAGAGCCCGGAAGACAGCCCAGATCAGCCTGACTGCAGAGCGCAGGCTGTTGGATAGACATCACTTAGCCTTGTTTAACAGGTGGGGAAACCGAGGCCTGGGGGGCTGGCATCCTGCTCTCTTGGTGCTCCTCTCGTATTTCTGTCAATCAGGGTATCCTCCCCGGAGGCAGAGGTGGCCGGTATTCCCAAGATGGGTTTCCGTCCCATACTGGCGAAGGAAGCATCTATTTTCACAGCTGAAACTGCTTTCCTGTTCCCTCGGGCGTCGCTGGGGCAGGTCTCCAGATGGAGCCCCCCTGCAAGATGGATTTTCCCTGCCAGGTGTCTGGCCGGGCCCCTCCGTCCGGAGAGATGCAAAACAGCCTAGGTGGAAGTCAAGCCACATACAGATCTGCTCTTTGTGTCTGCAAGATTTCCTGGCACATCCATTTGGGGGCGCAGGGGGTGAGATGGCCACAGATTGGCTCCAGGACCCAGACGGGGAGCCAGGAGCGAGCGAGATCCCCGCCTGAGAGCTGACCAGAGGGGTGGGCCCCCAGGAATGGAAACCTAGGTGGAGGGAAAAGAGTGCGCTTTGTGCTAGGGATGAGTGGAGTCTTGAATCTGTGCTCTCCTTCCTTAACTTTTTATTTTGGAAAAAGTTAAACGTGCACAAAAATGAGCAGGAACAGCGGGACGACCCCTGGCTTCCACGCTGATCTGTCCATTCTTGCTTTGCCTGCCCCCTGCTATACTGGGAGCGGAAGGGTCGGGGGAGCTTTGGAAAACAAATGGCTGACATCAGGTGTCCCTTCAGCCATTACTAGTCTGACACGCATCCCTCGATGTGCTGCGTGGTCTGGCACTCGCAATATGCCCACGAGCGTGGAGTCCTTCTCCCTCGGTCCACAGACAAGGAAACCGGGGCTCCCGAAAGCCACGCTGGGCTCCTCCCACGGCCACGTAGCCAGTGAGAGTTAAAGCCAGATCCCAGCCTCGGTTTACTCTTGACCCATTTGCCATTCCTGTTATAATCGTTTTAATTATAAAGATTGGTCCAACAAATACTTTTGAGCCTCTGCTATGCGCCTCGGTGGCTCTAGTTGCTGGGGATACAACCACGGGTAGACAAAAACACCTGTATTCATAGAGCTGACGTTCTAGTGAGGAAGAAAAACAGACCCAAGTAAATACTGCATCAGGTGGAGACAGGTGCTATAAAGACAGCAAAGCAGGACGAGGGAATAGAAGGTTGAGTGGGGACAGAGGGAGGGCTTCTCTGAGGAGTGGAGGCCTGAATATCACTGAAGGAGCAGCCACGGGAATATCAGGAGAGTGAGCCACGTAGAAGGAATAGCAAGTGCAAAGGCCCTGGGGCTGAGAAGGATTTTCTATGTTCCAGGAATAGCAAGGAGGCCAGAGACCTTGGAGTGAAGGGAGACAGCAGTGTGGCAACTGGGAGAGATCAGGTCCAGACAAAACAGGATCTGGCTCACTGAGCACTGTGACATTAAATGTGTCAGGCCTTGTGATAGAACCATTACTCTGGGCCTCGCCTCATTAAATTCTCACCACAGTTCTATTATTATACCTTTTGGACAGATGAAAAAATCAAGACTCTGAGAGGTGCAGTGACTTGCCCAAGGTCACACAGCTTGTAAGTGCAGAGCTAGGATTTGATCCCCAGCCTAAAGTGCTGTAGCGTCCTCATCGCTGCTTTCCTGCTTCCGCTCCTGCCCCCTCCCATCTCATCGCCCAGAGCAGTTCACTGAACCAAA
Organism: Nasua narica; assembly: GCA_028533885.1. Lineage (NCBI taxonomy): Eukaryota > Metazoa > Chordata > Mammalia > Carnivora > Procyonidae > Nasua > Nasua narica. The sequence goes on along the minus strand of CM052811.1, from coordinate 96,275,471 downwards.
TCTTCTTTGTTCTTGCTCCAAACTTCTCAGTGGTTCCCACTGCCCTTAGAATAAAATCAAACTTATTACCATGATCCATGGGGCATGGCGTTTTCTGGACTATGTCTGTCTATGTCTGTCTGTCTGAGCTCATCTCAGACCACCCCCTCCTTCCTCTGTGGATTTCGGCCACAGCAGCCTTCCTTCTGGCCCTCTTAGGCACTAGCCTCTTTCCTACCTCAGGGCCTTTGCACATGCTCTCTCACCTACTGGAACACCTTCCTGGCTCTCGCTTCCTTCAGGTTTCAGTAATAGTCTCGCCTCATCACAGGGGCCTTTCCCAGCCACCCCATTCTGCAAGAGGGCCCTCTTATTCTCTGTCATGACAACAAATTTGTTTCTGAGCACTCCTAGCCATTTCTATACTTGTGTCATTCTTTCGGCCTTTTGTCCCCCGCTAGGATGTAAGCTACATGAGAGTAGGAACTGTGTCCATCTTACTCACTGCCGGGCCTCCTGGGGCCTAAGCACAGGGACCGACAGCAGTAGGCACGCTAATACCTGGGGCTGAATGAAGGAACAAGTGGGTAGTAAGATCCCCACTTTCAGGAGAAGGCTCAGAGCCATGAGGTCACACAGGCAATAACCCTGGTCTGAAAGCACAGTCCTGCCCTCGCTACTACAGAGTCCCTCTTCTGTGGCCGGGGCCGTGGCCATGGCACAGATCCCCACCCGTCTTGCTGTCACTCACGGTGATCCCTAAAACATCAAGAAGCACATGAATGTCAGGGCCCGCCAGGGTGGAGGGAGGTAGCCAAGAGACCCTGGAACTGGTTCTTACAATTCGGGCTGTCCGAAACGGCTTGCCCCAGTATAGACGCCGTTATGAATGAGCAGGCAAACCCCATGAAATGTGATGTAATTAGTGCTCCTCCAATGTCTCGGTCAGGTTGGGTTTAGAGGGCCTAGCCTGAGGTCAGCCGCTCCCAAAGATTCACTCATTGCCGAGGCCGCCGGCGTGGTGGGGGAGGGTGCAGGTGGAGTCCGAGTGCTCGGCGGCCCCGTGACCCTGAGCTTCAGTCTTGTCTTGTCCTCTGTGAAACGGGAGCGGCACTGGCCCTGTCTTGCCGGGTCCCTGTGGCGGTTCGGCGAGGCCCGCCATTCTGCTGGCAATAGCGGTGCGTGATGCTGTGCAGCTGTGGTTACTATTACTGTTATTGTGCCCTGGTTTGGGGCGGGAAAGAGCAGGTGGGACCCCAGTTCTATCCGTCCCGCGGCGGGGAGACCTGAAACCCACACACTGCTCCTCTCAGCCTGTTTCTCCTTCTGTGAAGCAGGGGCTCACCTTGGTGGCCCTCCCGCGGGCCCCTGCCTGCTCCGACACCGCAGCCTGGATGGCCTCCCGCCCTTTGTCCTGCTGACACCCCAGGGCCCCTCTCCAGCGGGGGAGGCAGTGGAATGGGCATCTGCCCTGGGGCCCGTTCCTGAGTTCGAATCCAACATGCGCCACTTACTCCGTAAGCAGGTGCTCTGGACCAAGGGCCTTTCCCAGTTCTGAGCCTCGCTTGCTCCATCTGCAAAATGGAACCTCTGCCCCGTTTCCTCTCGCACGGGGACTGCAGAGGGTTAAGGGAATGAAGAGCTGTGGAAAGTGCTTTGTGAGCCGCAAGGAGCGCTATAAAAGGCATCAGTGAATAGCGTCAGCTCGAGGGGGGGAAAATCTCATCCAGAGACTGTCTGCTGCCGGCAGCAGAGTGTGCTGAAGGCTTGGCAAACGCCGTTTAATAAATGCATGTCGCTTTTAAGGGGGCCTTTATCTCGGCTGGGAAAACGTGTGTGCGTCCTTGACAGCCTGGGAATCCAGCAGCCTGAGCTGGAGGGGACCCCGTCATCGCAGGGAGAAGTGATGGCACACCAGCCCCGGGAGCGGCTGTATGCGCCCTCCTTCTGACCCTGCTCTGCCTCTCAGGGTTACCGCTTCCCCACCTGGAGGAGGGGGATGGCGACAACAGCATTGCCCTCGCTCAGGCTGTCATCGAAACAGTGACGTGAGGGCCCCCCGTTACATGACATCATGCCCACGCAGGACCCATGGGAGGGCCCAGGGCCTGTCCTAGAGGAACAGTGGGGCCTGTGCTCGGAAGGACGTACCTGGTGGGTCTTTGGCCCGTCCAGGTCCCACCTTTGGGCCTCGGTTTCTCCGTCTGCAAAATGGGAAGGTGAGAAGTGGGTCCTTAGGTCGTCGAGGCACCAAGTACAGTGGAAGATGGGGTGATGTCCCCTACGCGCTCTCTCGGCCTCAGCGGGACTGCTGAGGCCTGCTAGACACAAGGCGTGTTTATAGCACATGTGTTGATAGTTCCTTCCCTGATGTTTTGCAGGCATTGCTTCATTCCCTCCATGTCCCTCCTGCACCCCGCCAACACTCACTGGGGCCTTTGAGCCTCCCCACCTCCGGGCCTCCTAGCCAGCTGTGGGCTTGGCCTGCTCACAGGGGCCGTGACGAGCGGTCTCGTGCGTGTGTCGGCCGAGCTGGGTCTGCATCGGAGAGAATCCTTAGCTTCCTAGCCTTGAAGCCGTGATTCTCCATCATCGCCTCCATCCTTAAATGTCGGCCGTGGGGCCATGGCTGCCCAGCGTGACGTGCTTCCTCTCTGCCAGGCACCGGACTGAGCTCTCCACACGCGTTAGCCGGTTTCATTCTAGAAAGACCGTAGTGTGGTTATTAGCATTGTCCCCGTTGTACAGATGGGAAACCACAAGTCTGGAGGGGTTAAGACATTTCCTGGAGTCTCATAAGTGGCAGAGTTAGAATCTAAACTCGAACAGGATACTGCAGGGAACAAAACTAAGTGTCTGCTCTCAAAGGCTTATAGGTAAGTCTAGGGTAGGACAATGGCGCTAATGAAACTGATGAATACCCGTGTGATATGTTGCATGGTGGGTGATAGGAAGGAGAAAAAAACAGAACAAGGGCCATGAAGGGGGGAGTGTGTCATACAGAGTGGCCCGGGAAGGCCTTTCAGGCAGGCCTGAAGGAGGTAAAGGAGCCAGAGTGTAGATAGCTAGGGGATGAGAGTACCAGGCAGAGGCAGTGGCAGGTGCAAAGGGCCTGTGGTGAGTGGAGACTCCGGCATGATTGAGAGCAAGATGTCATGCCCTGGTGGCCACCAGAAGGATTCCGGATCTCACTCAGAAGGCAGTGAAGGCTGCAGGAGGGTTTGGCGCAAAGAAAGATGTTATCTGGCTTCGGTTTTAGGGGCTCGTCTGGCTGCGAGGAGAGTGTGTGAGCCCTGGCACACTGGCGTCGATTCCTGAGCTCTCCCCTCGGGAACCGCCAGCTCCACGGACCCAGGCAGCCCCTCCTGGATCAGCCTCAGGGGCTGACTGCTCCCTGCCCTGGGGCGTGGGGTCCAGGCTTTGGGGCTGGCCTCTTCACCGCCTGCGCACAGAGTCAGCAGGTACCCCGGGCCCACCGCCTCCCCTGGCCTCACCCATCAGCCACTGAGGGGAACCTGTCCCGCCCCTTCTCTCGCCACCCTCATGTATGCAAACCCGTGTGTGCCGGACACCTTTGGGCCTGGGCACATGGACACACAGGTGTGCTGCACGCACACGCTGTCGCTCCTGCTCCCAGCACTCTGCTAGTGCACACGCTCACACTCACACTCCCGTGTACACTGCCCCCATCGCACTCAGGCTCCCTCCCCCACCCCCGCGCACTCTCTACCCATGCCTGCACACACCTGTGCACGCACCCCCCTCCTGTGCTCCCCGGCCTGCCGTGCCCACACCCCTCCCGGACATCTGCTCACACCCTCGGGCACAGACACACCGTCTCATGCCACCACCGTGCTCACGCGCACCCGGGCCACGCGGGATTCAGATACCCTCCCCCATGTAGTTCACACCCCCTTGTGCTGCTGTTCGCTGGGCCATTTGTGCTCACTCCTGAGCAACGCTGTTGCACTCGCCGGCACACACGCTTCATCTCCTGCACGTGCTCACTTGTGTACATGCCCCTTTGGTTTGGCACACTCATGCACCTAGGTGCCCACTCCCGCGTTGGCCCCTTCGCTCCTTTGTGCACACTCAGCCACACTCCTCCATTGCACGCTGGCACACACAGCCCTTAAATGGTAACCCAGAGAACACCAAAGACAGCTGCTGACAACGTGTGTGGGGGGGTGGGGGGTCATAAAGCAGCAGCGCCCCCCCCGGGGGGACAGCCAGGAAGGATTGTGGTCAGCTCGTGGTCACTGAAGGTCACGTGCATTGCCACTGAGCTGCCCTGCTGCGGGGGCTGAGTGCGGGGTCCTGAGCCCCCTGGGCACAGCCGGAGCTCTGGCCATGGTCTCCCAGGCCCCGGGGCTCCTTGAGTTTGTGCAAATCTGAGGGTGGCCTCCCGCCTATCTCACAAGTCCAGGGGACCGTCACCACCCGCTGCCCTGACTGCTCCTGTTAGAAAACTTACTTTGTTCACTGAAGAAACAAGATTTCAACGTATTGTTCACTCCAAAGTGAAAAAGAAAACGGGCCAACCCCTGGCCTCATTTCCCAGGCACAGCGAACCTCAGCATCTGGTGCTGGTTGTGCAAGATCTTTTGCCCAAGACGTTGCAGCGGTCGGTCAGCCCCTGGAGACGTTTCTCGCGCAGACGTCTGGTTTGCGCCGAGCACTGTGTCAGGAGCGGGGGGTGGGGGGAGCAGCAGTGAACGAAACAGACAAGGTTCCTGGAGGGGAGGCTCATTTAAACAATAAATGGGTGTGTAACATACATAGTACATGTATAGATTTTTCTTATGAAATAGACTACTGTAAATATTTAATACTCGAGTTTAGGAATTCTGAAAAAGACCCAAAATAGAAGGAAAAACCCCTCAATTTTAGATTCGTGATCCAGAGAGAGTTGCATTTTATAGCCTTGTATATATAGTACCTTGCTGTTGTTTATTTAAGGATAGTTTTATTTTATTTTACAAAGTCATAATCCTACCGAAAGCAGTTTTTCTTATTTTTTTATTGCACGAGTCATGCAAACAGAAAACATAAAAGCAAAATCCCTTGTAAATCTACTACAGAATTAACCACCGCTAATCTTGAATATGCACTTTCGGTTTGGGTTTCTTTTTTAACTTAGCAGTCTGAGATCATACTGAGGGTGTCACTCAGTCACCGACTCTGATCTCGTGATATATTTTTGCTTTGACAATTGTCATTCAATATCATCCTTTTTAATGGCCATAGACTTGGTCCTCATGTGGCTTGACCCTCACAAGATCAGTCAGTCTCCTTCTCTTAGGCATTCGGACATTCCCAATTTATTTTTATAAGAACAAACCCGAGCGAACAAAGCAAAATGTTTACTCAGATTCTTAGTTATCGGAGTATGATTTTACATAGTTTTTACTCATACGTTAACGACATCAAAATGTGGATTGCAGTTACCTTTGATGGTATTCTGTGAGGTCATTATTGTGTTTTTATACTTTTTCGTTTTCTCGAAATGCTTTGCCACACACAGGTTTCATTTGCATAATCACAATATCATTTATAATTATGCCCTGTAAAAAATGCCCAGATTACCAGTTCTCATGGTGGTGGCTTTTTAGGCCTCCCCGTAAGTCCCTGTAGGGGATAGGCCCTAATTCACTTAGCCATCCCCTCTCTCGCAGGCGGCCTGGGTTTTTTCCCCCAACTGTTTCAAGATCGTCATGTGGGAACCCCACGCCCTGCTTGGGGTTAAGTCCTCACGGAACAGCCCCGCAAAGGCTGGCGAACAGCTTTCACACCTTTGGAACATCGTGCCAAACTGCCTTCCCGAGAGGATGTTCCAATTCCCCTCCCACCGGCAGCGTGCGAGAAAGCCTGCCCAGCCGTCCTCCTCTCCTGGAGACGATTCAGGCCCCCGGACCTCGGCTCTCCCTTGCCAGGGAGTGCAGGGAGAGAGCAGGAAATGGTTTTGCCCGCGATGCCAGCATGATGACCCCAGGCCCAGAACTGCAGGAGTGATTTTTAACAAGCCCGGTTCCCAGAACACAACCTGCAGAGAAAAAGCAAAGCAAAGCAAGCAAGGGGGAGAAAAAAAAAACCTCTCTACTGGAAAAAACACACATATACACAGATTAAAATAATATTTGGCACTTACGTCGCACTTTTAAAATTCTTCAAACGCTTTATAAACACTAGCTAATTAATTAAGCCGCCTAAATCTGGCTGCAGTTGGTGGAGAGAGCTCAGAGCAGCTAAAAAAAAAGGGGGGGGCCAGCCCTCCCCAACTCCAGATTTTATTGTCGCCTGCCCGGGGTGTGATTACAGGCCTCCGGCTGCACCCCAAGAATAGCCTTGCTCCAACACATCGCACGCCTGGTTCTGCAGCCCTCTCCTGCTCGCGCCGCTCCCCTCACCAGCTGCTGACTCACCGCCCTGGGCCGTGTTATTGATAAGGATAATAATAACTGGCATCTACTCTGCAGGCCCGGCGGGCGGTGGGGGGCGGCGGCGGGCGCCGGGTGTGGTCCTGGGCCCCCAGCTCGCACCGTCTCCCAGACATGCCAGGGACCGCTCCAGCAGCCGGCAGCCCGCAGAGCCTCAGAGAGGGGCTTTGCCCCCGAGCGAGGGAACCCCGCCTTCATTCATAGGTGCCTGCGCTCATTGAAGGCGTAGTTATGGAGGGCCGGGAGCGTGCCAGACTCTCCCAGGCAGGGGGTTGGAAACCGTTCCTTGTGGATGCTGCATCCTGGTTGGGGGGAAACATGACAATCAAGGACATAAATGTTCTATCTGTGATAAGAACAGGAACAGACGCTAGAATCTCCCCGGTCCCTACGAGGCTGGCGCTTCTGTCCCACCGCGTCCTAGTGCTCAGGACGGTCCGGGGGCTGGACGCCGGGACCCCCACTTTGTGGATGATGGGATGGAGGCCCAGGGAGGGCGGGTGCTGGGCTGGCTAAGAGGGGAACCGGCGTCTGCGCTCTCCCCAAGCGGCATTCCCCGTTCCTCCAGTGGCCCGTCCCGGAGCGCAGACCTGTTGGGGTTGTTCTTGGCTGCATGCTGCCGACAGGCGCCTGTGCTGTCTCGGGGGGCTGGCTCTGCTGCTGGGGGGCTCCTCCGTGTGCCGGGCACACACCTGGCCAGCAGCTCCAGCCAGAGCCCCTGCCCTCTGTGGGCGCTGGTTTCCTCCTTCCACAGGGAGGGTCCGGCCGCCGTCTGGCTGCAGCTCAGCGTCTTGGGCCCTTGCCAGGAGAAGCGGGTGACCCGCAGCCCAGGAGTCGGGCGTGGGACAGTGGGCACAGGGGTGGAGAGGCCTGTTCTGAGGCCTTGGGCTGCCTGGAGGGCATACTGGAGTCCATGGGCTTCCGGTGGTGCCAGGCACGGGCGGGTGACAGATTCCCAGCTCTGTCTCCTGCCCGGCCAGAGCCGGAGGGCATCGGCTGCGCCCTGTCCGGCGTACAAGGCAACGGTGGCCTAGGACAAGGTGGTGTCAGGATAGGACAAGGTCACCTCGCGGGTCAGTGACAGATCGCCTGTCAGCCCCGACACCAGCTGCCACGACCCCATGTCTGTCTTTCATTCTCTCTTCCCCCGATACGTCCCCGGTGCTCACTGTCCCTGCCCATCCGCCTCTCCCTCAGCCCAAGTCTGTGGTCCCCTCTCTCTGTCTCTCGGCCTCTGTGTTTCTCCAAGGGTTTTATGATCTCTCCTCTCCCCTCCCCCCTGCCCCGCCCCACCCGGGCTCAGAATCCAGCCCTGGGAGCACTTGGACCTGAGTATCTTGGCGGCTTTTCTTGGCAGCTTCTCACTGCCTGGTCGCCTTCCTGGCTGTGTCCCCCTCCCCTCACCACCGCCATGTCCCCTACCTGGATTCCCTGCATCACAGGCCCCACTGCTCTCCAGTTTGGGGCTCAGGCCCCTCCCCTTCCCCACCCCTAGGAAACCTTCCAGGTACCCAGCCCGGGAGCCCTTGAGACCTGACGTGTGTCCAGCCCCTGTGTGTCCCCAGCACTCAGCAAGGGCAAGACAGACCCCTCCTCTCATTTCTTTGTTGCGTGATGATAGTAGTTTCCCTGTGCCCCTCGTGGTGCTAAGTAACTTCTACGTGTCATTGCATTTTCTTCTCCGAACAAAGCAGAGGGCTAGGGGATGCTCTGCCCATCTCGTAGCTAAGGAACCAATGGATAAACCCGGGTCACGTGTGAATCAAAGGCGAGCCAGGTTTCGGGCCGGCTCAGAGGCTTCTTTTTGACGCTGTCCCTGGCCACGGTTGTTGATGGTCCTGCCAGAGACCCATCGGGATAGGGTCACAGTAACTGATTGACAGATGAGGAAACTGAGTCTCGAGAGCCATGAAGGCACCCTGCTCAGACTCAGGGCAGCGCTCGCATCCACATCCACGTCCTGCTGGATGTTCTTGGCCCAAATGAGGGCCATAGTCACAGAGCAGAAAGGTCTGAGCTGGGACTCAAATCCAAGCTGTCCCTCCCCACGACTCCACAGCCTGGACGAGCCCCAGCTGCTGAGTGTGGCTTCCCTGTTAGGGGTCCTGCTTCCCGGGCCAGGCCCCGAAGAACCCGAGCTCCCCGTGGAGCCCCACGCACACCATGCTGCTCCCCACCTCTGAGCCCCTGCCCCTCTGTGCCCTCGGTCAGGAATGCTGTGCCCTTCCCATCCTGGGAAGTTCAGAGCCCAGCTTAGACCTGACTCTTCCAGAGAGGGCTCAGGACCTCCAGCCTGGCCCCCGGCCCGTCACTGACGTCGGTTCCCTCGGTCGTGATGGGGTCTCCAGTTACAGGCTCGTGGGGAGGCCTGCTCCCGGTGCGCACCCGGTCCGGGCGCTGTTGTGCGTAAACAGGGCAGGAGGCGTGCAGGATCGCGGCAGGACGAGTCAATGACTGCTCTGTTTTCCCCGCAGGTGTGGCCGGGGAGGCGGGGCTGCAGGTGATCCAGCCTGACAAGTCAGTGTCTGTGGCAGCCGGACAGACAGCCACCCTGCGCTGCACCCTGACCTCCCTGCACCCCCTGGGGCCGGTTGAGTGGTTCAGGGGGACGGGGTCCAGCCGGGAGTTAATCTTCAGTTTCAGAGGAGGCCACTTCCCCCGAGTAACAAATGTTTCAGATGCCACAAAGAGAAACAACACGGACTTTTCCATCCGCATCAGTAACATCACCCCTGCAGACACCGGAACCTACTACTGTGTGAAGTTCCAGAAAGAGAGCCCCGTGGATGTGGAGTTTATGTCTGGACCAGGCACCATGGTCGCCGTGAGCGGTGAGTATGGCCTTGGCCTCCTTCGTCCCCTGCTTGTGACAACAAGTCAGTAAGAACGTCCTCCGTTATCTGAGCGACAGCTCGGAATCAGGCGCCGTGGTGGGTGCCCCTGACTTCAGCCCCTTCCACAGATCAGGGAAACTGAGGCCCGGGGAGGTCGTGCTGTTTGCTCAAGGTCATGGGGCTGGAAAACCATGGGAAACTCTAGAACCT
>CM052811.1:96218418-96265511 GCA_028533885.1 Nasua narica | reverse complement strand
GGCCTCGAACCTCGTAGAGAACAAGGATGGGACCTTTAACTGGACGAGCTGGCTCCTGGTGAACTCATCCACCTACAGGGAAGACGCGGTGCTCACCTGCCAGGTGCAGCACGATGGGCAGCCCGCGGTCACCAAAAACCACACCCTGGTGGCCTCTGCCCACCAGAAGGACCAGGAAACCCATAAAACCCCGGGTGAGGCCTCAATGCCGGCTGTCCTGGCACTTTAAATTTTATCGTTTTTTTTTTAACATTAAAAGTAGTAATTCATGTTTATTATGGAATGATCTAGAGGCCTGTAGATACAAAGGCGGATTTTACAGTGAGTGCCCCTCCCCCAGAGCCCACAGCTCAGCAGTGACTGCTGGTTGGTACCTCTCTTTGTAGCTCTTTGGGCAGAAGCTTTTGAGAAAGACCGGAGGGAGGGACATTGGCCTGTTCCTAGCTTCCTGCCTCCCGCACCTGCACCTGACAGAGACTGTCAGCATGCCAGGCCAGCCGTCGCCTCCTGCTGTTCTTTCTCACCTGGGCTTTGTCTCCCTGGCTGCCTTGGCAAGCCCGCACCCCCAGAATGGGATGGGGGTCCCAGGATCTTTGAGGCTTATCTGTAGTAGAATCATGGTAGTGATGAATGACTTTGCACAGACTCTGATAGGCATGCAGCTGTTTCTGGGGGACGCTTTCCCAAAGAGCATTTCTAGGCCAAAGTGCACGCCCGATGAAGACGGTGACAGCCTTGCCACTCCCCTGTTCCGAGTGAGAAGTGTTAGCGTGATTTTCTCAGCCCCTCCCAACCTGTTGTCGACATCTCTCTCTTCTTTCTTCAAAATAGCGGCATCTCTTTGGCATTTTGGTGCCACTCTGGAATGTTCCACCACTTGTCATGAGCAGAGCTCTGCCTTGCATCTGACTGACCTTTTGAATGGATCACAGTAGAGACCGTTTCTTTCCTCAGTGCAACCTGTGAGGGAACAGGGGAGCTCTAGGAGCCTTGGGGCCCTGCCAGGTGTCCCTTTGATGTCACCGATGCCCGGTTTTCATAGGATGAGGGCTCTACTAGGAGATAGGACGTGTGAATTTCAACTCTGGCTCTGTCACAGACATGCTGGGTGACCTTGGACAAGTCAGTGCCTCTGTCTGGGCCCCTTTGCTTGCTCATGGCCGTGTTGACGAAGATGCCCTTGACCTCCAGCTCTGAGACTGAGCTGCCAGGGCTCACAGCTGTCTTGTTGAGCGTCGTAGCTTCAGGACTCCCCCTTACCTGATAGACACTCAGGAAATGCTTTTAAAAAGAATGAGCAAGTGAGTGATTGAGTTGGTTGGTGGTTTAGTTAGTAGGTTCATCCTCAGAGCTATCCAATGAAGTAGAGCTTATTACTGGCCTCAATAATACAAGAGGAGGTCAGTATGTAGACGGAGGTCTGAATGACTGGCTCAAGGTCACACAACCAGGCACCCTGATTTGAACTCACGTCTCTGCAGCTCAGAGTCCTGCTCCTGACTACCCACAATGCTATAGGGCAGGATCCCCTCCCTCTCTCTGCCCCCCCCCCCCCCGTGCCCTAGCGCCAGTCCCGCCCTCGCGGTCTCCATTGCATGTGGACCCGGTTCCGAGCTCCCCTGCCCCGGTCCCAGAAACAGATGAGCAGACAGCTCCTATAGAGTCTAGCAGCCAGCTGCACCCGTCTGCCATTGGTCACCATCCCTCCACAACTCCCCCCACCCCCCCCCGCCCCTACCTATGTGTGACAGGCAGTTACCACTTGAGTTTCACATGGACCTGGGCCGCCGCGGTGGCCACTCTGGTTCATTCCAGATGGGAAGGAACACGTTTCTGGGCCTTGGGAGTGAGATTTCTGCCCACATCCTGAGGCCAGGGTTCCTCCATCGCCGCCAGCCACGAACATTTTCCCTCCTGGCACCTCGGCACAGTTTTTGTACGGCCCGCGGGGGATCCATGTGGGGAAGTGTGTGCTTACCCATGAACGTGCCCTTGTGGCTCAGAACATGTACGGCCAGATGTTCTCAGTTCATGATGCCTACCTAGCGGTGGAAAGGGGTGGGGGGTATTAAGTTTCACTGTTTTTAATTTGCATACGTGAAGCCTCTGTTCCGTGTGGTCCCTAGACAATAATGACAGTCGGAGCATCTTCATTGTGGTGGGCGTGGTTTGTGCCTTGCTGGTGGCTCTGCTGATCGCAGCCCTCTACCTCCTCCGGGTCCGACAGAAGAAAGGTGCGTGCCTTCTCCTATTCCTCCCCGAACCTGGCCCCGGGCTCTCCTTCCCAGAGGGGGAGGCCGTGAGGGTGCTTTGGGCTGATGTACCTTAAGCCGTGAGGGAGTCAGTTGCTTCCGCAAGAAGCCCAGAGGCAACAGTGTCGAGGCTGGCCCAGCGCCTTCTCCAGGCAGGAATGTGGACCACCCCCCCACCGTGGGTGAGTCCCTCCCTCCATCTCACCTTGTGGTTGCAAGATAGCCGTCGCTGCTCCAGGCCTCCCATCCTCTCGGGACCACTACCAAATTGGGAAGCAGGGAGATGCCAGGGCACAAAGGGGGTCTCAGGAAGGAAACAGTATTTGCCGGGAACCCTGGCAAACGTCTGCTTTCCTCTTACCCATCTAGGTACGTGCCCAGCCCCTAGGCGGGCTGCTGGAGGAGGTGGGGATCGTACCAGCGCCTCCTCCGAGACTGTTGGGAAAGATTAAGTGGGCGATGTCATGTAAAATGTTCGGAGAGTGCCTGGCACACAGCAGGTGCTCAGTAAACGTTAGCTCCTGCTGTCAGTATTGTACATGAGCCCAGAAACAGGAGCCGCCTTCCTGGAAAGCTGTCGTCACCGCGGCAAGGCACACAGCCTCCGAGTCTGCAGCAGGAGGGTCGAAGCCCAAATCTGGGACGTCATGCCCTTGTTCGTGTGCATGCCTGTGTGTAGGGTTGTTGCTGTGGCAAGACCTCCGACTCTGGAATCAGGCAAACCAGGCTTCCACAGCCTTGTTATAGGTTCTAAACACTTGGATTGGCCTCCACGAGCCTCAGTTTCCGCATCTGTAAAATGGGTATGGCAGTGCCTCCCTCGGAGGAGAGTTCCAAAGCACCGATAAGCTCACATAAAAGAACATTCTCAGTTCTCAGAAAATACATGTTCTCTTTGCCACTCTTGGAGGAGACGATTTTAAGCCCGTGTCTCTGAAACTTATTTGACTTCAAGTTACGGAAACACATTTCATGTCTCCACTCGACGCACACCACACTCCTGCGGATAAAATTGGAACTCTGGTATTTTCTTTTCTGTCATATTCTATACTAAATTCCCTTTTAAATGCTGGTTGTGACCCACCATATGGCACAGATCGCAAAGTGCTGTCCTGAGCTCCCTTTCTGCACGCGGACCCCGGGGCTGGGCTCCGATGGGCGTCACACGTCTCTGTGCCCCCTCCCATCTGCTCCCCAAGCTTCCCTCCCTCCTGGACTGCCAGGACTCGGCTGTGAGTACTGGCCGAGCCTTAGCCCCCCCGCCACCCAGGAGGGCTGGAGTCCGGCCCCACCTCTCAGAGTCTGGAAAAAGCTCTGCTAGGTGATCTACCTACTGGATTTCCCCTAAAGTCCAAGCCTTCACACACACAGGAAGGGCAGAGAAGCAGGCCCCACTGCCCGCTGAGGGGGACAGGCCTGCCCATCGGAGGGCATTCATGGTGGCCGTGCGTGAAATCCCAGCCCCTCGTCAGTGGCTCGTCCCTCGGCGCCATGTCAGGGCCCGGCACAGGCACCCTCGTTACTGAGCGCTTGGGCCTCAGGAACCGGGTGTTCCAGAAGAGGGGCGGGGCTTGGAGAGCTGCAGAGGCCGCTGAAGGCCGCCCAGCCCCCAGGGATGGGTCTAGTTGTGTGCGGGGCCCCGCCCTCACACATGGGCTCTGGTGACAGTGACAACTAGGGCTAGCTCCGTTCTTCTGATGTGCCACGCGCTGTCCTCACGGACCTCTGCGGTGGTTTTACTAACCCGCCTTTACAGAGGCACAAACAGGCATAGAGAAGTTATGGAACTCGCCCAGGGCCTCACAGCTGCTAAGTGGTGGGATTCGAACGTGGTCAGTCTCCAGGAACCGTGTCTGGGAGCCACTCTGCACAGCATCTCTGCCTTAATGAGATGACCCTTCGCTCCTCATTGGTCCCTGGAGGCGTCTGCCCGTCCTCTACGTCAGTATCGGCAATGAAATGTCCTGATTTCAGCTCTCTTGCTTACCAGCTGTGTGACCCCTAGGGAGCCACCCAGTCTCTCTGGTCTAAAATGAGGGTGATTGGAGTCCCAGCACTCGGCAGCCCATCAGCTTCCTTTCAGACATTGGCTGCTGAGATGCAGCCTTCCCAGCGGCTGCCCACTCACCTAAAAACCCACTGCCTGCCCAGGCACCAGGCATTCACGGGGCAAGGAGAATTCTCGTGCTGTGGAAGTTTCTAGCCTGGCACAGTGCATACCGAGCCCATTCAGTATAAAGGTTGCTTCTTAATTACAATTTTACAGTGGGATGGGGGTCAACTAGTGGCCAAGCCCCAGAAGCTTCTGTGTGGGATGCCCCATATCGTGGGTTTAAATTCTCTGGGCCAGATGGACCCTTTCTTCCCGCCTAAGATCTTTTTGTGGAAAGTGGTGACATGCAAATAGATGTCCAGCCCAGCCCAGAGAGCTCAGAGAGGGGACGTGGCCCAGCCAGGGTCACACAGCGAGTGAGTTGGAGGCAGACGTGGGATTCGCACCTGCGTCCCCCACTCTAGCTCTGCTAGACTCTGTTCCTCAGCAGTGAAGGGCCCGGACGGGGACCCAGGCTCCTGCAGGGTCTCAGGTACGGTATCTGGTGAGTGGAAGTGAGGCCAGACAGACGCAGGGCAGTCGGCCCCTTCTGGGCTGAAGGGGATCGGACCTAGGCGACCCCCAGGGGTGGGAAAGGGGGAAGGCTCAGCCCACTGGTCCCCCCCCGCCCCCCCGCTGGAGTGGGCATGGGGGATTCCTGTGGTTCAGAAAAAGTGATTTCAACCACTCCTCACGACCTCCCCGGAGGCAAACCTTTGTGCTCCCCCCCACTCCGCCCCGCCCCCCTGCAAACAATTATGTGAGAACAGTTTGTTTCTAGGTTAAATAACTGGTTTGGGTTTCTTTTCTTTTTCAGCCAAGGGCTCCACTTCTTCTACGAGGTAAGTGTACCGCTGGGTGAGGAGGGCTCTGTAATGGGTGGGTGGGCGGTTGACAGCCCCCCAAAACTATGAAGCGCCATCCACGGCCACTGACCCCCATTCCTGTGCCGGGCAACCTTTCTCTTTCTCGCCTGTGTAAGCGGCTCTGCCAGGTCCGTGTTTATTAATTGTCTCAAGAGAGGGGATTCGAAGGGATCTCTTCGGCACACGGGCTCTGATGTCCTGCCTGCCGTCCGCAGACAGCAGGACCCTCGGGATGGTGGCGGAAAGCTGCCGCCCCCACACGCAGCCCCCAGATCCGAGCCGCGTACTTTGCTCTTCCCTTCCTTCCTTCAGTGTGTGTTGAGAGGCTGGGCACAGGCGGCCCCGGGAAGGCTGGGACAGGTAGGGTAGAAACTGGTCTGCCCCCCGCCGCCTCCCGGCAGCCGAGGGCCTGCTAAGAGGCTAAGGCGATGACCTTACGCCCGCAGACAGTCCATTCATTCGTTGATTCCTGCTTTCAGTGGCGGAGTCCCTCTGTGTGTCAGCTCTGTCCCCGGTGCTGGGGATCCAGGCCTTCCTGGGGCTCAGGTCCTAGGGAGAGAAGCAGGCAGTAAGCACAGGGGCAAAGTCATGTGTCCTGTCACGTCAGGTGGTGGTGACAAACCAGGGCCAGCAAGGGGACGGAGACTGACGACGGGGGCTGGCGTAGGCTGGGGAAGGGGCCTCTGCTGAAGACGGGACGTGAACAGGGACTGAGCCAAGGGGCGGTGAAGGGGGATGTGTGTGCTGGGCCAGACAGCGGGCACGGCCAAGGCGGGAGGCCCAGGGGAGGAGGCCTGCGTGGTCTCGGCCCAAGGCCATGCGGCCAGGTTTGCTACTAATTCAGACTTCCCAGCTGTTAAAGGAAAGCCTCCGATATTTGCCCCCAGCGGAGAGATCCAGAACCCCATAATCTACCACTTGAATGGACCTGCCTGGAAACAACAGATAAATTGCACAGGCACGCCCCACATGGGCCATAAATAAAAGCCATAAATAGCTTCATGTTGGTTCAGGTCAGGTTTTGTTAACAAATGGGTTGTGCGGATTTTTCTCTTTTCTTTCTTTCTTTCTTTCTTTCTTTCTTTCTTTCTTTCTTTCTTTCTTTCTTTTCTTTTCTTTTCTTTCTTTCTCTCTCTCTTTTTTTTAGAGCTTTGTGGATTTCAGAATTGCAGAGTAGGAACTGACGTTCTGGTGTGGAGGCCAGCGGTTCGGGCTTTGACTCCCTGGGGGGACGAGGAGCCATAGGAGGGGGATGATCTGACTTGTGTTTTAAAAGGGCCACCGTGAGCGGCGTGTGCGGAGCAAGATGTGGGAGGTGTGGGTGGGGGCAGGGAGGCCCAGAGGAGGCCGCTGCGGGGGTCCAAGCCCATGTTGGGGGCCTGACCCATGGCGATGCGATGGCGGAGGAAGGGGCAGATTCTAGATGTAGAGTCAAGAGGACTTGCTGATAGATTACTGAGTCAAGGACCGTCCCCAGGTTGGGGGCAGCGGGAGTGCCGTGTGTGTGTGTGTGTGTGTGTGTGTGTGTGTGTGTGCTAAGTACCCTCTTTTCCAAGGGCAGGACTTTTTTTTTTTTAATTTTATTTATGTATTTGAGAGAGAGAGCATGAGCAGTAGGGGTGGGGGGAGAGGCAGAGAGAGAGGGGGGGGGAAGCAGGCTCCCCACTGAGCAGAGAGCCCGATGCGGGACTTGATCCCAGGACCCTGAGATCATGACCTGAGCCGAAGGCAGGCACTTAACTGACTGAGCCACCCAGGCGGCCCCAACTAGACTTTTGTCCTTTGCCTGGAAACTTTCAGTTTCCTCAACGGAATCCAGCCGCACCCCTGCGGCCCTCGGGCCCCTCGTGGTCTGGCCCCCACTGACTTGGACGGTTTCCCTTGCAGCCACTCCCCAGCCCTCACAATCCGTGACTCAGCCACACTGCGCTCCCTTCACAGCCGCCCACATGCTGTGTCCTCGCTCTCCTCCCAGCCCTCACGTGCTGGCCTCTCTCGCTGAGATGTGCTTCCGCACCGCCCAGGGTTTCCACCGCGCCAGGGGGCAGCAGTCACCGTGGGCTCTGCCAACAGTGCCCCCTGGAGTTGTGCGACATGGGAGCTCAAATGGGCACCCCTCCTTTCTTTCACTTGCTTACCTCCCGCCCTTCCCCCAGGCTCAGCAAGGGCATTACCCCACACACACATACACCCCCCAGGGACGGGGGCCCATTCTGGCAGCTCTCCCGGTGCCCCTGCATGGATACCACAGTGTATCCAAGCTGCCTCTGCACCTGCCCCAGGCTAGAACCACCCCCCCACCCACCTCCGCCCCCTGTTGAGGGCAGGGAGCCTTCCCTGAGGGTCTGTCGAACCTGGCACCATGCCCGGAATGGAACAGGTGCTCAGCTAAGGTTTGTGGAATGACCCAAACACACGAGGAATGAAAGAATCCCATCCCAAGCTACGGCCCCAGTCCCCAATCTCTTCCCCTTCCGAATCCCTAAAGCGCTCCTTCTCAGTGCCTTCACAGCTGCAGATAGGAGAGCATCGTTCTTTTCTATTTTGTTGTTGTCGCCGTCATTGTTTTTTGCTTGTCTTATCTCCCCAGTTAGACCATAAGTTCCCAAAAGAAAGGGACAGCGTTCGTAATAGTAACGACAGCGTCAGCAGCTGACATCCACCAGGTACTTCCTATGTCCCGGGAACCGTCTCTGTCTTTTCCTCTAGTGGCCCAACAGTAATTTTAATTATAGCAAAAACCCTCTGACTTACTCTCACCTCATGTGAGTGGAACAGACCTTCTCAAACTGGAGAGCGTGCGGCAGAATCTCCTGGATGGCTTGTTAAAACACGGATAACCGGGGGCCTCCCCTGCCCGCCCCCCAGAGTTTCTGTTGTAAGGTTTGCATTTCTAACAAGTTCCCAGGTGGTGCTGATGCCGCTGCTTCCAACCCAGACTTTGAGAACCGCTGTTCTAGAAGGTTCTTCTTGTCCCGGTGTATGCGGAGGAAACCGAGGCTCAGAGAAGTCATGTGATGTTCCCAAGGCCCCCCAGCCAGCAGGTGCCAGAACTCGGACTCCAGCCCAGATTTCCCTGCTGCGGGAGCCTGTGCTGCTCGTCACTGCTCTCGTGCCTCCCGCTGCCTATTTTTCCTTCCCCAGAGAAGCCAACCATTTTCTGCCTATGTTTTATTTTTCCAGCGTGAACCTACCAAGGGAGCCGTGAGATTGCTTGCTCCCTTTCATGTCCTTAAACCAAAGCGGGGCTGGCGAGCGGGGATGGCGGTTCCCAGTCAGCCGGCTGGGATCACACACTTTCCAGAAGACGCGGGTGTGGATAACAACCGAGCACCTTGGGGAGGGTGCCGCGGGCGCGTGTCGCCGCTTTGAGCTCAGAGGTCCCTTCGGGGGTTGCAGGGCTGGTAGAGGACTGGGTATCTCTAACTCCCCGGGTTAGGGATGTACCGGTAGAACATCTGTAATCTTCCCCGGCTCAGATGGGAGGAAAATAGGTCTCTGCTCCCTTAATTGGGCACTGGGGTTCATTCGCTCGGCCGTTTGTTCACTTGTCAGACATTCGCTGCGTTTATTCTTGGAATATTTAGGGCTTCTCAGATTCTTTCATTTATTCATCTGAAGTGAGCCCAGCTCAGTGCCTGGTCTTAAGCTGGGGGGGTTGTGCAGAAGAGCAAAAAAAGACACTAGCCCTAGTCTCGTGGCCCTTTTGATTCGATGTTCATTCATTCGTTCGTTCGTTCGTTCATTCAACAAATACTTAGGGTGTGCTGACAGTGCCCCGGCCCGTTACCGGGTGTCGGGGCTTAGCGTGGAGCCCGCGATCCATCAGGAGGGAGGTCACCAAACAAGCTGGGTGGGAGGTAAGTACACGATGTCATACGGGGGCTGGCTGGATACCACAGAGCTCGGCAGGGAGCAAGCAGGGGCTGGGGTGCAGCGGGCCATCAGGGAAAGCTGGTGTACGGTGGTGACATTCAGAACGTAGCTGAAGGACAGAAGGCTCCCGCCACGGGAATATCTGGGGCGAGGGTGGGGCAGGCAGAGGGAACAGCCAGTGCCAAGACCCCAAGGCAGGAGCAGTTGGACAAATTCATGGAACACGGAGGAGGCCAGGGCAGCTGGGCTGGAGCAGGCGAGGGGAAGAAATGGGAGACTAGAGCATTGAGCTGGGGCGGACCGCGCAGGCGAGCCATTCCGGATGCGGAGACGGATTTCACTGTGTGGTGACGAGGGGTCGAGGGTTTTGAGCAGAAAATGACATGACCTCACCGACACCCTTTCCATGTGGAGAATGGCACCCCGAGGGGCGGGAACAGAATCAGGGACGTGAGGGAGGAGGCTCTTCAGGAATTTAGGGAGCTAGGGTGGTGGGAGAGACTTGAGTAGCTGAGTTTGATAAGGATTTTGGAAGCAGAGTCAACAAGCGTGATGGGCTAACGTGGTTTGTAAAGGAGCACAGAAGAGGATCAGGGATGATTTCCGTTTCTTGAGCCTGAGCCCAAGGATGGGTAATAACAGGGCCATTCTCAGAGAGAAGAGAGACAGACACGACAAAATGGATAATTGCATCTCATCTGCAATATTGCTCTGAAAGAGAGGAACCCAGTGTTCTGAGAATGAAATTTGAAGTCCAGTGACGGTTTCCCCAAGAAAGGACTATGTGAAATAGAATCCGAGGAAAGAAAAGCAGTGAAGGAGATGAAGAGTCAGGGAGGACTGCCTGTGCAAAGGCCCTGGGGCAGTCTGGACGTCTTCATTCCAAGTCCCTTTTACGCACCTGTAGCCACGTGCTGAGGAAGCATGGCAGGCAGGCGGCAGACGGGCACATGTGCCAGATGGAGAAATAGGCGAGAAGGTTTGAAGGTGTCCTGGAGGGGCAGCCCAGCCAGCCCAGTGCCGTCAGAAAAGCTCTCCCAAGAAGGTGACACCATAGTTAAGTCTTAAAGAAAGCACAAGAGTTAACCGAGAGGAAAAGTGGTTGAGGGAGGCTTTCCAGGCTGTTGGTGATGCAAAGTATGTCTCATCGAGTAGTAGCCGTTGTGAAATATTCAGTGGGTGGATATATGGGTAAATAAGGTCAGGCAGTGAAAGGGCCTGGGGCAGTCCGCAGGGGCCTGACCACAATGGGCCTGACGGGTTGATGGGTGAGGGGTTTTACTTGAACCAGAGGCAGTGGGGATCCTTGGAAGGGGTGTGGCTAGAGCTTCGTGATCTTCCTTAGCAGCCGGTGTCCCTGCTCCCGGAGGGCTGTTTCTGCGGCCACGTGGGGCTTGTCATGTCCCAGAACCGCTCTTGGAGCCAAGACCTCGTGCCAAATCCATTAATAACCCTGCTGCCAAGCCCCATTGCTCATTTCTGACATGATCCAGGCTCCCATCCCCAGAGTTGCCGGCCTGAGAATTTACACAGCTCCCGCAGAACCGTGGCTCTGGTGGGCTCACCACCTTGACCGTGACGCTGCCGCAAGCCAAGCCACAGCCTCCAATTACAGAATCAAGGGCACGAATAGCTCCTTGGATTAACCAGGACACTGTGCCTTCTCTTTTCTTTTTTCTTCTTTTTTTTTTTTGAATGCTAAGATCTAGGTGTAGAATATAGAACGTGTGGAAAATAGGGGAACTAAAAGGGAGGAAAAAAATAAAAACCCTCCCGAAGACCGCTGCTGTTAGCATTTTTACCGTGTTTCCTTTCCGTGTCACCCATACATTTTTCGAATTGAGATCAAACCACGGAGAATGTTGCCTTTTCATTATCATTTTAAGGTAATTATTTGTAATAAAATAAAAAAAGGACCTTATAAGCCTTTTAAATCTTTATCTGTGAACCTATCCTGATTTCCTTAACCACTCCCAGTTGGCAGAACTGTAGCATAGAAATCCTCCTCCCCATCCTGCTCTGCGACAAGTGCCTCCGTGCCTAACGCTTTTTCTATATTTTGAATCCCCCCCAAAATGCGCACTTATGAGTCAAAAGATGAGGACACCTTCCAAGCTCTCGATTTTGCCAAGCTGCCTCCCAAAAGGCTTACTCGGGTTTGCCCTTCCCGCCGGCAATGTATGAATGTGTCTGTTTCACCATACCTTCCCCAGCACCCAGTATTTTAACTTTTCAAGATCCTTGCCGAAAAAAGTAGGTTGGGAAAAAAAAAAAAAAGATAAGTGCACCACTTAAAATTCCTCAGTGAGATTGACCCTTCGGTGCAAACATTTGATAAACCTCTGTGTTTTTGTTGTGACTCGCTCCACCTGTATAGGAAATGGAATGAAATGTTATTCTTACCGATTTGCATGAGCACTTGAGATAGGGAGGATATTTTTATCTGTGCGTCTCTTTCCTTTTTAGGTTGCATGAGCCTGAGAAGAACACCAGAGAAATAACCCAGGTACGGTCCTTGCCGAGATGCCCTTCCTGGGAATCTCGACGGTGTGATTTCCTTACCCTCACGTAGAGTTGCAGTTCCTGTTCTAAATTAAGACTCCTTCCTGAGAGCGGGGCGGGGAGTAAAAGGGGGTGGGGAGAGTCGGGGCGCCTGACAGTCCTGATGTCCCCCTCGTCCTCTGTGCGCGCTCTTCCTCTGCCCCAGCCAGGAGAGAGTCATAGCCTCTTTGCCCCCCGTGCACCCACTATACAACTCCAGGGAGCACTGCCCATGGTTTGCTCGCTAATTGCCTCATGCAAGGGCATGCTTCCTTTCTGGAGCTTTCTCATCAAAACTGCTGATGCAATGGCGTGGGCAACAAGGTTGGCCTGATTCGGAGAGGCCTAGCCCTGCTTCTCACTGGCTGCTGCCGTCAGACCTGGGAGGCGGAGGGCTTCTCTGCTTTGTGTAATGAGACAGGCCCTGCCCTGAACCCGAGAGCGAGAGGGCACCAGCTGTCCTTGACGTTTCCCGGGCTATTGTCATCGCTTCAGACACAATCTGTGGTTGAGAGTCGGGGCTGGTAAAAGGCACAGCGTTTGTAGGGCTAAACACTGTGGCCTGCTCTCCTGATCCGATCAGCACCCCCCCTCCCCCCGTGACCCTGGGCTCAAGCTTGAGGGGTAATTTGAAAACAAGGCCTTGCCCCCAGTCATTTGACCTCTGGACCACTTTCTGGAACTTTCAGGGGAAAAGGATGATGGTGAGAACTAGTCATTGAAACCCACCTAGAACCCATAGCCAGCCAAGACGTCCTGAGCACCTACTGTGTGCCAGGCCCTGAGGGCTCGCAGCCTCCGGTCTGGAATCCCCGGGGCCAGGGACCAGCCTCTGCCAGGGAGGGAATTTAATGCTGTTGCTGTAGGTTTCCCTGAGAGAAGTGAGGGAGTGTGTGCAGGGTTCGAGACAGAGGGCTGTGTGGTGAGACCACAGCTGGAGTCCAACGGACCTGGGATCCTTTCCAGCTGTGTGACTTTAACCCGAGTATTTAGCCTCTCTGGGTCTCAGGTGCTTCACTTGTGAAATGGGGTAAGTAATTCCGACAACGGGCCGAGTGGGGCCTAGGGAAGGTGCTCCGTGCGACCGCATGGAGCCTCCGAGCCCTTGGAGGCCGAGCTCTGGGGTTGTCGCTTTGCACGGTCGCCCCCTCCGCCTCTGCGTCTGGGCACGGGGCGCAGAGGGAGCAGAGCTGGTAAGGCGTGATGAGTCATCTGAAGGCGGCCGTCGTATCGTGCGTGGTAAGACGAGCACGTGGGAGACCTTCAGGTTGGCTAGGTGGCCGATGGCGGCTGACATTTATGGAACACGTGTGTGTCACTCAACATACGTGTGCCAGGCTCTCTCCTAAGAGCTTTACCCAGGGGATCATATCTGATCCTCACAGGGGTCCTGGAAATACACACGATTATATCCCTGCTCTACAGATGGGGAAACCGAGGCCCGGAGAGTTTAAGCGAATTGCCCCAAGTCCCTCAGCTAGAGAGACCCCTAGTGAGACTCAAACCCCAGGGATCTTAGTGCATCTGCTCCCTGAGAGGTCGTTCCCACGCGCCGCTCTCCTCTGTCTCCCGGATCCCAGCTTCACCCTGAGTGAGGCTGAAATTGCCTGCCATCCATCCATCCATCCATCCATCCATCCATCCATCACTGATCAGGCTTCTTCAATGCCAGCCTTGGTTCCTGCATTCTAATACGTAGAGAATAGGTATTGACGAAACCAGTAAGTGTATGACTGTCTCCACCCGCTGCGGGTCGACGTCTACTCCGATCCCCAGACAGAGTCCGTCGTGGGGGGCTGGGTGCCGTCATGGGGGGAGGAAGCACAGGGCAGGAGCCCTAGGCCGGCAGAGAGTAGGGGCTTAGGATAAAACGCTGTTCGTGCCAGAAAGTACGGGATGGATTGGGTTTCATGATGAGGGGAAGGGGTCAGACACCAGGCAGAAGGAGGAATGCTGAGAAGGCAGGATGAGCTTCGGGAGGAGGGACACCGAGGCAGGGCTGTGACGGGACCAGGCTGGCTGAGTTCAGGAGGCTCCTTCAGGCTGTGTGGGGACTGGAAGGGTAGGGCTGGAGGCAGATAACCTGGGCCAGAGAAGAGCAGGGGCGTTTCTCAGGGCTGAGGCGGCAGAGCCCGTGGGGAGCCAGAAGCATCCACGGTGCCCGCGGGCGGATGAGTGGCTGGGGCTCCGGAATGAACGTCTCTCCACCACATTTAGATCCAGGACAACAATGACATCACCTATGCAGACTTAAACCTGCCCAAGGGGAAGAAGTCCGCGCCTCGGGCCGCCGAGCCCAACAACCACACCGAGTATGCCAGCATCCAGACCGGCCCGCCGCCTGCGCCGGAGGACAGCCTCACGTACGCGGACCTGGACATGGTCCACCTCAACCGGGCCCCCAAGCAGCCAGCCCCCAAGCCCGAGCCATCCCACTCGGAGTACGCCAGCGTCCAGGTCCAGAGGAAGTGAGTGGGACCGTGGTCGTCTCTAGGGTCTGTCCTCAAGAGCCTTCCTGTCCCACAGGGGACAGCCGTGATGGGGACAGCCAGCCCAGTTCCCAGAGGGCCGGGATGGCACAGGCCCCGGGACCCCAGGATGAGGCTGGCTCTCGTTTCCCCCGACTCACTTGGCTCTCCAGCGTTTCCAGGGCAGCCACCGTCCCCCCCGCCCCCGACATCGCCACACATGGAGGCCGATGGTGTCGGGCCAGCCGGGGGACCGATCTGGGAACTGGCCAGAGCCACGGGGGATCCAGGAACCCTCATGCCTGTCTCCATCGACACATGGGTCTTGGTTGTAGTCTTGAAGACCCTGACTCAGGAGACCCTGATGTTCTGCAGCCTGATCTTCCAGGGTGAGGAGGGAGAAAACCCCACCTCCTTTCACCACCACCCAACTGGGGCTTGGGGAAAATGCTCCCTTTAGATCGAACTTCCCCATCCATGGAGAAGCTGGGGGAAAAGAAAAAAAGAAAACCTCTGGGACCCGCATCCCAAGACTTGGTGAGATTGCCGCCAACAGTCCTAGCCTCCCCATACCTGGACTGATGGAGGCAGAGGCCCTGGGGGAGGGGAGGACCCTCCAAGGAACTCCCACCCAACCACCACCACCACCACCATCAAGGACTGCGTAACAAAACCCTTCTCCTCCTGGCGGCCCTCCGAGACTCCTTGAGGACCCATCATCCCAGCCGTGACGCTCCACGTGGCCCCTCCTCTCCTTTCTAGACCTGAGCTT
The DNA here is from genome assembly GCA_028533885.1 of Nasua narica. Classification (NCBI taxonomy): domain Eukaryota; kingdom Metazoa; phylum Chordata; class Mammalia; order Carnivora; family Procyonidae; genus Nasua; species Nasua narica. The sequence goes on along the minus strand of CM052811.1, from coordinate 96,250,644 downwards.
GCTTCCTCCAGCTAGCACTAACTCAGCAACATCTCGCTGTGGACGCCTGTAAATTATTGAGAAATGTGAAATGTGCAATCTTGAAACTGAGGTGTTAGAAAATTTGATCTGTGGTGTTTCGTTTTGTTTTTTTCTTAAAACGACAGCAACGTTATCTTGGCTCTTTGTCATGTGTCGAAGTCCCCGGTTGGGTCTTGTGCAGGCTAAGGGTTACCTACCGCTTGGTGGTCCTGGAGGGATCCTCTTACAGCAGAAACTGAGTTCCTCCACGTCCCAGACCCCGGGGATGGGGAGGAAGATTGTGGTGTGGCTGCTCCGTGGAGATGCTGTAGCCTTCTCTCTCCAGGACAAAAGTGGCCGTGCTCTTACCCGAGCCGTGCGGCCGGTACTGCTGCCTTCCGTGCCCCCAGCGTGCTAAGCCCAAACCTGCCTGGTACTTCTCCAAGCTGCGTCCTTCACGGCGCAGTCTTGTCGAGACCCGAGGCCTCAGTCTTCTCATCCAAAAAGAGGAGAGAGGAAAGATGCCCACCCCCGCCCCCAATCCCTGCCGTCTCACAGGCACCGGCTGCCATGCAGAGGAGGGAAGCTATGCCTGGCTATTTTCCCACCCTTTAGTGACTGCCCCCTTTCCAGCTCTCTGAGCTGACCCCTATTTCTGCTCTCGAACACTTTCAGGATCGAACTGGAATAAATCCAAGAGAGCTAGGAGGTTGGGCAGATGTTGGGACCTATTACCCCTGACCTCTCCCCCTACCTCCGACCCTTCCGATGGGGGATGGGGGCCTGGCCGAGCCCAGGGCCAACACATGTGGCAAGCCCTGTTTATTTGGTCTTCGCGTATAAGCGACCGATTCTGCGAGCTGAGAGGTTCTTCTTCCCTGCCCCCTGGATCCAGCCAGTTGATGCCCCAGGGATTCCAGGCCATCAGAACAAGAATCCGAGCCACCTTGCCCGTCAGCAGGTCCTACCCGTGGAACACGGGGAGCTCAGCTCGGACCCAGTTCTCTGGGGACAGTAATTTGGCGTTTCACATGGCGGCATCCAGGAATTGGCGGAGCCAGCAGGCCATGTGGGCAGTTTGGGCCCAAGGAGCTGAAGTTTCTCTGCAGCATCTGGGAGCACAGTGGCCCAGCCACCTGGCTCGGGCCGCTTCCAAATTCTGAAAGGTTGGCTTGTAAGCCTTAGTCTCCCTTGCTTCTGCCCAGAGAAGACACACGTGTCGAGCATGCACGCATATGCGTGCACACACACGCACACAGAATCTCAAGAGAATGTTTTCTTGGTGCCATTTTAATTTTATTTTATTTTGAATTTTGGAAGGGGAGTAAGGGAATGAGGCCAAGAAAATTGTGCGGCTTGAGCTCTGGCCCGGCAGCCTGGAGATTCCCATACCTTGTGTATCGAATCCCAGGAAAAGGAAGAAGTCGAAACAACACTGCGGAAGGAGCGTGGTTTCGGGAGTTTATTTTAAGACTGCTAGGAAGGAAACAGGCCCCATTTTGTATATAGTTGCAACTTAAACTTTTTGGCTTGCAAAATATTTTTGTAATAAAGATTTCTGGGTAACAATGACCCTTCTGGATGTGGAGTGGCTTTGTCTTGGCGCGTGTGACCCCCTTGTCCCCAGGAGCCTGGGAGAGGCTGGCGTGTGGCCCCGGGGCTTGGAGACTGCAGGGTTTGGGTCTCTCCCTCCTGGGTTTTCTAGACACACAGACTTTGTCTCCCCTGGCTCAGCGGGAGTCGGTGGAAGGTCGTGCCCCAAACACCTGCGTAAGCGGAATTCCTACAGAACCATGTTGGAATCCCAGCCCTGCCGCTCTGCAGAGTTCACACAGCTCGCCTCCTCCTGGAGTCTCAGACTCATTGTGTCACTGACACACGGGGACCAGGGGTCCTGTGCAGATCGAAGGGGGCCGGGGGCTGCCGAGCTCCGTGCCTGGTGCGTGGCAGGCCTTCACTAAGTGTTGGTCCTTCCTCCCTGCCCTAGAGGTTGCGCAGCTGGGACCGATCGCCCCTCCCCACCTGTGGGATCTTGGACAATCGGGTCACCGTCTGGGAACCTCAGTTCCCCCTGGACTGCTGAACGCGGAAATCTGGTGCTCGGCCTGGAATATCCTCGCCGGATGATTCATGTCGAGCACTAGCATATAATAGCGCTCAGTGAACGTTGGCTTCCTTACCGCTCCTCCATTGGAATATTCATAATATTAATGGCAATTAGATAATAGTGGTCATAGGATATTAACAAGTGGGGCTTACCGAGTGTCAGCACGACGGAGGTAGGAAATATTCCTGATCTCATACATAAGTAAGGCACAAGGAAGAGCTAGGATTTACGTAGGGTCACACAGCTGACGAGTGCTGTCGCCGGGACACAGGCTCCAGGTGTCCGACCTCAGTGGGCAGCTTCTAACCCGAGTCAAGCAGTGAGACCTCCGTGTTGGCACCGACCGGGTCAGATGGGGAGAAATGCACTGGTGCCTCACAGTCGTTACCTCATTTAATCCCCCCACCCCCAGATGAGGGGGGAATCTCATACCTATTGTCATACCTATTTTATGGATGAGTAAACTGAGGCCCAGAGAAGCTAAGTCCTTCCCCCAGTGTCCCATGGCAGAGCAAGGCTTTGAACCCAGAGTATGTCTCTTCCTCATCACGTCCTACCGCCTCGTTCCCTTCTCACAGCGGCCAGATAGCAGCGACTGTGCCCATTTGGCAGAGGAGGAAGGTAGAGGCGCGGGAGACTCGGGGCCGAGCTCGCGCAATAAACCCACAGTCGAGCTGGGACTCGTGCTTGGGTCCGCAGGCCCACCTGGGACCATCCCTGAACCCTCAGCCTGATCCGTGATCAGAGATCTAAGGCCTCCAAAGCAAAGGGGCCTCCCACGGGGCTCGGGGAAGTCACCTGCCTCGCAGGCCTGGCCGGAGACTTGACGGAGAGCTCAGCCCTCAGCCTCCCTCGGGGCCTGACCTGGGAAATCTGTGTGCTGCTGGCCAGCATGAGGCGTTCAAGGCAGGCATCCAGGCTGCGTGGGCGGGGAGAGGCCTCGCGTTTTCTGGGAAGGTGGGGGATGACGGACGGCGTGTCCGGGCAAGGAGACTTGTGGGCTCTCTTTCATGCAGCACCTGCGCCCGCCCGCTCCACGGCCCAGATTGCCAGGGCTGCGGGTCGGCAGGCAGAATAAAGTAGATAGGAGCCAAGCGACCCTCTTCCTGCCCGCCAGGAAATCAGTCAAGCCGTTGGCGTTTATCGGGTGCCTCGTCTGGTTCCGATCGTGCCGAGGAGAACCACAGGACCCCGCCGCCCTCCCCGCCCCCCCATGAGGTCCCAGAGGCCGTTGGCGGCCCGCCCCCCGCCCCTTTTACGTGATCATCAGGAAAATCTCTGCCTTCTCCGCAAGATTCCAACACCCAACTGTGGAAAACTCTGCGTGTTCCAGCAAATTCCCAACAGCCAAAATTTGACCGAGGTTTGTTTATTTAATTTTTACATAAGTACTTTTTACGTATCAGATAGTCTCTTAAACTCTGTACAAATATTAACTTATTTAAAATCAATTCACTCCATCCTCTTAACAAACCTGGAAGGTAGGTAGTATGATAATGCTCTGTTTAATGAAGACGTGGAAGCACGGAGAGATCGTGTGTCTGGTTCAAGGGGCCGCCGTCCAGGAAGTGGTGTCACCATGGGTGTGGGTGGGCATTTGACGGCGTGCAGGGGGTGGGGGTTGCTGGAGACGCGGCGGGGGGGGCACCGACAGGGGGAACCAGGAAATGCCATGTGGTCTCAACCACCAAAACCTCAGAGTATGAGGACAGCCACGGTCGCCTGCCTGGTCACCGGCCAGCCCGCATAGCCTCGAGCTTCCCCGGGGCTCTGCCCGGCACCTTCGCTGTGACACGTCTCTACGGCCCCCACTCCCCCCCACCCCCGCCCTTAACCATGGATGGCACTGTGCTTGCGGCAGGCTGGGTTTGTTTTCTGAACACAGGATTTTGAAATGGAAAATGCTTTCCAAAAAGACACGTGCCCCAGATGTTCGAAAACCGGCAAAACCTCGGTGACAGGTCGGGGATGGGGACTGCCCTCCTTGAGAGGCAGCGATGGGGGGGAGTCTGAGGGGCCTTCTGGGGTGATGGGGCACTCTGTAGCTCCATCTGAGGGGCTGCGTGGCGGCTTGCAGATGTAAAATTCCATCCCGTGCATGTTTAACCTGTCTGAATTTTCCCGTGTGTAAGTTACACCTCAAAAAAGACAGGTTGTCCCCCTGGGGCTTCAACCCCCACCCCCAGCCTAGGACCCCTGCCCCAACCTGACGGTCCTGGAGCCCAGTCCCAGGTGAGGGCTCTGGGAACACGGTCAAGCACATCGGAGAGATGGCCTCCCGGTGACCAAAAGAGTGCACAATACAGGGACAAGAAGAAGTACAACACAGGGAAGGCCGAGGCCGCTGGACAAGCCACTTATCTGGCATCATCTGTCCAATGAGGCTGCCTGACCGACTCGCCCCACGCCCACACCCCTCCTCCCGCCGCCCGGGCCCCGGGGGCCGCTGCGCAGACTTCACCCTGTGACCTTGGGCAGGTGGCTTTGCGTCTGAGCCTCAGTCTGTGCTCCTGGGAAATGGGCTGGACTCTTCGCCTCCGCGCCCTGGTGAGGGTTACACAGAGAAGAGACTGAAGACCGTTTGCAACAGCGTGGGGCAGACCGCCGCCCACACACTCACATTCACACTCACACACAGACGTGCTCATATTCGGACCCACACAATTCACAGCCACACACACCACTGGCATTTACACACACGTCCACACTCCTGGACATTCACACCCATATTCTCGCACACATCCGTACACACACACACGCATTCACACCCATACACCAAGGCCAGGGTCTCCGAGGAGCTCGGTGGTGGTGGGTCTCCCTTTCTGGTTGAAGCGATATTACCAGCTCCCTCCTCCCTCATTAGCCTGGGGTGGCTCCCTCTTACCAACTTTGCGAATCCAACACCCAGCCTGGCCTTCAGGCTCCTCTTCCGCACCCCCCACCTGACCTCCTTAAGGACACGTCCTGCTCTCGCCAGCTACGAGCTGGAGCTACGTTCGACTGCCCCGGCCCCACGGTGAGTCACCGGCCCTCCTGCCTGCCCGCCCCCCAGCCAGACCATGAGCTCCCCAACACCAGAACGTCACTTCCTGCCTTTGAGATCCAGCCCCTGGGAGAAGGGGGACTGAAGCCCGGGCAATTGAATTCTTTATTCCTCTGAACATGGGCACTATGTTGTCCATTTCCCAGAGAAGAAAACTGAGGCTTAGGGAGGTGAAGAGACAAGATCGCTCATTTAGCCAGGATTTCTCCAGCTCCTGCTGTGTGCCTGGCCCTGCAAACCTCTGGGGAAAAGACGCCGACTAAAGCTGACCACACCCTATGAGCTCACAGGGCACGAGGGAGCCAGAGCATCTGGACAAGGGGGTGTCCGTGTGTAATTCTCAGGAAGTTACAAAACAGGACAGATGCAAATACAGAATGGCAAAACCAAATGCAGCCACACTCCTTGCAGAACATTGAAAGGAAGTTCTACCTTCTTTGCCTTATTTCCAAGTATTGGATATTTTTTCTTATTAGGAGAAAGTACACAGGCCTCACTCGGTGTGCACAGGGCAATCCAGGCCTTCTGAAGAGGAAACCCCAAGCTGAGGCCTATAGGATAAGTAAGAATGAGCCAGATAAGGAGGGGGCCGTGGAGTCGAGCTGCACAGAAGCCGTCCTTCCGGCCCCAGCCGAGCTCTGCTGCCCCATCTTGCATCACTCCTCCCATCATTCCTTGCACTGGCAACGCAGTTCCTATAATGAACCGCAGGGCCTTTGCACATGCTACACCCCCTCCTTAGAACACCTGTTGGGTCTCTTTCCTGCTTGTCCTCCAATGCAAAGACTGGGCCGAGTTCCCTTGTTAAATGAAACTGTAACAAACCTGTCCAGAACATCTCTTTGTAACCCTCGTCACTGTTTGTAGCTAGATATTGACCTTATGGTTCCTTGAGTAACATCCTCCTCTGCCACTGCCCTGGGAGCTGCCTCAGGGCATGGAGAGTGTCGGCTTTGCTCACCGGTAACACTCCTGCACCTAGCCCATGAGTGCATCCAGTAAATACTTGTTGGATGGATGGGAGGAGGGAAAGAAAGATGGGAGGGAGGGAGGGAGGGAGGGAGGATGACTGAATGGATGGATTTGTGGGTAGGAAGGGAGGGAGGGAGGGAGGAAAGGGGAGCATGTAGAAAAGCCCAGAAGCTGGAGACTGCGGCGCCTCTTCGGAGAACAGAAAGTGCCCCAGCTGGCAGGTTTGGAACTAGGATTCAAACCCCAAGCCTTCTTACTTTTCCCACTGAGTCCCTCTGCCTTTCATCGTGATCCTGGGTTCAGAGCAATCACTTTTTAAAAAATGGATGTGTGCTCCCCAACAGGCGAGGAGCCGGTGACCTTTGTCTGAGCCTTTGAAGCCTCCTCTGGGGAGATTGGGCCCGTACATAGAACACACGATGAGATGGCAGAGATCTTCCTCTACCCTGAGATTGCACAACCCCGGGCGGCCGGCCCGGCTCCGAAGCTGGTGGGGCTCCGCCGCCCCCCCCCCAGCAGACGTGTCCTCCTGGCCCCGCTTCAAAGACAACAGGCCAAGCCCTCGTGGGGGAAAGTGCCCTTGCCGGCCACCCGGGCCTTCTGGCCCCGTGGGCCCGCTCTGGGGCAGGGTCAGCTGGTGTGGCAGCCGGTCTGGTCGCTGGGATCTGGGCCACGGACCTGTCTCCAGAAGGAGGCGGGGTGAGGGCTTAATGGCCAGTGGGCTGTGGCCTGACAGAGGCTGTGGGCTCCATCCTGCCCCGGCTTCCCGGGGTGCCGGCAAATGGACCCCACGCTCGCGCCGATGAACGCGTTACCGCCAAGATCACAGGCAGGAGGCAGAGGCGAGGCGGCCAGGCCCGGAGCTGCCATTACGCCAGGACCTTTCGCTGGAAAATTTTTCTTGGGGCAATTAAATCTTCAGCTGTCTCCTTGCAGGGAGTGCCTGCTTGCATTTTAATTATCCTTAAAAGACAGAAGTAGGGGAAAGGACACAAGGCGAAGAATTAAAAAATAACAAATCTGCTCTATAAACACAGCCATCATCTAGCCGCTGTGCATCTATTCAGAGGGCTGCTCTGCAAAGCCCTTGACCCTTTGCACTCCGGGCTCCCTGGGGCGGCGGCGGGGAGGGGGGCGGTGGCTCTTGGGGGGACAAGTGGAGCCTGGGGAAGAGAGCACCCTTCAGGTGTGGCTGTGGGTCTTCCGTGCCGAGCCGAGGCGTGGCTTGGGTCCTGCTTGGTCCTCACCCCTCACCCTGAGGCCGAAGTTACTGCCCTAGTTTTCCAGATGAGAAAATAATCAGTCATAGGATGAGTTACAGCAATAAAAAGGAACAAAGTACTGATAGACGCAATGACACGACGGGTCTCAAAAACCTTATGCTGGGAGCCTGGTGGCTCAGTTAAGCGTCTGCCTTTGGCTCAGGTCATGATCCTGGGGTCCTGGGATCGAGCCCCGCATCCGGCTCCCTGCTCAGCAGGGATCCTGCTTCTCCCTCTTCCTCTTTCTATGTGCATGTGTTCTCTCTCTCTCTCTCTCTCCCTCATTCTCTCTCTCTCTCTCTCTCTCTCTCTCAAATAAATACATACAATCTTAAAAATAAAAAAGTTATACTGAGCTGAAGCGGCCAGACCGTAAAGGGTGCACCCTGTGTGATTCCATTGATATCAAGTTCTAGAACCAGCAAAACTGATCTCTCAAGCCGGAGAGCAGAGAAATGGGCGCTGGAGAAGAGGAAGGGATTGACTGAAGGGGCAGAGGGTGCTTCCGGTGAGATGGAAATGTCCCTTAGGTTGATTTTGAAAGCAAAGTTCAGAATTACTCAACTAATGAGTCTTAGAGGCAGGATTAAATCCCAAATTAAATTAAATTTCCAACACGGCTAAGCTGGCGGAAGGGGAAAACTCATTCATTCAAGAAAGATTGACCCAGCATCTACTGTAGGTTATAGGGCGGACACATGGGGAGCAAGAGAAAAGTCCCAGGCCCTTGGGGTGTCTGTGGGGGAGGGGATCACCAAATAGTCCCCCAAATAAACGTGGGGCTGCAGTCAGCGATGTGCGCTGGGAAGGGACGTTACAGGCACCCAATGCATGATCCAGACAAATGGGGAGTGAGCCCAAGACCACAAGCTCTCTTCTCGTATTTGTGTCAACAGTGCTTCTCTGGCGTGCACCGAATTCCTGAGGCTCCTGCCCCTCACTTGCTTTCCCTTCCAAGCAGTGGATTCTACAGATGCGGAACAAGCTCTAAAGTCCTGTCTTTGAAGAGATAGGCAAAGGCCATTTCGCAAAGGCCCTTTGAAATGGCCTGCCTGCTCTGAGCACGGGGCGGCCTGCCGCTCAGCTATTTCAGGAATGGTCCCTGTGCATTCCCCGGAGCCGCCAGCCCTGGGGGGTCACATTCCAGCCCAGTGGGAACAGAACCACTGGGGCAGGGGCGACAGCTGGGAGCCCCTGGGCCCCGAAGGGAAGACCCATGCCTTGAGCCAAGCACCCAGGCCCCTGGGAGCCCCCGTGTGGCCTTGGCTCCAGGAAATCGACATGGCTTTCAGTCCGTTTCCTGGACATATATAACTTTGCTGATAGCTACCCTGTGTCGAGGGCCCAGGCTGGGCACTTTGGGGACATGACCCAATTGATTCCTCCCTGGAGCCCTTAGACCACCACCCTGAGTTCCCAGGTGAGCACAGAGAAGGGAGGCAGCTTGCTGGAGCTCGCCCAGTGCTGGCGTCTGGGCCCCTCTCCTGCCATCCAGAGCCTCCCGAGTCTCACCTCGGCCCCTCTCCACCTGCGGAGGCCATCGCTCTGCGTATGTCTTTGGAAGTCAGACGCCCTGGATTCATCTTCTGGCCCCCTTACTTTCCATCCAGCTGTGTGCCCTTGGGCAACTTTCTCCAGCCCTCTGTGTCAGCGTCTTCCTCTCTGGAAAGGCCCCTAAAACGCTCCCTACAGCAGAGGATTGTCATGAAGGTCGAATGAGACAAGAAATGTACCTGTGGTCACAGCCGGGCCGCCCGATTGCCAGTCCTCCAAACCCGGCAGTTGGTCCCATTTTGGACACTGTTGTTGACATAAATGGGCTCCTACCCAATGACTCTACATACCTGCGGCACCTCTCCAAGGACCGCACAGAGACCGAGCCCACGCTTTTAAACAGCTTCGTAGTGCTCTCACTCGGTTGTTCACCCATGCGTTCATTTGCCGAGCGTGTACAATGGCAGCTCCTAGACACCAGGCCAGGACCCCCAACACACAAAGCGGCTCTCAGTTCTAGTGGGAGAGACAATCCACAAGTGCGCGAATACTCGGGATCACGTCACCTTGTGCTGAGTGCTTGGAAGAAAATAAGACGGGGCAGGGAGATGGAGAGGCACAGATAGGAAGGGAAAACAATCGAGATACTGTGCCCTAACTCCCCGAGGACATGACATGGTGCGTTCCTAAAGCCACCAGCTGAAAGAGAAGTGGGAGGCAGAGGAGAAACCTGGGCTAGGAGACTCCAGGCAGAGGGAACAGCAAGGGCAAAGGCCCTGTGGCCGGACCGAGCGCCACGCAGTTTGACTAGGGGCAGAGAAAGGGTATCTTTGAAATGGTGGTGGGAGGGCAGGCTGGGGCCACGGGGAGGAGCTGGGGTCATCTTGAGATATTGAAATAGGAAGCCGCTAGAGCACGGGAGCAGTCTGCTCTAATTCAGCTTTTTACAGACCGCCCCACTTGCTGAGCAGGAACGGATCCCAGGAGTAGTCGTGGAAGCAGGAGGACGGTCACGAAGTCCCCACTGACGGAGGTCTGGGCTCCTGCTCTTTCTTTCCCTGTTTACAAACAATTTTGCAGTAAACATCACGGCACAGCAATTCCTAGAAGTGGGACGGTCGGCTTTCACACTCGAACGGTTTTTCTCACGGTGTCCGGATTACCACACCGCGCTCCTTGTCACCTCCCGTCCCACGTCATTCCAGCTGCCGCCCCGATCGGCTCACCTGCCCTGCTCCTGGTTACACGCGCCCCCGCCCTCCCACACCCCCCCCCCCCACCTCTCCAGCCCTGGCACCAACCCACGAGTCCCAAATGCATTCGTACTTCTTGTTGTAATCTAGAATTACAAGTTGTCGAGAAGAAAATCTCAGAATTGGGCTAAGTGGCTAAAAGGACTGCCCAGGGGCCTCCTTTTCCAGTAGGAGTCAGAGACAGGCCTCCAACGACCCCGAAGAGGCCAATTTTCCCCTATTCTTCCAGCCACGGACAAGTTGCTTTTTTTTCTCTCCTGATTCAGCCGTGACAATGAGGCACGGCACCGAGATGACATTGAAAACAGGCCCTGGGATTACACGTGACGGAGGGCTAGTTGGAAAACCCTCCTCTCGACCGCCCTCTGAGCACCAGGTCTAGAGAGAGCGTCCTCTGAACCCTCTGCCTCCCACCCCTCGGGGGGCCCCCATCTGGCCCTGTCTGTGTCCCCTGGCCACAGCCCCCTCCTGCTCGCCCGTCCCCCGGCTTCCACTCCGGGTCTGCTCTGCGCCGATTTTCTTTCTTAAGTGGCCTTTTAGAAGAAAGCACAATCTCTATTCATCAGCAGCCCCAGCATCGGCAGCAGTGTGGAAGCAGGATTTTACTATTTTTCTCATCCTTTCGGGCTTATTGCTGTTGTTTATTTTGGGGAAGGGGAAGGGTTAGCTAAGCGCTAACCCACAACCAGCCCGCGTGATTTCAATCTCGGCACGTGGAGACGCTTTTGAAGGTGGTTCGTGTTATCTTTCCAAGACTGACCTGGTAAGTTACTTGAAAGAAGATATTGCAACAGATTGTTCTTAATATTTTATCTTTGAAGACAAGGGACTTGTTTTTGTTTTTGTTTTTCCATAGCAAAATAGCCGGATAGCAAAGTCTTTGACACAGAGAGGAATTACTATTCGTTACCTGCTTATGAGACGTCAGCCGCTGGATGGGACACCTTGTCCCTTTTTGTCTTCTCAGCAACTCCCTAAGGGAGGTATGAGTTTTGTACACATTTTACAAGTAAGAAGCCGAGCTGTCGAGAAGTTAACTTACCCAAGAGCCAGCCAAGGGTGGAACCGGCAAGCCAATCGGGCCCTCCCAGGGCCCTCCCCTTGCGATCACGGCTTTCACCAGCCACGGGACCTTGAACTGTGTCAGCCCCGCCGGCCTGGAGCTGCATGTCCCGGAATTCCTTTCCCGTATGGTTCTTCGGTGGTAGCGGCCTCCGTGCGGCAGTTTGCTCAAGGTTTTGAAGACACGGGTGAAGAAGCCACCATCCTTTAGGCTCCGAAGATCGGGGCAGGGCCCACGCATGTCGTCGCTGGCCCGCATGGTCATCTCGTTGGCGGGGAGTAGGGGTGAGGGGTTGAGAGATGCTGGGTGAGGGATGAGGGGCTTGGCGCTCAGACGCTCAGAATCGCTCAGATCGCCAGGACCCCGCGGCTCCCACCAGATGTTCAGCTTCTCCAAGTCCCGGGCCAAGGGCCCTGCCTCTCCCTCGTGATGGGTCTGTAGACCCAGCTGGCGCACAGTGGCCGTGGAGGCGACAGCTCTCACGCCGCGGGAGGTCACAGTCCCGCCACAAAGCCCTCCCTCCTGATCACTCATAAAGGCTCTGCTTCTCCGACGGGCCCCTGACTGATCCACAGGAGTTCGGATTTTATTTGCAAAGTGGCCCACTCCCCTCTGCCTAGATTTGACAGGCTTAGCAAATAAAAATACAGAACAGCCGATTAAATTTGAATTTCACACACACATACACAAAAATGAAGGCTTTTTCAGTGTGAGTATATCTCATGCAATATTTGGGGACATACTTACACTAAGAACGATCTGTTGTTCTCCTGAAACTCAAACTTCCCCGGGCGTGGGCAGCCTCTATTTTATCTGGATACCCAATCTCCGTCCCCCCTAGTAGATGTCTTTCCAGGGAGCCCCTCATAACGGAGCCTCTTCCGTGCGACAGATAGGACGAGAACATTTGAGCACGCACTCGGTCAGCAGGTGAGAGGATGTAGGAGAGGCTGTGGTTGGTCCTTACAGGGTCCCAGTTTCTCCCTCGGGCTACATTGTGAAGCTCTGAAGTCCCCAGGGGGCCCCGAGTCCCTCTGATCCTCATGGGGCTTTGTCCCGAAGCGATGAGACTGATCCTCATTGCCTTCGGGACAAAGCCCTGGTTACTTACGGAGGCATCCTGAGGGCCCGGCTTGCCGCCAGACCTTACCCGCTGCCCAGCTCACACAACCACCTGGAAGGACTTGATATTTCCCCAAAGACAATCTCTTCTCACCTGCAGGGTTTGACCTTGACTATTCTTGCCTCGAAAGCCTCTCTCTCCCTTGAATGCTAAACTCCTATCCTTTACATCTTTAATGCCACCTCCTCCCAGAAGTCTTCCCTGACTACTGCAGGCAGAGAGACACTGGCCTTCACTTCTCTGTCCCTTTGGGCTTCTTGCAAGCTCACATTACAATGGAATCACAGTTTATGCATGGTTAATATCCTCCTAAGGGGGAAAAAAAAGATGAATAATTAAAGCACCAGGGGCCCAAGGGGCACATGCACGTCTTGACCGGATGTGAGATACAGGTGGGGCTCAGTCCCCCAGGGTCTCTCGTCCTCGAAATACCTGGCCTAAGTTCAGATGCCAGCTCTACCTGGAACAAGCTACTACCCTTCTGCGCCTCAGGCTCCCTATCTATACAATGGGTATAAGGATACCGACGTCATAAGGTTGGGAGGGTTTACAACACATCAGGTGTGCATAGTGGTGCCTAACGCCCACTAACCTGACAGTCTAACATCACATCAGGCCCATGAACCCAGGAGCGGGAGATCCACCTGGTCCAGCACTGCAGAAAAACCTGGCTGTGCCGGACTCATCAGGAGACGTCTTCGACCTGGTGTCTCCAAAGGCTACATCAAGTGCAATTTTTATTATACTTGATTTTTGCTTGCCAAGCTGACTGTTGAATAGCACCCCCCCTCCCCCGCCGAGGAATATAACCAGCAGACGGTCCGGGGCTAAAATCTCCATCCTGCCAGTTCTAGCGGTGTGACCTCGGGCAAGTCATTTCAGCCCTGCTCATTTCCCCAGCCAAATGGAGGTGACGTCCCCACCTTGCAGGGCTGGGCAGAGTCACCACCTGTGTGGATACATTTGCTACGCGTGGCTGCTTCCAGTATATTACTCTTTGTGCAGCTGTTTTCATACCGTGTTGCATTTTCAGTTCACGTGGGTTCTCCCCAACAACCTGGGGGAGGATGGGCATTAGCTCCAATTAGTCTGGGCTTCCAAGGCCAAGTCTGTTCTTGGAATCAAGGAGGCATTCACACATGCTGAAGGAGGGAAGGAAGGAAGAAAAGAAGGGAGGGAAGGAAGAAGGGAGGGAGGGTGGAAGGAAGGAAGGAGGAAGGAAGGAAGAAGGGAAGGAGAGAAGGAGGAAGAGGGAAAGGAGGGAGGGAAAGAGGGAGGGAGGGAGGGAGAGAGGAAGGCTCAACCCCTTTCTCCCCAGTCTTGTCTGACAGCAAGACGATAATCAGAGGAATGGATCAACAGTCCCCGTTCATTCTCATATCTCTTTTCTGGAATCACAACTTAGGTTTGTAGCTGTCTAATTTATTATTATATGGTGCAGTGCGGGGTAATTATATGCTGTGGTATAATTTGTTATAACTTGGGCTGAGGCCTATAACTGTATAATTTATTATTATACAGTACAGTGTTGAATAATACGAAGAGTATATAATTTATTTCAGGCTTACGAGCCTAACCTGTAATCCAAATGCAGCACACGGTCTATGTGGATGAGTTCGTGTTTCTACAAAAGCTTCAACTTAAGGGTTTCTTCATTGCTAAGTTCTTTCCTTGGGCTTCTCAGAACTCCTCGCTATGTCTTGCAGAGCTCCTGGTACTGCTGGGAATGAAGCTAAAATCTCAGGCAGCCCCAGCCCATGCTGAGTGGGGCTTAGGCATCGGACCCTTGGAAAGGAGGGCCCAGAGCTGTCACCGTGCCCAGCTGGGTGTCACCCCATTCAGCTAGACAGCAGGTGCAGAACCGTGACCAAAACCCAGTTTCCTGGGTCCCCAGCAGGACCTCCCTGGATGACAGCATCTCCATGCACTGATTTGATAACTACTTTTGTTCTGTCCTCAACCCTGGGGATACCTCCTTGAACCAGAAAAGGTTTCCCCTTGTAGAGCTTGCATTCTGGCGGGAAGCGCTTCTGTCTCTCGGGTCCCGGTTTCTCAAAGTGTGGTTCTGGGACCTGTGTCATCCGGGAGCTGGTTAGAAACGCAGACTCTCAGCCACCTTGACCTCCTGAATCAAAGTCTGCATTTTAACACACCCCCTGACGCTTCAGATGCACTCAAGAAGAACTGCTCGAGCTTCTGCCCGATTTAGGAAAACTGTTTCCTTCTGTGCACCCCCCTGCCCTACAAACATATACCCACTCACTGAGCTTTAAAGCAAAGTTTCTTTTCTCCCTGGGGCTTTCTTTTTCTTTTCTTTTCTTTTCTTTTCTTTTCTTTTCTTTTCTTTCCTTTCCTTTTCTTTCCTTTCCTTTTCTTTTCTTTTCTTTTCTTTCCTTTCCTTTCCTTTTCTTTTCTTTCCTTTTCTTTCCTTTTCTTTTTTAGGATCTTTCTTTCTTTCTTTCTTTCTGGTCACAAATGTTCATTGTGTAACTTTTGAAAGTGACCAACAAAACAAAACAAAAAACAACAAAAAAGTGACAAAAAAAAAAACCCTCATAAAGGAGAAAATCTAAATTACCCGGGATTCCACTACCCAGAGATGATACTGTTAATATTTTAGTGACTAATTTATCAGACATTTTTCATACATGCCCAGACATTTTTTTTTTAACAAAACTTCAAGAACAGGTGGAACAGGAACCCCTGGGTGGCTCCATTGGTTAAGCATCTGCCTTTGGCTCGGGTCATGATCCCAGGGTCCTGGGATCGGGTCCCACATCTGGCTCCACTACCCCCTTCCCCTGCCGCTGCCCTGTTGCTGGAGCTTCTGGGCAGAAGGACCTGGGTGGGCCTGGGACTTCACCTTTCTAACAGGTTCCTGGTGATGCAGAGCTGCTGGTCCCAAAAGCACATTTTGGGAACTGCGGGCATAGCTGTGAAGGTCTGGGCCTCTGGGATTTAGCGTTAGGGGCTGGGGTCCCTGCATTGCCCCCGGCTACCTACCCGCAGGGAAATAAGTCACTGGGCTCAGCACCTGCTTCATAGAACCATACGGGGAGGACTAAATGAGTTAATTACGTAAGTGAAGCACATCGGAAGTATTAATTACGATTTATGTGAATATAACCTTATAATTGAGTTTTCTTAACTCAACCATTGTTCATAAACATGTTTCAAGTCATTGCTTTTCCGCATGCTTGTTTTTAAAGGCCTCGGAGTTGTCTTTCAAATTGGTACATTTATCAAGCCCCCGTTTTCTGACTAATACAATATCAACAGGGCTGCAATGAGCATGTTCATGGATAAATCATGGGGCACCTGTCCGATTATCTCCTTTGGCTAGAATGTTCTAGACGTGAAACTGCTGAGTCAAATAGTGTGAACATATTTAAAGCTTTTGATAGGCTTTGCTAAATGGCCTTCCAGAAAAATAATACTGATTTATAATGCCATCAGCAGCATCTGAGTGGATCTTTTTCCTTCTATTTTTGTTATACCCTTGTCGATTTTTTTTAAATTATGCTAATATTTTGTTTGTTAATTTGATTTTTTTTTTTTTGATGACTACTGAAGTTGAATATTCCCCTCCAATACCCTAGGACTTAACTTTAAAAAAAGAATCCTTCAGGGGCGCCTGAGTGGCTCAATTGGTTAAGCGTCTGCCTTTGGCTCAGGTCATGATCTTAGGGTCCTGGGATTGAGCCCCGTGTCAGGCTCTGTGATCAGTGGGGAGTCTGCTTATCTCTCTCCTTCTGCGTTCCCCCCATCCTCTCATGCTCTCTCTCTCTCTCTCTCTCAAATAAATAAATAATCTTTAAAAAAATCCCTCAAAAGTTGTGTTTACATGAAATCAACCAGGCCCTTTCCCCTCTACTGAACCGACTATCTTGGCAAGGCTCCAGCGCCTCAACCCTGTGGTACCTCTCACCTGTTTAAATCCCACCTGTGCTGCTGGTAACATTCCTCCCACTTAATAGACAGGTGTGGACTCAAGAAGCCATGAAACATTAATAAAGCAAACAGAAGGAGAGAAGTCATTTGTTCAACAAAAACTCCCTCATCATCCCCCACGGGTCAGGCCCTCCGCGAAACACGGAGAGGTGGGAGCACAAAGACCAAGAAGTCTCAGTATCTGGGGGTGAAGTGGGTGGAAAAAAGAAGACGGCAAATACACACAAAACGATGTGTAATGAGGGTGTAGCTGAGGACAGAAGGGCAGGAATTTCAAGTAAGGAGCGCCATGGCTTTGCCGTCAGAGCGGACCTGGGTTCAAATGCCCCAATCGAATGTCCCTTCCCCCCAAAAGGGAAGATTTACTTCCCTTTCCCAAAAAAAGAGATAAGGCCCTTGAATGACGTTTACTCTGCTCACATGCTCTAACTGAAAGGCAGAAGTTGTCTTTACCTGCAGGAGGTAATTCCAAGTCTACCTGTGGATGCCTGAGAACGTGGATAGTACGGAACCCTATAGGTACTTTGCTTTTTCCTATCCATACACGCCGATGATAAAGTTTCATTTATAACTGAGGTACAGAACGAGATTAACGACAATAGCTAATAATAAAATAGAACAATTATAATAATACTCTGGAATAAAAGTTATGGGGGTGTAGTCTCTCTCTCTCTCCCTCAAAATATCTTACTCCACTGTGCTCACACCTTTTCTCCTTATGATGATGTCAGATGCTAAAAAGCCCACGTGATGAGTTGAAGTGACACGAATGGCACTGGCTTGGTGACGAAGTGTTAGGTTACTACGGATCTCCCGATCGTGTCAGAAGGAGGATCACCAGCTTCCAGACCGAGGTTGACCGCAGGTAACCGAAATCACTGAAAACAAAACCGTGGGTGAGGGAGGATTACTAGACTGTGATGTAAAGTTAACAACACTGAACTACAGATGTAGAGTCCAAACATCTTAGGTTACATGATAAGGTAATAGGAGAACGAAAACACAAGGATATTTACTTAATAAATACGCATACGCACAAATGTATTGGTAATGAAATAAGGAGGAAATGCTCAAGACAATCATAGTCCTTATCTCTTTTCCTGGATCTGCTGGATCAGATGGCTCAGGGGCAGAGTTTCTCTCTCTGTGGACCCCGCTCAAAACTAGCACCTTTTCAGTTCACTCAGTAAAGAGGCTGGACTAACACACCCCCGTGAAGAATATGTTGCCTCCAAAATGATGGAGGCCCACTGGGCACCGTGTCTCTTTCTCGGCCATAGGATGGGTCTGATGCAACCATTTACTATCACCCTGGAAGGGCTATCTCGTCACACCCCACACCACCGGACTTCAAGAAATTTCTGGAGTAGAAGACACCAAATCTCCATCAGATTTACTTCCCACCTTGTGACACACCAATGTCTTACCGGTAAGTCTAGAGTAGTGGCTGCTCCCTGCTTCCCGGGTCCAATCCACATAATGTCTTCCATGTCAGGGACCAGCGTGATGTCTTGCGAAAGGGAAAAGTGATCAAGATCCCTGCCAACTCCATCATAACGTGGGCCTGGAGAGCTGACGTTCCCCAAGGTAGGACAGGAAAGGTACATTGCTCGCCTTGCCCACAAAGCAAACTGCTTCTGATGTGCCCGGTGGACAAGGACGGAGGAAAATGCATTTGCCCAATCAGGAGCTGCACACCAGTACCGGGGGATATGTTAATTTGCTCAAGGAATGAAACCACATCTGGTACAACAGCTGCAAGAGGAAGCCTCACTTAGTTAAGCTTCTGATAATCCGCCGTCATTTTCCAAGCTCTGTCTCTCTTCCGCACAGAACGTTGAAGGAGGAGATGGTGGGAATCACCGCCCCTGCATCTTCCAAGTCCTTGATGGCGGCAATGATCTCTGCAATCCAACGGGAATGTGGTATTGCTTTTGATTCACTATTTTCCAAAGTAGAGGCGGTTCTAGTGGCCTCCATACCATAATATCCCTTTCCTACTTTAGTATTTCTCACTCCACCAGTGAGGGAACCATTGTGGGAATCCCACCAGCTGCTGAGTATGGCAGTTCTGATTATACATTCTAGAACAGAAGAAATGAGCACAGGTTGGGTTTGGGGACCCATGTGAGACAGATCTGATGGAAAACCCCATTGATCACCTGACCTCCATAAGCCCCCTTCTGATGGGTGAGCCACAGCAATGTTTTGGGTCACTTAGAATTAATGTCAGAGCCAGTATCCAATATTCCCTGAATGGTCCGATTATTTCCTCTTCCCCGAATGTACTGTTACACAGTGAAAGGCTGTAGGTCCCTTTGAAGGGAAGACTGGGAAAAGATTATCGGTATAAATTTTGGGGAGTATATCAGGGTCCTTCCTCAAGGGGAACGGGACTCCCCTCCATTTAAGGGGTGCTGGGCTTGTAAACTGAGTCAAGTCCGGGTAGCAGTTGAGGAGCCGTGACT
Organism: Nasua narica; assembly: GCA_028533885.1. NCBI lineage: Eukaryota > Metazoa > Chordata > Mammalia > Carnivora > Procyonidae > Nasua > Nasua narica. Next base: position 96,231,908 of record CM052811.1, on the reverse strand, counting down.
CCTTTGTTACGATCTGAATTAGACTCTTGTTCACTTGACCTGGAATTCTTCTGCTTACACAGATCAAGTAAGAATTTAGTAGGTTTCCTATTTCACTTCTAGGAATACCATGATTAATGCTATGAATACTTGTTTCACATCTAGAAATACAAGGGGTCAATGTGAGTCATGCTCTTCTACTTGCTGTGCTTGGATTCTGCGGTCCATTATGGTCACCACACCCATCGTGCCTTTGGTGGTCGAGCGCAGCCACGTGGCTCCTACCTCCCCGGGATCCCTTTAGCTTCCATTGCCAAATTTAGGTTTACCAGTTGCATGACTTCAGTTCCCACCATGAGGCCTGGCCTACGGAGAAAAGTGATCAAGGAGTTCTTGGAGGATTCGGGGACTCCTCTCACAAATGTATTTCTCAGCGTATTGGTGAAAAGGATGTCTCCGGACCCTCCTTATGTAAGCTCGATCTCAAATGACAAATCGACCCAGAATTCCAGTCTCCCTAAGCCTCTGAATCCCTATCTCTACATTAAACCAAAGGAGGTTGGACATTTCCAATTCACTCACAGTGGCCTGACCCCCTTTTGGTCCATCCTTCAGCCGATCCACCAAACAAACACTTAGAGCCCTTCCTGGCTTCCTGAGCTGCATCATTTAAATGCGGAACCCTTGCTTCGTGAACTCGTGTCAATAAATTTGGCTTAATCCAGCTTTGTGTTTCTTCCACTATTTTCCTACCCCCTTAGTATTTATTCTCACACGTGTTCCGGGGATTTTTGTCCATAAAACTTACTTGAAAACTCAAGTAGCTCTTTTGGATTGGAGCTCACCTTATACCTCAAATGTTGGGACCTACCGGGATTTGAGTCTAGTTACAGGTCTAGAAACAAAGAGGGGCGGTGGTGGTGGAGCCTGGGAAGAATCAGCATTGTTTTGTATGGTAATCTATGTTCATCACATGTAACAAATGTACCCTCTGGTGGACATGTTGATAACGGGCGGAAGCTGTGCATGTGTAAGAGCAGAGAGTATGTGGGAAATCTCTATACATTCCTCTCACTTTTGCTGTGAACCTAAAACGGCTCTAAAAAAAGGTGAAGACTTTAAATATAAACAAAAAAGTTATAGCTAATAAACCAGCAAAGGAGATAAAATAGAATCATAGTCAATCCAAAAGGAAGCAGAAAAAGAGAAAGGAAACAACAACAAATGGGACATGTAGAAAACAAACAGCAAAAGGGTGGATGTAAACCCAACCATATTAATTATCACATTAAATGTAAATGCTCTAAATGCCCCAATTAAAGGGGCAGACATCATCAGATTGGATTAAAAATCAAGACCCCAGGGGTGCCTGGCTAGTTCAGTCAGAAAAACATGCAACTCTTGATCTCGGAATGGTGAATTCAAGCCCCACACTGGGTATAGAGATTACTTTAAAAAAATAAATAAATAAACTTAAAAAAAAAAAAAAAGACTCCACAATAGTTAGGCATTTGTGTTCACTGCCCTTGTGGCAAAGACTCAGGAAATGATAACAGCTAACTCTTATTGAACATTTCCTGTTTCCTCATAGTGTTTTAAGGGCTTGAGATGTATTATCTCATCTAATCCTCTTAACGGCCCCAGAAGGTAGGTACTAATGTCACCTTTGTATTATAACTGAGGTTATGCATTGAAGCCCAAAGAAGTGAAGGAATTTGCCAAGGTCACCCCCTAGTTAGAGGTGGATCCCCAGGAGTTGTGCTCTAACATCCCACTCTGCCTCCTCTTGGACATGTGGTGCCTTCCTTATAGGGCCAAAGCAGAAGGCTGGGCCATCTGTGCCGGGGGCTGAGAATGGAGAGCACTTCCCAGCATGTGCCACAGGAATGTCAGTGCAGAGCAGCATCGAGTTAGCCTGGGGAAGCAGCTGCTAGCACCTTCGAGTGAATCTTCATGTGCCACCGCCTTCTTCCCAAGGGCCTTGGCTCTAATTCCAAACCAGCTCACCGACAGCCTGGCAGCTGTGTGTTCTCTGGGTGGCCCATCCCACCCTTGGAACATTGTTCTGCCCATCAGCATTAAAGAAGAGATCTCTCTGGAAGACAAGCCCTTGGAAGCCTTTCCAAATGCCAAGCAACCAGATTGTCCTAGCATTTTTTCAGACCTTTGCCAAGGTCTGCAGAACTGCTCCAATGGCAGGATAAATGGCAAGGCTGGACACACATCTCAGAGGATCCAGGAAGAGTCATAGACCCAATCCAGACTCAGGCATCCATAGAGATATTTTGTTCATTCATTCATTCTTCTGTAGATTTATTAAGCACCTTCTGCATGTCAGGCACTGTTCTAGGCTCTGAGAATGTAGTGAGGCTGTGAAAAGGCTCTGCCTCTCAGGGGCTCACAGTCGAGTGGAGGGAGACAGACAGTTGGAAAAAAGTCCTTGCAGTAAAGCATGATGACTGGGAAAATAGCAACCATGACAAGGTAAATGGATGTACCCATCCATGTTTTGAAGGATGGTCAAGAGTCTTCTGGGGAGACAAGATAGGGAAGGCCATCGCAGGGGCGGGCCAGTGTTGCAGAGGCAGAGGTGAATAAAAGCAGGATGTGCTGGGGAGCTCCCAGGGCTTTGGTAAGCATGGAGTACACAGGTGAGGAGGTGGAGTCAGGCACGCCTGGAGAAATGGAATGTACCAGATGGGAAAGGACTTTAATGCCTGGCCAGAGAGTTTGGACTTGATCCATCGGCCTGGAACAAGGAGCCCCTGAAGGGTTAATACAGGTGTATGACATGAGGGTATTAGAGTTTCAGAGAGGCCACTCTAGAGGGCAGAGGAATGCCCATGGGAGTATGGGCTCCAGGAAACCACTAGAGTCAGAGGGATGAGAGAGGGGGCTTATAAAGAGATACTGGCAAGAAATCGTGGGGTTCAAATTAAGTAAATGTCGGTCTGGCTAATCACAAAGGGGTGGATGGGGTGACGAGGTAGAATGTCAGGGCCTGGAGAATTACCAGATATGGGGGAGGAAGTGGAAGCCGGGCAGAGCTGTGCTGGAGTGATCTAGAAGATATGACCACAGGCAGAGGTGAGGGCTAGGGGTCACACTTCACCACCGACTGTAACAGTGATCAGGAGAGGTGGGTTCTGTCACCAAGGACATATGGGGATGTCTGGATTTCTCACAGTCCTACAGGACTGTTCTCTCAGAGCTAATGGAGACCAGAAGGGGATTACGGCAGACAGAGCTCCAAACAGGGCCATCTTCACAATGCACAAAGCTAAATATCTAAAGTCAGTGCCCGGGAGAGAAGCGAGTGTGATCCCAGGCAGTCACAGCTGCCCTTCGCTGCCTCTCTGTCCTTCCATCTGTTTCTAAGTTCCAGGCACACCTGCAAGCTGCTGCTCTTCCTCCAAGTATGCACGCAAGTTATCCCCTCTGCCTGAAATTGCCACTGCCTCCTACATGCTCCATGGGGCTTATTCTTTCTTTAGGACTTTGCCTAGTTCTCCAGGACTTCTTTTTTTTTTTTTTTTTTTAAGATTTTATTTATTTATTTATTAGGAAAGAGAGAGAGTGAGAGAGAGCAGGTCAGAGTGAGAAGCGGACTCCCCATGGAGCTGGGAGCCTGATGCGGGACTCGATCCCGGGACTCCGGGATCATGACCTGAGCTGAAGGCAGTCGCTCAACCAACTGCGCCACCCAGGGGCCCTCTCCAGGACTTCTTACCCTCCAGATGACTTAAAATTCTCTCCATGCTCTGCAAGCCCCTTGTCATGGCTCTAATTACAGTGAAGTGTGGCCTTCCTTCTCACTCCCCACTACTGGATGGTGAGTACGGCAGACGGTAGAACTGAGTTTTATTCACTTCTTGATTTTCGGGATCAGCATGAGGCCTGAATGAATAGAGGTGGGTGGGTGGGGAGGTGGGTGGCTGGATGGAGGGATGGAATAACATACAGATAAGTGAGTGTATGGATTAGTGGAGAGATGAGTAAATGAGGATTAGAGAAGTGAAGAGGTAGAGCAAGAGAAAGCGCCAATAATGAGCAGGCAAATAAATAAACAAGTAAGTAAATGATCCTAAGAATGAAGGAGCGAGTGACTTGATGAGTGAGTGGATGCACAAGCAAAGGAGGAAATAAGAGAGAATGAATGAATAGATAAGTAAACAACTTACATGAATAGAATGAAGAACAAGTAGATGCGTGAATGAATTGATGAACAAAAGTAGAGAATGAGGGTAATCAGGGTCACCCAAACAATCCCTGCTTGGAAGGTGTCTGGTGCATAGTAGGCACTCAGCAAGCATCTGCTAAATAAAGGAAAGACCTAAGGAATCTTGGTAGACCAGTCAACCCAACTCTGGCAAACACTAGGACTGATACTAGGAGATTTGGATTCTAATCACAGCCCTTCAGTTTTCAATTAGGTTACTTTGAGTTCATCCTTTTCCTTCTCTAAAGCCTCTGTTTTCCCATCGGTAAAAGGCGATGATTGCCTTTATTTGTCACGCCTATGATAAAGATGCTTTCGTAAGAGCCACATGGCAATAATAGGGGATCAACAAATGTTAGTTCACTCCATCACCCGCACTTTTTTCTACTATCTGAAGTACTTTGAATATTTTTTTAATATTACAAAGTCCCTGCTAGTCTCCCTTCTCCCAGAAGCACGCTCGCTCGCTTACACATCTGAGCAGCTGAATTCAACGCACAGCACCTCCCGGGATTCTGGTCTGTCAGTGCTCATGAAATGCTCTTCCGCTCAGGCATTTCAGTCTTAGTGGAGAACTCTCAGCATTATTATTGTTGCTTTTATCATCATCATCATTATTATTTAAATTTTTCCCCCAGAGCTTCAGGGCCAGGTGACAAAATAAATCGGTCTTGTTTTTATCTTACTTTAAAATTTTTAAGAGGAGAAAAGGTGGGATGGGTGGAGAAAGAAAAGTGCTTTGTTCTGGAGTGAGACTTCAATTTCTGAAAAAGCCAATTGCCCAAGCTCGCCGTCCTCCCTGCTGAGGAGAGTTATGGCAAGCCTTACTTCCTCTTCTTTGCGGTGAGGAAATTGCTTCATCATTTCCAGCCAAAGAAAAAAGACAGCCTTGAAGAACAGCCTATTTTAACACGAAGTGCAGAGAAGACTTCTCATCCCAATGCTCACAAGCGCCCATTTATATTAAATAGGCCCCTGAGCTCTCCCCTAAATTCTCGTTTTTCTGCGCACAACCACAAGACCACCGGGTTGGAGGGAGAAACCTCCCTCAGCGTGTGTTGTTCTGTCTCGCCACGAGGGGGCGCTCCCAGACCAGACACAGGTGGCTCTCAGCCACCCGCCTCGCTGCTGCCACCTGCTGTGGATGCAGCAACTTTGCAGACCTCTTCGGAAGAGTGGGACCAAGGAGTTCCTGCCCCCTGAAGATCTCCACGAAGACCAGACGGAGCTCTTAGGACTGAACCAGGGCAATGACAGAGGAAGGAGATGTTGCTTGAGACTTCCCTGGGTCACCACAGAAGAGACTGGGCCTCTGGGGAGGCAACGGAATCTAAATTGAAGGCCTACTGTGTGCCAAGGCTTTCCACAACTCAAGTCATTCACTCCACAAACACTGAGGGCCTTTGGTGACGGCTCTCCAATAAGAAGAGCCTAAGGGTCCAGGAGGAAGCTTGACCTTCCTATGAGTCTTGTTAACAGCCCACACCGCCTCCCACAGCATGCCGCTAAGCCAGAAAGTGATCTCCACTGGGGACTAATTTCAGCCCGATCCCAGGGGAGCTCTGGAGGGCGAATTGCACCCACGTGAAGGAGGGGATGGTCTTTGGCAACGCCGAGCCTGGGGTGGGAGTGGATAGACTTGCTGAAGAGAGGGCACCTTTCTGGAGAAGAGGGCGGTGGGGTGAACCAGCCAGAAATGGGGTAAGGCTCCCACAGCCTTGACTACCAAAGTCCGCGATGGTCATTTCCAGAGTGTTGTTATAGCCAGGACTCAACCCTTCCGAGGCACAGAGTGAGGAGACGGCTTGCAGAGCCCCTGTCTTCCAGAGCTCCCAGAGGACCTCCGCGGTCATTTCAGGAGTCCTCCCTCTCTCCAAAGGAATGTCTCCAGTGAAGGTCAATGGGTAACCCTGGGGGCTGGAGCCCAGTGAAGATGGGGCAGTGGGGACCCACCGGGGCACCTGCAGCCTACCTGGGCTGAGCACACACACCTGTACCTGACCCGCAGGCAGATCGTTGGCTCTGGCTTTTCTCTCGCCACCCCCCACCCCCCACCCAGTCCGGCCAGTGCCAGCCCCTAACGTTCCCCACGCAGGGTGGCATCGCAGTGTGGCCAGGCCCTAAGCAGGGACTTTGGGGTCACCCCAAAATCCCAATTTAGCTCTTGAGCGAGCTTGGGAATATCAGTGTGGGGAAGATTTTTTTTTTGTATATGGAAAAGGTTCCTTGCAAATGCTTGTTATTTAGTTAATATATAATGTATTACAGTCGCTTAAAAAAAAAAAAAAAACCCTACTTATTCCTAAGCCTTTAAGTTCAGTTTACAAGCCATTATTCTATTTCTCTACAGTCACTTTCAAGGGGGCTTTGATTAATGGTCAATCCACTGGCACTCAGTTAAATGATACATCCCGTTTGCAAACTTGGTTAATTAAATTATCTTCAACATTTTACACAGGACTTACTAATTTAACACATTCAATTTCCTTTTTTAAGTCCTCCCATTGCCTGACCTGACAAGCAAAACTTTCCAAAGCACTTAAGCCACTTTGAAAAATCTAATTTAAAAAAACTCAGACATACAATGAATCTCAAACTCTCTTATGCATTTTGGTATTATTTATAAATTTGGTGTGAGAAGATTAGTTTGCTTCTTGACAGAAGAATCGCAAGTCTAAAATTCATTACACAGTTTAAATTGGAGTCACAAGGCTAATTTGTTCATACTTAATATGCAAAAAAAAGTCTCTTCAGTGTTATGAATACTTTAAATACAAAATACATAATGATATGGGTTTGACTTCTAAATCCTCGCGGGATTATGAGCACTTGCCTAGTGAGGGGACAGTTCTCCATCCTACGAGAATTGGGGTGACCTCCTTCTGGACGTTGTATCATCTCAGGGGTAGGATTTCATATTGTGTCAGAAACTCTAGGTCCCCATGTCCGTGCTCCCCTTTCTCCTTAGACATAGACCCTCAGATTCTGAATGGGCATTTGGCCACCTGGAATAGAGGTGGTTGTTCCCGCCTCCCTTGCAGCTCTGTGCGGCCACGTGGCTAAGACCTGGCCAGTGAGATCTAAGCAGAAATGTTCTATGGCAACCCCCAGCAACGTTCCAGGAAGCCAGCCGGTGTTTCTGTCCTTCCCTCCTCCTTTCTCATTCGTTCCTCCAGTCTCCCAGCTGAACCGTGGGAGTGGTGGGAAGTATCTAGCTCTTCTCTCGGACCCTGAGGATGGGGGAGTGGGGAGCCGGAAGGACCCCAGGATTCGGGTGACTCCATGGAGCAGGGCATCCATTTGAGCCTGTGAGAGTGTTTGGAAATATCCTTCCCATCCTGATGCCTCCTGGCAAAGTGACTTTCCTCTCTTCCCATCAGGAGTTGTGTATTTTCCTCCCCCGGACTGGTCCCGTGACTCGCTCCGATGGGTAAAACGAGGCAGAATCGGCATTGGGGTGACTTTCCGAGGCGAGGTTATTGCCATGCAGCTTCCGCATCCACCCTCTGAGGGTGCTGACCTGAGACCCCAGGTGGAGAAGCCCGCTTAGCCTACCTACCACGGGGTGAGGGTCTCCGCCCGGAGCCCCGGCCGCCAGGCCACGTGGGACCACCAGCCTGGGGCCAGCCTCCCGCTGACTGCGGCTGCATAGGGGACCCCAGATAAAACCAAGCAGGGGAGGTGCTCCACCATCGCACAGATGGGGAGAAATAAATCTTTCAGCCACTACGTTGTGGGGCAGTTTGTCTCTGCAGCAAAGGCTAAATAATACACAGCCCGAGACTGCCCACTTCTGTTTTTCACCAGAAAGAAACTTCCTCTGGTTTCAGCCCTCCCTGTTATGGGTCCCGATGCACCTGTGGGCGGGAGCCCTTGCTGGGATGTGATGCCTCAGTGTCCACGATGATTATCTCTTGCTGCTGATGAACCTGCTGAGCCCCCCTCCCCTTTTTTTGGTTGCTATGACAACAAGGGACTCCATTTCCTCTGAAGAGGCTGGTCTCGTGGGCAATTAGATTCTGGCCATACCCGTTACCCAATTCCTCTGTCTGATCTGAAACCACAACCCCTCCCACGCACACTCCCTGCCTTGCCCACCTTCTGCCCTGGAGGTCAAAGCCAACTTCCTTCGCTAATCTCCTTAGAGCCTAATTGAATTCGGAAGCTGTCTGCCTGGGCTGCCGCTGAGAGAGATACTTAGAGGCTTCCCCTTCGGATTCTAAATGTCCCTCTTCCCAGGCTCTGGGCGGTGGCAGCCCCGGACTTGAGTTAGACGGGGACGGCAAGCCTTGTCTGGCTCCAAGCCTCAGTTTTCTGACCTGTCAATGGAGACCATGTTCTGCCCCTGTTGGGTGCGGGGAGACCCCTGAGGTAACGTCTACAAGCACCCTGCAGTTCTCAGCCCCCTGCTCTAAGGCCCCACGTGACTTCCCAGACCACCAGCAGTGAAATCTTAGACGCCTACGGTGACCCGCAGGCCTGCAGAGCTCTCCTCCTCCCCCAGCCAGTACCAGCCACACTGGCCTCACGCTCTCCCCCACCCGCCTTTGTCTTCCCACCGCAGGGCCTTTGCCCTTGCTCGTCCCTCTGCAGGGGATGCTCTCCCCTCAGCTCTGCCATGCTGGCTCCTTCCCGCCCTTGAGGTCTTATTTTGAAAGTCATCTTCTCTGATCATATTCTCAAAAGAGCCAGCCCTTTTCATCTTACCCCACCAATCAAAGGGCATTAAAAAAAAAAACAACCTTTAATAGTTACATTGTAACTTTAATAAAAAGTAAAACCCTTGGTTGATAACTTTTGCAGGCACAAAAACCTACACCCCGATGTTTTTAGCAGCTTTATTTAGAATTGCCAAAGTGGGCACCTGGGTGGCTCAGTCGGTTAAGCGTCTGCCTTCAGCTCAGGTCATGATCCCGGAGTCCTGGGATCGAGTCCCATATGGGGCTCCATGCTCAGTGGGGAGTCTGCTTCTCCCTCTCCCTCTGCTGCTTCCCTTGCTTGTTCTCTCTCTCTCTCTCTCTGTCAAATAAATAAATAAAATCTTAAAAAAAAGAATTCCCAAAGCACGGGAGCAACCAAGACGTCCTTCAGTAGGTGAGTGGGTAAACAAATCTTGGTGCCTTCAGACCGCAGATTGGTATTCAATGCTAAAGAGAAATGATCTATCTGGCCAGGAACAGACATTGCTAAGTGGGAGAAGCCACTCTGACACCTTTGTAAAGATGGCTAAAATATGCAGCCCAGAGAGCGAACCCAAATAACAATGTATCGGCATTGGGCTCATCGGCTACAAGGAACTCCTCCTACTAAGGCAAGATGGTAATAACAGCGACTGCCATAGGTACTGGGGGAGGTAAGGGGGTGGAGGGAACTCTGATTGATGCTCAATCTCCCTGTAAACTTAAAACTAAAAATAAGGCTCATTGATGTTTTACAAATTAAAGCTCTTGGAACATTTAACGTCTATGAAGTCAAACTGGGGTTTTCCTGGTTCGCTGCCTTCTCATCCTCTGGAACTCAGAGTCCAGGAGACTCAGGCCGAGTGTCCCCATGATGAGTGAACGAGCGACCCAGGGAGTCGGGCGACACACAGGGGTCCACACAGAGCGGCACTCGGTCCGTGGACACCCGGTATAACTGTGCCCCCGGCTCGCCGAAAATCCGTGCGGGAAATGCCGAGCTCATTGCCACACACAGAGCCACGATCTGAGGCTGCCCCGGCCCCCAGGGACTACAGCTCCCTCTGGTGATGCTGGCCCTGTTTTGAGCCCACCTCCACCCCCGCCACCAGAACCCCAGGGAAAGCTGAACCAGAGACAAACACTAAATACAAGCTCGCGCCCATAGCTCGGGTGTGTGTGACAGGTGGCGGGTGGACGTCTGAAGTTTGAGGAACGCAACCAGGTGAATTCTGAGGGTGTTTTCAGCCAGGACAGGTGGTGAGCCTCCGGTTCGTGTAAACTGATTGGCGGAAACGTACATTCCACCGCGTTATACACCACAGCAGTATGATAATGTTATTAATAACATGAGCAACTCAAACGTCCATCCTCTAGGAAGGGGGACCGTATACTTTTTCACTCCAGACTCTTGCAAAAGTGAGAGGTACGAGAATGACACCGGAGCAAAGGCATCACCTCGGGAATGTTCCACACAGATGGGGAGGTTCAGCCCCTCTCCCCATCGGGAAATGCTTAGGTAAATTATGGTGGATCCAGTTTGTGAACTATTGTGATTGTGAATCTAGAAATGGCACTTAGGAAGGATGTGTAAAAAATGCTTAAGACATAGAGTGTTAGATGAGGACACACATCATCCAGGGTTCAGAGATAAGCAGAGAAGCCGCCCTGGGAGGAAGTGTGCTAAAATATTAACGCAGCTATCTCTTGGTGGGGGGGTGGAGGGGTCTCGGGGGAGTGGGGGTGGGATCCAAGGTGGTATTGTTTTCGTTGTTGTAGGTTTGTACATAAATATTTACGCCTCACCTTGTTCCATTAAACTCTGATTTGGCATACCTGACCATGTCACTTCATTGCTTGAAATCCCCTACTAGCTTCCCTTGTTCTTGAAATAGAGCCATCGCAACATGGCCTCCAGGTCATGCGTGATCAAGCTCCCTCTCAGTGTCTCTGCATGGTCAAGCTGGCTTTCCTCCAGATGCTCACCCGCACAGTGCTCCTTCCACCTCTGGACCTCTGGCCTTGCTGATTTTCTCCTGAAAACTCACCTGCACTTACACCTGGCTAACTCCTGCTCCTTCTTCAGATCTCAGCTTGGGTGGGGAAAGCACAGCTTCATATAGCCTTCTTGGCACTGCCATCGGGCCAGGCCCCTGCTCCCCGCATCTGAAGCTCCCTTGGTGACACGCTCCTCCCAAAGCAACTGCTCATGTATTCTTTACAGTTCTTTTCTCTATCGGTCTTCTCTGCTGAACTGGAAACTCCCTCAGGGCAAAGGTCGCGGGGGGTGGGCCGGGGATGGAGGCTCAGTAAATGTCTGACACCTGAACTGTGACTGTTGGTTCATTTCGTGGGAGCCTTCCTGGTGCTTTTCTGACTTTGTCAAATGTCTCTAAATGGGTAAGAGACGCTGTCATAATCTGTAAAATCAAAAAGGAAATTGCATAACAATATTCCCCAGTGCATTAAAATGCAATCTGATTTGTAAAAACTTGATTTATACACTTTCCAATGATGCATCTTTCATGTAAAGCTAGTCCCAATTCAGGGACTTTTCTCCCCAAAAGCTCAAAGCTCAAACCACCGAGGCAACATCTTTCAAAGCTGAGCTGGGGCAAGGCAGGGGGATTTCACTGCCAGCGGGCTTCTGCCATCAGGTTTCTTAAGCACCATCCACCAACACTGAGCTCGGAGTCCTGAAACCCCTATGCTCCCTGCAGCCTGCTTTCCACGTGTCCTGACGCCTCTGAATTTTCATGTCAGATTACCTCCCTCCTGTGCTTAAGACCCTCCCATTTTCCCATTTCACTCTGAGCAAAAGTCAAGGTCCTTCCCATGCCCCTAAGTTGAGCAACAAGGCCCTTTGAGAGTAAAGGAGGCTGCAGCAATTCCACGGGTGACCGTGCACGGGGGACAGTGCCGAGTCCTGGGGGGCCCTCTGTGACCTGTCCCGTCTGCTTCTGCAGCCTGCCTCCTACCCCCTGCCCTCACTCTTCCCCTTGGCTTTCTTACTCTTTTCTACACAACAACTACGCACCCTCCTCTCAGCCTTTGCACCTGCTGTTCCCTGCTTGGAATGCTCTCCCCCGACTCTACCCAGATACACACAAGGCGCCTCCTCCTCACCTCCTACACACCTCTGGCCAAATGTGCCCCCCAACCAGAGAGGCCTGGGGGCCTCCCCCGAGTAACTCCTCCCATCTGCCAACACTCGCGTCTCATACCCACCTGAAACATTGACCCATTGGTTAATCCGTAGGTGATCAGTCTCCTCCACATAGAAAGTGAGCGCCATGAAGTAGGGACTCTATGTGATCACTGCTGAATCCTCTCCCCCACCCCAGTGCAGGGTATACAACAGTTGCTCAATAAACGTTCATCAAGTCATCGGATGAATTTGGGGTTGGGAAGGTATTAGCACTGATCACCCAACTTTGGGCCAAGCACTGTCCCTGTGTCTTCTCATGTGACCCCCCCCAATACCCGTCAGGGTAGAAATCATCACCCCCATTGTCAACCAGGAAACTGAAGATCATTTGCTTTGGTCCTCATTTATTGGCTCAGTCCCTGATGCAGAACAAGTGTAGTGTGTCGGCTCTGGAAAGGACAAAAGTCCTTACGATATTTACCCACTTTACATTTTTCACGTTACAGAAGAGAAAACTGTGTCTCGGAGAATGCAAAACCCACCGCCGTGACCAGTTAGCAGAGCCTGGCTTCGCTCAGGTGCCTAGAGCCCCGGACTCCCAGTCCAGTGCTCCTTCCTTCTCCAAGTCCAGACCCCGCATGGATCTTCCCAGGGAGGGGAAAGCAAATCCCCAATTTCACAGACACCAGGGCAGGCCCTTCAGGAGCTATGCCGGTGTAACAGGGAGTTTGGGAGCGAGCTTGGTGGGCATTTTCCGATGGCAAACTTCACGTCAAAAGCGATTAAGAGTGAGGGCTGTCCTGGGGACAAAGAATAATGGGGCTTGGCTTAGGTTAGACAGAGACAAGACAAATAGGGTGGGAGTGTAACTTACGTGCAAATTTACATATCAGAAGAATAATTATATATCTTTGTTAGAAACCTCCACAGCTACAATGGGAGTCCACACGGACCCAGCACATGAATCAAGAATGCTGAAATGACATCTATTAGGGAACCATTGTTCCCAGCACTGTTGCGGATTTTTGTTGTCTTCACTTGGGGGCCCCTTAATTAATAGACAAGCCCCATCACTGGGCCTGTTTGTGTGAAGGGCTCGGAGCCGGGTGGGGGAGGGGTGATCCAAATCCGAGAGATCGTTATGATTGTCATGATCATTCTAACAAGACTTTCCTCGCTGCTGATGGTGTATGGCGTTGTCGTGGAAACGGCGTGCTTATTAGTAACACGCTCTTCTAAGGTTACCGGGAGCCTGGCATCCCTTAACCAACGGCGGCTCTAATTGCTGCACAGTGGCCCCGGGTGACACGGACAAAGAATCAGGACTCCGCGGGGTCATGATCTCCAGGTCCGGAGATGAAGCCCCAAGTCGGGCTCTGGGCTCAGGGGGTAGTCTGCTTCCCGTCTTTCTCTCCCTCTGCCCCTCCGCCAACTCATCCACACACACGCGTGCGCGCGCACGCGC
>CM052811.1:96178051-96218318 GCA_028533885.1 Nasua narica | reverse complement strand
AACTGTCCTCAAAAAAACTTCCCCTTTCCCACTCTGAGTCCAACTACTTTGAGTTGGATTAAATGGATCCCTGGCTGTCCACGAGGTTTAGTCCTGATAATCAGAGCATCCCGTTAACCTGTCCATAATGAATGGCCTTACCTCAGGATTGTACATGTGACCCAATCAGAGCTAATGAGATACAGTGAAACTCTGATGGGGATTTCCTGTGAAAATAGCATGCTAGACCCGAACATGCATGGGATAGCCTGGAGCTGCTGACAGCATCTGAAAAGCATGTGGAGTCTTAGAATGAATCCAACACAGAGGAGAAAAGAGCTCAGTAATAGAGAAGTCCCAGTGTTCTTTTTGAACCCCTTGATCAAGCTGTACCTGAAGAAGCAAATATCCTGTCTTCTTCATTTAGGTGAGCCAACAAATTACTTAGTTTTTTTGTTTGGTTGGTTGGTTTTGGTTTTGGTTGTTCATTTAACTTATTTGAGACAGTTAGGAGCCATTTATTTGCAAGCAACAGAAAATTCTGAAAAGATTCCTGGGCTGGTAGGCAGCGAGATCAGGACCCAATGCATCAAAGTGACAGAAACCTTAATTTCAACCCGACATAAAGATAGAACTTCCCCACACTGAATTATTAAAGAGTAGCAATATGTTGTGAAATCCAAGTTAAAATTTATTATCAATGTGTCAATTTTGGCACAGAGTAGGCAGTTGGAGGAGATAATCCCAACCTTAGGTTCCTTCCAACTTGATGATCCTATGATCAGCAAGAATGGGATATTCCTCAAGAAAGATTTCCTGAACACCTCCCTTACCCCTTTTAACCATTATTACTAAATCCCAGTTGTTCCCTTCACAATAATTACCATTATTTTAAATTTCACTTATATTTACTTTTAAATTCATTACATTTTATTTCTTTTAAATTTAATTTTTAGTTTTAGATTCATATTTTTGTTCACTCATCTCCCCCCCATTGACTATAAGCTCCATAAGAGCTGAGACCTTGTCCATTTTATTTTCCTGTACCTCCAGCACCTAAAAAAAGACCTCCCACACAGCAGGCTTTCAATTAATTCTTTCTTGAATGAAGAAAAGAATGAAGGAGACCGACCTTCCTTGGCCTTGTGTTTTCTATGAAGTCACTCAGAAAGCCAGTGGCTAAATGGGACTTGTGAGGTCTGGAGCCACTGAGACTCTTTCACACAGTACTACTTAAAGACATCTCCTTGATGCCATTTAATAAAGCATGTCATTTTAGTAAAGAACATTATGCCACCCACTCTCCAGAGAGTTCTTCCCCTTTGTCTAAGAACATTTGTCCCTCCTGCCTTAGTAATCCAGCATAGGAGATAGTCCCTGGGAGTCAGGGAGGGGTCTTTCTTTCACAGAAGAGGAAACTAAGGCTCAGAGAGGTCAAATAACTTACCCAACATCACACAGATCTCAAATTTAGGGTGATGGCATCCTAAAGTTTATGTTCTTTCTGTGATCCGACACTTAGTTTTCTGACATGAACATGTGTGTGTGTGTGTGTGTGTGTGTGTGTGTTGTATTTTTCATTCCCCAGCACTCTTTTCTGCAAATGGTCTTTCCACGCTCTGGGGACTGAGGCGCACATACACATACCCCGAGTCATCACCATCTTTCTTTTATTTATTTCACTGGATGAGTATGAAATAACACAGCCCTGCTAAGGAATAAGCAAATTCTGGGGAAATTGCATAAGTGGGGTTTTTTTAAAAGCACACGAAGTAACCCTACAACGATCCACACATTTCAGAACATCATGAGGGACCTGGGGGTTGCGCGCGAAGAGGTATGCTCAGCAGCATCTTAGACAAATGAACTGAATTCAAGACCCTTTCCTCTCCCATCCAGTCCAGCCTCCTGGACCCACAAACCAAACCATGGCGCCTGGGGATGAACGAGCAAGAGCAACAGAGAGAGAGAAGACTTTGATTCAAACCGCGGAATTGGGAGGTCTCTGCCTCTGATTCTGGGTTATTTGAATCAAGGGAATTCATTTGGCCTCAAGCACTTAATCACTTCATGCCTCTTTCTGGTTTTATTCTGAGTAAACAAGAGGAAAGAATCATCACAGGGGTTGAAGAACGCCTTTTTGTCTTTCTAGCTGTTGCTTCTGGATTCCCTTACCCAATGCCCAATGCATATGTTTGGCCAGATGGCTGAGACTCTTGGCGGCCAATTCAGCTGCTCAAGAACATGGTTGTGCTTAACCTCATCAACTTGACTCAGCTTCAGTTCATCCTGGGGTGGGAGTGCGTTGCCGATCTGTTTAATTAGTTTAATGAGGGCTGAGGGAACTGGTCCACATTTTGAGTTTGCTGCACAGAGCAAATTGGTTTGTCTTTCTCCCTTCCTGATCGTTTCAGTATTCAGTGGGAGAACTGGTCTCATTACCATTTTGGAAGGGGTTTTCACGCCCTTGCTCTCCTGGGAAGAGTTGGGTGCTCTCCAAGGTACCAACATGAACTAGAGTCCAGGAACTCAGTGCCTCAAGAGGTGTGTTTCTAAACGATGAGAACACAGAGAACACAACTGAACATGAGCCCACCGGAGGATGGAACTCTCCGATGTAGGACTTCCTGCTCCTAATAAAATGTGGTGTTTGAGCCTTTTACCTAAAGCATGTTCTCCGAAGTGGGGAGCACAAGAGTCCCTTTAAGGTTTGGGATAAAGTGTTAGGATTTCTATTTGTTTCTTTATCTTGTTTTGCTATTTATCTAGAGGGACGAAGAACATGTCGGGCTGGATTCCTGGAATTGGGGAGTCACATTAATGAGGGGGAGGGTTTAATAGCCAAAGCTGCTGTTGGCAATAGTTTCAATGTTCTAGAGTTGGAGCCAGGCACTGAGCCCACTGGAGAGGGGAACCTCCATCCTTCCTCCTCGCTGACCCCAGAGAGAAAAGAGGCAGGCTGGGTTTGGATGTTTTGCACGCCAGGCTGAACTGAGCACGGGGACAGGGGCTCTAAGGTAGGACGACTGAGGGCACTCCAGTCTGGAAGGGTGTCAGGGGGAGCTCCTGACTCAACCCTTCAATGGGGAGGGGTTTACCCATCAAGAAGCTCTCCGGAATAGGCATTGGGGTCTTCCTGAGACCGAGTTACCACCTTGAACTGGCGCCGGAGGAAACCTCCATAGCGCTTCTGGTTGTCCCATTTGAGCTTGGGGCGGATGCGCCTCAGGAAGCCCCCATAGCGTTTGTACAGGTCCTCATGGCCCACCCGCTCCCCGTCCCCCTCCTCGTCCCCCTCCCCAGCCACCTCTGAGCTTCTCTTGGGGTATTTGCGCAGGAAGCCCCCATACCGTTTGACCTGTTCCTTGGGGCCCTCCTCGCTGGAATCCAGTGCCCCGGCCTCCATGGCCTCATCATTCAGCTGGGTGTCCCCCATCAACTTAGACTCCCCTCCCTCCCCCAACCTGCCAGAAAGACCAATGAGCTTCTCCGCCAGGCTCCTGCTCAGGGCGTTCTCCTCTGTCGGGGTGCTGAGGAGAAATCTGTTTTTCTCGAGCTCCTTCGGGGAGGACCCAGAGCGCTTGGCCAGCTCACTATAGGGCTCCTCCCAAGCGGCCTTGATCTCCAAGTCTTCTTTGCCATTGAGCCCAAAGGGGAAGGAGGTGAAAAGAGACAGAAGGCCTTGACATCTCTCCCACTCCTCAGCTGGCAGCAGAGTAGACTGGCATTCCAGGGAACAAATCTACAAAACCCCAAAAAGACCAGAGTGGTAAAGTCACCCCTGTCGAACTGCCAAGCCCCGTGCACCTCTCTGCCCCAGAAAGCCCCTTGTCCAGTGTCAGAAAATCAAAAGTAGCTGCCCTTACTAAGCCCTGGGCTTCCCACTGGCTTCCCAAACGGCGTGCAAGATGAGGGAAGAGACGTGGAGAGGCAGAGCCCCTTTCCTGGGGAAACATGGCTACAAATGGCAATGCCAACATCCCATGTAAGATCTTCCCGGAGCGTTCCATGATGCGTTCACTCATCCTCTGAGCTCCTGACTCCAGAGGGAATACTTGGTTCTCCGCTCCTTTCCCAGGTGTGAAGGATGTCCTTACCACGTGACAGACACGGAAGCCATGCAGGATGGTGGAGAGAACACGTGAGGGGTCTGAGGGTTCAATGAACCCGGAAACAGAAGTATCTCCTTCGTAGGAGTGGTGGGGAATTCGAACGTGATCATGATGATGGTCATGAGGAGGACAGTGACAACACGGGACAATTCTGGAACTTGGGCCCAGGCAGGCTAATGCCACAAGCTCTCTTGCTTAACCACCGTGCTCCCCCGTGATCGTGTGCCTCTCAGAGAAGAGCAGCTAGAGCTGTGTGTTTAGTACTTTGCATTGTTATCTATCATAGAATCATGCGCATTTTGCAGATATGGAAACTGAAGGTGTGTGGGGGGGTGGGTTCCAGGGTCTCACAGTGAGAAAGTGATAGACCCAAAGCCTTTGCTCCGTCCGCCACACCCTTGGGACCTTTACTCTCACCTGTCTGCCATCCAGGGAGAGACACATGGGGGAGTTGGAGTCAAAGGAAAGCCAACAAGGCCAGACGGAGAGAAGCTAAGACCCAGGAGAAGGGTCCAGGCTTGGATCCTGTCAACCAGATCCGGGCAGTTAGTGGTGCGTGGAAAGAGCTCCTCCCACGGCAGTGGCTAGCCTGGGAGGCGTCCAGCAGCCCGGCGCGAAGAGGTTCTGGAAAGATCCCATAGGGCTGCCCACTCCCAGAGCCAGCACTGCCTCCTTATTGACCCTCCTTGTTGCAAGGTGTCAGGCTCCCTGGAAACCTGTGTCGGTTCCCAGGCCTGAGCGAGCCAGGGGTGGTGAGGTCGGAGGTGGGGACGGAGAGGGGGATCCTGCAGGCCCGGGCGGCCAGGCTGACCCCAGGGCAGGATGCGTCTGGCACAGGTAGGCCGAGTCTACAGGACGGATGCACAGCGGCCCGAACTCTGCACACCCATGGCCCCTTCCGCACCCAGGACCCGGGCGTCCTGAAACCTACCAGAGGGTCGATGGGCTTGGGCCCGTCCTGGGTCTTCACGGCACATGAGGAGCACCGGGACAGGCAGTCCGCCGCGGCAGAGGGGAGCACGAGGAGGCAGGCGGCCAGCACCAGCCCCTGCCACACCATGCTGTCTCCGTCCTTCCTGCTGGGGAGGGAGAAAGCGAAGAGAAGGAATCTGTGAGCACCTACTCTGTGTCAGCGTCCGGAAACGTCTGGTCAACCCCTGCAGAAGCACTGCGAGGCCAATATCCTCATTCCCATTTCACAGTCAGGAAAACAGAGGCGCCAGGAGGCACAGTGGGTGCCCAAGGCCAGGGGATGGAGGAAGGGAATTCATGTGCTCAGTACCTGCTACGGGCCAGCAGCTTTCCCCAGTTCACATGCATATGCATAACAGCTCCGGAGGTGGGCTGTGCTCTTTTCATCAGACGGATGGGGAAGCGGAGGCTCAAAGAGGGGAAGAGATTGCCCTGCACAGCGAGGCAGTGGACAAGCCAAGACTTAACCTGGGTCTGTCAGCCTTCAAAACCCACTTTGCCCATTCCCCAAGCCAGAAGACACTCGGCATCTGTTTTCCTAGTTCTCTGAGACCCCATCACCTGCCTTTGTCCCCACTTCTCAGCTTGTCTCCAGGCTAGTCCTTTCTTGTAAGTTCTCTGGAATTTGCTTTTTTCACCCCAGCACGTCTGCTTACCATGGTCATCGTGCTACCTTCTCTGAGCTGGCCTCCCTGCCTCCAGTTCCTTCTTGGATCCCTCCTGCCCACCCCAAAATGCCCTATTTTGATGGAGGAGGCACAAGTTTCAGGATGATTGCAAAGGAGGAACATCCTATCCATTCTTGGAGATCAGGGAAAGTTGGCTGGAGGAAGTGATATCACTTCCATCAAAATAGTCCACAATCTGATCTAAGTCTTTAGGCTTTGGCTCCATGAAGGCAGGAGCTGCGTCTTATTTTCGTCTCTCTCTGCGTTCCTCAAACCTGCCCAGCTCGCTCCCACCCCAGGGTCTTTGCACATTCCATGCCCCACCCCCCACGGTACTCTTAGCGCAGATCTTCACATGGTTTGATCCTTCCTGTAATTGGATGAAGTCAATGTTAAATCGCCAGGGAGTCATCTGCGGCCCCCTGGATTTAAAGCTGCTTCCTGGCCCCTCCCCCGTCACCCTGCTTTGTTGGCACCGGAGCGCTCACCATCTCATAGGATCCTACAGATTCGGTGTTGGTTTGCTCTTGGTCTTGGCGAGCATTGTTGACCCCGCTGGAGTGTTAGCTTCTTCAGGGCGCTACCTGTCATGTTTCTGACTGTCCCTGACCCGCCCCTAGCACGCGCATGCAGTAAACGTGCGGCACAGGAGTTCATGCGTCACAAACAGTCTGTTAAAAGCTCTTCCTCTCATAATTAACTCCTTATCAACCACATATCAAGACTCAATGCCATTCAAAAGGGGGGCACAGGACCATTTCCCCAGCTGGAAATGGGGAGTTCTTCTGAGACACCCCACTCCGGGTGGGAGGATCCAGGCTCTGCCCAGCCTGGTCTTTGCCACCAGACACCTGTCGCACTGCTCAAAGGGACACTGCCCTCCCTCCCTCCGCCAAGTCTCCCAAGCCTGCGTTTGCTACAAACTGCCCGGTTGGCTCAGGGGATTTAGAGGATACCTCCCCGGGGGCCCAGAGCTTCTCATTGTAGCCCAGAGGGTCTCCCCTCACCTCGAGCACACAGTAGGTCCTCTCCCACCCACGCCCCACGCCCCGCCCCCAGTATGCCTAGTAAGATCCCAGCCAGCATTACGGAGCTCTGCTGTGCTCCAGGCCTTGAACTGAGCCCCTAGGTCCATCATCCCTTCTACTCCTCCCCAGTGAGGTGAGCCCTTCTGGATCAGTGAATCGCCCAAGCCCTACCGCGAGCAGAGAAGCCGGGGAGCAAGGCTGTTCTGCTTGACTCCCCACACTTCTGCCCTTAATGACTACAATTTCCAGAGCAACACTGATTCATTAATAGCTGAACCCTCCGTGAGACCCAGAGGACCCAAGGCCAGGGCCTTTGACTTGTATATTGTGCTCAATCCGCCCGCCAACTGTGGGAGGTGGGTATCATCATCCCCACTCTATAGATGAGAACACTGGTGATCAGAGAGGCTCGGCAGATCTCCTGAGGTCACACAGCGACTGAAGGAAGGAACCCGGGCCTCTCCTGAGGCTGAGCAGTTCTGCTCCCCAAAGCAGGGAGGCTCAGAGAAGAAAACCCAGGGAACTGGACGTGGGTCCGTCCCACCTCTCTTGCCCGCCCTGGACATTCTCATGCTCTTCCAGCTGCTGAGTGGCTTTGGGCTCCAGGAGAGTGAGCTGGGCCTCTTATGTGCAGATGCAAAGCTGGCGGCCCCTGTTTTCTCCTTTACGGGGCGATGTGATGGCGGGCCGGCCCCTTCGGAGATCAGCAGTGATTTACCTGCGGGGGAGGAGAAGCCTACGCCACACAACTCCAGGCCCCCAGGCTTCCCACACAGCTTGGCTGCCAAAGTAGGAGGCCCGATTTGAGATCCTTTCTGTCCCAGGCAAAAATAGCGTCAGCAGCCTTTCTTTCATCCGCTGACTTTATGTTTAATAATAATCCTAGCTGATCAGACGGATGTTAAGTCCTCGTGACGTTCTGAGCGACTCTCATGAATGGACTCATTTCTACTCATCACGACTCTCCGGGGTGGGTACTATTGTCGTGCCCATTTTGCAGATCGGGAAACTGAGTTCGGACAGCTGCCAAGATTCTAGAGCAAGTAAGAGGCAAAGCTGGGATTTATATCCCCAGGGGTCTGGCTCAAGTCCACTTTCTTAACCACGGGGTACTGGCCAGGCTCCCCCAATCCACTCCCCACCCTCACCCCCAGCTTCTCCCTCTGGGCAGCCTCCTTCTGACTCCTCCAATCTCGCCAGTCTGACTGCACCCCTGCCCTGCCTCCCGGGTCTCCAATGTCCTTGAGAGGAAGCCTGCCCTCGGCCAGCTGCTCCCGGGCTCTCCCACCCAGCTGAGCCGACGCTGACTAGCGCACACAGCGTGCCGGGCCATGCCGAGACCCACCTGCGTCCTGACCCTTCTGCCTCCTGACACCCCCACAAAACAGGGACTACTGTACTTTCCTTTCTGCAGGCGGGGAAATGGAAGCACAGAGCTTACGTCATCTGTCTAAGGGATCCCAGCAAATGCACAGCACCCGGACTGGCCGTGAGCTTTGTTCAATGTGGGCCTGACCACGCCACCTGCCATTCCAACAAGAGTGCCCATGAACCCCGTCTTACAGGCTTTCCCCAAAGGGCTCCCTCTTCCTGGAACACCTTTCTCACCCCACCCATCCGCTCCCATCTGCCTCTGACCTCGCTAACTCTGATTTGTTCTTCAGAACTCAGCTTGCCTCCTCCAGGAAGTCTGCCTAGGTTAGCCCCCTCCTCTGAGCTCCCACAGTCACATATGCTGGCTCTGTCACATAACTGCGTCTTATTTTCTGAGTTCCCTGATGGGGTGGGGAGACTTCATCTCTGCACGTCACAGTCACTACGGGGATGGTGTGTGGTGTGTTTTTGAGGATGACAAGGCGACCAGGGTGGGTAAGGGGGCATGAAGCAGGAGACGGAGCTAGAAAAGCAGAGAGATGAGCTGTGGCCAGATGGGGAGGGACCCCGTAGCCAAGGTGAGGAGTCTGCATTTGGCGCTAATGCTCTGGGAAGACCAAGGCCGTCTGAGGATTGACGAATGAACGGATGAGTAAAGGGTGTGCCCCGCGCGCACAAGAGCTCCCCCTAGGTTTGTTGAGCGGATACAACAGGCCTCCCCTGGACGTCTGGGAAGCCCAGTTTGAATTTTTCTGGATCACGGCTCCATGCCCCCAGAGAAACCTCACGGGGTCTGCGGTTGTCTAAAACCAACACTGCTAAAGGAAATACAGCAAATGCTATGGAAACCAGGGAGCCAGGGGAGGGGAGGGAAGGGGAGGGAAGAGAAGAGGGCAGACTGGAAGGGGAAGGGGAAGGAGGGATGAAGGCGGAAGGGAAAGGCAGAGAAGGAACCAGGTCACATGCTGAATATTAGGGGCTTTATTCTGAGGCTTTGATTTTTTCTTTCCCTGACTTGCTCAAGGCGAGAGCAGAGCTGTGGTTCCTCGGCCCTGGGGAGGGCCGAGTCCTCACAGCCCCTCTCACCCCGCCCCAACACCACACAGCCCCACACCCCACCGTCATAGTCTGGCCCCCTGGGTCTCAGTGGCTTTCCCGGGAAGAACTGGGGAGAGACGATAATGGCATGGGGAGCAAGCGGAGGGCTGCCCAGGGAGGGTCAGGGCAGTGATGGGGGTCAGGCAGGGTCAGGCAGGGCTGAGGCCTCTGGCTTCCTCCTCCCCAACCCGCAGCTCTCTCCCTGCACGAGGCAAACGTCCAGAAGCTGCAGACCAGCCGCCCGGGGGACAAATTCAGCAAATCAGCACGAGGTGTTTTGACTCGCACGGGGATATATTTTTTTTTTAATTCTGTTGCCACCATTTTTAAATTGGGACGTTTCTACATTTCAAAATCTTAATTTCCAACTTATCTTTAAAAATCAGAAGCTCTAGAGACATCGGGCCTGCACAGCAATACGGTAACCGTTACCCGAGGGACACGGGCAGCTTGGTCACCCCTGTCCCCACCTGGGGTCTCCCTCATGTCTGCTGAGCACCCGATAGAGGGTTGACCGCCCCGCCTACCACGACGACTTGGAGATGCAGCATGGGGTCAGAAAGGAGAGGGGCGCCTCCACGTCCTTCCTGACCCAGAAGCGGGATCAGCAAGTGCTTAGTTCTGTGGATTCAAATCCCAACCCACCCCTGAGCCCCAGTCTGGTACTGAACTTTGCTGTGTCTCCGTCTCCTTGGCTGCAGAGTGGGGCTAATAATAATGTGTCGGGGGTGGGGGTAGGAATTAAGTAAGAGATCGTGCACAGGGCCCCCGGCTGTGTACCTGGCACATAGTAGGCATTTTACATAGCAGAGTATGAAGGCTCCAGTCACCTCTTAGCCTATAGGAAGTGTGAAAAGAAGAAGGCAAAAAGGAGTGAGAGAGAACAAAGGCCTGGAACCCAGTTCAAAGTCCAAAAAAAGAGTTGTTGAATGAATGAATGACCACGCGCAGAGGGCCTACTGTGTGCTGGGCAGGGCTGCGTGCTCCGTATCCACGGTCACATCGGTCCAGTAACGGCCACCACAGCTCAAGAGCTTACTAGGCGCCAGGCTGGACGTTCCCAATTTACACACACGATTCCAATCCTCACCACAGCCCTGGGGGCGGAGGTCATTATACCCTTCGTGCAGAGGAGAAGACTGAGGCTGGGGAAGGAGAAGTCACCTGCCGGAGTTCTCCCGGCTTGTAAATGGGAGTTAGGCTTCTGACCGGATCTCTCTGGGTTAAAAGGTGACTCTAATAAAGACCCATCAGCCCTGAGATTTCCCACAAGCAATCCTACTTCCTTCCTATTTAGGATAAACAAATTACGGAGCCCTGCCAGATGGGTCCTTTCACCTTCGCTCAGGGGATTTGCTTGAAGTCGTACATCAGAGGTAGTCCTGCCTGCTGGTCAGCTCCGATCCAGGAAGAGCTGAGAAGAAAGGGCACTTGGGTGCTCGTGGGGGTGGGGAGCGGGGGCAGGGGGGGTGATTCTCCCCTAGGAGGCAGGGAAGTTTTGGCCCCGCCAGCCTCCACAATCACGTGACCCAATTCCTTCTACTAATTCTCTTCCTCCATAGGTACACACATCCTACTGTTTCCATGTCTCTGGAGGGCCCCGAGAACACGTCCAACACCCAACCCATCTGCTTACTACGGTAAGTGGAAGCCCAGATGCCCTGAAATATAGACTAGCTGGTCTTCTATATTCTATAGAATATTCTATAGAAATATAGACTAGCCGGTGACCGAGTTCGCCGACCCCTGCTTTCATTGCTCTTATCACCATTTTTCTAATTCTGATTATTCTCATCGTTTTGAAGCTGACTTTCTTGAGAAAAATCAGAGGACAGATGCTCCCCTCCCCCCCCAAGCCCTGGCTTCTAGCTTCTCGTCCTGGAAGCGGCCGCATCGCCCCCTGCCCCGTGCCAGGGCCGCCCCAGCGACCCGGTAGTCCCCTCTCCCGCCCAGGCCCCAGAGTTCCTTGAGAGGGAAGGGACTGCCTGCCCGCCCTCTCATCTCCTCCTGGTGATATTTCTATATCGTAGGCAGAGGGCTCAGAGGAGCAGCAAGCATTAAAAAGCCAGCATGGAATAATAATGGCTTGATTTAACATTGCAATTATCTCTCCCAGCACTTTATCGCATATGATTATCCCTATTTGATAGAAGAGGAAATGGGAAAAGGTAGGAATGAAGTCACTTGTTTAAGGTCACATCATGAGTCAGGAGGGAAGTGGAGACAGAGCCGGGGCCTCCCACACCCAGGCAGTGACTCGCACTAAGAAGCTAGCGTTTCGATGACCCTCCAACGACCTGCCCACGGCAGCCGGGGAGCCCGGAGCACTGCTGCTCGGTGCGGGGCCCTGGCCTCCCTTGGTTGCACCTGGGGCAGGTGCAGGAAGGGTGAGGACCGAGAGACCACACGCCCCAGGGTCCCAAGGGCACGTGTGGCCGAGCTAGGGTTCTCTGAGACCGTAGCATCCCTGCGGAAGGTACAGCTACGGGGCCAAACTCGCTTCCGCCCCCGTTACTGCATGTTCGCCCTCAGGAGAATCCAGGAGGCTGGCACCATGAGCCCCGTTCTCCAGATGGGGAAAGAGAGTCCCAGAGACTCAAGATCACCAGGTCAAGGCCGAGAGGCAAGGACATAGCAGAAGCAGGCTTTAAAGTCAGTCTGCAGCTCCACTCACAAACCGTGCCTGAGGCGTGGGGTCCCGTTAAATGTCCAGCGGACCCTCCCCCCAAACTCTCACGTTCCGGAAGACAAGATCGTTTCTGCTGGGGAGGGCCGGGGAGGCGGGCTCGGATCCTGGATGGAAAGTGATCCCACCGTGTAGTCCAGCAAGAACCAAAGCACAGAGCATAGGCCCTCTCTCCTGGGCCATTTGCTGTTCGAGGACCAGAGTGAAACACAGCCCTGCACTCCGTGGTCATGGGGGTTATTAACTGTTTTTAAAGGAGTGATTTTTTAAAGAGCAAGAGTCACATGAAAGCCCCACCCTTTGTTATTTGATGCAATTAAGGGATGGGGAGAAAGGCAAAGGAGGATGGGCCAGCGAGAGGTGGGGACAGAGATGCAGAAAGAGAGACAGAGACAGAGAGGGAGACAGAGGCAGAGAGAGGCGCATCCGCCAAAAAGACTGGCAGAGACTCTTGGGCACAGAGAAAGAGATAAAGACATTAGAGAAGCAGAGAGATGACGGAGAATGGAGGATTCAGGTGCGTTGACCTACTGTGCGATCACAACCACCAATTCCTCCTCATGCCAGTGGACATGAGAATCAACCACATAATAACTGCTCACTAAACTTCTCAGCTTAAACCGAACCGTCCAGTAACAGGTCTAAGAGCCAAACAACGGTAGACGAATACGGTGAACATGCCTGGAGCCTCCTTCTCCAGCCAGGGGGACAGCTGGATGGGCTCAGGGAGAAGTCTTCCAAG
The DNA here is from genome assembly GCA_028533885.1 of Nasua narica. Taxonomy (NCBI): domain Eukaryota; kingdom Metazoa; phylum Chordata; class Mammalia; order Carnivora; family Procyonidae; genus Nasua; species Nasua narica. The sequence goes on along the minus strand of CM052811.1, from coordinate 96,205,659 downwards.
CCCATGGCTGTGCCTCGTGGATCTGGGCCATTTGCCCTCCTGCCAGGAGCATCAATCTGGACCTGGCTGGGAGCGATTAACGAGGCCCAACATCAAAGGACCCAGGACCCCGCCCCCATCTCCAGGGTCTGATCCTGGACTTACTGAGTGTCTCCAGAAATATTTACTGCCTGCCACAATGGCGAGCCCTGTCTCGGTGAAATCGTTTTAGCCCTTTGTCAGACGCAGTGAGATTAACCAACGTTTATGGGCTGAGATGAGCGAAAACGGTGCGAGAAATCAGCTAGCTGACCGCGCTTTCTCAGACACACGTTGAAATCAAACCACCAACTATCGATCCCACTTCGAATGATGGAAGACATCTAATAAATACAACAATTGTCCAAGGATGGCCCTAGGAGGGAGGCTGTGGGAGGGGGGCTAGGGAGGATCGATCAGGAAGAGACCTCATGATCCCGAGGCAACAGGTGAAGATATGGTCTTCTCTTGGTGTGGAGAGGACGGAATTGGAGGGGAGGGAGTGTCAGCCCCTCGAACTGAAACACTAGACCTATTTCCCGGACGTAGGGCGCAGGTCAATGGGATGGGGGTGATGAAGGGTATTATTATAACAGACTGAGGGGGAAGGGGGCCAACTCTGCTGCTTTGGACGGTGAGAAATTGACCAGTCACTCTAGCATCTATTGAGTACCTACTGAATGCCAGAGATATGTCAGTATTCCATGGGAGTCTCACAATAACCTTCCGAGGTGAACATTATTATCCGTACTGTATACATGAGGAAATGAACACTCGGCTATTGTCCCCAGATCACACAGCAAATGAGTGGTGAGACCTGGGATTTGAACTCAGGTCTGGGTCATCGTGAGATTCACATTTAGACAATATATAGACCATTCCCAGCTCCCAGGAGTTATCTCAAGACCCTAATCCCTGTCCATTTGCTTTAGGGTGATGGTAAATTTCTCAGCTAGCCCCCGAGCCCGTCCCTTTGCCTGCTCTGCTAAAACCTGCTGGGTTCCTCAGGAAGCACGGTGACATCCCACCCCCAGCTGCCAGGGGAGACACACCCATCACACCTCTAGCTCATCTGGGGCAAAGCAGTGGGCTTGAGATCCCGTCAGCAAACGCCCACCTCCCCCAGGCAGCCCAGCTCAGCCCGGGCTGCTGCGACAGCTCCCCCACGCAGATCTCAAAGCCTGGAGATTAATGACCTGCAGAAATAGAACAAAAGGCAAAGTGGAGTGGGATTGAGGGGAGGAAGAAAGGGGGAAAGAGGGGGAAATGTGGCGGTGGGAAGGGGGAGGCTGGGGGTTGACATTCTGCAACGTTTGCAATGGATCTTGACTGGAACGCTTGTCAAATTAGAAAGACTTGTACCTTTTACCCACCCTTGGAAGAAAGATGGTAATAAAGACTTTCAGTCTGTGGGAAGGGAATCGAAATCAGATCCAATAACCTGAAGAGCTTGTTTCCCCTGGGAAGGTTGGAGGCTTAATTAAGGAATGTTTGTAAAGCTTGGAGAGATTCTAGATAAAAGATACCCAGGAAAAAGTACAAGGTCACAGAATTTACTATTCAACCTCTGTGTCATCACTGGGCTTTTTTTCCTCCTTTTTTTTTTTTTTTTTCTTTTCTCCGAAGCTCACCAGCTTTTTTGCTCCAGTCAAACTTTGGGATTCTATAATACTTTCTTTGAACAAGGATATCTTTACCAGTGAGCAAATGGCTTTCCCATCTGAGCTTCTCCGTCCCTGCCCAACTGGGCTATAATTTACATGAAAGCAACAAGTCCTGGCGAAGGAAAATTGACAAGAAAAATCCTGCGAAGCCTGAGTCTCCTGGCATGCTGTCACTCTCGTTCCCCGTTTCCTCCCAACAAAATAGTCCCAAACTTCATTTCTGGGTACATTATGTCAAAGGAAAACCACTCAAGCCAGCACCCTGTCAGCAATTACACACGATCCAAAAAAGAATGAAAAGGCTGAACTTGGTTGTACGTTGATGTACATGATACCTGGTAAATGCCAGAGCCCTGAATCTCATTAAAGTCCCCCAGACCTTGTTCTCTAAGTCCTGCGAGAATCGCTGACCTTTAAAACCGCCCTGAGTGGCTCAACTCACTTCTTCCACCCGGGGCATCCCAGCCTCACGCAGGGACCATGGGTGCCGACTGCTGGAGAAGAGAGAAGACCCTGGAGCTAAAACCGAGGGGTGGTCCTCTTGGGGGAGAAGCACCCACCTGTTTAAGCCGGGGTTGCGCCGAGGCGGGGGGGGTTCCGAAGAACCTTCCGTCTCGCACAGACAGACCTGGTGATTGTAGACTAGCCTCATGACTGTAACTCTGTCTGCCGGATTATCAGACCCAGACCCGAAATCCCCCAGCCCGAGCTCCTACCTCTCCCAGGTCCAGAGGACTGGGAAAAGCAAGTATCATCAAAAGAGAGATTCCCGTGCCCGTCCGGATGTTACCTGTGCTCTTCTTTGTTCCTGGGCAGCTTCTGGCCGAGCAGGGCGGAGGGCGGTGGCCGGTGGCCGGGTCAGGACTCGGGGGTCTCCCTGACTCTGGCGCAGGAGGAGGTGCCAAAGAGGCTGCTGTGAGCACCACCAAAGCCCCTCAGAATGGCAGTTCTGGTGCCTCGCCCCCCCTTTTATGGACTGGAGCCTCCCCCTGTCGCTCAGCCCTTGCTGAGCACCGGCTGCTGGGAGCCAATGGGGAAGTAGCTCCGAGCAGTCAGAGGCACAGACCCCCGGGTCCTTCAACTCGAACTCCCTGGGCCCCACACAATAGGCTTCTCTTCGTGACAGGGGATGTGGAGGAGGAAGGCAGCCGGCAGGGAGGGGGATGGGTCCTGGGTGTAGTGTTGTTTGTCACTTGAAATCCGGCCACTTCAGTCTTTGATGCGTTTCCAGGAGAGTGTCACAGAAAGAGAGAGAGAGAGAGAGAGAGGTAGGGAAGGACAGAGACAGAAAGAGTTGGAGAAAGAGAGACACAGACAGAAAGAGACAGGCAGACAGAGAGAGACAGAGACAGATGGAGACACAGAGAGAGAGATAGAGTCAGACAGATCTGGAGACAGATGGGGACACAGAGAGGGAGGCAGCGAAACAGAAGATTCAGAGACTCGGAAAGAGAAAGAGACGCTGTCAGAGAAATAGGGCGCGATACTGACGAGAAAGAGTTGGGAAAACGGAGAGACGCAGAGTGCCAGAGATGGGGCCGCCCGGACAGACGGAAACGGAGGGAGACTCAGACGAAGAGCGAAGAGCGAGAAGGAAACCAGGAAAGAGGACAGGCTCCGATAGGGGGATCTGGAGAGAGCAAAAGAGGCAGAGAGCCCCCCGCCACCAAGGGAAGCGATGAGAAGGGGAGGGGGGTCGGAGCTGGTGCCGGGCGCCGCGGCGGCTCCGTGGGCCGCTGCTCACGCGTGTGCTGGAATGTTCTTGTGTGCACACTTGCCTGCACCCACTGTTGACTCTGGTACATGCCTGGGCTGGTGCCAGGCACAACCAACCCTGGCAAGAGCTCAGCCCTTCCCCGGCAGCCAGGGGCTGCAGTTTACTTTTCTCTGATGGCAACACAAAATGAGTGATCATGAAATCTCCCTCAAAATATGGGCTCCGATGTGCCTTTGCCTGCACTCCGGGTGGGGGGCATCCCTACCTCCTGGGAGCCCTCGGCCAGCACCCGCAGCAGCCTGAAGGCTGTGCTCTTATGTTCCAGAACATTCGGGGGGGAGGGGTTGAAACATACTTCTCTCCTCAGTCCACTCAGACAGGTAGTTTGAGGGGGGAGCCACGACTGTTTCGGAAGCCTGACAGGGGCCGGCCGCTCCCCGGGCACCGAGGTTGCTCCAGGCCCTCGGCCAAAGCTGGCGGGTTGAACCTTCACCACCCGGCCCGGTTGTGAATCTTTTCCCCATCTTGCAGATGAGGAAAAAGAGGTTTCAGAGCTGAGCAGCGTCCCCAAAGACAGAGAGCAAGCTAAGCCGTGAAGCGAGCTAGGAACAGACGCAGGCTCGTCTGGCCCCAGAGTCCCCCACTCACTCCCTCAGCCCTTCCGGGTGCGAAGCCCCTGGTCGCCCACGTGGAGGGATAGGGGCCCCGGCGGCGCTCTCTGGGACTGTCTCCCCGCCCTCAACCTACCCCCATCCAAGGTAGGACAGGGCTGCAGCTCAAAATACTGGAGATGTGGGTTTGCTTCCCAGCTCTGCCGGCTCACTGGCAGACAGACCTCGGACAAGTTTCCAACTTCAGCTTTAGTCTGCTTATCTGTAAAATGGGGATAACGGTCTCTGGCTCCTCGGGCTCTTGTGGGGGGGGTGAAACAGAGGGTGTGGGCAGCATCACTTAACGCAGCCAACACTTAATGAGGGCTCTGCCACCATCTCCCCTTGTGATTAATCCCACCGTCCCCGCTCTGACGCACCAGCGTCCTGCATTCTCCGGGCGCTGGTCCGCTCCCGGCCCCGGATTCATTACAGGGAGGCAGATGCAAGGAGCCGTCTGCTGGGCACCTACTCTGTCCCACCCGCTTCCGCACGGCGTGCTGTATCGTCACAACCAGCACACGTCACAACGCCCCAGCCACACGGGGAGGGAGGAGACGTTGAGCCCAGTCCCTTGGGCCCCTGAGTGCAGCTCCCCCTACTCCCCTCCAGCCAGGAGATGACGTCTACCGCCTCCCTTTCAGAGTGGACTCTTCGGGATCCGAATCGGCCTTTCTTTCCTCCTCGTCCGTGTTCTCAGGCAGCATGTGGGGTCTGATCGGCAGGGGCAAAGGACTTCAGATGTCAGTGCGGGAGCCCCCGTCCCCAGTGCTCTAGGGCCACGGCCCAGGCTCAGCGAGTGCTTGGCTACACGTCAGGCTGGCTTCCCGCCAGGGGACCCAGAGGACTTGGGTGCCGCCCCGGGAATCCAGATGCCTGAGGCTGCAGCTGCTTCTTCCTCCCTAAGGCCAACTCCATGCCCAGTCTCTCTCCAGCCTCCTTGTTCTTCACCTCGTGCTCAGCCTCCCCACCCCTACCTCCATGAGCTCTTGGTAATAACCTTGGAATAGACAAAGGCTCTAAGAGATGAGGTACAACGGCTCCCATTCCCGGGACTCGGCAGGCACCCACTAGAGGAGCAGGGGCCTCTCTCGACCATTGTTCATCGTAAAGAGGAGTAAGAACCGCCAGCAAAAAGACACCGCGGATAATCCCGCTTTACACCATCAGGGTTTGGCATCCTTCACCCCTGCAGCCTATTGTGAGCCTCAAAAAACAAATGATTTATTCATCTGCTTTTCCTTGCCTTCTGCGGCGTCCTTTGCGCACACGTGTGGGACAAGGCCAGGACCGGCTTTCTCCCACAGTCCTAGAGAAGCTTGTCGTAAAGCTCACCCCTCCCTCCAGCTCAAGGGTGCTCGGGGTCACGTCCCAGCCCCATGGGCAGCAGCACACGGGATGGGGACCCCTGGAATCGCAGGCTGTCTTGGGCCCAAACCCTGATGCTCCACCTCTGCACTGTGTGGCAGCCGATGGGTCCCTCGCCTCTCTGGGCTCCTGAGTCATCTGAAGACGGGGAGACAACACTAGCTCCATGCAGACGTCGGGACTAATGCCAGAGCTCTGTCATGCTCTCTGCCCTGCATGACGAGGCTCTAATTCGGAACTCGAAGCGGGCCCAAAGCAAACACCGAAGAGAAGAAAATATTTGCAACAACCAGTGCTTGAATCATTCCATTAGGAAGGAACAAGGAAGAGCCCAGCGGAGGACAAACAAGCAGGGCTGGCATTTCTCCCGGCACCCCCCCCCCCCCCCCGCCAGTCAGGCCCTGCGGCAAACCGTTCACAGTTAGTACCACGCCCGATTTTCCCAATACCCCTGCCATCAGCTGCACACCGCACCCCCACTTTACAGATGGGGGACAGGGGCCGGGAGAGGGTAAGCTGTTGGCACAGAGCCTCGCAGAGGGGAGCATGGCCGAGCACAGCCTGAAACCAGGCCGCTGGGTCCGGGGCGTGCAGCCCAGACACGGGTCCTACTGCTTCCCAGCATCTCTCCTCCCTGCTTCTGTCTCATCTCGAAGCTCTGGATATTTTCTCTCTTCACCTGTTGCACTGGGGACGTGGGAGCAGCTGACCTGGATCCCTCCGGAGTGCTTGGGTGGGATTCAGTGCCTGTCTCCAGCTGGCTTCGGGTCCTCTGGCTGCTCTCCTGCTGAGCCGGCTGCCGCGGGAACCGGGACAAGGAAGCCAGAAGCTGTGCTGGGAGAGTCCCCCTGCTCAATGTCTCTGGCTCTGTCTCCCCCTCTCCCCCTCCCTCTCTCTCCTACTTTCTTTTGGAAATGTCACCGTGGGCCATTCTGTGCTTGGCCCGGGGAGGGAAGTATGCCACACCCAACTCTGTCTCCTTGCGCTCACGGTCCGGGGTGGGGGGTGATGGACGGGCCGGCGGTGCCCAGCAGTGTGCAAAGTGCAGCCTGGGAGGCGACCTGGCATTCCGTGGGAATGCAGAAGAGGGGCTCCCAACCCAGCCAGGGGCGGGGTGGGGAGGTGGAGGGGGGAAGGGAAGGTTTCCTGGAAGACGGGAGAGCTAAATGAGAAACGATCACGAGTAGGAGTTGTCCAGGCAAAGGGGAGGAGAGGACATCCAGGCAGAGGGAACAGCTCAGGCGAAGGCCCAGAGGCAAGGAGAGTCGAGGAGGATGTCGTCCTCTGGAGGACTCATGCTTGACTCCCTTCTTTCTCTCGCCCCACATCCGACTCATCAGGCGTCTTCACAGCCATGGCTCTGTCACCCTGGGCCAGCCCGCCCTACCACTTCTCCCCCTTGCTGCTGCTTCCGCCCCTTCCCCTACCTACTGCTGGGCTCGTCCGCAGCCAGAGATTCTTTTAAAAATATACCTCCAGAGGCGCCTGGACGGCTGAGTCGGTTAAGCATCTGCTTTCGGCTCAGGTCATGATCCCAGGACCTTGGGATGGAGCCCCGCATCGGGCTCCCTGCTCGGCGGGGAGCCTGCTTCTCCCTCTCCCTCTGGCCCTGGCCACTCACGCGCGCTCTGTCTCTCCCGCTCTCAAATAGACAAAATCTTTAAAAAAAATTTTTAAACTAATAAAAGTTAAAAAAAGTACCCCTGATTGTGCTCCATCCCGGTTTAAAACACTCCAGCGGTTTTCGCCAGCTTAGAAGCAGCTCAGTGCCCCTCACGCGCAGTACCTGCTCTCGGGGGATCCGTCCCCAGTTCACTGCTTCCGAGAGACAGGCACCTGCAGCTGGCGAACTCGCAGAGACAGAAAGGGGAACGGAGATCACCCAGGGGCACGTTATTCTTTAAAGGGCACAGAGTTTTTGTTTAGGGTGATGAAAACATTCTGGAAATAGCAGTGATGGATGCACAATACAATGAATGAACTTAAGGCCGCTGAACTGCATGCTTTTAAGCGGTTAAAAATGAAGGAGCAGGACAGTTGGAAGAAGGCGCCTATTTTCCTAGTTGAGGAGAGCTCTTGGGTCACAATGGGGAGAAAGCAGTTGTTCTTCTCCCAGCCAAGAAACGCAGGCTGATGCCAGTGGCGGAGTTGATGAACTGAAATGAGAGAGAACGTCCCACACCTGGAGCCCGCCCTTGACCTCTGCCACCAGTCAAACAAGAGGTCAATGGTGGGAAATGGTTTTACCCAAATGAAGAAGAGAAGAACCTTCCATCTCCGATCACCCAAATCTCATCACAGCCACCACGTATCCAGTTTCCATCAGGAGCTAGGCATGCCCCCTAAACCACCTCATGTACCCCTCATAAGCACCCTATGATGTAGAAACCATCAGGTTCACTTTACGGATGAGGAAACTGAGCTCAGAGGAGGGCATCACTTGCCTAAGGTTGCACAGCCAGTAAGAAGTAGTAGAGCCGGGATATAAACCCCAGTCTGTCCGCCTGGAAAACCAGGGCTCTGCACTCAGTCAGTGCCTCTCAAAAGCCTCCAGTTCTTATGTTCCTCGGGAGCAGCCTCGGCACCACCAGGAGAAGAGATCTACCAAGGGATTCTGGGTATTTGATCCGAAATGAGAGCCTTGACATGAGAGCTGCCCCTTGTCATCCCACAAGCTCCGTGAGGTCCATCACCACTAATAATAGCTTCTAATGAGAAGTGAGTTTCTTTTTGCCAAAGGGGGAGATTAAATTGCTTTATTCTCAGTCTGTGAATCTCACAGTTTCACCTAAATCCTATTAAACTGGCAAGTTGCTACCTTTTCTGCATTCTTTCCACGAAATGCTCACGGAGTACCTGCCATAGGCCAGGTTCTCTGCTAAACACCCGGGGGTACAGCTGGGAAGACTCAGCCCCTGCCATCTGGGGATCACAGTGGGTGGGGAGGATAGAAAGCGAACAGTTAATTTCAGTACCGTATGGAAAAGTCTGAGATGAGGGTAACTGTGGAATCACGAGGGAGAGGTACCTAAGTCAGCCTGGCTGGTAAGGGCAGTCATCCGAGAGCTGAAGCCTGAGGCTGGGTTTTGAAGACTGAGTAGGAGTACGCCGTGCTGATCGGTCAAGACTCCGTGCAGATGAAAGACACCATCCCAAGCTTCCATCAACAAACAGCTTTAATGTAGCAATTTGGGGGATTAAAAAAGGTGCTGTTGGGGGTGGGGGGCATCTCCTAGAGGACTAGACTGGTAATATAGGGGTCCCCATAGAGCCCCTGTCCTGTGGCCCACATAGTAAGAGCGGGAACAACCAATCAAACCAGACGAATCCAAATTGTCATCTTAGCGATGAGGGAAGTAAGGTCCGGAGAAGAGTACCCTCTGAGCGACACAGCCGCCACACCGCCAGCGGGGCCTGGAGCTTGGTTATTCCCATTGTATCAGACCAGTGCTGCCAGCCAGCCTCAGTCCCTCTCCTTCCTATCCTGGGGCTCATCGTGCAAGAGCTGGGGCTCAGCTAGAGCTTGGGGGCGGGGGGGGGGTTGGCTGGTGCAGGCCAAGGATGGCAGTCTGACGTGGCGGGAAAAGTTCAGGCCCTGGAGTCAGACAGACCCGAGTTCTCTTTCTGGCCCCAGTTCTCCCAGCTGTGTGACCTTGGGAGAGTTACTTTATCTCTCTGAGCTCCCGTCGCCTCCTCTATGAAATGGACATAGGGATAGCACAGCGTAGTGATGAAAATGCAGCTAACGTATACAAAAAAGCATACAGAGGGTACTCTCTAAATGGAGCTCGTATGACTAATTCTACAATATTGCTAATTTACGAACTGCTGTTATTATTAATGGTAGCTCATCTTCCCTAGTTCAGGGGAAAAATATTTGAAAAATGTCCTCTATTTCCTTCTCTTCTCTTACATCACAGCAGCATCAAAACACCTGCTCTCTAAGTGCTTCCCCATCCTGGCTCGCCTACATGTCAATTTCTAACCAAATAGCCCCCCCGAAGGTTCTCAGACACTTAGAGCCAGAGATCCACAAGTACCTTCAGACCCACACCCATAGATTCACACCAAACACTACTGATGCACACACAGGGATAAGAAGACACACACAAACACAATCACATACACAGACCTTCCCCAGCACTTCGGACTCACACACAATTCACAGAAACACAACCACACCCAAATGCACCCACACAGCCTCACAACTGTGGGACACATCGGGGACATTAACAGTTGCAAGAAATGGAAGACAGGGAACCCTGTCCTTGACTTCCTTTGAATAATTAGCTGGCCAGTGACCACTCAGGACTCCTCCCAGCTCCCGGTTAAAGCACTTTATCAGTCTAATTCTGAGTATTCAGCTTGGGTCCCATCTCTGATAAGACAATTAATTTTCCATTACAGCTTCTCCCTCTCTGAGTCATCCTTACAGATCCCCGGAATAATAGCACTTAAGGAGGAAACGTTCTGAACACCCCAAATCCCTACAGAAAGGTTCAGCTTTCCCAGTGAAGCATTTATGTGCTGGGAAGGGTGCACAGAGTGACATGGGTTCCACATTTGAGAAAAGTAAGTGGGAGGGAATGTCAGACAACGGCACAATGCAGATCAGCATTTAAATAAAATTCCCATGGGGCTCCTTGGCAGTATTAAATCACTCTGTGCTCCAAGGAGGTGTCATAGAACATGTTCTCTCCTTTCCTCTGCTTTGCCATTGAGAAAAGCAGCATGGAGCAGTAGAAATATTCTGGAGTTTGATCCTGGGCTTGAGTTGAGCCATCATTTCTGGACCACATACAACCGGGCAAGTTGCTTACCTCTCTGAGTAATGCTTGTTTTATCAACAGAGTACAGAGATTAAGACCAAGGGCTCCAGAGCCATACAATTTGGCTCTGCCCCTGAGTAGCTGTGTGATTTTTGGCAAGTTATTTAATCTCTCTCTGGGCTTCAATTTTCTTATCTATGACATGGGAATAAAACGGCACTTACTTCTTAGGTTTGTTACAAATATGAAATTAGCATATGTAAAGTGCTTAGGAAAGTGCCTATTACATACTTAGTGCTCAGTGAATGCTAACTATTATCATTCTCACCACTGCTACATTCCAACATTGTTGGGAGGATTAAGAGGGATTAAGAATGAGACTGTGCCCCAGAGAAGGGGCTTACCATTATCAAAGTTGGTTCTAAATATCTACAGGATTAGTCATTTTTCCGAAAAAGCCAAACATGAGCTCCATGCTTGAGATCCAAGAACAGATTAGGACTGCAAATGGCTTTGGGGTCAGGCAGATTCAGGACTGAGTCCTATTTCATCTCTTTAAGAATTCTGTGATGCTGGGGAAGTCACTTAACTTTCCCAAGCCTCAGTTTCTCATTTGTCAAAAGAATAGGTGTTACTCTTCCAATGTCTCAAAGTTGCTGAGGATCCTGCAGCATGCATACAATTCCTTTCAACCTTTCAATTTCCTTTCATTTTAAATTCCTTTCAATTTCAAGGCAGGACACATAAAATTCCTTTCAACCTAAGACTAGTAAAGGATTGACCCTTTGGCAGGATTTTTTTCAGGGACTTGGGAGTCTCTTAAAGGGGGTGATAAGGAAACTCCAACCACCTCATGGAACCGATGTGAAGACTAAGTGAAATTCTTAACAAAGATGTCTGAAATGTGAGCTGCTTTCCTTCTGCTGTCTGGCAGGAAGAGCCCATGCTGCTTTACTGAGCCTCAGTGACGGGGGCTCCTAAAGCATCTGTTTCTAAGGTGTAACTTACTCTAGACCACTGCTATTCCGATCTCTCAAGATACCCTACTGGAGAACAGATAAGTATCAGAGAGGAGTGGCTTTCCCTCAGCCTTCTGCTATCTGGAGCTTCTTACTTGCCTTTGGATATTCTAGTTCCATTCAGTGATTCATTCCCTCTTTTCCCCAGTTCCTAGACCTGAGATGTGCATTAGACAATGGTCTTCGGGTACATAGCAGGTGCTCAAAAAATGTTAGCTGAATAAATAGTACATTGCTAACTCCCTCTGGCCTCCATTTATTAGATCATTAGACACAGTGAGATCTATATAGGCAGGAGCTCTAATTATCCTTATATCTCTAGTGGCATCCAGAGTGTTGTGCTTTATCCATGGAAGTTGCAGCTACAATGGTTATTCTGTAAGTGTTTCTTCTATTCTGAGCATCTTGCTTTTCCTCTTCAAAACATGGGATCTGGTTTCTGTGTATTTATCCAACCATTTCTAACATCCCCTTCGATAAATCTGCTCCACTCACATTGACCTCTTTGCTGTTCCTTGAACACCTTTTTCCCATTCAAGACTTTTGTTCTTGTTGTTCCTTCTGCCTGGAACACTGCCCTTCCCCAATATTTATATGTCTTATTCTTTCAATCCATTTACATTTATGCTCAGATTTCACCTCCTCAAAGAGGCCTCCCATGATCATCTTTCCTAAAAGAGTGTTCCTTTTCATTATCTTTCCTCTTGCCTAGAATTATACAACACATTCATTTGTATATTGTTTATTGTTTATCTCCCCACATTGAAATGTAAGTTCCAGAAAGCCAGGGCCTTGACTCTCTTGTACTTGACTCTATCTGGATCTCCTATAACAATGCCAGGCCATGGTAGGCACACAATAAATATTTATAGACTGAATGGATGATGAACATATTATCACATAAAATACTGGTCAAAATGAATCCTTGGCTAATCAGAACACTCACCCAGCTCCAGACTATTAATCTCAGGCCTTACCTCTCTCTGGTTTCCCTATGGCCAGTGCTGACTCTTTTCAAACAGTGCTTTATAGGTCTATGTGCTCCCAGAAACCTCCTCCTACCCATCTTAGAGATTATTACCCAGTGTGGTTATCAAAAAGAACACCTCTCTACCGAATAGTCCCTGCTAGAAAGAAATGCCAAATGGGGACATCTGGAAAAAGAAATACCAGCTTTGGATTCCAAGATATGGCAAAATGAAGATGTCACTAATAGCCAGTGAAAAGTTGGCTCATTCTTCCCCTTCTCTATTCACTTCCCCTGGGCTCCATTTTCTGTCTCAGCACCTGCGTTGCCTCATGCCGAGTAGCAGGAATTTGCTTTTCAGCACCACGGACAGCAATCGGCTGGCAGCAGGGAAGGCAGAGGGAGCCAGAACTTGGGGCATTTTTGCAGCCAAACAAATATTTACTGAGCACATCCTGGGGCCAGGCACACTGGAGAATACAAAGATTTACGTGGTCTTGACCTTCAAATAACTTAATCCTTTCAAGTCATCAACATTCCTACACTGATACTGCTGGGGCAAGGCCCTGAGCCTCCAGATACTTGAAAAGTTGGAAAATCAAAGGGAAAATGTTGTATTTTTCAACGATTGTTGAATTTCTGCCTGTGTGTTGGCATATGTCATCTAAGCGTCACACTAGACTGCCACCTTCGAGGAGAACAGGTAATGTACCATCCTATACGTTGTTATATTCCAAATCCTCAGCACAGTGCCTGGTACATAGTAGACACTCAGCAGTTTTTGAATAGGTGTGTGGACAAAGGAACTCTTAAAAAACCCTATTTTATACCTTGTCTTTTTATCCTTAGTTCACAGATGAAAAATTTGAGGCTCAGAGAACTGTCTTCTCACAACAGCTGCTAAGTGGCAAGCTTGGATAGAAACCAGGATCTTCTGATTTCATGCCATGATGCCAATCAGAGACATTTATTATATGCTGGGCACTTTTAGAACCTAGAAAAAGTAGTAGCCATGGAAAGACTAGTTCTAACCTTAACATGACTTTAAATAAAATCACAGCCTTAGTATATCGTGTTTTTCTTTCTGGCATCAGTTTCCCATATGTAAAGTGAGGAGAGGAAGCGGGTATAGCTAAAGGCTCCCCTCCCCCCTCGCACCTGATTTATAAGTCCCCCCGCTCCCAGCCACCCCCATTCCCCCAGCTGAATCATGCATCCATTGCAGTTGAGCAAGTGGACCGGCAGGGGGCGGAATAAAATGAATTTAAAACCTCTTCCCCCAGCCTCTGCAGGGTGTCAAATGAGAAGTATATTGATATCCCAACAGACCTTGGGCTCCCTTTTCATCTTCTTGCTGTAACCAGAACGTGTGAGCAAGAAGTGCAGGCTCTTTTCTTTTTAGAGTGCAACAAATGAACTTCAACCCCTCTTGAGAAGTGAGTAAAGAGGCAGCCCCAGGACACAGAGACAGTGGAGTGAGGTTGTGGTGACTTATCGCCCAGGAACCCACTGGTTGAGTAACTTTGGACAAAGCCCTGAGCAAAGATAACTGTTTAAATGGCTGCAGCAGCGGAAAAATCAGTTTGGTTGATTGATGTCCTGGGTTTCTAGTTAGCGGGTGGCTTCCAGCCATGGCTCTGCCTCAGCTCCCAGAATTACTCCAATAAGTGATTTGCTCATCCCTAACTCTTCCTGGGAGGCAAAGGAGGGGGCTGAATCAGCTATCTCCAAGCCTGATTGGGATTTCATGGGGGCCAGTGGGTATTTGCACTGGGGGCAGCGTGGAGAGAGGAAGAGCAGATCCGTCAGGCTTGGCAGAATTATCTGGCTCCTGCCTGGGAGTGCAGAGGAGAAAATAAAATCAGGAAAGAACTGATTGCAGAGTGAATGTCTTTCAATTATTTGAATAGGATGTGAATCAAACGTTTCATAAAGGCTGCTTCTCTAACCACATCTTCGTCATTGAAATGTAGATTGACCAAAGAGGGTCTCTAGGTTGAAGAACAGTAATAGGGATCTTGGGGAGATTTCATCAAGGAGCCTGACTCAGTGAGAGTCATCTAGAATAAGATGGAAGAAAAAGAGCAAGCTCTACAATTAGCCGGACCTCAGTTCAGATCTTGGCTCTGCCACTGACTACCTATGGGACCTGGATCCAGTTGCTTCATCCTTTTGAAACTCAGTTTCTTCATCTGTAAAATGCATGGTAATAACAGTGCTTACTCTTTCCACTGTCTCCTTCTGCATAAGAAACCACATTAACACTTTGTGGCATAACAAAACCACCATTTTATTATACTCACAGATTCTTAGGTCAGGAGTTCAGACAGGACATAAGACTTATGACTTGTCTTTGTTGCATGAAGTCTGGGGCCTCGGAGAACCCAATAATGGGGGTTGGAATAACCTGAAGGGTTTTTTTTTTTTTTCACTCCTATAGGCCTAGGCTGGGGTGACTAAAGGCTAAGGTCATCTGGAACAATGACTAGTGGCCTCTCTACCATGGCATCCTTGGGGTAGTGGCTCAGGACCCAAAGGGGTAGAGTTCTAGGTAACGGGCTGAAATTGCATGACCTTCTATGACCTACCAACTTCTTGGAAATGACGTAGTATCACTTCCTTTGCACTCTATTAGTCAAAGCCATCACAAATGCACCCAGATTTGGGGAAGGGACATAGACCCTACCTCAAAATGAAAAGAAACCACCATATCTACCGAGCATGGATGTTGTAACAATTAAATGCACGCCACATACTTGACACCAGTTACTCCTATTTTCTCAGAGGATTGACTAGTTCATTGTGAGAGCTCTTCATTATTCTTAGGTAAAAAACTAAATCCCAGCCATGGGGTACAAAGACCTGTATGGTCTGGATGTAATTTCTTCTCCAGCCCAATATTGCCTATTTCTTCTCTCAAATTCCTTGCCTTCCTTCAACAACTAAAAGGCATCATACCCCCTCTCATTTTCTAAGCCCCTTTGCTCTGTTGCCTCCTCTGCCTGGAACACTCTTTGCTCACTTCACTGCCCAGGAAAAAACACATATACCTTAGGTCACTGCTACAGGGAAACCCTCCCTGATTCTTGAGACTTACATCAGGTTCCCTCTTGATAAGCTCTTAGAGTACGAAATGCTCTCCTTCATAGCACTAATCACAATCACAAGGTAATTATTTAATTAATAGTCATTTCTTGGGTGCCTGAATGGCTCAGTTGGTTGAGCATCTGACTCTTGATTTCAGCTCAGATCATGATCTCAGGGTCATGGGATGAAGCCTCATGTCGGGCTCCACACTCAGCACAGAGCCTTGTTATCCCTCTCCCTCGGCACCTCCCCACCACGTGTGCTCTCTCTCTCTCTCAAATAAATAAATTAAATCAATAATTTTTAAAAATCAATTTCTTTCCCCATGCTCAAACTGACCACCATCATGTTAACTAAATGGACAGGGACTCTGTGTCTCTTGTGTCCTCAGCATCCAGCAGAGAGGCTGGCATAAAGACTCAGTAATTATTTGCTGAATAAATGCAAATGGGTGGTTGGACCTTCAAGGCTTTAGATGCTGGCTTGAATCACACTTACTAACAGTAAATAGTTATGCTAAATAGGAGATCTGATTGGCTTTGATATCATCATGGGGCTTAGTGGTCTTCAGGGAAGAAGTTTCCAGTACTGAAGATGATAAAATTTTGAGGGTTGGTCTCTTGGAGCAGCCTTAAAGATTCCCATCTCCCATGTTACACCTAGCACCTTCTGAGACAGCATTGGAGAATTCTGAGCATTTCCGGCTGGATTTTATAAGATGCAGTAAGAATGTTTCAGCAGTAACTCATTTGAGCTCAGCTTCTTTTCAGCCAAATAGTGCCAACAGCACCATAAGAATTAAATGAATACACAGAATTGTGTATACACAACACACACTGTGTACTAGACACTGTGCCAGGCAATAAGAATATAGTGATAAAGAAGGCAGACATGTTTCCTGTTCTTGTGGGTCTTAAAGTCAAACAGGAAAGAAATATTCCAAAAAGGGAAGAGAAGAGAACAAGTTCTGTGTAAGAGAGGAGTTCCAGGGGCTAGGGAGAGAACAGGGGTGGCCCCAGTTCTGCCTGGGGTGGGAGTAGTTAGGGGATGCTTTCATGGGGAAATGACATCCAAATAAAGAATTCACAGGTATTATTGAAGGGAAGAAGGAAGTGACACAAAGAAATTACAAGAATGAGAATGGCAGGTAGCACAAGGGAATAAAAGAGAAAGATAACATGGCTCCTTCAAGGAGGTAGAAGACATGTGTGTAAGAAAGGGAGGCACAGATGAGGCTAAAGAGCAGGCAGAAGCCTCCAGATTAAGGACAAACTCTAGACCATGTCAGGGAGCCTGTACTTTTTCCTGAGGGCAGTGGAAAGTCGATGAAGGGTGCTGAGCGTGTGCTTCAGTGTGGAGAGCAGATTATAAGGGAAGACACTGAGTATAGGAAACCAGTTGGAGACTGATCATTGTCTCAGCAGGAGGTAACAATGGCCTCTGCTTGGGTGTGATGATGGATTCAGGAGAAAGTAACAAGTTCTAGGGAACCTGGCAGGAATAATGGTGATTCACAAAAAATGAAGAGTGGAGGAGAGAAAGGAATCAATGAGACCTCCAGAGTTCTGTCCTGAGCACCTGGATGTAAGGGGACTCAGAATCTCAAGAGTAAAAGCACGTTTTAGTAGAGGAAGATGAGGGGTTCAACTTTTGATATACTGCGTTTATGCTGCCTATGAGCATGCTCGCAGAAATCTAGTGCTAGTGCTGGCCCTGAGATGTCTTGGTCCCGGAATTCCCAAGGGGTTTGGCTTTGTTTAAGGATTGGATGGAATTATGAAAAGAGGGTTCCATCTCAGCCAAAATCCCTCTTAAAATTTAAGTTCCCCAAATCCAACCAGCTTGCCCACAGCTCAACTCAGGTTGCATACAATTTCCTGGGCACGTGTCTGGTCTGTGGGGTAGAGACAACATGGTGAGAAAGTCAGAAACCCAGACATTCTCATCAGACCTGGGAAGTAATGAGTTCTTTCTCTGTAGTTGCATTTAAGCACAGCATTCAGGAAGATGCATATGAGAGACTCAAGTATTGGGTAAGTAATTAGATCAAGTGACCTTCAAGGACCCTTACAGATCTGTTCTTTACTTGTAATTTTATATCTGCTACTTAAAAAAAAATCTAAGTATCTCATTGCCTTGATTTCCTCATTTGCAGAAGAGGGTATAGAATAATGATTTCAGAGAATCCCCCTAGTTTGGTTATCTACAACTATTTTGTCAACAATCTCCTTGTTGGAAGATCCAAAGGGCCCTTCTCAGTCCTTATCTTGACTGATACCCCATAAGTATTTTACACTGTTAATTCCTCTCTATTTCTTGACTCCCTCTTTTCCTGGGGCTTCTAACACAAAGAACCCACCTTTTCTCTCTCTGAGCACTCCTCTTGTGCTTTTTCACGGTCTCCTTTTCCTCTACCTATCCCTTCAATGGGGCTCCCTCTTCACTCTCTCGACACACTCTTATTCCACTCTCATTCACCACAATGGTTCCATACTGTCTAGATGCTAACGTATCAGTCAGAACTCTTTACTCAAAAGGAATAGAAAACCCAAACAAACATAACTTAGGAAATATGGCTCCCATGATTAAAAAGTCCAGAGACTAAGCACAGGTTGACCAGGGGCTCAAATAGTATCTCTTGGACCCACTCATTCCCAGCATCCCTCAGCACTGCTTCCTCTCTTGCTCATGTATTTGCAGATGATTCTTCCTTCAGAGAAGAAAGATGGCAGCAGCATCAGATTAACTTCAACTAGAAACAAAGTGTGTCTCCCCGAGATAATGAGACAGAAGTATTGGACCTTATTCTCCCCAGCCAAATTTGGTTGCAGGTCTAACCCTGAGCCAATCCTTGTGGCCAGGAGGAACAGGATACAATTAGTTGAGTCTACTCAAAGCCCACTTCTAGAGTTGAGAGTGGGTTAGTCCCTTTCATGTGGCCAAGAGTTAGGGATGGGATGCCAAAGGCCGACAGATGTTAAATGTCAAAAACAAGAGATGCCAACTGCAAATGGGGACTTCCAAATCTATCCTTCAACCCAGGACCTTTCTTCTAACTTCAGACCCATGTGATAAATTGCCTTCTGATGGCAATTTATGGGTGGCAAAATGGATGGCTCAGTCAGTTAAGTGTCAGACTCTTGATGTTAGCTCAGGTCATGATCTCAGGGTCCTGAGATAGAGCCCTGCGTCAGGCTCCATGCTCAGTGGGGAGTCTTGGGAATTCTCTCTCCGTTTCTCCCCTTGTCCCTCCCCTACTCATGTGTGCTCACACTTTCTCTCTCTCTCTCTCAAATAAATAAATAAATATATTTTTAAAAAACTGCCTTCTGACATTGTCACTTGAATGATCCACAAGTATCTCAAACTCTATATGCTCCAAACAAAACTCATTTCCCTGAGATCTGTTTCTCCATTTAAATTCACCCTGGTAACGGATGACATCACCTTATACCCAGTTCCTGATCCAGAGACTTCAGTGCCATACTTAATCCTTTCTTTTTTCCTACCCCCACATTATATCAATTGATGCATCCTCTTGATTCCAGTAAACTGTTAAAAGTCCAGCATATGTGTATCTTGTATTCCCTACATCAAGCATATATACTGTAATACAGCAATCACTAAAAACTATATATAAAGAGAAATGGTAAACAAAAGAGAAAAATTTAAATAGAATACTGAAAAATTTCATAAAGTCCAAAAGAAGTCAGGAAAAGGAAAACAAAACAAAAACAAGTCAAAATGAAAAAAATAAAATAAAATAGGAGACCTAAAATCAAACATCTCAATAATTAAAGTAAATGAAAATAATGGAAACACACCAATTAAAAGACAAACACAATCAGATTTGAAGTTAAATAAGACTCAATTATAAGCTACATGCCAGAATCTCATCTTAAATTCATGACATAGGTAGGTTAGAAGTAAAAGGATGAAAAATAATATATCATGCAAATACTAAAAAAATGAAAACTGGGGTGGCTCTATTAATATTGAAGTGCACCTCAGAGAAGAGAAAACTACCACTAAATAATGATCAAAGGGTCAATCCACAAAAAAAAAATGCAACCTTCTTTTTTTAAGAGAGAGAAGGGGAGAGAAAAAGGGAGCAAGAGAGCATGTACAAGCAGGGGAAGGGGCAGAGGAAGAAAGAGAGAGAGAATTCCCAAGCAAATTCCCCACTGAGCATGGAGTCCAACGATGACCTGGGGCTGGATCCAATGACCCTGACATCATGACATGAGCCAAAATCAAGAGTTAGACAATTAATCAACTGAGCCACCTAGGCACCCCAAGACACAATTATTTTTTTTTTAAAGATTTTATTTATTTATTTTACAGAGAGAGAGAGATCACAAGTAGACAGAGAGGCAGGCAGAGAGAGAGGGGGAAGCAGGCTCCCTGCTGAGCAGAGAGCCCAATGCGGGGCTCGATCCCAGGACCCTGAGATCATGACCTGAGCCGAAGGCAGAGGCTTTAACCCACTGAGCCACCCAGGCGCCCCCCAAGACACAATTCTTAATTGCATGTATCTAACAACAGAGTTTCAAAATAAGTAAAAGCTACTGAGCTGGAAGGAGAAATGCACATATCCATAATTATATTCAGAGATGTGAATATTACTCTTTCGGTAACTGACAGGACAAGCACAGAGAGAGTCAGCAAGGATAGAGAAGAACCAACTCCTCATCAAGGAACTGGATCAAATCTACTTCTGCAGAATACTTCATCCAAGAACAGCAGAATATACATTCTTTTCAAATGCCAAGGAACAGTTACCAAAATAGACCATATTCTAGGTCACAAAATAAGCCTTAACAGGCTTGAAAAATTGAAAACATCCAAAAAATATCTCTGAAGATAACAAACTTAAATTAGAAATTCACAACAAAAAGTGATCTGGAAAATCCCCCACATACTTAGAAAATGAAAAAACAAAACAAAACAAAAAACAAGCTTGTAAATAATCCATGCATCAAAGAGGAAGTATCAAGGGATATTAGAACAGCTTGAAATGAGGAAAATGAAAATACATCTCCACATGTGTGGGATAAAGCTAAACCAGTGCATAGGGGGAAATGTAGATCACTAAATGCATGTATGTGGAAAGGTGTCCTATAGATGTCAAATCCACAATCTAAGATTCTACCTTATGAAATGAAGGAAAGAAGGAACAAAATAAACCAGAAACAATCAGAAGGAAGGAAATACTAAAGATAGATATCATAATAAAGGTCAGAAATCAACGAATAGAAAACAGGAATAGCAGAGTAAATTTAGATCAAACCAAAAACTGCTACTGTGAAAATATCAATAAAATTGATAAATTTCTAGCCAGACTGACAAAGAAAATACATGAATTACCAATATCCAGAGTGAAAAAGAGACTACAGACCCCACAGACATAAGTGGCTAATAAAGAAAAAATACTATGAACAACTCCGCGCACTTAAATTTGACAACTTAGTTGAAATAGACTGATTTTGCAAAAGGGACAAACTATCAAATCTCACCCAAGAAGAAATAGATGACCTTAATATTCCCACATCTAAGAAATCAAATAAGTAGTTTAAAATATTCTGAACAATATAACTCCAGAACCATATGGTTTCATCAAAGTATTAGCAAATGTGTGTGTGGGTTTATCTATCCCAACTACCCAAGTGAGGGTTATCTGGGGAGTGCAGTCTGGGTCAACATTTGAAAATCAATAAAACCCACCACATTAACATAGTAAAGAAGAAAACCACATGATCATATTATCTGATGCAGAAAAAGCACTTACACGGCACCCAATATCCATTTGTCATTTTTTTAAGGCTCTCAGCACACTAAGATTAGAAAGGATCCCCTTAACCTGATAAAGGGCTTCTACAAACCACTGACAGCTAATATCACACATAATGGTGAAGGGTTAAATGCTTTCCCTTCGACTGGGAACAAAGCAAGGATGCCCACTCTCATTATCGACTCAACGTTGTACTGTAAGTCTTGACCACTGCAAAAAGACAAGTAAAAGAAATAAAAGCAATACAGATTGAAAAGAAAGAAAAAACTGTATTCACAGAGGCTATGATTGTCTATACAGGAAATTCCAAGTATCCTACAAAAAAGAAAAGGCTTCCAGAACTAATTGGCGAGTTTAGCAAGTTTGTAAAATAGAAGGTCAGCATGTAAATTGATACATTGATATTATTTTTAAATATGATTATTAATCATGTCTATATGTACTATCAATGAACAGTTAAGAACTGAAGTTTTAGAAATAGCACCATTTTCAATAAGTCCTAAAAAAGTAAAATATTTAGGCATAAGCTTAACAGAACCTGTATGGGATCTGTATGCTGAAAATTCCAAAACACTGATGAAAAAAATCCTAAATTAAACGAAAAGACACACCATGCTCACTGATTGGAGACAACATAGTTAAGACGTCCATTATCCCCAAATCAATCGTAGCAGGAGATTTTCTGTAGGTAGAAAAGATAATTCTAAAATTTATATGGGTGGGGCACCTGTGTGGCTCAGTGGGTTAAAGCTTCTGCCTTCGGCTCACGTCATGATCTCAGGGTCCTGGGATTGAGCCCCACATTGGGGAGCCTGCTTCCCCCTCTCTCTCTGCCTGCCTCTCTGCCTACTTGTGATCTCTCTCCTCTCTGTCAAATAAATAAATAAAATATTTAAAAAAAAAACATAAATAAAATTTATATGGGTATGCAAAAGAACCAGCCAAAAATATTTTGATGAAAAAAACAGTGTTAGAGGGCTCACGCTAACCAATTTTAACATTTATTATAAAGCTACAGTAATAAAGACTTGAGGTGAGGTATTAACAAAGGACAGAGACATAGATTAACGGAACAGAATAGAGAATACAGACACAGACCCACATAAACATAGTTTTTGTTTTTCAACAAAGTTGCAAAAGCAATTCAATAGAAGAAAGACCATCTTTTCAACAGATGACGGTGGAACAATTAGACAGTCATATGCAAAAAAATTAATCTCTACTTATACCTCAGATTTTTATTTAAATTCTAGTTAGTTAACACACAATGCAATATTGGTTTCAGGAGAACTCAGGGACTCATCACTTACCACACCCAGTGCTCAGCACAGGTGCCCTCCTTAATGCCCATCCCCCACTTAGCCCCTCCCCCACCCACCCCTTCCTTCCACCCTTAGTTCTCTATCTTAAGAGTCAAAGAGACAGTGTTTTTTTTTTCTTTAAAGTATTCATTTATGAAATCCAGCCAATAAAGAGATAAACCAAAGTAAAGAATTCTGGAAACAGACAGATAGTGGTGAGCACAGAATGATTTAAATACATAATCAAGGGACGCCTTGGTGGCTCAGTTGGTTAAGCACCTGCTGTCGGCTTGGGTCATGATCCCAGGGTCTGCGAATCAAGCCCCACATCCAGCTCTTTGCTCAATGGGGAGGCTGCTTCTCCCTCTGACACTCTGCCTGCTTGTGCTCTTTTTGACAAATAAATAAATAAATAAAATCTTAAAAAAAAAAACTATTAAATACATAATCAAGATGAAACAGCTCCAGTAATGAGGAAGTCAATGTTCTATAATCTTGACAACATAAAAATAATTAACAGAAATTTGCAAATTTACAAGGAGAAAATGAAAGGATTTCTAGGGGTGCTAATGCCATCATATTTCACAACAGGGACTGTTCCATACCCTCTTGAATAAAAACATAATTAGAAACCACTCTAATCTTGCATGTCAATTGTAATTCGGTAAAAAAAAAAACCTACTCTAATCATTTGTGTTTTATAAATTTTTTTTCTTACAAAAGTAATTTTTAAAAAAAATTTATTTTGAAGTAATCTGAAATTAAAGAGAAGTTGAAAAAGTAATACAGAGGATTCGGTGTGCCCTTCACCAGTGTCCCCTAATGTTAACATTTTACATGACCATATACAGTTATCAAAACCAGGAAATCAACACTGATGCAATACTATTAACAAAACTATTATTAAATAGTTTTGGCAATAGTTTGGCAATATTAAAATATTGCCAGTTTTCCCAATCATGTCCTTTTTCTGGTCCAGAATCCAATCCAGGATCCCATATTGCACTCAGTTGTCACCTCTCCTTAATAATTTCCTAAGAGCTGTTAAGACATCATACCCCCTGTGTGAAGAAAAAGTATTTGAAAATCAGCAATTACTTCAATTTCACTTCAATTTCTTCTTTTTCTTTAAAGTCAGGTAAAGTTAAATTTAATACTCTATTTGAAATGCTATTGCAATAACACCAGTGTCATATGAGTTGAGTAAGAGATTAGTATCTCAATATTCTTCAGAAAAAAACTAATCAAGGTGCTGAGATGCTCTTTGAAAACCCTTATTTAGCCAGAAAATAACACCAAACCTGGGGACTATTGTAGGCAATGAGAAACCTTTGAAAAGTTATCAGCACAGAAGGGAAATGATTTGTTTGCTTCAAAACATACCTGTGGCAGGTGTGCAGGGAATGAATTGGGGGCTCACCCAGGGGAAGGCAAGTTGGTAAGTTAGGAGCCTGGTAACACAACACGTAGATCATGTAGGAATCCATTTTGTTCTCAGTAACTGAAACCCCAAATAACAGTGGTTTACGCAAAAGAGGGGTTTCCTCTTCTCACAAGAAATTTAGAGGTCAGCAGTTAGCTATTTCCCCAAGAATCCAAGATCCTTTTTTTCTTTTTTGTTGAGGTGGGTAGGTTCTTTCTTTCTGTTCTAGCTTATTACTTCATGGTTCCAAGATAGCTACCACAGCTCCCGACATCACATCCATGTTTAAAGAAAGAAAAATTCAGGCAAGGTATAAGGCAAAGTTCCACGAGACTTTTGTTTCCTTCTTCTTGGTCACAACTGTTACTTCTAAGTGCAAAAGAGGCTGGGAACATGAGTAACCTGAGATATAATGGACATTACAGACACAATGACACTTTCAGTGTAGAAGAAGGAGAGATGTACATTTTGGGTAAGCAATTAACAATGTCTGTCAGACAGGTGTGACATCAAGAGCCCCAAACTATTTCAATGAATAGGGGATGGAGATGAGTGGGTGAATATGAGATATTTAGAAGACAGGAAGGGCAGAACTTGGAGACCAACTGGCTGTCAGGGACGAGGAGCAGAGAGGAATGAAAGATTCCTTTCCTGCTTCTGAGTTGGTAGAGCAGGTGAATGGCAGTGCTAGGACTGCAGGGGAGGATGTCACCTGCTACCTCCTTGGGGCTACCACTATACTGAGCAGTGTTAGGAATGTGTTCCTTGGTGAATTTTTAAAATAATAATCAAAACAACCACCATCTAATAAGCACATACAATGGGCCAGGCATGGTATCAACTCTCTTATCTGCATTATCTCATTTAATCTTTATTAACAACTAACAACTCAATGTGTTTTGTCTGTTTTGGTCATTGGAATATCACCAGTGCCCAAAAAAGCACGTGGGACATAGAAGTGCTCCCTAAATATTAAACAAAGGAAGAAAGACCAGCAGGATTATCATTATTTTTTAGGTGAAAAATCAAAGGCTCAGAGAAATTTTTTTCAAAGATGTATTTATTTTAGACGTGGGGGGGAGGGGAAGAGGGAGAGAGTGAATCCCAAGCAGGCTCCATGCTGAGCTCGGAGCCCCACTCAGGGCTCAATATCATGACCTGAGCCAAAATCAAGAGTCAGACAACCAATTGAACCACCCAAGCGTCCATGAGGTTCAGAGAGGTGAAAGGGCTTGCCTAGCAAGGTCACCTAGTTGTAGACTGGTGGAGCCAAGAGCTCAGTTTAGCTCTGTGCTTTTCCACCATGGTTTACCACCTTCCTGTTAAACAAAGATGTGAAACTCCCATTTCTTTAGAGAAAATGGAAATGCAGGGAAATTGGAAGCTTGCCAGACACCAAATCCTTCCGTAGCTTCCAGATCAGCCTTCCCAGTGTCTCCCCCACTCAGTCATTTGTCATTCTAACATCCTTTATGCACTCCAGTCACTCTTTGCTCACTCAGAGGTCTTCTCTGTCCTTGGGCTCTTCTCACTGCCCTGAAAGCTCCATTTGGCTCCCAGGTGGATGGATGGCTCTTTCTCACCCATCAACTCTCAGAAGCTGTCCCTGACCCCAAGACGAAGTCAAGTTCCCCAGGGATAGGACCTCCATACACCACCTACCCCTTTTCTACAGCACTTCCTGGAGCCTATGACTACAAAGATACAGGCATGATAATCTGCTCATTTTCTGAACTCAGGCTAGAATATAAGCTCCGTGAAGGCAAAACAACTGACTTGTATTCCCAGTGTTCAGCACAGTGTGTGGCATGTAATAGATGCCTGAAAGGACAGACTCTGATGGATGGGTGGATATGATGGATGGATGGTGGATATGATGGAGGGTGGATATGATGGATAGATGGGTGGATACGATAGATGGACAGATGGATAGGATGGATGGATGGGTGGATATGATGGATGGATGGTGGATAGGATGGATGGATGGTGGATATGATGGATGGATGGTGGATAGGATGGATGGATGGTGGATATGATGGATGGATGGTGGATAGGATGGATGGATGGTGGATAGGATGGATGGATGGTGGATATGATGGGTGGGTGGATATGACAGATGAACAGATGGATAGGATGGATGGATGGATGGTGGATATGATGGATGGATGGATGGATGGATGGGTGGATATGATGGATGGATGGGTGGATATGATGGATGGACGAGTGGATATGACAGATGAACAGATGGATAGGATGGATGGATGGGTGGATATGATGGGATGGATGGTGGATATGATGGTGGACGGGTGGATATGATGGATAGATGGGTGGATATGACAGATGGACAGATGGATAGGATGGATGGATGGATGGTGGATATGATGGATAGACAGATGTATGGGTGGATATGATGGATGGACGGGTGGATATGACAGATGGACAGATGGATAGGATGGATGGACGGGTGGATATGATGGATAGATGGGTGGATATGATGGATGGATAGATACAATGAATGAATGAACAAATGGCTGGAGGAAGACATGTGGATGGATGCCCTAGGTAAATAACAGATGTTATGTATGGACAGAAGGATAGCTGGATGGATGGATGGATGGATGGATGGATGAATGAGAAGCTTTTTCTAGACCACCTATCCCAGAAGGGTCTCCATCTCACCTTCCATATTCCTCAGGCTGCAGCTTTTGATGGCTCCTTCTTCCTTTGCTGACAAAGACTGCCTGCTTGGATCTCACCTGGGCCCACACTGCTGGGAAAGTAGCCAAGAGACTCCAAATATGACTTGGATGTGCAGCAGCAAGAAACTGTGGGCTGGTGTGGAAATATCCTCTCCCTGGGGAGAAGGTGGGTCCATGGCAATTATGCAGCAGAAAGGGTTCTCAAAGCAAATCTGTCTTGCACAACAGGTTAGAGTTAAATTTGACCTGAGCCATGAATCACGCTGTCAGTCTCCCATTCAACCACATCACTGAGCCAACAACCTTTGTGAGTGCTACTATTTATACAGATACAAATACATGTATTTATACAGACAGGGCTATGTGCGCAACTGAAGCATTCTGATTAATTGTATCCTTGGGGAGCAAGACTTTTTTCGTCACTTTTCCTTTCAGTAGAAGCTGGTTCAAGGATGTAGAGATGGAGGGCCTTGAAAGGCCGGGAGTGGGAGGTGTGGGAGATCACCGATTCACTTGGCAAACACTTCCTGGTGCCCACTCTGGGACAAGCCTTTGGGAGTGGGAGTGGGGTGGCAGAGGGTATGAAATTAATGAGATATGCTTTTCGCCCCCATTAAAGTCTGGGGGTGCTGCTGACTGACAGGTGGAAGGATGGTGGGTGGTTGAGGATTTAGACTCTTGTAATCAAATAGATAGAGATTCAAATCCCAGCTTCACCTTGTACTTGCTGTGTGACCTTGGCAAGGTGTGTCAAGTCTCTGAGCCCAAGCTCTCACGTGTATAGGTAAACAGAGATATAAATTCTTCCTTGTGGAGTTTGTGTAAGTCTGGAATGAGACAATGAAGTTAAGGCCTGGCACAGAGTAAGCACGCAAGAATTTCCATCATGGGCCCCATCATGATCAAAGATAATACTTTTTCCAGCATTCTTTATAGGCCAGGGGCCTATGTTAGCTTGCTTATTCTTCACAATGCCCCTAGGGAAGATACTATTACATTCCCTCCATTTTTCAGATGAAAGAAGTGGGACACAGAGACATTAAGTGACTTGCTCAAGGCCACACTTCTCCTAATGGGTGGGACCAAGCCTCGAACTCAGAATACAAATGCAGATCCAGGGGCTCACAGACCCACC
>CM052811.1:96148885-96177551 GCA_028533885.1 Nasua narica | reverse complement strand
CAAATGTATATACTCCAGGCTGCCAGATTGTTTTTCAAGGATTTGTCCACGTTGGCAATTAGGCAGAAATGGTTTTAACCTGTTTGATAAGATAGCTGCTTCGAAGAACTCAATAATTCAGGATATCGGGATCACAAAGACTCTAGGACATTGACTCATTCATATTCCTCCCCCTCCCGGTGAGCGGTAGAATAGAAAGTCAGACAATATCTGCCACCCTGACCTGGAGAAACAGGTATGTGCGAGACCAATTTCTGTTCCCAGATGGTGCTGTGGGTTTTTGTTTTGTTTTGTTTTGTTTTGTTTTTCAATTTGTTTTTATGTCTGCGACTTTTAAGAATAACCTTTCCTGTTGGTTTTTCTTTTTCAATTCTTCAATATAAAACAAACCTTGTTCATTGCAGAATAACTAGAAATAAATGTTTCAACTATCTATTGCTATGTGAACAAACCATTCCAAAATTTCGCAGCTTAAAATAATTTTATTATGCTCCCACATTCTGTGGGTCAACCATCTGGAAAGGACACTGTGGGCATATGGTATATATTTGTACCTCCATGGGCCATCAGCTGGGAAGACTCAAGGCTGGGATGGACTTGACTGCTGAGGGCCGACTTAGCTGGAGGAGGCTGAACTTAAATGCCAGGTCCTTGATGCTGGCTGGCTATTAGGGGGGACCCCAGCGGGGGATGTCAGCTAGAACACATAAACAGGGACTGTCCGTGTGGCTTGGGCTTCCTCCTAGCATGGCTGCCTCAGACTTCTTACATGGAAGCTCTAGGCTCCAAGGCTTGTGCCCCAAAAGAACTGGACCCAAGCTCCATAGTATTTTATGACTTAGCTTGGGAAGTCACATAGCATAACCTCTACCATACTCTAGAGGGCGTTCAGTCACTAAGGTCCTCCAGATTCAGTGGGAGAGGACAGAGACGCCATCTTTTGCTGGCAGAGGTATCAATTTGTGGAATGTTTGGGGTTTGGTTGGAGGTGGGGGCGTTGGGTATGTTTTAAATTTATTACAATATTCAAACAAAAACCAGACAATAAGCATAACATAGGCTTGGCCACCCAGAGGAAAATCACAATCAACATCTTGGTGTCTACTTTTATGATACTTTTTTTTTTAAAGACTTTATTTATTTGAGATAGAGCAAGAGTGAGAGAAAGAGAGAGAGCGAGCACAACAGGGGGGAGGGGGACAGAGGGAGAGGGAGAAGCAGGATCCCGGTTGAGCAGGGAGCCTGAGGCAGGGTTCCATCCCAGGACCCTGGGATCATGACCTGAGCCGAAGGCAGACATTTAATGACTAAGCCACCCAGGCGCCCAGTACTTCTTTTTTTTTTTTTTTAAGATTTTATTTATTTATTTATTAGGAAAGAGAGAGAGTGAGAGAGAGAAGGTCAGAGTGAGAAGCGGACTCCCCATGGAGCTGGGAGCCCGATGTGGGACTCGATCTCCGGACTCCGGGATCATGACCCGAGCCGAAGGCAGTCGCTCAACCAACTGCGCCACCCAGGGGCCCCAGTACTTCTTTTTTTTAATGAATACTTTTTTGTTACTGATTTTTATAAAACTGGGCTCGTTTTAGTCAAGACTCTTCTACTTTAAGTGAGAGAAATCCAGTTGAAACTAACGTAAATGATAAAAGAAACACACTGGCTCATAGCGTTGAAAACATAGGA
Organism: Nasua narica; assembly: GCA_028533885.1. Taxonomy (NCBI): domain Eukaryota; kingdom Metazoa; phylum Chordata; class Mammalia; order Carnivora; family Procyonidae; genus Nasua; species Nasua narica. The sequence continues at coordinate 96,175,868 of CM052811.1, read as the reverse complement.
GATGACTTCAGGATCAGGTGGATCCAGGGGCTGAATGAATGTCATCAGAATCTGTCTTCCCACATCCCCTGGTTCTATGTTCCCTTGTTTGATTTCATCCCAGGCAGGCTCTCCCACATGGAGGCAAAAAGGGATACCACCACTCTTGGCATGCGTGGTTCTCAGGTCTTTGGCCAATAAAATGAAAGTCGCTTCTCTCCTGAGGGTTTTAGCATCATCTAGGGATGGCCTTCATTGACCCAGCTTGAGTCAGGTGCCCAGGGCATCCTGGCATGACATGGCCTGCCCTGAATAGCCTGGGGAGATGAAAAGCTCACATCCACTCCAGGAATCATTCAACACACGCGGTTTTGTTCCCTGGTTTTCTCCAATTAACTTTATATTTACGCCGACGAATACATTTCCAAAAACATCATTTAGAACAACCGCTTAGCCCTATCAGCAGATGCACCCTTATTTATTTACGAATTTGTAGCTGAACATAAAACTATTTTCAGATTTTCACTACAATTGTCAGTCTAGCTAGCCTTTTAATGAAATCTTTGCAAGTATCCACTAAATATTATATCTGGACGCAGAATTGCTGAGTCAAAGGACACACACATGTTTTTAATGCTCTCTCTCTCCCTTTTTTTTTTCTGTCAGATTCCCTACATGAAAAGTTGTAGCGACTTCTGCTCCCACCCACATGATTTAAGACTGTCGATTTCTCCCCCACCCAGATCTATACTGGATACTAAAACTTTAAAAACAAAATCTTTACCAAACAGACAAAATGTTATTTTGTGGTTTTCATTTGTATTTTTTTTTCCTTATTGCTAGGGAGGCTCAGTGAATTTCACTTCCTTCCATTAATTGCATTTCCCAGGAGAGAAGCAAAAAGCCTGTGAGGGTAGCCCTGGCTCAAGACCCACAGCTCCCAATCCCTAAGGGGCAGCAGGAAGTAACAAGAGTGCTATTTGTGGTGACAATTTACATAATAGTGGCTACAGTTATAGAGCCTCCGAAATGATCAAGCGTTGTGCCTAACACCCTCCATTGGTCATAATGTCTGACCTCCTGGGACATCATAGGTAGCCCCTTCCGCTGAGGCCCCCCCTTCCCCCCCCCAGATGGAGAGCTTTGCTCAGACCTCAGTTTTGTGGCTATGAAGTCCTCTCTTGGGATTTCTGCCAAGGGGTTTCTTTACTGCACCCCAAAGTCTCCATTTCCTACCCCCCGCCCTGCTGGGCCCCTTCACTTACAGACTGGACAGCTGCAGAAAGTAGGCAAGTGGCTTACGGCACACACGGTCTGGCCAGCTTCACTGTTTGTTGTTTTCTCTCCTCCTAGGAGCAAAATCATCCGTTTCTGTCCACGCAGCAGCCTAGGGATCATCCTGGGTGGTTTCAACACGCCTTGGTAAGGGGATGTGGATCTCATCCTGCACAGGCTTATCAAGGTATTTATTTCTGTACACAGAACAGAAAAGAAGGGGAAAATAAAATGTTCCCTAGCCTTTCAACATCTGTAAGTTAGGTGGCTGACGCTACCCCATTTTATAGATGAGAAAACTGAGGCTAAAAGAAATACCATCATTTGTCTGCAGTCCTCCACTGACATTGGCTAAGAAACTCTCAGGGATGCTGCCCCCAGGCCACAAGAACCATCTACTCATCCGAAACTTACAGCACAACTTCTTGCCCCCCGGGCCTTCCCTCCTGCAGTTTCCCCTGTTTCTCACTGGCCATCCCACATCCTCCCGTTAACCCAATATCTGTTGTGCCAAGAGGCCACATCCGCGTCCTGCGGCCGCAGGACCGAACAACTCAGCCCCTAGCAGCTGGAGAGACCAGTCACAGACACAAGTCCGTGTCGGCCCGAAAGGTGAGCTGCCTGGGACCCCAAGACCTCTCTGTCCAGCACCCACCGGTGCTCAGCCTGGAGAACAAGGACACCCCAAGCAACTCCTGAGTGGCTCACAGCTCCTGCTGACACAGACACAGGTAGAGATCAGCCTGCACCAGGGCTGGCAATTGACTCATTCACCCAGGTCCCTTCCCATCTTCTCAGCTCAAGCAGCTCCCGATAGCAAAGCTAACGTGCTCCTCTGCCTCATTGTGTGCCTGTACTTGGGGGCGGGGGCTTTGGGTAGATTTCTGAAAAGCAATTATGCTTATTACTGGTTAGGATTTCAGAAACCTTCTCTGTTTGCTGAGTGCATTAATTGCCAACCCTTTCCATCACTCATGCTTCCTGACAGCCCCATTTTGCAGGTGGAAAAATGTGCCGATGCAGTGAGCCGTGGAGAAAGGCTGTAACGGAAAACCAAAGATGGAAAGAGAATGCACGGACGACGTTATGAGTGTCCATGGAGTTCCCAAGCCCTTACCCTGGACATCTCGGCTATGTGAGCCAATAAATCCTCTCCTTTCCTTAAACGGTTCCGGGTGAATTTCTCTCACTTATAATCAACAGGCTCCTTGTTATGCCTCTTATGCGTGGTGTCTTTAAAAGATATGTTTTAACAAATAAAATAGGAACTATATATATTTTTACTAATATATTTCAGGTTATTTTACAAACTAAGGGCTCATGTTAAAAATTGAAGCCATGACAAACTATCTAAGGTATGGATTTGGGATTAGGCGTGGGCACGCCCCCTTGCGGATTCCCACCTCAGCCACAAGGGTGAAGCAAAGGAGGACCACAACCGTCAAACACAGAAGCTCTGCCACAAATGGACAAATAGTGGGCGACACGGCAAAGCCAGGACAGCTGAAACCTGTACAAAGCAGCAGAGAGCGGGCAAGCCATCTAATTTGTGCCTGGATCCCCCAAAAGGCTCAGAAATGGGAGGTGTCCTATGCTTTCTAAAATAGGGTGCAGACAGGGCAGGCAATGGCCTGAGTGTTAGAAGTCTGCAAAAAGCAGCTGTTAGAGGCCTCTGCCTGAGGACCCCGCACCCCGGCAGAAGATTAAAGGGTGTCTTTGTGGGTTGAGGCAAGAGACCGTGGCCGTGGGAGTCTCCATCTGGAAGCCAGGCAGAAGCTGGGTTCGGTGAGAGGTATAATCTGAAGGCTGACCCTCCTCCCCCACTCTCCTCTCTACTCTGAGCCAGTCAGGCTTTCCCCCACTGGGCCACTGGAAGATTCCATTGTGGACAAATGAGCAGCCGATGAGAAAAGGCGTATCAATACTCAACAGCTTCGCTCAAAGAAACAGCTCAGCCAGACCACTCCTTTTCCAGGCAACACCCTCCTCCGATGCATTTACTCACGGGCATAATCAGTTACAAAGGAAGGAAGGCTGTAATTACCCACACAATGCTGCCTTGTGCTTTTTTAATTTAATAATGTGCCATGGACACAGCCCGTGTCTGTACATATAAGTCTCTTTGTGCAGCAGACCGATCCGTATGGAGAACAAGATATCCGTGCAGTCTCCAAGAATCACGCCACAGGTTACTCATTTACAGAGCGAGGAGGGTTCTTTTCCAATGAGAAACCCGAGGACTACTGCTTTCATCAAAGGATCGAATTTGGCCTCATCCATGAGGGATGCTCTAACACCACACGCTTCTTCTGTGGTGTACTAGCAAGCACGCAATTACTTGCAAGACATTCCCGTCAAAAATGCACATCCTGAGGGCGCCTGGGTGGCTCAGTTGGTTAAGCGACTGCCTTCGGCTCAGGTCATGATCCCGGAGTCCTGGGATCGAGTCCCATATCGGACTCCCGCCTCTGAGGGAAGTCTGCTTCTCCCTCTGACCTTCTCCCCTCTCATTCTCAGTCTCTCTCTCTCTCTAATAAATAAATAAAAAATCTTTAAAAAAATGCACATCCTGAATCTAACCAGGAGGAAACAGACAGATCTAGAATGTGACATAGTCGCCTAGACTCTTCAAAAATGTCAATGTTAGGAGAGGGATCCTAGATTGGAAGGAAACTAGCTGGAAAGGACAGTTAGGGGAGAGTTGGGGAAATTTGCATATAAGATGTAAATCTGAATGCACAATGGATAGAATGTATTAATTAAAGTATTGCCGTTGTCAGGCTTGAGTATGGCACAGACATGGCAAATTGTTGGCAATTGGTGAGACTAGGTAAAGGATGTATGGGTGTCAGTTGTCTGAGTCTTGCAAGTTTGCTGTAAGTTTGAAGTTTTTCACAATAAAAAGCTGGGGGGGACGAGGGATTGGCCTTTGGTCGCCGCGATCCGTTTGGCCCGGCGACCAACTTCTCAAGCGCATCCTCTGTCAAGAGGGATAATAATAGAGCCCACCTCGTGAGCTTATTGAATTAAATGAGATAATGCCTGCAGCGTACGTATCAGAGTTCCTGACATAGCAAATGGTAACTGTCACGATCATCAGCCTCGTTCTCTTTAATGGATGCGTAATTCCATTGTCTTGAGCTTCTCTTGATTTGGCAGGAAAGTCATCGCCCTGCTAACGAGCTGTGCTATTTTCTTGTCAGCGCCAGATAAGGTGGCCACAGACGATGCCGTCTGCAAGGGATTGGAGCAGAAAGCGGTCTTGCCCTCCTGGCTGTTGAACTGGGAGGCCTGGCCAGTGGACCGCCGCCCCTTTCCCTACCTCCTTTGGGTTAGAGCTCCCTTTTCAAAGGAGGACCCATTCAGAGTGGTGTGATTTGGGTTAACTTTGTTCTTTCTACTGCCGGTGAGGCAGCTGCCCACCCAGTCCTGGATAAAGCCCTTTCCTCCTGGCTGCAGTGATTCCTTTAAGCATCGTCTCAGATAGGGTCCTCCCTAGGAGTCGTTTGCCAGCACAATCTGGAATACATACGATGAACCGGAAGTACAGAAATAGACGCAGCCCAGCCCCAGACAGAGGTGGTCCTTGGGTCTAGAAGGGGAGACAGCCAATACGAAGATCCAGCTCCCTAGTACCCCAGATCCCAAAAAAGAGCACCACTTTTCACTTCTCTGTCATTCCTGCAAACAAGGCACCAAAAGTGAACTTCCTAGAAACCTGCTTTATCTGCAAGACAGAGATTTTAAGTTTGCCTCAGAAACACCCGCGAGGAGCAATTTCCTCCCAATTACCACTAGTTTCTCAATGCCGTTCCCTTGGGAGGCTTTATAAAGGGGCAATGGTGCCGGCTGATAATGTCAGGGGATCTGCACTATTAAATAAGCTCTGGAAATCCCCAAGGCTTAATGACAATGCTTTTCCTTTGAACTCCTAACTTCTTCTTCTTCTTTTTTTTAAAGCATTCTCCAGCTATTTCATTTTATTGTGTTCAGACCATCCTTTGACGCAAGTGGGACAAATATAGTCCCGTCTGTCCCTGCGAGAGCAGAGGAGGTAGTGCGGTGTCGTGGAGAAGAACGCGGGCTCTGGCGTCAGAACTGCTGCAGTCACTCTTGGCTCTGCCAATTAGCAGTTGTAATCCTGGGCCAGTGACTCGGCTTTTTTTGAGCCTCAGTTCCCTCTTCTGTGAAATAGGGGTTAAAAAGTACCTCCTTTGTGGCATTGTGGTAAAGCTCAAAGGGAATCATGAATGCAGGGGCAAAGCCTGGCACGTAGTAAGCATTCAATAAGTATTAGCTATTATTGTTGTTGTTGTTGTTGCTGTTGTTGTTGTTGTTATTGCAGACAGTCCAGGGATGGCAAAGGTAGATAAGCAATCATGGAGGGCTTCCAGGCAGAAGCACTATATTAGACATGGAGGCAGATACAAGAGCCAAGAAAATTGTCCTTGCTCTCCAGGACCTCACGACTAGGTTGGGAAAGGGGGACAAAATCAGGAGCAAGCAAAATAATAACGCCAACAATTAGAAAGGGATCTCCTATCAAAGATGTTTCAAGGGGGCATCAACACACAGGTGCACAGTGTAGGCACCGGCGTGAGCTCCACGGGGTCAGATGGGAACTGAGGACCAAGGAGAGGACCAAGCCCCAGGAGATGCTCAAGTGAACACATATATACATATACACGTTCAAATGTTCCGAGTGAGGACATTTGTTACAGACAGATGTGCTTTGAGAAGAGTCTTGCCAAATTCTCACGGGGAAGAAATGCCATGAAGTTAGCCTGGCTTAGAATTCAGGTCTGTCTGATGCCAAAGCTCCCGATCTTTCTGTGACATCCCAGTGCCTCCACTGATTTCTTCCTACATCTCCCCAGTTCTGAAGCATGGTGGGTGCAGAGGATGGAAGGGTGGGTAGATGGCATATGGTGGGTGGACGGCAGACAGAGGGTAGATGGTGGGTGGATGGACGATGAGGGATAGAGAGAAAGATGGCGGATGGAAGAAGGGGTGGGTGGTGGCCAGATAGATGTGGGGTAGACGGATGGGTGGCGAGCGGCTGGAGGAAAGGTAGGGGGCTAGATGGATGGGGGGATGGAGGAATGGCAGGTAGAAGGACAAAGACACAGATTTGCTTTATACGTAAAAGCTCAGGCAGTGTAACCTATAGATGAGACACTAACCCGGGGTGAAGTCCAGACGACGGAGCAACCAAGTATAGTCAGGTATTTAAGAGCCCAATTACTCCTTGTTACAATAACAACGACTCCGTGGTAGTTCATAAGTACTATAACTGAATACTTTCTATGTGCCAGAGCCTGGGCTAAGCCCTTGAGAGGGGTCATGTCACAAAATCCTGAGTTCATTGCTGTCATACCCCTACAGAAACGGGAGCTCTGAGAGGTACGTCGAGAGGTTGCACAGCAAGTAACAAGTCGGCAGACTCAGGACTCAGACTCAGGCTGCCGAAAACCCCAAATTTCTGTGTGTAACCACTGTGATGGGCCTTCTTTCACAGGAGAAGCATCAGAGCACCAGCTGGGGGTCAAGACATTTTCCCAGGGAAGAATACACCAGGGCCGAGTCTTAAAAGCCAGAAGAAGGAAGGGCTGTCGAGGCAGAAAGCGCAGGAAGCCTAGTGGCAAGGAGCCAAGACAAAGCCTACCTCCTGGGAGAGCGAAGCAGGAAAAGAGACGAGGCTGGCGATGTAGGCTGGGACCACGTCAAGGCGGGCCTCGAGTGCCATATCTAGAAAAATTAATAGTAATATTAATAGCAGAGTGCTATGAGTCAACCATTCTGCTAAGTACCTTCCCTTGTATTAGCTCATCTGATCTTCTTAAGTACGTGAGCTCAGTTGCTACTGTTTGCCCAATCTGCGGTTCAACATCTGAAAGACTAAGTCACTTACTGAAGGTCACGCAGCTAATAAGTGGCAGAGCCAAGCTTCGAACCCACATCTCTCTGACTCCAGTCCATGCTGGACTTCCCTGTGCAAGCTTGAACTTGATCCGTTCCAAGGGTTTGGACTTCCTCCTGTCCAATGGGAAGCCATTGGAAGTTTTGGAACAGGGGAATAACTTGATAAAATGGATGTCTTTGAAACATCTCCAACGATGTAAGTTGGACAGAGAAAGACAAAACTGGTCTCTCCTATAAGCCCACCATTGAGTGACCTCCCCTAAGCACCTCCACTCTGCCTAGACAACCTGGAGCTCACCTCCCAGCCCCTGGAGCCCGCTCACTGGATCGGAGACCAAGACGACGGCTTCTCTGTGGGACTGTAAGCAGGACCTGACTCTCACCGGGCCTCGAATTCCTGATAGGAAGGGGGTAGCTCCTCCATCTTTAAAAAAAAATCTCTCCAGCTCTGACATTATACCTCCCTCGGATGTCCTCTGGGGCTAGGCAGCTAAATGTGTCACTTTTAGCCACTCATAACAGCCTTGGGAAAGTTGACATCTGCATTCTTTCCCCGCCACCGTGAAATTCCAATGGCTCTTCCTCCCAACATAAAAGAGTTATTTTGGGCCACGGTTCAATATAAAGCTTTGTTCTCTCAGCCCTCGTGTGTCATCACCAGCTTGTCGCTACAGAATCCCCTTCAAGACACCTTCGCCTTCCGGAGCCACTAACTCCAAGGGGGAAGCTATTTATAAGCCTCTGACGGTGCGTAATTGCTGATTGCGTCTGGCTGAAGAGTTGTCAACAAGTAGCATTACGCTGGAGACTGCCTTTCTTAATACCAGCAGATGTGTCAACTGTCACTTTGTTGAGACTCTGGGGAAGGTCTGCATTCCATTTAAATGCAGCCCAAGAACTCAATGGAGGTGGTGGGAGGGGTTGTAAACCAAATGGTGGACACGCCCACTGGCCTGGGCCCAGAGGCGTAATCGGAGAGACCTGGCGCTCTTAGTCCTGGATGGAAGTCCTTGGTCCTCGATGAGCCGGGAGCACTATATTGTGGTATCCAGAGGTGTGGGCTTGGAGCCAGACTGCCTGGGTTCAAAGCTTAGCTCTGCTTCTTAGAGGGGCTACAACCTTGAGGGAGTTGCCCAACATCTCCGTGCCTCACGTTCCCCACGTGGAAAATGGGGATGTTGTGGGTTTAAGTGAGTTATGGTGTGTGAAGTCGTAACAGTACAAGCACATTGTAATAGTTCGACAAAATGTGGGAGGTTGTCGTTATTAGTATTAGTATTCCAGGCATAGGGGGAGCCCCCGCTGGCCTGAAGAAATAAGGAGAACACAAGGCAGTGGTCCTCAAAGAGCGGTCCCCGGCTTTACGAGAGAACTTGTTAGAAATGCAAATTCTCAGACCCCACCCGGACCCACTGAAGCAGACTCTCTCAGGGTAGAGCCACAAATCTGAGTTTTAAGAAACCCCCTGTGTGACACTGATACACAATGACATCGGGATAACATCCCTCCCTTTTTCCTAACTGGCCATCCCCTAAGATGAATGAAAATGGCAATATTTGCTGTGTGATTTAGGGCAGGCCTTTTCCTTTGCCTGGGCCCTTGTCTCCACGGTGAAATGTGAAAATACAGGGCTGGCGTGGGGAGTTGATGATATTAGGACTATGACAAGCCTGAATGACCTCTCCCACCTCTGTTTTGTCTTTGCAGGTGGCCTAAGGAAAATGTCCTCGGGACAAAGGGCAGGCCCCAGCTGATCCCACAGTTTGGTTCACTGGCTTTGGAAACATGCAGAGAAGAGAAGTGAAGAGAAAATCCAACAGAGATGAGTGTCTGGGTGGCTCTCAGCAGGCGGCTTCCTCATCTCTGGGATCCAGTTCCTCCCAGCCATTGATAAACATGGCAGCCAAGGGCCTTTCATCCAGATGACTGGGGGAAGAGGAATGGCTTCCAAATGATTAAGACTCAGATCCTGGGGGCGCCTGGGTGGCTCAGTGGGTTAAAGCCTCTGCCTTCGGCTCAGGTCATGATCTCAGGGTCCTGGGATCGAGCCCCACTTTGGGCTCTCTACTCAGCAGGGAGCCTGCTTCCTCCTCTCTCTCTGCCTGCCTCTCTGCCTACTTGTGATCTCTCTCTCTCTCTCTCTCTGTCAAATAAATAAATAAAATCTTAAAAAAAAAAAAAAGACTCAGATCCTGGTTCCAGCTGAGTGATACGTGCAACTTGTTGCACCTCCCTGAGCCTTTCTGTAAGACAAAAATTATCATCCCTCCGTTCAGGTGGTGGACACAAGGAAATGAGATCTCTGACCAAGAGACCCTTCTCAAGCACTTTCCAGATAGAGTGGGGACAAGACAGATGGACGCCTGCCCTTGCGAGCGGATGTTCCAAAGAGGGAGAGAAATTCAGCATCCAATTGCCAGGCTAATTACCTTACTTCAGCAGTGATCCATACCTGGTGGCAGAAGTGGGACTCACTCTGATGCATGAGCTTCGGGACAGGCGAGGAAATGGTAACATTTGCTCTGAGAGCAGGAACTCCGCAGGCAAAATTCCAGAACCTTGAAGTCCGCCTTGAGAATGTTGAGCACTAAGAAGAAATGAAAGGATTTTTAACCTGGGGCATGAAGTGATCAAATCTGAGTTTTTTTGAAGAACCCTCTTATTTAAAAAAAAAAAAAAAAAGACGATACCAAGTGCTGATGAGGAAGTGAAGCAACTGGAACTCTCTGGTGGGAATTGCTGGCGGGAATGGAAAATGGTACAACACCTTTGGGGAGGTTTGGCAATTTTGTATAAAATTAAAAATACTTTTGTTACCATCTAATCCAGCAGTCCCATATTTAGGTATTTACCCTGGTGAAATGAGCCATAGGTTCACACGCACACACACACAAACATTGGAGGCCGATGTCCATAGCCGCTCTATACAAAATCACGAAAACCCGGGAACAATCTGGATGCCCCCTGACTGCTCAAGGGAGAAACCAAATACCCACTGCTACACAGCAAAAAGAAACAAATCACAAGTACATGCAGCGACATGGCTGGGTCTCCCGAGAACGAGGCCGTGGGAGAGAAGACTGGCGAGCACCCACTGTATCGTCGCATTCACATGCTATTTGAGACGAGCCGAAGCTCCAGATAGAAACAGATCTGTGGTTGCCAAGGGAGAGGGGGAGGGAGGGCTTGATTGTAAAGGGGCACGGGGAGACTTTGGGGGGGAGGTCATGGAACTGCTCTATATACCTCGATTAAAGTGACGGTTACCGGACCATGTCTGTTTGTCAAAACTCACAAAACTGTACACGAAAAAGAGGGAATTCTACTGTGTGTGAATTATGCTTTTTCTAAAAAAAAAAAAAAAAAAAGTGTTCCAGAAAGGAGGATAGTTAGGGCTGGGGGACCATTAGAAGGCTTTTATGTGTCCAGGATAAGAGATGACAAGTCTGTGGTCAGGGTGGGGCAGTAGGCATAGAGAAGCAGGCAGATTTGAGAATGGTCCGGAGGTGAGTATGTGCATAAAGTGCCCCATGGCATAAGGACGGGCACCTTACCTCTCTTGGTGTCATTTACATGATCCATATGTATACATAGACAGCTTTCATATATATATATCTGCAACTCCCGCCAGACACAGCATATTATGGCCATGAAGTGTCACAAGGGGCAGTGGTCAGGTGCAGGGACAGAGGCATCGCTGGGGACAGAGTGGAACAGAGATTCACAGGAGGACATCGGGGTCAGGTTGGAGTTGAGACACATCTGCGGTATGAACAGGGTCCTCAGTAATGGCGGCAGAGGCCTGTCCGTGAATAAAGAGACCAATGTACGGGTGACAGGTGATCCTGAAAGGTCTGCCCTGGGCTGCCATGAGCCCTCCCTGTACCTGCTTATGTATCCTTTCTCCTCTGAGCCTTTGAGCCTCAAAGCAGAGCCGTGAATCAGGATTCAAATCTCAGGTCTAATTATTTCCTTGGATGACATTACCCTGTCTCTCAAAACTTGGACATGGAGCGAGTCTTGTGCAGTAAGACCTGGGGTGGGACTCATGAGACCTGAATCATCATCCTGGTTCTGACTTTCTGACTCGGGGTGACTTATTTTCACTCTCTGGACTTTGACGTCTGTTTTTGGAAAATGAGCTGGTTGATCTCTAAGGACTCACCCAGCTTTTAGAATAAGTGAGTTCTACCCCAGAAGTCTTTATTTTGCCCATTCTAATTCCAAAATTACGTTAAAATATTTTACCAGGATGAACAGTGCAAGATAGAATGAACTGATTAGGAAATTGAGAGGGAGGCCAAGGGTAGGATTAGAGGCTTGTACTTTGCTAGAGATTAACTTTATCCTTGACCTTGGAGATTGAATTTATCTTTGAGATTGCTAGCAGCCAAAGCAAAGAAGCAACCAAGATTCATTAGATTAGGGTGTGCCTGGGTGTCTCAGTCGGTTAAATGTTAGACTCTTGGTTTTGGTTCAGGTCATGATCTCAGGGTCATGAGATCAAGCCCCATGTCGGGTTCTGCACTCTGCATGGAGTCTGCTTGTCCCTCTCTCTCTCTTCTCCCCCTGCTCGCTCTCGCTCTCTCCCTCCCTCTTGAATAAATACATAAAATCTTTTTTTAAAGATATATTAAATCAGAAGGTTGGATCAAAATTTCTGTGATGAAGTCTGTGATAGAATATTCTATATCTGCCCCATTCTAATGTAGTAGCTTCTAGCTACATGTGGCTATTGAGAACTTAAAATGGGGCTAGTGTGACTGAGGATGGGAGTTTTAAACCGTTACTTAATTTTAATTAGTAAAAATTGCAGAAGCCTCTAGCCACGGGTTTCATGCAGCTTTAGACAATTCACAGTGTTTTCTCGGCGTGCCAATTCTAAATTTACTGCCACGCTTCCACCCCTCATTGCCTGGTCTGCAATACTGAAGGCGGGCCTTGTAACTGTTTCTCCTTTGCCAGCTGGTACTATGTTAAGTTTTGTCACTAGCGGCGAGGGCAGGACCCTGAAGGAGGAAAGGGTTTCTCTTCTTGTTTCCAGCCCCCTCTCCCGGGTAGGCTTCCACAGCTCGCCCGACTTTTGCAGCCGGACTCTCGAAACACCTACGGCTTCTGCAGGTCCCAGCTCCTGCCACACACATGGCTTCTCCCGCGGCATCTGTGCCTTCTCCGGCGCCTGGCAGCTGCTCCAACCCTCGGCTTCTGGAGAGCAGGCACCAGCCCCTGCCGTGCGCCCAGAGACGAGCAGCTTTCCCCAGGATCTCTTCGGGTGCTACTGACCAAGTCCCTCCCTGTGAACAGCCCTCTGCTAGCATCCGCTTCTTGCGCAACTTTATAGGAAGTTCTAAAGCATGGCATCTCCCGGCACATGGCTCCCCATTGGGACCCCCGGGGGCAAATGTCCAGCAAATCCTGCACGTGCAGGACCTCGGAGACTCATCCACTATCCCATTGGCCCTCTCCAAGGTCTAGATCAGAACCCCGGGGCTGGGAGCCTTTCCCTAGGGCTCTCTCTTAGTCCCAAGGGCAGCACTACCCTCACAGTCTTGTATCTACTCTTCCGGTATTCTTCACAGTTCTTTCCTTCTCACTAGCCAATTCTTTGTTACTCCAATCTTCTCTCATAGTTAATTTTATATTAAACTTTCTCTGTTCCAGTTTCTGTGTAGTTTTTATCTCTTGATTGGACTCTGGCTGCAAGAGGAATCGTCTCCGGAGACAGACCTGTAAAAACGGGATCTGGGTGTTGGTGTGGTCATGCCCTTGGGCTTGAGAGCAATAATGAGCTCCTCGCCAATGGGGTGCAAGTGGTCCACTGCAAGCAGCGCTGGTTAACTAAGCTATCACCTGCGGTTGACTGTGATGAAGAGCCCACGAAACAAGCACCCGGGGAGCCCCGTGCGACGCTTCACTTGACTCACTTGGCCATAATGATGACGAGAATGGCTATAGTGTGGGATATATTCCTGAGCACACTGGAATGCTTACAGAGGAGAAAAATGCCAAGCTCAGTTCAACTGGTCTGAGAAGTTAAAAGGATAGAATTGAAGTGGGTTAAGAGTCTGACTCTTGATTTCAGCTCAAGTCACGATCTCAGGGTCATGGAATCCAGCCCCGTGTCAGACTCTACACTAGGCTTGAGATTCTCTCTCTCTCTCTCTCTCTCTCTCTCTCCTCTGCCCTTTCCACCTTAAAAAAAAAGACAAATGAATAGAAGTTAAAAGAATATTTTCTTTCCAGGGCGCCTGGGTGGCTCAGTTGGTTAAGCCTCTGCCTTCGGCTTGGGTCATGATCCCTGAGTCCTGGGATCAAGTCCCATATCGGGCTTCCCCTGCTCTGTGGGGAGCCTGCTTCTCCCTCTCCCTCTGCCTCTCCCCCTGCTTGTGCGCTCTCTCTCTCTCTCTCTCTGTAAAATAAATAAATAAAATCTAAAAAAAAAGAATATTTTCTTTCCTAAAGATATAAGGTTGATATGACTGAAAATAGAGAATTTAACTGTGTGAGTGGCTGAATATCAATAACAATTAAATTCACGGCTTCATTGAGTTGTTCATGGGAAACTGGATTGGGAAAGAATGGGATCATAAAATGCAAAAGGAAAACATCTGATTGAATCCAGATGAAACTGACAATCTTGAACCCCTACGTCATTCTGAGCACCCATTATCAGTGGCAGCAGCTTTTCTCCTGGTGTATTTGGACACTAGCACTTTTTTTTTCCTTGAGCCCTGTGATAACTTCATCTAAGGCAGATGCCTTGAGAGGATAGGCTCACTCTCCTCAAGACCCACCACGATCACCTCTAGTTGCCACTGAACCCATTACTGGGGTTAAATATTAGTATGCTTTATGGAGACAGATACACATGATGACTTTGGAGGAAACATCTTAAATGTCCAAGAATTACAAAATTATGCTAATACTTATCAGCAGAAATCTGGGATCATGCGTGGGTCTGGATTTGAAGAGTGTTAGACCAACGATGGTGGACCATAACACTACAGAGAGCAAATTCATTGATGTAGATGAACCTACTAGAGAATCCAGAATTATTTCGTTATCTCATACCCCTGGAGGTGTCCCTAACTGCTCACTTGGTGATTGACTGAAACTTGAACTCAACAGTGACCTACATTTAAGGAAATGGAGAGGACCCAGCCTGGATTTACATGCCTGGAATTATATGGAAGAGGAGACTGAAAGATGTGGGGACGTGGAAGCTTTGATTGGATTTGTCACATACAACTTGCACACCCATCCACCAACTGTGTTCCATGAGAACACCTGGAAAGCACTCCCTTGATTAAGGCATTGAGAAATACATCTGAGAAGGGAGCATCTATATTCTCGAAAGCTCTGTGGTTGCTCTTTCTGAACAATAGGGTTCAACTATAAGGAATGTCACCACTGACAGGGGCTCCCTGAGCTCAGTGAAAATCATGGGATCCTGAAGTAGAAGAGGACAGATGGCATTACTTAACTGCTAAAGATCAGGTGGGTAGATCTAATGGCGACAGGAATGTACCAATAACTAGATGTCTCAGTACACAAAGATCTTTGGAAATGGTTAACTGATTATGGAACCCTAGGGATGAAACAGATGGGCAACCTAGTAGGGAGCTGCCCGATTTGTATAACAGGAAAAGACTCTAGGTTTGGTAGCCAAAAATCTGACCCAGGGTCCAGAGTAAAGAGTCATGGCTCTCACCCAATTTTGAAGCTCAGGTCAATTCACACAGTAAGAGCCCTTTGACTGAAGGAGTGGTGGGGAACCCTTGAAGAATGGCTCCTCACCATTGCCTCAAATATGCACAGTAAATCTTCCTGTAGGAGTTCCCCCAAAGGACTGGCAGTCATTTCCTAGAGTGACCTTTTTAGGAGGAAAAAGGAAATTTCAGAGATAACTAGACACTGACTCTGAACTGATGCTTATTCCCGGAGGCCCAAAATACCACTGCAGCCCAAAGTGGGGGTTACAGCGTTCAAGCGGTAGAATCTTAGCTTGAGTCGGATTCACAGTAGACCCAGTTCATCCACAAATAACCCTGGAGGTCATTTTTCTGGTTTCTAAATTTATCATTTAAATAGACATACTTGGGTGCCCGGGTGGCTCAGTTGGTTAGGCGACTGCCTTCGGCTCAGGTCATGATCCTGCAGTCCTGGGATTGAGTCCCGCATCCGGCTCCAGGCTCGGCAAGGGGTCTGCTTCTCCCTCTGACCCTCCACTTCTCGTGCTTACTCTCTCTCAAATAAATAAATAAAATCTTTAAAAATAAATAAATAAATAGACATACTTGACAACAGGCAGGGTCCTCACACTGGCTCTTGGACCAATGGGAGGAGAATCGTTATGGTAGGAAAGATTGAGTAGAAACCCTTGGAACTTCTCCTCTTATTGCTGTGGCAAACCAGAAGTGATACCACCTCATTGGGGAAATTGCAAAGACCGATGTCACTTTCAAAGACTTGAAAAAAGGAGGGATGGTGATACCTATCACATATCCCGATTAACTCGCCAGTTTGACCTATGAGGACATCAGACAGATCTTGGGAAATGTGAACTCATAAACGTGACCAATGATGCTCCCCACTGAAGTTGCCATTCCATATTTAGTCTCTTTAACTGGAACACATCAACACAGCCCCAGGCACTTAGTGGGCAGCTACTGGATTGACTTAGTGGGCAGCTACTGGATTGTCTAAGGCCTCCCCAGACCCCAGGTCAATGTGTACGAACAGTTAGAAACAGTTCACTTTACTTAACAGGGATAATAGACTACCTTCCCAGTTGTGCTCCATGAATACATCGATTCTGCTCTCTGCCATAAACAATGATCTGTAGAGATCTTAATTATCGTGATGTTCCATAAAATGTCATGCCGAGTCGCCGCATTGACGACATTTCGCTAATTGGATCTGAGCTCTTTTACTCTTCTCATATTTTTGTTTAATATGCAAGTTTTTGAAACTCAATCTTACAATTTGGTCTTCCGATAACAATATTCAGTGGGACCGTGACTGAACCAGGGAACAATTAATAAAGCTAGCACTGGGTACAATGCCTATTGGGGATGGTGCTTCTCCTCTTTTGGGAGACAGGGTGAGAACTTCTTCATGTGTAATCAGGAGAACTCTATCTTATTAGATGGGAAGTTTAATCCCATTGGGGATTTCTGCGACACGGTGTAGAACCCACACCTCAGGGTTATCCCCCTCCTCGAGGGTCAACACAGATAGACTATTTATGGGCAAATTCCTACGAGTCAGTGGCTGAAAGCTCCTGGGGATCACTGATGCTAAAGCACCTCTCGACTACCAGGCCAATGGCAACAGGAAGTGCCTGGGCAAAGAAAGGCAGGGGCCCGCTGTTGGAAGGGGTGGTAAGGGCGGGGGGATGCACGTGAGGCCCTGATAGGGGCTGCTCCTCTGCAGTTTCCTTCTCTCCAAACCAGGGAGCAGAGGGGCACCTGGGAGGCTCAGTTGATTAATCGTCGACTCTTGATTTCAGCTCAGGTCGTGATCTCAGAGTCCTGAGATGGAGCCCTGCATTGGGCTCTGCACTCAGCAGGGAGCCTGCTTGAGATTCTCTCTCTCTCTTTCCCTCTGCCCCTACCCCTCTCAAAAAAAAATGTATAAAACAGTGACATCTGGGTGGCTCAGCTGGTTAAGTGGCTGCCTTCGGCTCAGGTCCTGATCCTAAGCTCCTGGGATCCAGTCCCACATCTGACTTGCGAGCTCCGAGAGTTACTCTTCATCACTCGGGGGCCCTGAATTGCTGGGAGAACTAGGAGAGACGGTGTAGAGAGAGCAGCTGACAACGAGTCCAGGCTCAACGTGAGTTCCTCTGCTCTCCCTTTTCCTTTTAGTAACTGCGTCCCTGAATCCAGGACTCCCTCGGTGCCTGTGCGGTACGGGTGTTACCATCCTATCCAGAAGAGGAAACAGAGGCTGGGAGGGTTTAAGTCACCTCCCCCAGGTCGCTGACTGCCTGACTCCAGAGCCCTGGCTCTTAACCTCCAGGTAGCGCCACTCGGCCAAGGACTGGCTGGCTTCTGACGTGCTGGCCAACGGTGCCCATTGAGGAGCATGGGTACCAGATGTCTCGGAAGCATCCGCCCTCGCCAGACGTGACCCAGATTAGCTCTGGGAGAAGCCGCTGCCGGGAACGGGCCTGCCTGCTGCTTCTCTTCCTTCGTAATTGGTGTCCCACCAACACAGCTCAGGTGGGTGGAAGAAAGTCTCCTTTCTACCTGCCCCAAGCTTTGTCCTCTTCTGCCCACGCGCGCCTCCCAAGTGTCACATAGCCTCGCCTTCTGAGGGCTTCCTTCGGGGGATTAATTTGGAGTCTAGGCCAGGCTCTTTGTTCTGTCAACCAGAAGACACCGACATCCTGCCCACTTTCTACCTTTCCTCCTGGGAAGGCCCAGGCTGCCACCGCTCACCTCTTCCTCTCTGGGCTCGCAGTCTCGCGGAGGCAGACTGGGCACGTGCTTGGGGCACCAGCGCAGAAAGGCACCGGGAAAGGCGGTGATAGGTGCAAACCAACGCAGTGACCAGGAAAATGGTTCCTACATTTGGGGTGTGCTTCTCACATCAAGGATTGGCTCGTTCGACTCCGTATCCCGCCCCTGCGCCTACTTCACCACATGCTGGTGGCTGGCGGGCCCGAGTCTACAGACCTGGCCCTTGAGGAACTTGATTTCCAAAAATGGCCGCGCTGTGTGGAAGTGAGAAGAAGTGACGTGGAGAATGTTCTTCCCCCTTCCGCGTTAACAAGCGTGTTCTTGGAGCATTCTTTGTTTCCTTGCCGCGGTGACAGCAGAGGTCCAGTGATGGGAGCCTCACTCTGTTTTACTGAGAGGAAGGTCCTGGGACATCCGTTTGGTTGCTTTCAATCAAGGCAGAGGCCATGGGGCCCCAGAGCCAAGGGCGGTCTCGGTTTCCAGATCTATGCATCTCAGCTGAGGCAACGTGGGCTTGGAGCCAGCGACCGAGACACAGACTTCCTGAATCTTCGTCTTCCTCATCATAAAAGCTCCTTTGGTGGACCAATCCTAGCGGCACATTCTGGGAGACATTCCTGGAGGTTCTGCCTACATCTGGGAGGCAGAATGTACAGCTTACTTCCCTGCACTCGTGGGCAGACGCATGGTCTTCCGCAGATGGCCACAGAAGCCTCTAGATACCCTCTGACAATTGTGGGGCCTACAGGCAATTGTGGAGCTCCAGGCCACACACGTCTCATACTGAAAGGGGCTCCGGAAAACACACACATGACCTCATTTGATTTTCGCAGCCACCCTATGAAAAAGAGGTTGTTCATAATCCCACCTTACAGATAAGTAAGTAGAGGCTAAATAGTCACCCCAGGCCACAGGTCTATGTGACTGCAGAGCTCCTGTTCACTTTCTCCAATTCCCGACATCCTGCCCCGCTCACCTCCACCCCTCCTTGGCAAAGGAGAGAGGGTAGCAGGTGCAGGAGAGGAGAGAGCTGGGCAGAAAGGACGGAGAGAATGCCGGGAGCCAGACAGTGGTCAAAGCACAAACCATCCTTGGAATGTTAGAAAGTTCTCTTGGAAAGTCCTTCTGAGCCTGAGGCACATTCTCCTAAAGCACTTTCGTAATTGGAAAAATCCGGTGTCCGTGAGGATGGAATTGAACGTGTGGGAACAGCCCAAGGACACGGGGTAGTGGAGCTCCAGAGTAAGGAAGGGTCAAGCTAGGGGACCCCATCAGAGGTCAGAGCCAGGCGGCATCACAGAGACACAGGCCCCGGGGGGGGGGGGGGCAGTCAACATTGTCAGGACCGTGGTAGCTTCAAGGGAGGAACCCGGAGACTAAGTGTTCCGCTCATTAGCTGTGCAGCCCTGGGGGAGTGACTTCACCTCCCTGACACTCGGCCTCCTCATCGGCCCTGTACCCGAGAGGCAGAGCATTACAGGGGTTAGGACTGCTGGCTCTCAAATCCGACAGCTGAGTCCTTGGCTTTGTCACTAGTTGCGTGGTTTCTCTGTGCGTGTTTCCACATCTGTGAAACTAGGATGAATCTACCAAGGAAATAGCATCACTGGGACAATTAAATGAATTGGCATAGGAAAAAGGATTTTGAACGGCACCGGGCATATAGCAAATACCGAATACACGTCAGCTGTTGTTTTTCTTACCTAAGAGGGAAGTGTGAAGGTTAAAGGAGACAGTATGGGGGTGTCTGGGGGGCTCAGTCGGTTACACGTCTGCCTTTGGCTCAGGTCCTGATCCCAGAGTCCTGGGACTGAGCCCTGGCTCAGACTCCCTGCTCAGTCTGCTTCTTCCTCTCCCTCTGCCTGCGGCTCCCCCTGCTTGTGCTTTCTCTCTGTCAAATAAATACATAAAATCTTAAAAAAAAAAAAAAAGAGACAGTGTGTATGTAAGGTTTCATATATACTTTGCCTTAGAAGATCAGCTCAGAAAGTGGCATTATTCTTGTTATCTAATACTGCATTTAAAAAAAACATTCCAGGGGCGCCTGGGTGGCTCAGTTGGTTAAGCAACTGCCTTAGGCTCGGGTCATGATCCCGGAGTCCTGAGATCGAGTCCCACATCGGGCTCCAAGCTCCATGGGGAGTCCGCTTCTCACTCTGACCTTCTCCCTTCTCATGCTCTCTCTCACTCTCTCTCTTTCCTAATAAATAAATAAATAAATAAATAAATAAATAAATAAATAAATAAATAAATAAAATCTTAAAAAAAAAAATTCCAAAGCGTAGTGGCTTAAAATAACAATGATCAATTACCCTGCTCACAAATCTGTGATCTGGGCAGGCTAAATGAGCCAGGGTTGGCTCATCTCTGCTCCGTGCAACATCAGCTGGGGAGGTTAGAGGGGGGCTGACAGATTCACCTCCAAGATGGTTCACTCCCATGGGTAGCCCGTGGGCGTTAGCTGATGGCTAAGAATTCAGCTGGGGCTACAGACCAATGGCCTAGGTCATCTCTCCCTGGCTTCTCCATGCGGCTGCTTGGGCTTCCTCACAGCCTGGCGGCCAGTTTGTCCGAGCAAGCGATCCCAGAGACGCAAGGTGGAGCTTCCAGTCTCTAAAGGTGTTGGCCTGGAAACGGGCTCAACTTCACTTCGGCTATATTGTCAGTCGAGCCTGCCCTGAGCCTGTCCAGTCTCAAGGGAGGTGACAAAGATTCCTCCTCTTGAATGGAAAGAATGTCAAAGAATTTGCAGCCATCTTTAATGGAGGTAATTTGTGTTTTCACTCCAGGTACTGGTCCCAGGGCCAAATACACAGAAGTAGGTGAGTAAGCTCTTTGTTCCCAAACCACACCCCAGCCGAGTAGTAGATGATCAAAGCGGGTAAGAGGGACCCCCTCCAAACTAGATAAGTCCTATTTGTTATTCCAGATTCAGTAGAAGAGAGTCTGTGAGTCTCTCCTCTCCCAAGATCCCTGGATCAAGTGCCTACTCTGCCTCCCAAGAATCCCTGCTTCCCTCTCCCTGGAGCTGGTTGGGGAGCCGGTGGTTGTATTCAGGGTTGCAAGTCAGAATGGTGAAGCACACAGGCTGTGGAGCTTTTGGGTAGCTTCCTAAGCTCCTTCAGCCTTACGTATCTCATCCGGAAAATGGGCACGAGACACCCTACATCACAAGGCCGTTCTGAGGCTTAACTGAGGTCATGAGTAGGTAGGGTGCAAGGAAATCAACAAGTGACCCATCGGGCTCATTTTTTTTTTTTTAATGTGGCATATTTTTCATTTCAGAAACAGATTTCCTCTTTCTCTCCAACTCCCCACCCTACTACCTACTAGGTTGTGGCGAGTAGGCAGGAGTCAGGAGACTTGAAATAACCCATTAAAAGTAAGCTTTCCTAAGATAGATAGGTAGTACAGATATAAGTACAGCTATAGATAGATGGTATAGTATATAGAGATAGTATTATTCCAACTATGTGAAAAGATAGAGACTAGAGGAAATGTGCAAGATATTAACAGTGGTTGACTCTGGAGGCTGAGAGTGTGGCTGATTTCTGATTTTTTTTTCCCCTGGTTCTCCTTTATAACTTTTTTGTGTGCACCACCCCCACATCTTAGCAGTCTCTGTGTTACCTTTTAATAAAGACATTCATATGAAATGAATAGATATGTGATAGCACCCTTCCCACGCACCCCCACACATCCTCCCACACAAACCTGTCTTTCCACAGAGCAGGCTTTGCCCAGGATGATGCCATCAGACCTTTGGGCCAACAAGTCTTCCTTGAACTGGAGTAGACCACGCATCGGGGGGCACCGAGCATCCCTGCCCCTCGCCCACGGAACTGCCAGTAGCGCTCCCCAGTGTCAACGAAGAACGCCCTCGCGTTATGCAGAAAAAATGATCTTGTTTTGCAGAGATGTATTTGGGGTGAAATGTCAGGATATTTGTAATTTAGTTTCAACTACAAAAAAATGGATAAAACAATTATGTGGAACAAACATAACAATCGAGAAATCTAGGCCACGGATATACGGGCATGGGTTCAATTACTCTTCTTACGTTTCTGCCTGAACGTTTTCATAATCAAAAAGTGGAAGGGGGGCGCCTGGGTGGCTCAGTTGGTTAAGCGACTGCCTTCGGCTCAGGTCATGATCCCGGAGTCCCGGGATCAAGTCCCATATCGGACTCCCGGCTCTGCGGGAAGTCTGCTTCTCCCTCTGACCTTCTCTCCTCTCATTCTCAGGCTCTCTCTCTAATAAAAAAAAAAAAAAAAAGTGGAAGGGAACGCCCCCCTTCCCCATTTTCCACATGCTCCCAATGGGTGTGGTACTACCCCTTGTTGAAAAACCTCTGGCCACGTTTTGTACCAGCCTCTTCTTCATAGATGGTAATCTGGTTTAGACAAAAAGCCCTAGAGCGCTCTTTCTTCGGTCTTCAAATGTTTCCATCGAGGAAGGGGGGTAGGGGGGCTGTCCTCATGGTAATGGAAAGAAGGGACCCTTGTCTGGTCCACTAGGGCCTTACTGGCTCCATGAGGTGCCCCTGGCCCTGCCTGGTCAGTGGCGCCTCGATGGCATGAGCTGAAACTAGCGATCTATTCCCACTGGCACAGACTTGATGCCTCCGTCTCTTCTGGGCCCCTGCATGGCTCGGAGACTCAGCTGCACCCTCCATGCGCCCCTGCCTCAGTGTGCCACATGGCCGCTCTCCAGGCTCATCCATTCCTCCCTGGGGGCACCTAGGGATCTCTGAGGCTCTCCCGTGCCGTGCCCACCCTGAGATGATCCCCAACACAGGGCACAACACTGGAATGGGATAAGAGGCAGTAACGGGGAAGCCCAACCATCCACCCATATCATCTTCGTACTCAGCATTTTATAAATTTCATGAACAAGCGCCCATCAGTCACACACCCTTTCTGAGTGCCTACGCTGTGCCAGGCCCTGTGCAAAGGGTCTGGGGCCCCCACCCCACAGCATACACACAGCAGGTGTCTTCTGATGTGTGAAAAGGCAAACAGATCATGCTGCAGCCACACAAGTGAATATCAAGCAGATGCTACAAAGAATAAAAGGAATTGATATGTACCGATAAGGAAAGATATCCAAGCAATGTCATTCAAAGGAAAGGCAAGTTTCAGTATAATAGGTGGGTAGGCTTGGAGCCCTTTCCCATGGGAAAAGAAAAATGTATACTAATGAGAACTGAAAGCAACCCTCTTTTCTGTCCCTGCATTAAATAATACTGCGGCCAAGACATAATTGAGTTGCTTGCTCTAGGAAATACCTGCTCTCAGAAGATAAGACAGAACCAACCATATGCCTTACTGAACGGGAAACAAAATTTGCTCATCTGGACTCACTTCAAGTCCCCTGCCTCTCTAGGCCCATAATCCAAAGCTCTTAGTTCATAAATTTTGCCCAGTCTCAACGAGCTACCTGCCTTATATGACCCACCTTAATGAGTTCCCCACTTGCATGATCAGCGCCGCCTTTCACGCCCCCGCAGTCTCCTTCCTTAATGTCTTCACTTGCCCAGGCCACTAAGGCTTGCTGCAGGTGGTGCTCTCCCTTTCTGCAGGAAGTTGGATACACTTAGCTTTGTCTGATCAACACGTTCTTCTGCTGGTCTTTTAGGGAATCAACGTTCAAGAACTTATTAATTACTATGTGCTAGGGGCTGAGCTGGAGGTTTGGTACACTATTCTCACTCTGCGCGACGTTTAGTATCGCTGTTCCCATTTTACAAGTGAAGAAAGTAAGAACCGGAATTTGAAGAACTTGCCCAATTTTACACGGGAAGTAAGTGACAGAGACTAACTCAAGATGTCTGACTCCAGAGCCCGAGAACCGAACCCCTGGCTATGACCTCTGTTCTAGCTATTATGACTATAGAACAAGTTGCTCAAAATCCCAGTGGCTTATTTTTTTTTTTTTTTTTTAATTTTGCTTACAGATCTTCAATTCGGGCCGGGCTTGGGAGAGATAAGGGCCTCTGCTCCACGCAGCATCAGCTGAAGTGGCTCAGACGCTGGAAGCTGGAATTATCTGGAAGCTCGTTCTTTCGCTTATCTGGCAATGGATGCTGACCGTCAGCTGGGACCTCAGCTGGGCAGTTAGCCATCACACTTGTGTGAGGCCTCTTCCTGTGACCAGGGCTCCCGCATAATGTGATGGCTGGCTTCCCAGAGCAAGCATCCCAGGGAAAGAGATTTCCAGGTAAAGCCGTATTGCCTTTTATAACCTTTCTTGCCTTGGAAGTCGGGCAGTGTCCCTTCTGACGCATTCTATCTGTCAAGGCGATCACAGAGCCCTCTCCAGATCCCAGGGGAGGGGAAATAGACCTGCCTAGGAATGGGGAGTGGCAATGTCTGGAAGAGTAGAGGGGACCAGAAATATCGATGTGGTCATTTTTGGAAACACAATCTTCCACAGACCCATATACGCGGTGTGCACGCATATAAAACCTGAAATATTATGTAACAAATAGTTAGCTAAGGTTATTCCAAAGCTATTAGGGCATTTTTTTTTTTTTAATTTTCTATGCTGTTTGGATTTTTGTAATAGATGTGTAGAACCCTAGGGCAACATATTTTTCAAAGTCTTGTGTCCAATCTCAAGAAGTTCATGCTGAAGGTGAGTATATATAATGACCATTGGCTCTTTCGTCTCCTATACCCATTTTCTGCCTCCTGCTGCTCTACTTTGTGCCTCCAAAGGATTACCTCTACAGATGGTATCGCCTGGATTCCTTCCCCCTCTGTCTTCTGGTTGGGTTGATTGCATGGGAGCTGAAGTCAGAGGGTGCAGGGAGAGAGAGGCACGTATCTATTCTCCCCTCCCCACCTGCCTATGGTTCTCATGATGGTCATGTTCCCCTACAGCCCAGGGCATGTGTTGGGGAGTCCCTCTTCCATAGCTATAGGTCTCACTGGATTCCAGTAACAATTCCTTCATCTCCCTTCTTCCGAGATAATGGCTTGCCTCTGTGGCTAGTCCCTGAGACACCTCAACATCCCTTATGGATTTCCTTAATCCTCTCTATTCCTCTATAATTGTCTCTTCATTAAAGTCTCTTCAGTTAAGCCCTTTAAGTGTGCTCTCTGCTCCCTACCAAGCCCCAGTCCCTGACTGATCCAGTAAGACACTGATGGAGACAAACACGCAAACAAAGACATTACCGTGTACTGACTGCTTTGAAAGGCATGTATAGGAAAAGAACATCTTTTATTTTTATTTTAATTTTTTTTAGGGACAGACAGAGAGCATGAGCAGGGGAGAGGGAGAGAGAAAGAAGCCCAAGCATACTCCATGCCCAGCGTGGAGCGTAATGCGGGGCTCGATATCGTGACCCCAAGACTATGACCCAAATCAAAATCAACAGTCAGATGCTCAACGGACTGAGACACCCTGGCACCCCAGGAAAAGAAGATCTAGGTTTTAAAGGGAAGAGTCAGAGAAGTCTTCCCAAAGAAAATGATTGTTAAATTGAGACAAAAAAGATGAGCCAGTGTTCACTAGTTTGTGAAAAAGAGAAGAACTTTCCAACCTCATGAGGTTTCCAGGGATAAGGAAATGGGCCAAGAGAGGTTAGGTGACTTACTTGTGGCCACATAGGATGTATGTGTGGCCACAGAAACTCAAGCCATCTGCTTAATCCATCACACTACAGGACAAGTTTATATTTTATATCAGTTGAGACATTTTTGGCTGCAAACAACCAGGAAAAAAAATTACTTAAGCATTAAGGAAAATATTTATATAATAGATTTATATAAATCTTGTATTTATATAATAGATTTATATAAATCCTGTTACATAATAACAAGAAGACCAAGGTAAGGTAACTCCAGGGCTGATTAAATGAAATCAAATGTTCAACAAAGTCATCCAGATCTAAATAGAGGAATAAAGATCTAAATAGAGGAATACACCATGGATTGGAAGACTGAATATTGCTAAATCAATCCTCTTTCAATCGACTTATAGATTTAATATAACCACAATCAAATTCCCACAAAGTTTATGTGTGGAAATCAAGCTAATTCTACAATCTATATGGTAATACACAAGAGCAGCCTAGACTCTATTGAAGAAAAACATACATTACCAGATATCAACACTTAATATTAAGCCATAGTAATTAAGTCAGTGTGGTATTGGTACAAGGATAGACAAATAGACCAGTGGAACAGAACTGAGGTTCCAGAAATGGAACCAAACATGTATGTTCATTTTATTTCCAACAAGGATTCTGTGGCACTGAAGAAATGTGATAGCCATACAGAACATAGGCATGGGGGAAAAATGAATCTTTGCCTCAAACCATATATAGAAATTATTGTGATATATAGATCACAGACATAAATGTAAAGGTTAAAAAGAATCAAGCTTCTCAAGGAAAATAGAGAAAAATATCTTCGCGATCTTAGGGAAAGGTAAATATCTCTGAAACTGAGCACACACACAAAAAAAAACAAAACAGAGCAAAACAAAACAAAAAACCCTATGCTGAAAACATTGATAATTTAGACTTCATTAAATATAAGAACTTATATTCACCAGAAGACATTACTGAGGAAGGGAAGAGGCAATCTACAGACTGGGAGAAGATATTTGCATTCCATATATCTGGCAAAGAACTTCTATTCAGACTATAAATGAACACCTGCAAATCAATAAGTAAAAGACAAAACAACTCACTTTTAAGAAGGGAAAGAGACTTGAACAGGCACCTCTTAGAAGAGGAAATGAAAGACCAAAATGCACTGGAAAAACTCATCAGAGAAATTCAAACTAAAACTACAATGGGGTACCACTACTCACCCACCAGAATGGACAAGAGTATTATTTTTTAAGATTATTTATTTATTTGAGAGAGAAAGAGAGTGAGAGAGAGCATGAGCAGGGAGAAGGTCTGAGGGAGAAGCAGACCCCCCACGGAGCTGGGAGCCTGATGTGGGACTCCATCCAGGGACTCCGGGATCATGACCTGAGCTGAAGGCAGTCCCTTAACCAACTGAACCACCCAGGTGCCCCAGAATGGACAAAATTAAAGACTGGCTACAGCAAGTGTTGATGAGCACCTAGAACAATGGGAAATGTCGCACACTTCCAGTAGGAGTATAGGTTGGTTAAACCACTCTGGATACCAGCAGTATCTACTAACTAAATTGTTATTTATCCCACGACTCAGCAATTTCACTCCTAGATGTACAGTCAAGAGAAAGGAGGACACCCTTCCACACAAAGATGGGTACTTAGAATGTTTATTGCACCTTCTCCCCACCCCCATAAGAGCCAAAAGCTGGAAATAGCTGAAATGTCCAGCAGCAGGAAAC
>CM052811.1:96119869-96148385 GCA_028533885.1 Nasua narica | reverse complement strand
TCCTAGCTGTGTGATCTTGGGCAAGTAGCCTAACCTCTCTGTGCCTCATCTGTAAGACAGAAATAATAGCAGTACCTCTCAATAAATCAGTCTATGTAAGAAGTATTTGAACCGGTGCCTGGTAAGTGCTTCTTAAATGTTAAAACCATTACATTCACCAACAGAGAACTGTATTTATAAAAATGGCAGTTTTCCTCACAGCGCGGTGAGATTTTATCAGCAGCGAACTTGTCTTGCTCATCCAGATCCCCAACTCACACAGAGGGCCGAGTGCCCAGTAAATGTCGGCTGAATCGATAATGAGTCCTATAGAGAGAGGAAAGTGATGTGCAATGTTGGGGGCCCAGCATGGCACCTGGCTCCAAGTCATTGCAAAGGTCACCACTTGGAGGTGGATACCGAGAGTGCAGCCTCATTCCTCCCTGGCCAACTAATACTGAAAATAAAATCACAGTGCAACACAGCTGGGCAAAACTGTAGACTGGGATTGGTGCCACCACGATGGAAAACGGTAGGAAGGCTCCTCAATTAATTCATTAGAGACCTACCATAGGACCCAGCAAGTCCACTTCTGCGTGTTTATCCAAAGAAAGCTAAAACATGAACTCAAAAAGATACGTGCACCTCCGTGTTTGTGGTAGTGTTATTTAGAACAGTCAAGATATGGAAACAACCTGAGTGTCATGTCTGTCAATGGACAAATGGATAAAGAAAATGTGATACATGTATATATGAATATATGTATTTTATAGAGAGGAATATCCATATTATATAGAGGAATATCTATATTATATATGTTTTGTAGATAGATAGGAATATTACTCAACCATCAAAAGAATGAGATCTTGCCATTTGTGACAACATGGATGGAATCTGCAGGACTTAATGCTAAGTGAAAGGTCAGAAAGAGAAAGACAAATACTATATGATCTCACTTACACGGGGGAACCCAAAAAAAGAAAAAACAAAACCCCCCAGCAATCCAAGCTCACAGAGACAGAGAACAAATCAATGGTTGCCAGAATTGGGTGGGTAGGTGACATGAGTGAAGGGGGTCAAAGGTGCAAATTTTCCATTATAAAATAAATAAGTCATGGGGAGGTCATGCACAGCACGGTGCTGATAGTTGATAAACGTATTACATATTTGAAAGTTGGTAAGAGTAAACCTTGAAAGTTCTTAATCACAAGAAAAATAATTTTGTAACTACGTATGATGATAGACGTGAACTAGATTTATTGTGGTGATCATTTCACATACATTTCATAGACAAATAGTGAATTCTTATGTTGTACACCTGAAGCTAATATTATACGTCAATTAGATCTCAATTTAAAAAATAAGACTATGGGGCGCCCGGGTGGCTCAGTTATTAACTGTCTGCCTTCGGCTCAGGTCATGATCCCAGGGTCCTGGGATGGAGCCCTGCATCGGGCTCTCTGCTCGGCAGGGAGCCTGCTTCTCCCTCTCCCACTCCCCCTGCTTGTGTTCCCTCTTTCGCTATCTCTCTCCCTCTGTGTCAAATAAATAAATAAATATGTAAGTCTTAAATAAAAATAAAGCATTTTTTAAAAGACTGTAGACTGGATCTTTCTTTCTGTCTCCACACTGAGTTCCTTCCTGACAGGAACTGGCTGTAATCCATCTTGGCCCCCTCGCTGGCAAACAGTAGGAGCTCATTAGTACTCCCGGAGCAAATGAGCAATGAGGTGCAGTCTACATTATTGCGCATCGTTCTTTAACTGAATTTTATTGTTTTATTCATCTCTATAAAAAAGTACCTAAAAATTAATAACCAGGGATGTCTGGGTGGCTCAGTTGGGTTAAGCATCTGCCTTCGGCTCAAGTCATGATCCCAGGGTCCTGAGATCGAGTCCCACGTCGGGTTCCCTGCTCAGCCAGGAGCCTGTTTCTCCCTCTGCCTGCTGCTTCCCCTGCTTGTGCGTTCTCTCTCTCTCTCTGACAAATAAATAAATAAAATCTTCAAAAACATTAATAACCAAAAGACATACTTAAAAGTTTAAATTATACAAAAATGTTGAAAGTAGAAGAATCACCTGAAGGGAATTCTTCTGGGCATCTAGAGTATCATTTATCTAAACGTTCCTTTATGGATGCATGAAACTTACATGTAAGTACACATGGACTTATTATGTGATGGTTTCAGACCACGAATGCGATATGCCCGGATTTAAAATCAAGCTCCACCTTTTTAGTGGTAGGGCCTTGAGAAAATCACATAACCTCTCCATGCCTCAGTTTCTTTCTTTCTTTTTTTCTTCCTTTTTCTTTCTTTCTTTCTGTTTCTTTCTTTCTGAGAGAGAGCTTGGCAGAGGGAGAGGGAGAAGCAGACTCCCCGCTGAGCAGGAAGCACCACTTGGGGCTTGATCCCAGGACCCTGGGATCATAATCCCAGCCAAACAGAAGGCAGACAACCCAGACTGAGCCATCCGGGCGTCCCTGTGCCTCAGTTTCTATGGAAAAATGGAGATGATGAAGCCCTCCCTCTAGGCGTATTGGAATAATAAGTCTAAAAAGAGCACTTAAGCTGGTGACAAATACAGAAAAACAACTCAGTGAAGATTAGCAGTCATGAACTTACAAATATATATTAAGATAGAATATGAAGCCCCACTACAGATCCTAGTTTACATTTCCTTTTTTTTTTTTTTTAATGTAACAGCATGTTGTGACTAGTTCCGTGCTAGTTCAGAGCTAATTCCTTCTTTTTGCTGGCTACATTATATTCAAATGAGTATGTAGCTAATCCCGTCTCTGCTACCTGAGTATTTCTAATATTTTACTATTACAAATAACCACAATAAAAATTCTCATTGTACATATATTGCTCCACCCTTGGGGAAGTATTTCTATAGGAGAAGTTCTAGAAATGCAATCGCTGGATCCAAGGGTATAAATTTTTAACTATATGAATAAACAAGCGTTACCAAATTGCCTTCCTGAAAGGCTATATCCTTTACACTTTGATCATGGAGTATACTTTGTTGCCTTGTGGTTGTACACGCTTCGCCCAGATTCCCCAACCATTTCTTTTCAATGTCCCAGTCGTTAACAGCATCAGGGGACTTTGCCCTGCTACTTCTGCATTAT
Source organism: Nasua narica (assembly GCA_028533885.1). Taxonomy (NCBI): domain Eukaryota; kingdom Metazoa; phylum Chordata; class Mammalia; order Carnivora; family Procyonidae; genus Nasua; species Nasua narica. Next base: position 96,145,274 of record CM052811.1, on the reverse strand, counting down.
ATTCCCTTATCTTTCCCCCAAATCATAAACAACTCCTAAGACCCTAACAACCAATTTTCTGCAGAAAATGATCAGGTACATAGCCTGGCAGAGAAGTTTTCAACCATTCCCAGACCGGAGAGGAAGAAAGGTTGGAATTTCTGAGCCTTTTCGGTGGCCAATAGGAAGAACATGTGAAATTAGAACAATCCGTTAAGTTTGGGAAACAGGGTGCCGGTATCCACTTCCATCTTTGTTTTCTGTGACTTGGACCCTCGTTAAGGAGACGAGAGGCTGCCTTTGCAGAGTCTTGCTGGGGACCGGATGTCTCTAGTGCCTTCTCCCCAGGGTGTGATTGGTGTACTTAACTACTTGCAGCTCTTCTGATGCCTTTAGCTAATGTAGGACAACAGGTGGCATCGGAGCCGGAAGCTGAACAGCGCCACCAAGAGGACAGGCCGCTTTAGTGGTAGCTAAATCCCTCTCCACTTTCATTTTTAATTTCGATTTTAATCCAAGTAATAAATATACATAATGGTTAAGAGTTAGTTACTACTACAAACTAGATCCTATGACAAGGCTTATAAGAAGAATGCCACCTCCAAGTCTCATCCATGAAGCAAGAACTTATTTCGTGGTTGTCTCTTCAAACCTGATTATGGTGGCACTTCCAAGATTTTTTAATTTTAGGCTTTTCTATTAACTTACAGCAATGGAGAATAAGATCTTAGTTTTCCTCTCTCTCGCCTCTCTTTCTCTACACACACACTTACACACGCTCGCGCACGCGTGTGCACACACACACACACACACACACACCCTCTCCAATTTTCCCCAAATAATTACAGCATAATTTTTGGTTAAATCAATGTGCTGTTTTTACATTATAATGACAATGTAATATTATTTCTAGCTAAGTGTTGTAGTTTATGATGATTACAATGTTTTTCTTATAAATCGCTTTTGTTTTCTTGGCTTTAATAATCACTGTGTGTCTTATTTGGTTAGTTTTCTCTGTAATAGCTCCAATCCATCTCCCAATTTTTTGCCAGAACGCCAATTCTTTATAATGGCCTCAGCTTTGTGCTCAGTCTAGGGGCAGGCTAGGGTAATGCTGTGGTTCTCCAGGCGTGGTCGGTCCCGGTGCCAGCAAGAGTAACAGCTTTGCCTGGGACCTAGCTAAGAGATGCAAATGATAGAGCCCTGCCCAAGACTAACTGATGAGCCTCCACTCTGGGGCTGGGGTTCCGCCCTGGGCTTTTTTAACCAGCCCTCCAGGGGATGCCAGAGTGCAATCACGCTTGAGAACACCTATATAAGGGGGAAGAGCTTGGATACCCAAACCCAAGGCTGCCGGGGGTTCGGATCCCAGCTGCTGCACTCCTTTGCGATGGAACAGCTTCCAGGGCCCAATCTTCCCATTCACTAAATGGGGATAAACCATCTCTCCCGCATAGTTGTTGGGAGCTCCTGGGTGTTGGGGAACATAACCAGCTCCGGTTTTCCTAGGGGATGCCCCTCCTGGAGCCTAGTGAAACCGGAGGGGAGTGCAAGCTGGCTGCAGAGCCTCCCGGGGCCTTCCTGGGCCCCCTGCTCAGAATCTGCCCTCTGTCGAGGGCACCCACCTTGAGCCTCTTCCGGCACCCCCACAGCCCTCCAAAGTGAAGTCCCCTCCTCCACCCCCCCTTAGGAGCCTCACCTCCCCTGCCACGACCACCATGTCCAAGCATTCTGTCAGAGCCCCCTGCCACCCGGCCCACCCTCCCTCCTCACCTCCCACTCACTCTCTCCTAGCCTTCTAGAACCATCTTCTGCCCCTCCCAGCTTCCATTCCTTCCACACCCCTCCACTCCACCCACCCTTTCCCTCCTGGGCCAGAGCTCCCCCTTTGCCCACGGAACCACCCCCATGGCTGCCCCTGGGGCGTTCTCCTCCCCCTGAAATACTGGGATGGGCCGGGAGCATCCCCACTCTGCCTGCGTCCTCCCCCAGCAGTTCTCAGCTAAAAACGTCCGCGAGCCTCCGCTCTCCAGCTCCTTCCCTTTCTGTGGTGCTCAGTCTATCACAAAGGCTCGGGAACTCCCAAGTCCTCGCGGTGGCCCACAAGCTCCAGCCTCACCACTGGCCCACCACATCTCTCTCTCCCGATCTCCTGCTTCTCTTCCCCGTTCCCTGCGTTCCAGCCACACGGGCCTCCTTTGCACTGCTCTTCCCGAGGACACAAATGCTCTTCCAGCAGATAGGCATTTGGCAGACTCTTTCACCTCTATCAGGTCTCTGCCAAAGGCCACCTCCTTAGAGAGGTTTTCCCAAACCATCATTCTAAAATGGTACCTGCTCTGTCCCTTGCTGTCCCTTTACAAACCGCTTTAGTGTCCTGTGTACGACTGTTACTTGGGACCACATAATTCCATTATGTCTTTAAAAACCATTTTTTTTTACAGATTTTATTTATTTGACAGAAAGAGAGAGCGCGTACACAAGTGGGGGGAGAAGCTGAGGGAGAGGGAGAAGCAGGCTCCCCCCTAAGCAGGGAGCCCGATGCAGGGCTCGATCCCAGGACCCTGGGATCGTCATCCGAGCTGAAGGCAGATGCTTAACTGACTGAGCCACCCAGGCGCCCTCTAAGACGTCTTATGTTCTATGTCAGCTCCTCAAAAGCGGGGGCCTACTAGAAGGGCCTAGACCTCACGGCTGCCCCTCCCTTTTCCTTCATGTTTCCAGTCACTAAAGTTGGGTTCCAGTCACGTGTCTGGCACCACGTGAGGCCCAGGGGATATGGAGGCATGCGTGCCAACAGAGAAAGGTGTGGAAGAAGGCTTGCTGTAATTTTCACAGAAATGCTTACCCTGGGGAGGGCTGAGCAGGAAAGAGACCAAGAAGATGGGGTGCCTGGGTGGCTCAGTGGGTTAAAGCCTCTGCCTTCGGCTCAGGTCATGATCTCTGGATCCTGGGATGGAGCCTGAGTCGGGCTCTCTGCTCTGCAGGGAGCCTGATTCCCCACCCCTCCCGTCGCGCCCCGCCCCCCACCTCTCTGCCTACTTGTGATCTCTGTCTCTGTCAAATAAATAAATAAAATATTAAAAAAAAAAGAGAGAGAGAGAGAGTATGGGGTCTCAGTTCCAATCCTAGCTGGGCAACCTCCTCCCTTCTCAGTCTCTTCGTCAATAAAATGGAGCTAATGATAGTAACCACCTCACGGGATTGGCATGAGGGAACTTTGTTAACTCCTCCGACTGACAGACAACTTCAATAGCTGCTGGCAATTGGTTAGAAGAAGAAGAGGGTTCCTTCTGTAACTTCAGAAAAGCCAGAATAAAGAGGAAAAAAAAAATCAGTCAAGACATCAACAATGTTTCAAGCAGCCTGGCCCTTCTCACACACACAGAAGGATGTACCTTCCTCGTGGTTCTCCTAGAACTTCAGATTCAATTTCACTCTTAAGACTCAAGTGGGTGGCTCAGTGGGTTAAGCCTCTGCCTTCTGCTCAGGTCATGATCCCGGGGTCCTGGGATCAAGCCCCGCATTGGGCTCCCTGCTCAGCGGGAAGCCTGCTTCTCCCTCTCCCACCCTCCCCCTGCCTGTGTTCCCCCCTCACTGTCTCTCTCTCTCTCTCTGTTAAATAAATAAAAATCTTAATAAAAAAAAAAAAAAAGACTGAGCTGGGATAACTAGCTGGAAGGAAGACTCCATTGGCTTTTTCAACGTCTGAGGCCAGTAACGGCAGGAACCAGCAAGCCTTGCCTCAGCACCATGCAACCCTCAGGAAGCTCTGAGTAAAGAAACAAGTGTTCATGGCATGACAGAATTTGGGTTTGATTTTTCACCTTTTAAATCAACTTTATTGCAGTATAATCTCCATACGATAAAAGTCTATCGCCCAGAAAATGCTCTCGTGGCCCTCAGCTGTCAACTCCCGCCCCAGAGATAACCCACCGATACGTTTTCTGCTGCCACGGGTCAGAAATTGACTTTATATTAATGGAATCACACAGCATGGGCTCTTTTTAATCCATTTTTTTTTTACAGCTTTAACAAGGTAAAGCTGGGAAACTGACGTATGTAAATTGCACCTATTTAAAGTGTACCATTTGAAGTGATTTTCACATATTCCCCACCCCCGGAAACGATCACGAGATAATTTCAAGATAATAAACGTATCCTCAGCCCCCAAAAGTTTTCCTCACGTGCCTGCCTCCCAACCCCAACTGCTAATCTGCCTTCTGTCGCTGTAAATTAGTTGTGTTTTCAAGCACTGTAAAAGGAATCATGAGGTCCGTATTCTCCTATGCCTGGTTTCTTTCATGCAGCATGATTCCTTTATCTATTTACTTACTTACTTGCTTATTTATTTATTTATATATTTTTAAAGATTGTATTTACTTATTTGACAGGCAGATCACAAGTAGGTAGAGAGGCAGGCAGAGAGAGAGGGGGAAGCAGGCTCCCAGCTGAGCCTGAGATCGAGCGGGGCTCGATCCCAGGACCCTGAGATCATGACCTGAGCTGAAGGCAAGAGGCTTTAACCCACTGAGCCACCCAGGCGCCCCAACATGGTTACTTTAACTCAACCATGTTGTTATATTCCACTACCCCTTGGCCCTGGCAGCATCTGCCGGCATAGGAAGACCACGGTTCGGTTATCCGTGTACTACTTCCTGATGAACGTTAGAGTGTTTTCCAGTTTGGGACTCTTATGGAAAAAGCCACTATAAGCATTCTTATGAAAGGGGCTTTGTGAAGATAGATTTTCATGTACCCTGGGTAAATACCAAGGCGTGGAGATGCTGGGCCATAGGGCGGATGTTTATTTAACTTCATTAAAGAAACTGCCGAGCTTTTTTTTTTTTTTTCCCAAAGCGCTTGTGCCATTCTACACAGTCACCAACCGGCTAAAGTTGAACATCAAGCTTGTTCCTGTTTCGAGGCTTCTGTGCTTCTTCCTGCTTCCTTAATGCCTTACCACTAGTAAGTAATGGCTGGCTTCAGGTGCCCCACACCCCCAAATTCATATGTTGAATTCATAAGCCCCAGTACCTTGGAATGTAACATATTTGGAGGTATGTCCTTAAAGCGATGATTAAGGGGCGCACAGGTGGCTCAGTCGTTAAGCGGCTGCCTTTGGCTGGGGTCATGATCCCAGGGTCCTGGGATGGAGCCCCGCATCAGGCTCCCTGTTCAGCGAAGAGTCTGCTTCTCCCTCTCCTTCTGTGTGCTTGCTTGATCTCTCTCTCTCTTTCTTTCAAATAAACAAATCTTAAAAAAAAAAATGATTATGTTAACACGAGCCCATTAGGGTGGAGCCCTAATCCAATAGGACTTGTGTCCTTACAATAAGAGGAAAAGATACCCACACAGAGGGAAGACCTTGTGGGGACAGTCAGAAGGCAAACACCTTCAGGCCAAGAAGAGAGGTCTCAGGGGAGAAACTCAACCTGCCAACACTTTGATCTTGGACTTCTAGCCTTGAGAACTGTGAGAAAATGATTTTCTGTTAAGCCACTCGGTGTGTAATATTTTGTTATGGTGGCTCTAGCAATTCAACACAGAGGACTTCCCATCACCATTTTACAACCATTATAATAATAATTGATTCAGGCAAGAATCCTCAATGAACACTAAAACCAGTGGGCAGAGAGTGAGATGAAAAACAGGATAGTCTCAAAATATCTTCCCCCAAGATACTTATTAATTACAAAGGGAAAAACAACAACTTCTCAGTGGAGTACGCTGGCGGACATCATCTTAACCAAATGATCAAAGTTAAAATCACTAGTTTTGGGACAAACCAAGTCATGTGCCTTCTGATGTGATACACTCGGGCACAGCTTTCTCTCGGTGGCATTCCTACCAAAAAATGCATAACCTGAATCCAATCACGAGAAAATAATAGATTCAAATTAAGGACATCTACAAAATAACTCACCAGTACTCTTCAACAATGTCAAGGTCATGAAAGACAAAGGCTGAGGAACTAACTGCTTCTCCAGATTAAAGAAAACTAAAAAGACAGGACAGCTAAATGAAACCTACGATCCTGAACTGGATCCCGGGGAATGGCTACATTATTGGGACAATTAGCAAAGTTTAAATCTTAACGGTGTATTAAAAGAATGTCATCGTTAAAATTCCTGATTTTGATCATTACCCTGAGATTCTGCAAGAGAACGTCCAAGTTCTTAGGACATACATACAGGAGTACATCAGATAAAGGGGCATAACGTCTGGAAACCCAGTCTAAAATGATTTAGGGAAGAAAAGTATATGTACATATTATATACACATACATACACAAAGGAGACTATGGTAATGCAAACAAAGTAAAATATAACAATCTGTTATTTGGGTTAAAAGTATATCAGAATTCTTGTGTTCACTTTGGCAGCACATATACTAAAAATTGGAACCAGAGATTAGCACGGCCCCTGCTCAAGGATGACACGCAAATTCATGAAGAGTTCTAGAGCAAAAAAAGAAATCAGTGTAAGAGAATTCCTTACTATTCTTGTAACTTACATGTAAATTTAAAATTTTACCCCCCCCCAATTACAGATTTTCAATGCCCACACTATCAGAAGGGACCTGCTCCCAAACCCAAAGTGCTCTTTCACTCTTTTTCTCCATCATACTTAATCATGTCAAAAATTACTGTTTAGTCAATAGTATCTAACATTTACTGTGTGCAAGGCCCTGTCTTGTTTCAAGTGTATAACCACATCGACTCCTCCAATTACTGTTCTTCCCATCTTGCAGATGGGAACTATAAGACACGAGAAAGTTAATTAACTTGCACAAGATCACCGTATCACCTGCCTCCTCCACGGGCACAGACTCTCAACTACGGTAGACATTGTCTTGTTCACTGACCTTTTCCTCAGACTTAGAATAGTGCCTAGCACATTATGGGAATTCAATAAATACTAACAGATTCAGTTTAAAAACAACGGGTACCTACTAGGCATTGGAGTGCAAAGCAGTGAACAAAATAGCACTTTCAGCCTTGCACCCAATTAGCCACTCACATATATTCTTACATATAGAATATATGTAATTCTTACATATGCACTTACAAATAGCCACTTACATATATACATATATATACGTAGCCACTCTTAATATATGTATTTATATACACATTTATATGTTTGTTATATATTTATATATTATAGCTAGATAGATTTCATTTGACGCTATCAACGCTGGGAGGTTAGGGGCCAATCACCCATTCTGCAGAACAGAAAACTGAGGCACCAAACCGGACAAAGATTTGTCCAGAATCAAGAGGCTATTGGGAGGCAGGGTGTGGATTCCAACCCAGTCCGGAAGGTTCCCAGGCGCTGCCTATGAATCAATCAAACCGCCCAATCCAATCAGCCAATCAGTATTTATTAGGCGCCTACAGCGCGCAGCCCCTCTTCACGCAGCCGAGGCGAGGAGGGAGGAGGCTGTGGTGGGCAGGCAGTGGCGGAGACCCGCAGGACGCAGCGGATCGCGGGAATTTGGCGCCTATTTTTTGTTGGCTGGGTGTTCTCGCCTGTGATTGGGCCCCGGCGCGGCGTGCCCGGTGCGCCTGGCTGCGGCTGCTCTGTCGACCTTGGCAAGACCCAGGCGGCGCGGTACGCGACCGGCCTCCCGGGGGATGGGCCACCAGGAGCCCCCGCTGGCCCGAGTGCGGGCGGGAGGTGCGGCTTATATAAACAGGTTATGTAAAAGGCTCAGCTGGCGCGAACACGTGGAGAGCCGCGGGAGTCCGGACACCCGGGTCCCCCCCGCGAGCGCCGCCGCCACCACCAGCGCCGCAGCAGCCGAGGCCGCCGCCTCTCGCGCCGCTCCGTACCGGAGGCAGCCCTGGCCCGGAGCAGACCATCCCCAGCCCGGGACGCCGGGGGGGAAACGGGCCGCCCGGAAGTGGCGGGGCGCCAGCCAGGTAAGGACGCAGCCTGCGCAGTCAAAACAGGCGCCGAGGCTGGAGCCACCTCCGCCTCCTCGGACGCTTGGGGAGGGCAGTCGGGCCCCCATTTTGGCGGGCTCAGGGACGCCGTACTTTTAAGCCAACCTCCTCCACCCGCTGCCTTCGGGGACTTGGGTCGGTCCGCGGAGCTCCGCTCAGGCTTAATTCAATGGACTGTTTACACCCGGGAGGACCCAAGGCGGGATGCGGGGAGGGGGAATCCCAGAGGGGACCAGACAAGGGAAAAGATTTCCACAGTCAGAGTTGCCTCTTAAGGCAATTTTCTTAAGTCGTAAAGACTGCTGGTCCTTGTTTTTCCTACTCTTAGGCGATAAATTAACTGGGAAGGCGGGGGTGTTTTGCTTTTCTTTCCGGTTCCCCCTCTGAGCCATAGCCTAGTGGTTTCGTCTTTCCCGCTTTCCCCTCCCCTCCCCCGTTCAGTCAGCGGCGGCGGCTTCCGTCTTAAAGGGGCCGCGGCAGCCGGAGGAGGTGGAGGTGGGACGCCCTGCGGCCTGCGCTCCTTTCCTCCCCGCTTCGGCCTAGTTGGCTGACCGATTCTTTCGCCCGCAGGTCGCAGTCCGGGATCCCGCTCTTCCGCGTCCCGGGGCCGGACGGAGGGATGAGGCAGGGGGGACCCGGGCAGCGCCGTTGCTGCTCCCCCCGCCGCCCGCAGCCATGGAAACGGGGGAGGAGGACGGCGCCCGCAGAGGTACACAAAGCCCCGAGCGGAAAAGGCGAAGCCCAGTGCCGCGGGCGCCCAGCGCGAAGCTGAGGCCGGCGGCGGCCCAGGCCATGGATCCGGTGGCGGCCGAGGCCCCGGGCGAGGCCTACCTAGCGCGGCGGCGGCCAGAAGGCGGTGGCGGGTCGGCGCGGCCGCGGTACAGCCTCTTGGCGGAGATCGGGCGCGGCAGCTACGGCGTGGTTTACGAGGCAGTGGCCGGGCGCAGCGGGGCCCGGGTGGCGGTCAAGAAGATCCGCTGCGACGCCCCCGAGAACGTGGAGCTGGCGCTGGCCGAATTCTGGGCCCTGACCAGCCTCAAGCGGCGCCACCAGAACGTCGTGCAGTTTGAGGAGTGCGTCCTGCAGCGCAACGGGCTAGCCCAGCGCATGAGCCACGGCAACAAGAGCTCGCAGCTTTACCTGCGCCTGGTGGAGACCTCGCTCAAAGGTAGGAGCGCCGCCGGCCATCCCGCCCACACTGGGCCTGGACCCATTGCCCTGGATGGTTTGGCCCCGGCCGACCCCCAGACCCTTAGGCCCTGGTCCCGGTCCTGTCAGACTGGGCCCAGACACGCCCTCCTTCTCGGGCCCCAGACGTTTAGGCCCTCCTCTCCTCTCAGGACCCCCATTAGTCCCTGGCACAAACGGGAGCTGGTATTTTCGGGCTCTTTGGGTGCTCACCATTATCTCAGTTAAGCGCTCAGTGAAGGTGGACTGTGAGTATCAAACTTCTATAACTTTGAGTTTCCACTGGGGGATTGAGGGGGATTGGGCTGAGCTGGTGGAAGAACTTCAGAGCCCCCTCTCTGGGGCCTCTTCTCTTTCCCTCCCAAAGCAAACAAAAAAAACCTACTGGATCCACCCACACCCCCTCCCTGTCTGGTTCCAAATGTCCTGACACCCTTCAGCTCCACCCCCAAACTTTTCTTCCTAGTCTTCCGTTTTCCTCTGCGACCCCCTAGCTCATCCCAAGGCAGTCAAGCAAACCGGTGAGTTTCCTGACTAAGGCCTCTGGGGCCTGCTGGATAATAAGGGGGCCCTAGAGCTGTCACATAACACATAACATCTTTTTTCCTCCTTTCCTCCGTTTTAAATACTTAATCTTTCTGTAAACTCCCTGAGGCTGGCCTGCTTGGGTGTTTATAGGGAAGATGGGCTTTATGGAAGCAAGGGGGCTTTGCAGTCGTGGGAGGGCTAATCCTAATTTCTAGGTTTCAGCTGCAGTTAGGGAGTGAGTTCATCTTTGAGTCCCCAGTACTTGCATGCCTTGTTCAGAGTTAAAAGTAGCCAGAGATCTCTAAAGAGGGAAGAGGGCTGGGGGCCAGGAATCTCTTAGGAGACTTTCTTAGCAGAGAGGTTAAGAGTCTCACCTATGTCCTAGATGTCTTACAGTGCCTTTAGGTAATAACTTTAAAAAGTAAATTCTCTCCTCTTTCTATCCATGGAGAAACTAAAGATTCGATGTAAACAAATAGAAGTTAATGAGATTAATCAGCTTGTAAAGGAACCTTGGGATTTCCTGACAGTTTTTCAGAGTGTAAGTGCCATAAACCCAATCAAGATGTCTTGATTCAAGGCCTAGATCCTTTCAAATGGGTAACGATGCCCTTACTTCCCTGAGAATAAATTGGAACTGACCTTTAAGAATGGGTAGGATTAAAAAAAAAAAGGGTAGGATTTCGGGAGGGGTTGGGCAGGGCATTTTGTTTGGAGTTTTTGCCCAATTATAAACTCCTGCAACCCATCCCAGGAGAGCTCTGTCCCATTCAAGTCAGTTCTTTGACAGTGGACTGAGGGATATGATCAGTATCACCTGGGGTCCTTTTTCAGAATAGGTTTTCACTTTTTATGCCCATCCCTGCCTCATCCATTCTGAAAAACCCACCCTCTCTCCCCAGGGTGAATACATTTGTTTGGAAAAGACTTTACAGGAGATTCCTTGAAGCCTACCTATATATCTTACAAGCTCTTCATTTCCATTCTCAGACCGTCTTCTCCCCTATAATTACTGAGTAGTTTGGATGTCATGACACACGACTGCCTTGGGATGTGAGAATTCACTTTGCCAATGATCCCCTTCTACTCTCAGTTCCTTGAGTCCAGTCTTGAAACTTCCACGCAGGTGGGAGGGCTTGGCTTCTCCTCCTTACATACAAATACTGTTCAGATCCTCGCACGTGTAGACTTTGTCGGAACTCCACAGTAAACGGTGGCAGTACAGCCTCGTGGTTAATACCCTAGGCTTTGCGGTTAGGCTCACTTTTAAGTCATGGCTTGTCGGCACTGACTGCATGAGACATGGGACAAGTTGTTTAAAACCTCTGGGGAGCATTCCTTTATCCATAAGATAAGGGTGCCTGTGTTCTCAAGCTGCTGGGCAGCCTGGGAATGTCCCTAAGTGCTCTGATAAGGACCGAACTCAGCAAGTTCAGTCCACGTTTTGAGTCCTCTTTCATCATCTGTGTTCTTGTTCAAGTTTGGCCGCGGGACACACCCTATGGTCTGGGTTGCAGTAACACCAGGCTGAGTGAAACACTGGTATTTTCCGCCTCCCTTTGGGAATTAAAACAGGTCTAGAGAAAATCATTTTGCTTTAGGCCTTACACTTCAGTCGTCCCTTTCAGTTGCTGGGCGTCTTCAAAATATTTGAGCCTCTGCTGTGGGTCAGGTAAGGTTCAGGGCTCAGAGACAGAGCAATCAAGGAAATGATGCACAACCTAGCTTTTGAAAGGGACATGGAAATTTACATGTCAAATGTTAATTTAGCAAGCAGTAAACAGGCATTGTTTTCTGCTATTAGTACTAAAGTGAAGAACAAAAAGACCCGCATTGCTCTTGGGTTAAGTTTTCCTGCCTTCAGCTTCCAGAACTGAGCAGTCTTAGTCAGCCCCGGGGCGCTGGATTTACAGCTTGCTGGTATCACTCAGAAATGTCCGAGAGCTGGGAGGAATCTTAGAGATAATCTGGTTCAGCCCTGTCATTAAACAAACTCCTGTGCAGTCACCTTTTGCCCAGTCTTCTGCAATTTAGAATAATTTCGAAATGGGCCAAAAAAGTGTTAATCTGCTTTAAAGTCTCTTGTGAACTAAATCTACATAGTTTTATTGAGTCCTCAGAGTAGCATTTTGGGTGGTGGGGGCGTGGCAGCCTTTGCCCCAAAGGAACTTAATTTGGAAAGTTTGAGCACCTGTAGAAGACCGGAAGCGCTAGTCAGAGAGTCACAGGAGGGAAAGGCAAGTTGTCCGGTTAGCGAGGGCTTTCTGCAGAGTGTTGTGCAGGATTAACAGGAATGATAATCTAGAGTTAGCTAAGAGTGGGCAGAGAAGATAGGCTTGAAAGAAGGGTGCCTAGGACCATGTAGAGAAGAAGTGGGATTTATTTTACAACGGGCCGAATAGGGAGTAGTTGGGGTTCTTTCCCTCTTCCGTATCCGCGCTCTAGTGAATACGCAGAAGGCATCTCTGTAGTCTTTTTTTTTTTTAAGATTTTATTTATTTATTTATTTATTTATTAGGAGAGAAAGTGAGAGAGAGCATGAGAGGGGAGAAGGTTAGAGTGAGAAGCGGACTCCCCATGGAGCTGGGAGCCCGATGTGGGACTCGATCCCAGGACTCTGGGATCATGACCTGAGCCGAAGGCAGTTGCTCAACCAACTGAGCCACCCAGGCGCCCGGCATCTCTGTAGTCTTAAGAAATTAATTTGACCTGTAAATTCAATATCAAAAAGAGAAACTTCTTAATGCAGTTCTTAGTCTTATCCAACTTTGACAGCCTGTAGGTCTCCTGTCCTTCCTTTCTCCCTGAATGTAGACCAAACACATAGGGCGTTATGTAGTGAAGAGAAGTTCCAGGGTCAGTGGTTGTCTTAGAAGCCTAATCTGGCCTTCTGCTTCACCGGTGGGGGTGTGATCAAGCCTAGGAAAGAGACAGGACTTGCCTCACCTGATTAGTGGTAGCATTCAAACCAGACTCCCAGACATTTCTAAACCAGATTAACAATCCTGTAATCCTGTAAATTTTTTGGTTGATGTGTTGATGTCTTTGCTTAGCTTTTCAAGTACTTGTCACAAGAAACAGGAGTTAAACCATCAACAGTTTGCTTTTATCACCTTGTTTCCATTGCCAAAGGACCCTGTCCTGAATGCACCTACAAGTAAATTCAAGCTTGCTGCCACTTAGAAGACAGCAGGCGAGCCTGAACTCATTGTCAAACTAAACTCAGGTTCCGCGTGCTCTCTAACTCACACACGGATCCTTCTGACAGAGATGAATACGTTTATATATATGATCTTCAGGACGAATCCAAGGCTCATAAGACCAAATAAGTTTGGAAAAGCCTGGGGCAGGTGAGGGGGGGAGTTTAGCTTATCCCACCTTGGTAGGACACTCGTCCTGCTTTACCAACTGTTTCATGTTTATTGTGCTCGAGATCTTTAGGCGGCTTCGCATGGGTGGGAATTGAGGCCCTTGGGAAGTCTGGTCTGTGCCTTTGTGCCCAGTGGTGACTGAGAGCCCGGCACCGTGGGGAGGCTGTGCAAAGTTTCCTCCATGAGGCACGGGAGACACAGTCCCAGATGACCGCAGTTCAAGGTCCCGAGTGGTGGGTAGCTAGAAAGAACAGCAGAGTTTCTGGGGGGAGTAGAGGGATGGGAAAACAGAAGGTAGACTTGAGTAAGCCAAGGCAGGAGTTAGTGTGGGGAGGGAAATCAGGGTCTTAAGCAGGGGATTAGCTGTCAGCCTTCACACTCCCCAGCCCTGGCCCCCAGCCTGTTGAGTTGCCTAGGAAAACCCGAGGCTCGCAGCTGGCCCACCCCCCGCCCAGACCCCTAGAGAGCGGCTCTGAGGTCTCTGCTATGGCTTGGGCCTCAGAAAGGCAGAGAGCTGGGCAGTGATGTTCGGCTACTTAGACATAGATCCCAAGTGTCATTAAGGGCCTTGGAAATGAACAGGACACAAGGCCCGAGCATTGATTGGGAACCCCAAGGTTTGCTTCCACATTCACCCTGTTAGTAAGAGCTACAGCTTACTGACAGCTGTGGGCCGGTGCTGTGCTAGGCTTTATACCCATTAACCACTTCGACCCTCACAACCCCCTTTTGGAGTCTGTGCCGTAATGACCCGTTTTACAGGCGAGGAGACCGAGGTTAGTGAAATTGCCCGTGTAAAGCAGATAACCAGGCTGAGGTCCGAGCACAGGCATTCCGGCTCGAGTCCGCGCTTCCCAATGGCCGTGCTGCCCGCTTGGGACAGGTGGCTTAAATTCTGGGTTCTTCTGCTTTTCTTGGCTGTTAAACGGGCATAATCACATTTTACTCAGAAACTAATGGCTGCTGTTTATTTTTTTAATTAGGTGCTAATCAGTACTGGGCACTGCCCGTCTCAACAGGGGGTGCCTCCCCGGGGTGTCGGCTGCCGGGGACCCTATTCCTCCTCTCTGGTCTGTCTTGAGACAACCACGCAGACTTCTCTTCCTGCTGCCTGCCTGCCTTCTGAGTGCACTGGGAAATTCAGATAGCAGCCTCAGGAGACGGGGACAACCCTTGCTTAATTGAGAGTTTTGGCTCATTGGGTGGCACAGGGTGGGGTTTGCAGAGTGTAAATTTCCAAGAATTGCTTAGCTTCCTGTAAAACATCCGTTCACTCTCATCTCACATTGGGCCTTTAGTGGGGTCCTCAGCGACTCGAAAATTTTGGGTCCTCACCTGGTTGTCTTTAATGTGCACATTCTACGTGCCTACTCTCCCTGGTTTTTGGTTGGTTGCGGTGGTTGTTCTGTTTTAGCTCACGGTTCTCCTCTTGCTTCATTTCCCCCGATTACTGAGCCGCTGGTGTGTGTGAGACGAGCGCAGAGACTCGTCTCCTTTTCCCCCGTGAGCGCGCAGGCTCGTGGAGGAGACGGATGGAGCACGACGGACGTTAGTTACTTCACTGCCACCTCTGAGAGGTGCTGGAGGGGCACAGTTGCCAGGAATGTGGACTGAGTTTAGGGGAGGGAAGGATGAGCTGTAAAAGGGCAAATGAAGCAATCCTGGCAAGAGGTGAGGCCTGGGTAAGTGGGAAGGGTCCCCCGTGCAGAGAGAAAAATGGGCCAGGGCCTCCAGAGGTTACTTCCCTCCCACTCTCTGCTTGCCTGGCAGTCTGCATTTTACCAAGACCCCTGTAATGTTCCAGGCCTAATAGGTCCACTTAGTATTCTCATGCTTGTTCTCCTTCAATCCCCCCGCTTGAAGTTGGCGGTTTTTGTGACCTGGTCTTATACAGGAGAAAATCCGGATCCACCAAGGTCAGATGACTTGTCCAGGACCACCAGCGAAGAGTCCGGCTCTAGATCTACATCCAGAAGCTCTTCCCAGGTCCTGTGCGCTTGAGCTGCTGCCGCCTTAGACGACTGCCCAGGGGCTGCCCCTGGCGTCCGGACACGCTAACTAATTCACACCCAGTCCTTAGTTGTGCGCTCTGGTGTCCCGGTTCCGGGCAAGATGCTTCCTAGACCACAGCTAAGCCTTACGGTAGCCCAGTGAGGTCCCTGTCTCCCTGGATTATGGATAATGAGACTGATTCATAGGGTCTTCAGACCTTTGCCCAGGGTCACATAGCCGGGGAAGCGAACCGTGGGGGTGCCCAATCTGGGCCCGGGAGGCTCCACAGCCCTTGTCCTGTCTCTTTCCTGTCAGGCTGCAGGTTCTCGGCCTCTTGGCCTTGGTAGGACACTGTGTCTTGTCCTGCCAGCCACCCTCGGGGTTGACTGTCTAGTGCACAGTGACATTTGACTAATCTTGTCAAGTACTTTGAACACACCCTGCGTGCTGATACTGGGCCCAGCCTCTTCATAGTGACAGGACGCAGCCCAAGGTCACTGGGACGGGGACCAGGGCTTGGTCTGTGTGCTCATCTTTCTTGGGAAGGAAGGGGTCCTTGTTTTCAGCTTCTCGGGAGTGACTTTTAGCCGAGCCACTTCTTTAAAAAATACATATTAACATATAGCTCTTGGGGCCCCTGGGTTGCTCAGTGGGTTAAAGCCTCTGCCTTCGGCTCAGGTCATGATCTCAGGGTCCTGGAATCAAGCCCCGCATCGGGCTCTCTGCTCGGTGGGGAGCCTGCTTCCTGCCCCTCCTGCCTGCCTCTCTGCCTACTTGTGATCTCTCTCTCTGTCAAATAAAATCTTAAGAGGTATATATTAATATATATTTTTTTAACTAATAAGCAAAAACAGGGCTGGCTATAGTCCTAATGAATTCAGAGTTCATTTTTCTAATTTTTTTTTCTCTAATCCTTTTTCTTAAAATTGTAATTTTATATTGTTTTTTTTATTTCCCATGAAACTTGCTTCTGACCTGTTAGGTGACCTCGTCTTTTGACTTTTTATTTAAGAAAATGAGAAGTAGAACACGGCCCTTTCAAGCATTCAGCCAAGTGGCAGAGCCATAATTAACCACCGAGTCTCCTCGGGCCTCTCTTCTCAAACCTTCACTTTGACCCTGTTGTGTGGAATTACCCATTCTGGGAGCTTTGGGGGCTTGCTGTGCCCTTCTCGTTGTTGTCGGTGATAAGGGTTTCGTTTGTTTCTGGCTTTTGTTTCTGGTACTCTTCTTAGAAGAAATTCCTTGAATCTGCAGGTCTGTGGTTGGTGAACGTCAAACTTCTTGGGGGTGTAGGTCTGTGAACTTAACAGAGAACCTGTGTCAGCGGCAGGCAGTAGAACGTCTAGGCTGTAGGATCATGGTTAGGAATCCAGGCGTAGAGCCTGGGCCCTGTTTCCTCCTAGCTGTGAGACCACAGGCACGTAATTAATCTTGAGCCTTTATTTTCTCCCCTGTAAAAGGGGATGTAATTACGGTCTCAGTAGATAGGAGTTTGGAGTACAAAGAGGGAGTTGGCCAGAATACCCTCTCTCAGTGTTTCCTTCCTGTCACAGAGGACATGTGATGTTACTAAGTTCTACTGATTCTAAACCTCCCAACACCTCTCTCCCTTGCCAGAACTCACTTCTTGGGGTTTCCGAAACTCCTGATGAATCCCTCAGCTGCCGGGCGATCTTCCATCTCTAACTCCTCATGCCCGCAGAGGGAACTTGGGGCAGGGGTTCGAGTCCTGCTCTCGCACGTGGCAGCATCTTGGCCCTGAGAACCCAGGGTAAGCGGCAGTGTGTGCGGTGGTGCTGTTAGCGGCCTGTATGTCTTAAAACGTAGGTCTTAAAAGGTGACTTGAGACTCTAAGCAGGATATCGTTCTAAAACGTGTCAAGAACTTTTAGTTCCCATGGCTTAGAGCCCAAGTTCAAATCCTTCAGTCTCCCAGACCCCATTTCTCAGGACCCCGCTCCCACGGCTTCCCCGCCAGCCTCTTTTCTGCACATCTCCTGCTCCATCTCCTGTGTGCTGGCCCCAGAGGACTCGGGTCCCTCCTGCGAGCTCACGTCCCCGGTGTGGTGTGCTCTCTCCATCCCGGGAGGCACTGCTCAAGGGCCACCTCTGAGTGATCTTCAGGCTGCGTCTCTCCCACCCACCTTGCCAGCTCCTCGGGCGGAATCGCACCCTATTCCTCCCTCGTTCTCCCCGCTGTAGGCCGGCATTCTGCTTCTAATGGCCAGAAACCTTAACTAGGGCAGAGACGACTGCCGATGTCCTCTCCGGTGTCTCACAAGCAGTGTGCGCCCAGGAAGTGTTTAAATGGAATTGACTAGAGTTAGGAAGTCCCAGCTTCTGGAGGCAGCTGGGGAATAGGCTCATAAAGCCCCGGTACGTTGTTTCCCTTTCTAGAAGGGGCCTGCTGTCCCGAAGCTCACTGATGACTCCTTATTCTGCGCCTGTGCGCCTCACGTTTCTGAGCAAAGCAGGCCACGTTTCGTTGGGGGCCACCTGCTTGACTTGTTTTTTTCCCCCCATTTTCTCTGTCCCCCTGTGAACTGTGGCATAGAATGTTTTGAAATAGAGTTTATTCTGTGGTCTCCGGGCCATTGGACTCGAGGGGAAGGTAATCAATCTGTCCTGAAGGCAGGCCTGTCTCTCTATAATCACAGTGCGTTTTTTAGCCCCCTGGGACCCGGGTGACAGCATCGTGTGGTAGAAGGACTTGGCAGCGGAGGCTCGTGTCTAACCCAACCAGCCATGGCCGGGATCTTGGGCAGGTTACTTAACTGTCCTCTTGGCTTGCCCACCTGTAAAATCGTGTCCAGAGAGCTGAGATGACTCACATACTCAGCCTTCACCTTGGGCCTGGGACCCAGTGGCCTGGCAGGGGAATTGACCTCAAATCCTTAACACTCCAGGGAACACTCCGTCTTCTCCCTCCCTCTGGGAAGCTCAGTCTGACTCTTCCTCACTTGGAGCTGTCAGGTTGTACCAAACAAGGGAATTATAAAACTTAAAGTTTGTTTCTATCCACTCAAAACTCTGTACGCTTCACACGGGGATTCTGCCCCAGTGGGTGTAGTGTGTATTCCGGTTCTCCGTCCTGAAACGGGGTGGGGGAGGTAGCCACAGGCAGGCTGGGAGACGGAGGGGCACTGAGGCTGCCTGGGACCACCTTCACGACCCCCTGCTGACTGGTGGAGTCCAGGGACATGTCTCCAGGAATCCATGTCCTTGCAGGACCACAGTCCGGTCATCCCTGAAAGTCAGAGCACTTTCTCTTCTGCACTGGGCAGTCAGTGGTAAATTAGAAGACAAGGGCTTTGGTCAGAAGAGGAGATCACCTGGGAGATCAGGTGAGCATCAAGTAGGTTGGCATTCAGGCAGGGTGTGAAGGTACACCAGAGATTTGGGGAGAGGGAAGGCTTTCTAGGCAGCGAGCACCCCAAAACCACCTGGCCTGGCTAGAACCTGGGCTTAGCTAGGTACAGCCTGAGCGATAGGATATAATCATCCACTTTGATTTTCTGATTTCCACGTCCTCTATTTCCTAGCATGTGCAGGCTTCTTTCTGTGGCCCACAGCTCTGGGGTTCTTGGGATCCGTGACTTCCTCGGACTTGGCTGAGGCCCAGTGGGGGTGTTATCGGTGGTCAGGATGTCATCTCCCGGAAGCATCTGAGGCTCTGCACAATCTGTCGGTGACTGAACTCCCAGGAATACTCGGGTGCGGTGTCCCTCTCTGGCAACAGAGGCTCACAGAGCTTCCGCCATCTTTCCCAACCTTTGCCCAAGGTTCTTCCCATGGTGTCTGTCTCCCCCGTGTTTCCCCTCGAGCTGGGAGACTACCCAATTAAGCAGGGGGCAGAGCTGGCCTCGGACGCCAGGCTTGTCACCTTCGAGCCTGTGGCCTCACCCTGGTGGGCTTCTCCACAGGAACATGCCAGGGGCCACGCGTCCTCCCTCCTGCAGGTGAGGCAGGC
Organism: Nasua narica; assembly: GCA_028533885.1. NCBI lineage: Eukaryota > Metazoa > Chordata > Mammalia > Carnivora > Procyonidae > Nasua > Nasua narica. The sequence goes on along the minus strand of CM052811.1, from coordinate 96,126,293 downwards.
AGGGGCCCAGGTGGGCGGTCTGCCCGAAGGAAAGGACTGGAATTCCCGCGTGCCTCTCCTGTTCGTGAGCGGGCAGCTGGGGATTCCTGCGTGAAGACGCGTGCTGCGGTTTCTGATGGAGTGAGCCCCCGCTCCGGCCCGTGCGGGGACGTGCTTCTGGCCCGAGGGACAAGCGGCTGCCTTCCCTGGTTTTCCATCCTGCCGTGCTCCCTGTGGTCGTGCTCCCTGGTGCGGGGTCTGGCTCTGCGTGCTTCTTCCGGTCGGGCGCTGCTCTCCACAAACAGCCCCTCCTGGAGCATCTCCCCAGCTCAGCGCGGCTCCCCCTAGAGCGAGCTCTTGGGTCCCCGACCCAAACCCCTGGCCCCTAGGGCCCTTGTTTACGCTTTTCTTTCCCTGGGTTCTCATAACCTGGGCTTACAATGTAGTCTGTTTGGCGGGCTTGTTTTCTTTTTACTCCAGTTGCCCTGGTTACCAACTTTGTGTATAAAGTAATCGCCATTCCCCACCCTTTATTTCCCCACTGTTTCAGGGAAACAGTTGCACTGTTTTCTGGTGGTAGCCCTCACAGAAGGAATTTGACGGCTGTTTAATCTCTTCCCTTCTGCCCGTACCACCAGCAGACCTTTCTTGCCCTCCTTTTTACGGATCTTTACTCTGGCATAGGGACGGATTTGGGCTTCAGATCCCCGCATCATTTCGCAGTGTTTTTAGATAAAGAGCCTCAGCCCACTGGAGCCAGTGACCTAGAAAGAGGATTATGAGATGGGAAAGAGCTAATTTTAAAAAGAAAACACCCCATCTGCCCTAATCTGGTTCTACCTGTATTGCTTTGATTGTGAGTAACATAAACAAACAAATTATATAATTACAGGGGAAGTGAGGTCTGTCAGGTCGCGGTCACAGTCCCAGAGCTGTTGCCTTGCTCATCTGTCTGGCCTGCCTCAGCCTAGAACTCCCAGAGCAGTGGCTGCCGTAGACTCTGGCAGAAGCTGCATAGAGAGACGGGGCTCTTGTTTTCCGGCGAACGGAGCCCCGCGCGAGGGATCAGAGGACTGGTCTTCACGCTCAGTCGTGAACGATCCCTTTGACCACCCACATCAGGCCCCGCCTTCATCAGCAAGATGACCTCTGCCTATTTAGACTTGGGGGACAGTTATAGTCCTCAAATAATTTCCACAGAAGGACTCAGTGTTCCGCTAATTGCTTTGTAAAGAACGTGGGGATTTGTTTGGAGATGCCAGTCACCAGCTTTCCTGGAGCTTCTGTGGTTTCAGCAAAAGGAAAGACTTCGAGGTGCCTGGGTGGCTCAGTCGTTAAGCTTCTGCCTTCGGCTCAGGTCATGATCCCAGGGTCCTGGGATCGAGCCTCACGTCGGGCTCCCCGCTCAGCGGGAAGCCTGCTGCTCCCTCACCCACTCCCCCGGCTTGTGTGCCCTCTCTCACTGTCTCTGTCAAATAAATAAAGTCTTAAAAAAAAAAAAAGGGAAGACTTCTGGAAGGGCAGAGCCAAGGTGTCAAGCCAACACAGCTCAATTCTAACTTCTGTGTCTGCTTTGGACTCTTATTCCCACCAGACTTCCTTCCTGTTCACACATCTCCCAGTATCCCTCCCATCTCTCAGCCTAGAAGCCTCTCTTGCTTCCCCGCACTGATCTACTCCCCGTCCTTTTGGTGGAACTCCGGTCCTGTGCCTTGTGACTCCCAGACGGGGCAACCCCTACCCACCCTTCGCTGTTCTGTTCGTAGTAAAAGTTGACCTTGATGCAGATACACGAGATGCTTGCTGTCTTAGGTACTTATCCTCTTATCCCCTTGAAACTAAGCTTTATAGAGCGAGGGGTCCATTGCAGGCCTGCTTGTGCTGGGCAGACACGGCGGGCGAGCAGGAAACACTGGAACATGCCTCTGAGACAGACAAAACTGTAGTGCGCATTCCAGGCGCATCAACAAGAGTCCTGCAAGTTAGGACGGAGGGGAGAAGAGGTCCTTTTCCTGGTATGGATTAATAGACATTTTTCGGCCTTCTCGCGCCCTTGACCTCGTCTTCACCAGCAGCCCCTCGAGCCGCGGGGGCCGTGATGCTGCTGATCCAGAGGTGCTGGAATGAGACAGTGGCTTCCCAGGGACATGGATTAGAGTCCCTGGACTCCTAAGTCTCTGGGAGCCTCAGGTTCTTCCATCTTTTAAGATGGGGCTATTGCGCCCTACCTCCCTGGCGGGTGGTAAACACTAGCTGGAAGGACACGGGCCCCGGGAGTGATGCCGTGTGGCGCGTACAGGGGAGGCAGCCGAAGCAGAGGCTTGAAAGGCGAACTAAGTGCCGTTGCCTCCTGCTTGCTCATTGACCCGGCCAGCAGGCAAGCAGTTACTTAGCCAGGCTCCGGGTCATTCCAAAGCCAGGTGCTTGACCCCAGTGCCCGCAGCCTGTGTCACCCCTCAGCTCGCTCGCCCTTGACTCCCCCCGTGTGAGTAGAGACGGGCCTGCCTGGCGCAGTGTCGGCTCCGTGCGGGTTTCGCTGGTCCCCGTTGTCCGGTGTGAGCTCGCTGCGCCTGCACGCGTGTCGTCGGAGCGTGGTGGGGGTGTGTCCGTGGCACTCAAGCTCTTTCCGGTCTTCCTTCGATTTAGGAGAAAGGATCCTGGGTTATGCTGAGGAGCCGTGCTATCTCTGGTTTGTCATGGAGTTCTGTGAAGGCGGAGACCTGAATCAGTACGTCCTGTCCCGGAGGCCGGACCCCGCCACCAACAGAAGCTTCATGCTGCAGCTCACGAGCGCCATTGCCTTCCTGCACAAAAACCACATCGTGCACAGGGACCTAAAGCCAGACAACATCCTCATCACCGAGCGGTCTGGCACCCCCATCCTCAAGGTGGCAGACTTTGGACTAAGCAAGGTCTGCGCGGGGTTAGCCCCCCGAGGAAAAGAGGGCCATCAAGACAACAAAAATGTGAATGTGAACAAGTACTGGCTGTCGTCAGCCTGCGGCTCGGACTTCTACATGGCCCCCGAGGTCTGGGAGGGACACTACACAGCCAAGGCCGACATCTTCGCCCTGGGCATTATCATCTGGGCAATGATAGAAAGAATCACTTTCATTGACTCTGAGACCAAGAAGGAGCTCCTGGGGACCTATATCAAACAGGGCACCGAAATCGTCCCTGTTGGTGAGGCGCTGCTAGAAAACCCAAAGATGGAGTTGCATATCCCCCAGAAACGCAGGACTTCCATGTCTGAGGGGATCAAGCAGCTCTTGAAAGATATGTTAGCTGCTAACCCACAGGACCGGCCTGATGCCTTTGAACTTGAAACCAGAATGGACCAGGTCACATGTGCTGCTTAAAATTCAGGGCAAAGCAACTTGAGTGTTTTTAAACTAGGTGAGTGTACTCTTTTTGTTCTGCATGTCGACTTCCTGGACTGGATTCTTCATCTGGGGCCCTACGGTGGGCCCCGTGGAGCTGGGGGGTGGGGGGTGGGGGCAGGAGACGGAGGGTCGAAGACACCCAAGTGCGGGTAGTGAGAGCACCCGCCCAGGTCTCGAGGAGAGGAGAGCTGTTGGGTGGAGTGAGATCTGGAAAGTCTAGAGAAGTTCTCTGAGTGGCCATCTCAAGTGTTTTAGAAATACTTTTTCTCGACAATTAATAAATGCTTATTGGAGAAAATGTGCAAAAGAGGTACGGACAGTTTTTTTCAGAGAATATATGCTGTCCCTGATTGTGTCTCGTAGTTGGACGTCCAATTCCGCAGAGTTGAGGTCATGCCATATTTCGGTCCGGTTGTGGTTCCTGCTCTTTCGGCGCTCCTCTGGGCACCGACCCGTGTGAAGCTTGGGAAGTACGGTTTTCAACAGTTGACTTTCCATGATACGTACCATGCTGCGACCGTTCTCCTAGTTCAGAGATCTGACGGGTCTTCCCTTTTTTAAATAGCATAAGCGATGTGTGAGTGAAGGCTCTTAGGTGGAAGTCTGTGCTGATTTAAGAGATTGATTGTGGGCTGCCCTTGGTCCAGTGTTATGCCGAACAGCGGCGAGCAAAATTCAGAAAACGGCCCCATTCTCACAAATCCTGCAGCTTAGTTGAATTCGTCAGGGAGAGGAACATTGGTCGATACTTGTCACGGGTGCTGAACGACGAAGGAGAAACGGTACTAAGGGAAATCGGCCTTTTAGGGGTTGGTGCCCAGAGGCAGGAGTAGGGGATTGAGGGGGAGCATTGCAGGTCAAAGGACTAACCTCTGCCAAGGACCCGAAGCCAGAGGGAGCCTCGCACACTTGAGCGCCTTCCCCGGCTGGGGGTAGGGTGATGACGAAAGCAGACTCTGGAGTAAGCAGGACCTGCCCAGCAGAGCGGGCAGAGCTGAGGTGGAAAACCGGGAAGGGCCCTGGTGGTTTAGTTGGACCAGAGTCTGAGGTGAGCAAGGGAAATAAGATCAGAAATAAGGTGATACAGGGACCCTGGAATTTGACCTTAGTGGGCATCTGGGAGCCCCGTGCGGACCAGGGCAGAATGGTGCAGCCTTGAGGACCTCCGTACGGGCGAGCTGGGTTGATCCGGAGCCTGGGAGATCAGTTGGACCAATGATTTTATTCCCACTGCTAGTGTAAGGAGATGCCGTTGAACCTGAAATTGAGTAGCACTGAGGATGGGGAAGTGCTTGGAGCATCATCAGGGCAGGCCCTTGGCAAGACGGCCGGCCAGCCGGCCGTGGAAGCAGAAGAAAGTGACACATCGGGGGAGATTGATGGCAGTAGACACAGAGGCTGGCTGGGGTATTGGTCAGATTTGACTTGTTTGCAAATAATGCAGCCTCGCTTTGGGAGGGAGGAGGACGTGGACTCCCATATGTGCCAGGTGGGTGGTGGCAGTGTTTCTCGCTTTTGCCACCTGCAGGGGGTTAAGTCCTTTATCAACCGTCCTTCTGATTTAAGTGCAGGTATATCTTACTCATGACCCTCCCACCTTGTCGTCTTAATCTGGGAAGCTGGAAATAAGCGACTCTGAGATTTGCGGAAGCCTTGAGATGAGGGCTGGTGCTAGTCCCAGGGGTCACCCTGTGCACAGAGCCGTCCATCACCTGATTCTTAGTCCCTTCCGTGCCCTCCACCGCCCTCAGGGTGCCGGGTGCCTGTGGTGAGTGCTGAGCAGAGCCTGGTCGCAGCCGCCGTGTTCTCAGTCACTAGGTCTAATTCTTCCCACAAACCTCGAGCACTTGGGCGGACGGCAGGCCGGGTGATCCTGTTGCCCACTGGGTAAGCGTGTTCTCCAGAGCTCGGTTTGGGGCTGCGCCGCGTTAAGAGCCCAGAGGGTTGGCTTGACCACGTTTTAGTCATATTTCATGCCATCACTTCTCGTTTCCAACTCATCCCTTCCACTTTTAAAAAACCTCTTCGAAAGACGCCTGGATGGCCCAGTCAGTTAAGCGCCTGACTCTTGGATTCGGCTCAGGGCGTGATGTCTGGGTCGTGAGGTTGGGGGCCTGCCCAGCATGGGGTCTCCTTGAGACTCTCCCTCGGTCCCTCCTTCCCCCCACCCCACAGGGTGCATTTTCTCTTTCTCTCTCTCTCAAATAAATCTCAAAAAACAAAAACAAAACCTGTTAGAGTTCAAGTTTGTCCCGGGGTAGAGTGAACGTTGTCATTGGAAGAGACCTTAAGTTGGGTTAGGATTGTGGGGCTGTCACAGCTAATTGTGGTCATGCCACCGTTGGGGGATTCGTGCTGCTCTACAGGGCAAAGTTCCAGCTCAAAGAAGGGTGATTCCTTCACGTAGGAGGAATAAGTGACCTTGACCTAAGAGAAGAGGCATATAGTTCTGCTGAGTGTCCCAGGCTCTGACCACTAGTGACGACAGTAGTTGGTCACCTGGTGCCTGTTTGATCATAGCCTCGCCTCGCCTGTCCCATTGGGGTGCTGCTCAGACTTGTGGGCCTGGGCCCAGGTCCCTGTAACCGGGAGCTGACCCTCGTGGGGCCAAAAGCTTCAGGTCATTTGCAGTGTCGATGAGCTGTATCTGGCTGCTTACGGAATCGGAGGCCTGGGTTGGAAAGAGCTGTGGTCCAAACTGCCCCTGCCCCCCACTTCAGTTTTTATAGATGGAGAAGCGGATTTCACGTGTGCAACATGTTTATTGACAGGCTATTTGTCAGGGATTATTTTAGTCACCAGAAGACATTTTCGTGGATAAAATGGACCAAAATTCTTGGCAGGTGTGGCGCTTACATTCTGCTGGGGAGATAGACCATTAACATAAGTAATACATTCGAAAATGCTGAGTGCTCTGGGGGGCCTTAGAGCAGGACAAGGGAGATCTGAATGCCAGGAGGTGGAGGGCGGAGGTGTACTTTTAAAGGGAGGAAGAGATCAGGGTGGGTCCCTTGAGGACCAGTGACATTTGAGTAAAGGCTAGGAGTTGAGAGAGTGAGTCA
>CM052811.1:96091390-96119369 GCA_028533885.1 Nasua narica | reverse complement strand
GGGTCGTCCACTGTAGGAGGGGACATGCCCTGGAAACCGCGAAGGACTTGACCAGGTATGAGCTCCTGTCCCAGCTCACCAATGAACTGCAGGCAAATCATCTCGCCTCTCCGGGCCTCTTTCTTCCCGGGCCAATGGGAGCAACGAGGCTCGCGGAGCATCATGGGGTCGGAGGGGTCGAGGGGTCGTGGCTGCTGGGGTCATGAGCCTGTGGTTCGGTAGCAGCCCCTCTCGGTGAAGCGTGGTGTCACCGGACGGGAGGGCCGTGTGGCCGCACCGATCAAAATGACAGACGCACGAATCCCTCAACATTCATTTCCTAAGATGTTGTCCTACGTATGTGCTCACACACACGCGAAGTGACATATCTACAGGTTCATCCACTGCAGCATTGTTCCTAATAGCAAAGAAATGAAAATCACCTAAGTGTCGAGCAAATTATGGATACTCACGGAATGGAATATTCTGCAACCAAAACAAGTAAATAAATACATAAAAAGGGAAGGAGGCAGTGCTCTCTGTACGATTATTGGACTTCACTCTTCACTCTCTAGAGTGAAGTTAGAAAAAAAAAAACCCAGAACAAATAAAAACAAATCAAGATAAAGAAGAGTGTGCAAGATGTTTATGTAACAAACTGCCACAAAGCGGCGTCTTACCTTAGGTGCTCACCAAATATGAATTCACTTAGTCCTGACGATCCTGTGAGATGTATGTTATTACGATGTCCATTTTGCAGATGAGAAAACAGAGGCATGGAGAGGTTAAGTAACTCGGCCAAGGTCACGAAACGAGGACGCGGCAGAGCCAGGATTAAAGGGTGGAGGGGCTGGGAAATTTGAACTTCTTGTCGCTCTGCTGCCTTTCCTGTCGGGAGCTGGAGAGGACGGCTAATCAGTCATAATCGCTCTCCTTTCCCAGCCAGGGATGGTCTTGGGAAGGACGCACGGTCCACTTGTGACCAATGAGATAGGAGGGGCTGGCTGCTGGGGGGCTTCTAGGAAAGGTTCCCTCATTGGTTAAGAGAGATGTTTGCCAGGGCGCCTGGGTGGCTCAGTTGGTTACGTGGCCGACTCTTCGGCTCAGGTCATGATCTCAGGGTTGTGAGATCGAGCCCTGGGTGGGGCACCATCCTTAGAGGGGAGTCTCCTTGAGATCCTCTCCCTCTCTCGGTCTCTCTCCCACTGCCCCTCCCCCCGTGTGTGCATTCTCTTGCTCTCTCTCTCTCTAAAAAAAAAAAAAGAGAGAGAGAGAAAAGGAGAAAGAGATGTTTGCGAGGGGAAGCTGTCAGTGCAGGCAGCCCCCTGGTGACTTGGGGAGAGTGAAGCCTGAAGACAGAGGCCGAGGCACCGACCAGGGAGGTGTGGACAGACAGACAGACAGAACTTGGGTCCTTATAAAGCCACCAAGCCACTGAGATAACCAGCCCCGGGGCCTCTTGTTCTGTGAGATAATAAACATCTCTGATGCTTACGTCTGTGGTTTTCAGACTTGCGTGGGCATTACCATCACCTGTGAAAACACAGGTGGCTGGACCCCGCTCTCGGCATTTCCGATTCAGGAGACAAAGCCAAGAATGTACGTTTCTAACAAGCTCCCAGGTGATGCTGATGCTGGCCGGTCTGGGGAACCACACTTGGAGAGCTACTGCTGAAAGCATTTTGAGTTAACGTTTTTATTCTGTGAAGCCCAAAGCACCTCGTGGGACGCTGAGACCCGGAGCTATGTGCCTCCCGAATGCTCTGGGGCGAGGGAAGCCAGGGGTCACGAGTCAGGGAGGCAGCATCAGGTGGATGGAAGTAGCACCGGGATGGGAGTCAGGAGCCCCGGACGCTCTACGCGCCCTTGTGACCTTGAGCACTTCCTTGCTGCCCTGCAGGGTCTGCTTCTCCATCCTTAAACGGAAGGAGGATGCGGGAGATTACAGCGGGCTCTGCTTCCAGCTTTGACGCTCCGTGTTCCAAGATTCACCAGAATGGCACGATCTGACCTTGGGGAGCTCAGGGGGGATCAAGACATTCCCCTTTGTGCCATCTGCTCCTCTCTCCCCCTCTCACACCCTGGAGAGGCTCCTGCAGCATCAGGCGCTGGGAGGCAGAGGCAAGCTCCATGGTCATTTTTTTTTTAAAGATTTTATTTATTTATTTGACAGAGAGAGAGAGAGAGATCACAAGTGGGCAGAGAGGCAGGCAGAGAGAGAGGGGGGAAAGCAGGCTCCCCGCTGAACAGAGAGCCCGACGCGGGGCTCGATCCCAGGACCCTGAGATCATGACCTGAGCCGAAGGCAGAGGCTTTAACCCACTGAGCCACCCAGGCGCCCCTCCATGGTCATTTTTAATGTATTAAAGTTCCGGGCAGAAAGCTTGTTTGGAGCTTGTGTTCCAGCTGGGAGAAGAGAGCCTGGAGCCCAGCTTCTCTTGCAGGGGGTTCGTCTCCCTGGCTACAGCTGGGCTGCATCTGAGGGGCGCAATGGCCGGGCCTCCCTGGGAGCCACTCCCCAGGGGTCTCGATTTGGAGGTGCTGGGTAAACACAGACTTGGCGGGATTTCTCTCTCCATATCCAATCAGTCATGAGCACTAGCCCCCCTTCCTAAATGCCACTCAGATCTGCCAGCTCCCCCTGTCTCTCTGCCCAGGACTCTTGGAACGAGCTCTAACCAGGCTCTCTGCCTCTGGTCCAGCCCCTGTGACCTCCTGCCCCATCAGCAACACCTGATTCGGCCCGTGGACCCTCGCACAGCCCTTCAGTCTGGCCCCTGCCACCGTCCTTGGCATCCCTGTACCCTTGAAACTCCAGTGGGACCAAAGTACTCTAGTTTCCAGAATGTTCTGAGCCTTTGCCCATGCTGGGGCTCCTGCCTGGAGCGCAGCACTTCATTCCCCTCCCTCCACGCAGCCTCTCGGGTCTCAGGGTGGATCTCACACCAGTAAGTCCGAGATACCTGACTTGCTGGGTACAGTGCAAAATGGAGATGTGAGGCCCTATTGGAAACGTACTGAGTTTCTAGACGGCAACAGCAAAGCAGCAAACCAGATTTGGACCCCTTGTAAGCGTGGGCTCCGTATGGAGGCACAGGTTGCCCCCTCACCCCCCCACAAAGCCGGGCCTGCTCCTATCTGTCACCCCACAGTCTCCACCCTGGGTCTCCTCTGTGCCCCCAGCCCTCTGTGCGTCCTGGTCGTGCAGCGATGGTCTGTTTTTCTCCTCCCCCTAGCCTGGGAGCACCAGGCGGCAGGGCTCACACCTGTCTTGTTCTCGGAATGTGCTGGAAGCCTGACACAGTGCTTAGCAGTAGGCGTGCATTGCCATTGGACACGCCAACGATCTGCTCGACACGCGTTTCTGCAGGGTCCCTGACGTGCCAGGCACATTTCCAGGCGCTGAGACTACCTCCTTGAACCAGACAGAGACCCTGGCTCTTGCAGGGCTGACGTTCTAGCAAGGAAGACACGCTGTCTCGGGGGTTTCTGGCAGAAGCAGGCCCCGAGGCTTGGATCTGAGTGCTCCGGGATGTTCCGGAGGGACGGTGGGCTCAGCAAGGGATGGGGGCAGAGGGCAGGAGAGGAAGAGGAGGTCTCCAGGGGAATGGGCATGGGACTCAACACCAAGGGGGGTTCTGGAGGCGGGTGTCCCCCCCGAGGGCGAGGACGATGGGGGTATTGATCCACACCTCCCGTTCTGCAGGGGCAGAACCCCTCGATCTGCAGCTGAACTTCCCCACCCCCTGCCCACCCTCAGCCCCTCTGCCTCCCTCCCTCTAGCCCGACCCCACGCCACAGTGGTTTTCTTCTTAGCCTTTCATCTGGACCATATACTACAGTGTCGGAGCTAGCCCCCACGGCATGAGAGACCCAAATTGCCAGAGACTATTAATTTGGCTTCTGACAACCCCTCCCCCGGCCCCGTCGATCTTCCTGGGAGCCCAGTCTACCCCAGGGCCTGGAGCAGAGGTGGCTTGCTCCCTTCCTCTGGAAGGGGCTGCAAATGAAGAGAGGAAGGAGGAGGCCCCTGGCCCCGTCTCCTGCTGGTGGTGCCGGGAGTCCAGACAGATGGTGGAGGGAGGAGGCTAAGGCCGGTGACTTTACTGAGCTAGCGGTCAGCTTCCACAGAGAGCATGCCCAGGGGGTCAAGACCGGCCAACCTTGCGAATAATTTGTCTTGATTTTTGCCTTGATCTGCTGTGCTCATCAGAAATAGGATTTTGAAGGCCAGCACCAGGCCAAAGCTCTAATTTGCTTCTGGGAGGGTTTGGATCACCAAGTGGCTTTTGAGCCAGCACCTTGTCCACCCCCATCACCCCCTCCCCCAACAGAGGAGAATTACGAGCCCCCACAGCCTGTTTGCAACATTCTTCCACATCCACGATCTCATTTACCCTCAAAACAATCTTACGGATAAGGCAGAAGGATTAACATTCTCCTTTCAGAAACAAGCAGTGGACATTGAGGCTGGTTAAGATAAGGTGTGGGCCGGTCTAGAACCTGAATTTCTGGAGACTTCATGCAGGGCTTTCCCCATCGCACCAAGCTGTGTCCACCTTCCGTGAACCCCGTAGTGCGGATAAAATCTTTGGGAAGCTTTTTTTAAAACATTTTTAGAATTGGAATATAATATAGATTTAGAAACAAAAGGTCAAGGGGATGAAAAAGTACAGCATAGGGAATACAGTTAAGAATACCATAAACTTTTTTTTAAAAAGATTTTATTTATTTATTTGACAGAGAAGAAGAGAGATCACAAGACGGCAGAGAGGCAGGCAGAGAGAGAAGGGGAAGCAGGCTCCCCACTGACCAGAGAGCCCGATGTGGGGCTCGATCCCAGGACCCTGAGATCATGACCTGAGCCGAAGGTAGAGGCTTAACCCGATGGGCCACCCAGGCGCCCCTACTGTAAACATTTTGTATGGTAACAGATGGTGACTCCACTCACCGTGGCGAGCCCCGTGTCATGGACGGAACTGTCCGAACACTATGTTGGACACCTGGACCTAATATGATGTCATATGTCAACTCTACTTCAATTAAACATTAAAGAACAAGCACATACCATAAGCACACGGTTCAGCAAATTTCACAACATTTTCACAAAATTCCTGTCTATCCAACATCCAGGTCTAGAAACAGAACGTTTCCGCAGAAGCTCCAGATTTCAATGTCACTGGAAAATCCAGGAAGATGACGAACACGCAAGCCTTGTGTGAAGCCAAGTTTCGTGTGTGTGTGTGTGTTTACACATATATATTTACAGATTAATGGGCTCGTTTACGCAAGCTCATTGCACAGAAGCCAAATGATGAAAACCGTCTACAAGCTCCCATTGAGTAGATATCTATGTAAAGAATGTCGTGACAAGAGGGAGGCATGGCGAGCCTCTGAGTGGCTGAGCTTTGCCCCAGATATCAGTGAAGAGAGCCTAGTGAGTGATGTGGACCACGAGGAGCCACTCCTGCCTCAAGGTCCTCCGAAAGAGTTTCCAACCAGTGCTTGCTGGTCTAGCCTCCCTCTCTCCCTCCTCAGATGCTCTAACTCAGGAATTAATTGAGACCTCTATCACTCTGCACTACAGTTGGGCTCGTAACAAAGTCAAATGGTATTAATATGTGGCATTTCTCTAGTGGGGAGTATGAGTGGGGATCATTCCTAATTTAGAAAAAAATACCTCAATAAATCATTAAATAAATCAATCAAAAGTCCCCAATAACGCTGGGGCCCCGGTTCCCAGAGTTAGCAGGATCAGGGCACCCAAGAGGAGAAGCCAAACTGCTCTGACTGAGGTGTTCGTTTTGCTGAGAATTGTGTTCTCATGCAGGGAGGGAGAAGGAAAGGAGAGAGAAGGCAGAGAAAGGAAGGGGGTTGGCTGAAGAAAGATGGTGGCCTGGACTGTGTGGGACAGAGAGCCTGAAGGAAAGCCCCTGGAGACCAGATGGATTTTAAGAATGGGATGGGCCGTGCAACATGGTGGTGCTTGGAGGATGGTGTACAAGGCATCTCCTCCCCGGGACTCACACACATTATTAACGTCTGCCATTTTCACTTTGTGTGGTTTGGTTTTCTTTAGGAGGGGATTAGGTGATGGTGGAGAGGACAGAGCAGTATGGGAACATTTGATGGGACCCAGAGTGGAACAGAGATAACACTTGGAGAAACGGGAGTCCAAGAGCAAGAATTGGCGTTGAGAGTGTCCACCATATTCCTCCCCTCCTACCCCATCCTGAAAGAAATACATTTATTTATTTATACATCAGGGGAATCTTTTACAGCGCTTGGAGCTAAGAGTCTTAGTCAATCTTATTCAGATCTCAAGAGGCAGGGAGGACCAGCAAACACAGCGGTTGAATAAAAACCTAAAAGATCGCAACCCTGAGCATCATCATGCCAACACCACAGCAGCAGCACTTGAAGAAAGCTGAGGGAGACATCCACAGGACAACTTCGTGTCTAGATTGATGGCATCCATCACAACTGGTCTAAGCCCATCTCTACGGTCCTGTTCCTCACTTTCCCAGCTAAGGGTGGCCTCATGACCCAGTTCTGGCTAAAGAGACCTACGCCAAAGTCTGCTGAGTTGTGCATAGGATGGGGTTGGGGTTCTGAAAGCTTTGGTTTTCTCCTTCTGCCTTAAACACCGACATAATGATTGGTGTGGTGGCAGCCATCTTGTTACCACGAGGGAAATGTCAAGACATGGTTCAGTTGCTGAACCAAAACCAGCAGCCAACTACCTCTGGTCTTGTTATATGAGAAAAATAAACCTCTGTTGGATTATAACCATTAGAGTCCGGTTTTCTGTTTCTTGCACTAAACACATTTCTAACCGGTACAGGGGTAGATGAAGGAAACTGCTCCCCAAATGACTTGATTTTACTCATATAGGAGAATTAAAGACAAATTCAGAGGACAATTTAACCAGATGCCTGGAACCAACAGGCTCAGCTCCAACTCCGGTAGAGAATAGCAAAGGACTGCCAAATCTCATTACTGAAGGCACAAAACAGCCCTCCAGTGAAGCATCCAAGTTAATAGTGTATCTCAATCTCATCCACGGGCAAAGCCAAGGCAGCAAAATGAAGCCAGCGATGGATGCGGCCGCATCAGCTGTTAGCTTGCTGTGATTTCAGTCCCTTCATCATCAACAGCTTCAAGATCCCAGCGGAGAAACGGGCGACCAAACAGAAGAGCTGAGACAAGGTGAGCCACTTCTAGCTCGCAGGAGTAGGAATAGGCATTCCTGGGCAGGAGAAAGCAACTAAGAGCAGGTAACTCTTGTCCTTATTTTATATACGAGAAAACAGATCAAACGAGACTTCAAAGGGCTTTGTTTGCATTTAAATTAATTGATTCACGCATCCAACACTTATTAAGTACCCACTGTATACCGCGTCCCTTGCAGGGTGTCAGTAAGATACTCTGAGTGTAGTGGGCACAATAAACCAAGGACACAAATAACTATAACATAAACCAAAGGGATCTTGGGAATCTTGATAGAGGAACGAAATGTGCTGGAATCTTGGGGGAAGTGAGACAACTCTGACTTCGAATGTCCCGTGAATGGGGGAAAGACTCCATTCGGCTGCTCAGTTACTGTTGGGGCACATGTGACATAAGCATACAAGAATAAAAAGAAAGGAGGGCAAGGAACAGACATCCATGAGGCAGGGAGTCTGTTCCAGATTGGTCCTCAGCAACCAGAACGTGGTAAATGAGCATCTTTGATAGTCACCTACAGTGTTTGAGAGGCACTGGGCTGGGCACCTTCGGTATGTGGGTAGAGGGTTTATTGCCATTTTTCAGAAAAGGACTGGGTTTCAGAAAGAAGAAATAATGTCCACGGCTTCACAGCCCGTGAGTGCTACATCAGAATATGAACCCAGGTATATCTGAATTCAAATCCAGACTCAATCCGCAACTACCACTACAGACTCCTTCTACTGGTCGGGGCCCCTTCAGAAGATCCAGCTGAAACTGTCTTAATTGGAATTTGCAGGTCACATACCCAAAGAGTCCAACAGCAGGTTCAGGCAAGGGTTGACCCAGCAACTCAAATTATGTCACCAGAGGGCTAATTTCTTTTTATCTGACAGTGCTGTGCTATTTAGGTTTTTTCCTCTGGCTCCATATTTGTCCCATCATAAAATAGGCCCAGCTTCTCTTGTGTACACAATGGTCCCATTGTTCTAGATTTCATATCATCTACACTACTGACTAAGGGAAGAGAGAAGGTATGCCTTGATAGCTCTTGTAGAAAGGAGAAGAAAATAGCTTTACCTTTCCAGAAATCCTTGAAAACATGTTCTCATCGACTCTGGTGGGTCATGTGCCCAACCCTGAAATATCCGTGTGGATCCTCTAAGGATGCCTTTCATACCCACAAAAAAGACTATTTTTATTTACTTTAGGTTAAAAAAAATTTTTTTTAATTTATTTGTCAGAGAGAGAGAGAGAAAGAGCACAAGGAGCTCAATGTGGGACTTGATCCTGGGACCCTGGGATCATGACTCGAGGCAAAGGCAGAGACTTAACCCACGGAGCCACCCAGACACCCCTTATTTATGTTAAGTTTTAGATTTCACATGAAGTATATTAAAATTAGAAATTAAAAATTTTGTTCATTAAACTTTTAAATCCAACCTGTAAATCTTTATTCTACCTTTAGGTCTAGCAAACTTTATTTATTTATTTTAAAAAAGATTTTATTTATTTATTTGACAGAGAGAGAGAGAGATCACAAGTAGGCAGAGAGGCAAGCAGAGAGAGAGGGGGAAGCAGGCTCCCTGCTGAGCAGAGAGCCCTGTGTGGGGCTCAATCCCAGGACCCTGAGATCATGACCTGAGCTGAAAGCAGAGGCTTTAATCCACTGAGCCACCCAGGCGCCCCAGGTCTAGCAAACTTTAATAACCAGGTTTCAGGGGACCTTTGCAATTAACTTAACATTTTCAAGGGCATCATTAAATTTAATATAGTTGATTTTATTTTTTTAGGTATTTTATCTGTCTACTAAATAGTTGTAGTACATCATAGAATGACCATTTTGTCATCTAAATGTCCTCTTTCCCTGATAAGAATTTTTATCTGTAGTCTATCCGTCTCTTGTTTTTACAACCACTCCGATTCTCTCTTGGTTGCTATTCGCGTGGGAGATCTGGTCCCATCCCTTCTACTTTAAACTGTTTGTGTTTTTGAATCCAAAATGTGTCTCTTAGAGTCGACATAGAGTTGTTTCATGCAGTTGGTATTGTATTTCCTTATCCGTTCTCTGCCTTTTATTTGATGTGTTCAGTCCATACATGTTTAATGCAATTGCTGATAAAGCAGGCTTTACCTCTGCCAATTCTTTATTTTCTGTATTTCTTATGTCTTTTTGTTTCTCTATTCTTCCACACTGCCCTCTTTTGTTAAAACTGTTTTCTAACATACCATTTTAATTCCTTTGCCTTTTACTATATTTTTTAGTTATTTTCTGAGATATTTTCCTGGGGAGGGATGCCTGGGTGGCTCATTCGGTTAAGTGTCTGCCTTTGGCTCAGGTCATGATCCCAGGGTCCTGGGATCAAGTCCCACATTGGGCTCCTTGCTCGCTGTGGAGCCTGTTTCTCCCTCTGCCTGCTGCTCCCCAATGGTGTTCTCTCTCTCTGACAAAAAAATAAATAAAATCTTAAAAGAGAGAGAGAGAGAGAGAAAGAGATTTTCCTGAGGATTCCAATCAACATCTTAAATTATAACCATCTATTTCAGATTAATGCCAAATTAATTTCAATAGCATATAATGTGCTCCTTTATAGCTTTATTTTCTCCTTCTTTTGAGCTGTCGTTGTCATACAAATCACATTTTTATACATTGGAAGTCCATCAAAAGAGTTTTATAATTAGTGCTTTATACAATTGCCTTTTTAAATCATAAAGGAGAAAAAAGTTAAAAACAAAATATCCACTTATACTGTCTTTTGTATTTACCCATGTATTGGTAATTTGTTTTCCTTGTGTAGATTTGAGTTACTCTTTGGTGTCATTTCATTGCAGCCTGGAGAACTCCTTTTAATATTTCTCCTAAGAAAATTCTGCTAGATGGGGCGCCTGTGTGGCTCAATGGGTTAAAGCCTCTGCCTTTGACTCAGGTCATGATCTCAGGGTCCTAGGATCAAGGCCTACATGGGGCTCTCTGCACAGCAGGAAGCCTGCTTCCCCTTCTCCCTCTGCCTGCCTCTCTGCCTACTTGTGATCTCTCTCTGTGTGTCAAATAAATAAATAAAATCTTAAAAAGAAAAGAAAAGAAAAGAAAATTCTGCTAGCAACAATTCTTTCAGTTTTTGTTTATATGGGAGTGTTTTAATTTCTTCACTGAGGCATAGTTTTACTTGATATAGAATTTTTTTAAATTGCAAATATATGATCCCACTGCCCTTAGTTTCTGATGAGAAATCAGCAGTTGATGGTATTGAGGATCCCATCTATACAATTGCTTCCCCGTTTCTGCTTTTGAGACTTTGTCTTCAGCCTTCAACAATTGTATTACAATGTGTATAGTCTAGATCTCTCTGAATTTATTTTACTAGGAATTCACTGAGCTTCTTGTATGATTAGATTCATGGTTTCCAACAAATTTAGAAAGGGTTTGGCCACCATTTCTTCAAATATTCTTTTTCGCCTTTTTTGTCCCTTTCTCTCTCTCTCTCTCTCCACCCCCATTTTTAGTCTCCCATTATGTATACATTGGTAAGATTAGTCTCTGAGGATCTGTTCATTTTTCTTCTTTTTTCTGTTTGTTCTTCATTGCATAATCTCTATTAATCTATCTTCAAATTCACTAATTCTTTTTTGTGCCATCACAAATCTGCAGTTGAATCCTGCTAGTGAATTTTTTCACTTCAGTCATTGTACTTTTCGACTCCAGAATTTCCATTTGATTCTTTTTTATAATTTCTATCTCTCTATTGATAGGCTTCCTTGGATGAGACATTGTCATTATACTTTCCCTATCTTTTAATGAAACCAAACATATTTACTTGGAACTCTCATTAAATTACCCTTTAAAAAAACAATTTTTTTAATTTTTTATTTCCTTTTTAAAAAAAGATTTTATTTATTTATTTGACAGAGAGACAGTGTAGTTAGTGCACAAGCAGGGGAAGCAGCAGAGGGAGAGGGAGAAGCAGGCTCTCCACTGAGCAGGGAGCCCTATGCGGGACTCGATCCCAGGACCCTGTGATCATGACCTGAGCTGAAGGCAGACACTTAACTGACTGAGCCACTCAGATGCTCCTCATGTTGTAGTTTTGTTTTGCATTTCCCTGATGATGAGTGATGTTGAGCATCTTTTCATGTGTCTTAGTCATCTGGATATATTCCTTGGAAAAATGTCTATTCATGTCTTCTGCACATTTTTTTAAATTTTATTTTATTTTTTCGGTGTTCCAAGATTCATTGTTTATGCACCACACCCAGTGCTCCATGCAATACGTGCCCGCCTTAATACCCACCACCAGGCTCACACAACCCCCCGCCTCCCTCAGCTCCAAAACTCTCAGTTCGTCTCTCAGAGTCCACAGTCTCTCATACTTCGTCTCCCCCTCTGATGTCCCCCAATTCACCCTTCCTTTCTGTTGTGAAATATGTCACTGGCTTTGTTTCACTGAATATAAGAAGACCTTGCTCCTACACATGTTTGTTGCATACAAAGAAAGGTAAGCAACAGAGAGAAAGTTGTCTTGTTTTCAAACAGGACTTGCTTTTCTTGGATGATTTTGCTTATAATCCAACAGCCAAATGAAGAAACTCCCAGGAGGCTGGATCATCAAAATATTTAGCCACAGGAGATATTTTCCACATTTTGAGATAGGGGAGCAAACGCTTAGCTCGAGCAGCAAAATGCTCTTGATGGATTTACTGATGTATTTTTAATGATGATTGCATCCCGTACTAAGTAGTAAGATTAACGAGAATAGGCATTTGTTTAATGAAATTCATATTCTTCTGTCGCACAAGCCTATTTGACATTGGCATAGACACCACAGCTAGCATCCCCCATTCAGCTGAGATCTCTCAGAAGTCATCTCTGTTGCCTCTGTGAACTTTCCAGATAGCTAAGGCTTACTCATCACCGATGAAAATCCATGTAAAGCACTGTCTTATGAGACAACATTGAGACAACACTGAGCACAATTCGACTTTTTTTTTTTTTTTTTAAATGAGTACTGTTGAGTTGTGCTTTATAAAATGAAGAAGGTATGGAGCAATTGAAGGCTGTTAGCCTGTTCTCCCAGCAGCCCAACCTCTTCCTGCTCTTGGGTCTCATTTTAAGTATTTCTTTTTTTTTTTTTTTTTTAGTATTTCTTTTCCTCTGTTAGACTCTCAGCTTTCACTTCTCACTTCTACCAAGGTGCTTTAGACCTCTTTCTTTACTTCTTTTCTTTTTAATTTTAATTTTTTTAATTGTGCATGTTAGTCACCATACAGTACATCATTAGTTTCTGATGTAGAGTTCCATGATTCACTGTTTGCGTCTGACGCCCAGTGCTCCTTGCAATCTGTGTTGAACGCCTCCTTTAGGTCTTCAAATACATTCTACAGCTGCGTGGACGTCTTTGGTCCGGCATCTGGGATTTCTCAAAGGCTGATTCTATTGCTTGCTTCTGTTCTTGATTGGCCATACTTTTCATTTTTTGGTGTGTATCATGATGTTTTTGGAAAATTGGATGTTTTAGATAATATAGCAACTCTCGATAGAGTCCCCACCACACTCCCAGACTTGTTGTTTGCTTATCTATTTGGCTAGTGACTTTGCTGGAAAATTTTGGTAAAATCTATTTCCCCTCCAGGGTGCAGCCTAAGCACAGCCTTGGGGGCACGAACGCAGTCACCCTTCGATGCCAGTGTATTTAGCAGGGTGGTCTTTTTTCTTATCTCTGTGTGACTGTCTTGCCTATGGCACCTGGCTGTCAGCCTTCATTAATTGATGACTGTTTGTTGTAGTGTTTTTGACAATGCCCTGGGGCATAAACTGCTACACAGTCTGCTCCAGTGACATCTGGACCTCTTCGCAAGGACAGTCTTTAAGACTTGTTCTGATCCCAGAAGGGCTATGCTAGCTGTCTCTTTCCGTGACTTTCTCCATTAACCTACTAGATGGTCTAGGGCTCAGCTTGTAGCTTTCAAGGAGGCACCTATCTCCCGGTAAGTGCATAGGCCAAAGTCTGATTTTGAGAACACCCTTAGGTCTGAACTTTGCCTCCTTCTGTTCCCAATAAAGTCCTTTCTTTTGTGGAGAGCATCAGAGTTTTCTGTTCTTCAGGCCTCCCTTCTTCCCCCGGAATAAACCTCTATACCACTCCTCCAGCAGCCTACTTCTCTTGCAATAATATCCCTGCAGGGCAAGTGGGGTGCTGGGTAGGGTCATAGCCCCCAAAGCAGTCAAGGTCCCAGTATAATCAATCTGCCATTCCTGGGGTAGAGCTTCTGTCCTCTGAGTGGGGGCTGAGTAGAGGAGAGTAAGCCCAGATGTCTTAGCTACTCTCACCGGGAATTAGCCTCTGCCACATGGAGCTAGGTGGGATGAGAATTCCAGGGGGCTTGCAATATTCTAGCCCTCAGCAGGGATCTAGGGGAAGAAGGAGTCCTGTGTTCTTATCTGCACCCACTTGGGGCAGAGCTTTATGGTGCTGAGCTAGGAGATGGGGGAGGGAGCAAGCCATGGTTCAAACAGCATAGACTTTTGCTGTTCTTACTTACCATGAAATCTTCATTTTCCATGCCAACAAGACAATTTTCAGAGAATTTTAAGTGTCTTTTTTAAAAAAATGCTTTTCCCAGTGACGGTTGTTTCACTGGGGAGAAGGTCTGCGGGAGCTCGCCATGTTATCCTTCTGGAAGTTGCTTCAAAGACAGAACTTGGATCTTTGCTTTAGCCAAGCCTGGAGTTTCCCTGCCTACTAACTTCCTCGACTTCTTGTTTGTGTGCTTCTGTTCCTTGTAGCCAATAGCATCCAGCTTAGACCTAACTTCCCGAAGCCTGAGCAGAGGTTAGCAGAACTTTGTGCATCCAGAAAGGTGACATCATGTAAGACCGACCTTGAAAGGCACCTCTGACCACAACACCAGTAACACTTGTTTGCTACTTTTTGCTGTTTACTGGCCTCTTTCTCTAGATGCTGATATCTTTAAGTCAGGGTCCATGTTCTGAATATTCCAGTAATCCTGCTTCCCAGCACTGGGCCTGCTGCTTAGGACATATATGGAAAATTAGCAACGAATGAATGGCTGTTAGCAAGGTGGCCTCATTACTTTAGGACCATCCACCCTTTAGCGTGTCCTCGCAAACTTCCCAGATCTGCTACAGAATAGAATTCGGAATTTTGCCAAGAGAGCTGACCTACTCAGCCAGGTCTATTTAGCTTCATGGCTGATATGTCCGATGATGTAGAGATGAGACGGGATTTGAATTGTTTTCTCTCACTTTGCCTAAGAACCTTGGACATGTGCACGGCTTAACTTCTCGGTACTCGTTTTGCCATCTGTTCCTTGGGGATAATAATACCAGTGCACACGACATTTTACAATAATAATAGCTCACAGGGGCGCCTGGGTGGCGCAGTTGGTTGAGCAACTGCCTTCGGCTCAGGTCATGGTCCCGGAGTCCCGGGATCGAGTCCCATATCGGGCTCCCAGCTCCATGGGGAGTCTGCTTCTCACTCTGACCTTCTCCCTTCTCATGCTCTCTCTCTTTCCTAATAAATAAATAAAATCTTTAAAAATAATAATAATAATAATAGCTCACATTATTGAATGCATACTGGGAGTTAGATGCCGTTCTAAACTCTTTACATGCATAAGTTCATTTCATCCTTGCAACAACCCTGTGAGGTAAGTACTACAATGAGCCCCCCCATCTTATACGTAAGAAAACTGAAGTCGCGTCTATACCTGGCCAATGCAGCTGTTTACTTCAGCCTAGTGCATCACGAGGACCTCATTCATTCATTCATTCATTCAATAAAGACCCAATCCCTATCATCTCGTTGGTACTGTACAAGCGGCTGGGGTTTTGGGGGCAGACGAAAAAGTCTTTGCTTTCACGGGACTTGCATTCTAGTGGAGAAGGGTGGCACATAATAAACAGATACGTAGTTTTTGAATACCATCAGGTGGAAGGGAAGGAAAAGAGGATATGCAGAATGGGGGTTACACTGCACCCCCTGAGGGCAAGCGAGGGGACAGAGGGGGCCTGCGGGCCCTCACCCCCTCCTACCCCTGGAGGACATTTAGCTTGTGGCTGTCACACTCAAGCAAGCCCTTACCTGCAGCATGTGTAGAAACACGGGTGGCCGAGCCCCACAGCCAGAGGTCCTGCCCGACAGGCTGCTCTCCTTTGTCCCCCGTGTCCCCTCCCCAAAAGCCTGAAGATGGCCTCTATGCTTCACACTGTCCTGTCCCTGCCCTCCCCTACCGCCCGCAGGCTTTTGTGCCACGAGGACACCTCTCAGCACTGTATTGAACACTGATGTGAATTAAAGAGCACAAAACAGCTTCTTTGTTCCCTAGAATTTACGAGAAAGAGACATCTGAAGTTCTCAGTTGCAGTCTCCCTGGCATATCCTGATGGGTTGCCTGAAGAATGAATGACAAAGCTGATTGCTACTTCACAGAGAAGAGGCAGAAAAGGAAAATAGGGCACATGTTTTGTGAAGGCTTTTCAAACGTCAGTGACTTAGCATCAGGGAGCTGCAAGCCAGGGGGCCTTTTGGGATTCTGCTTCTGGGAGCTTCTGGGCCTTCATTTTGCTCGTTTAGATTCTGCATTTCAGCCCACTCTGCCTTTATTGATCTGCCTCAGTGCGACATCCATAATCCGAGCCGCTTTGCTCGATTCAAAAGCACAGCCGCAAGGTAGACACTCTCCGGGGAGGGCACACGCTAGGGGCTGTTATCGTGACACTGGTCTTAGTCCAAGGACAACAGAGAAAGACCACAGCTTTGGAGGGAGACGGGCATGACTGTGAGCGATCCTGGGCCACAATGAGCC
The DNA here is from genome assembly GCA_028533885.1 of Nasua narica. Classification (NCBI taxonomy): domain Eukaryota; kingdom Metazoa; phylum Chordata; class Mammalia; order Carnivora; family Procyonidae; genus Nasua; species Nasua narica. The sequence goes on along the minus strand of CM052811.1, from coordinate 96,103,358 downwards.
TCAGTTTCCCTGCCTATAAAATGGAGAGAATGTTTATGACCTCCCAAAGTCATTGCAGGGATAAACAAAGTCACATCGGGGAGGCGCGGACATCTTGGACAATAAGCATGGGCACTCTTGCAAATAATGTTATTACAGACAAGAAAATGGAAGAGCGCCGACACGCAAGGTAGCACCATTGGCCCTGTGAGCGACACGGGGCTGGTGACATCTGTTGTCAAATTTTAGAGATTCACTCCTTCCTCCAGGTCATTATAAACCCGGCCCTTTTCCTGCGCGCTGCGGTCTAAATTGAGAAAATAAATGCGAACACAATGTCCGGAAAATGGCTTTATATTTCGGCACCGAGATTCTAAGGCAGGTTCAGTTCTCCGGCTCTCAGAGTTGGTGTTTCTCTGCATGATAACAAATAAACATGCAGAGGCAAAGCTGATCAACCATTTCATTGCTTTTGAGAAACGACGAGATGAACAGCTTCCCTAAGTCAGTGCGTCACTGCATTTCATTTGATGGTGTTGTTTAAAAACTCTATGTACTGTTTTCCAGGCCAAAACCTATCAGGCATTTATGAGAAGAAAACCAAAAGATGAACGACCAATTCCCTCTAAAGAGGAAAATTACTGTGGAGGTTGATTTTAAGTGTAGACTCCATTCCCGGGGGAGGAGGGCAGAGGTTCTTGCAGGATTCAAAAGCAATAAGGAGAAAAATCCTGTTATGTTCAGGGGCCGAGCATGAACTCAGAAATCCTAGGTGTGAAGACTGCCTCTGCCGCCCACATTACATGACCTTGAGTGGGTCCTTGCCCTTGACTGTGCGCATCTCCTCACCGTCAAATGGACCGCAGCCATTCCTTCAGCCAGCCCCCTGGGTGGCCGTGAGCATCTGCAGAGAGAGCCCTGCCAGAGCTGCACTTTATACCTGGGATTGCATTTAATCTTCACAAAGCCCCGTGATATGTGTGACTTGCCCAAGGTCACGGAGCTAAGAAAAAGAGAAGCCAGCATTGGAACTCTAGTCTATATGCTGCCACCAGGAACTATAAAGAAACAAAAACAGGAGTGACAACAAATACCGTCACCACCAGGGCCACCGTGAGGCTGCAGCAGAAAAAGAATGCTATTACTCATTAATGATCATTTATTTATTTTTTTAAAGATTTTATTTATTTAGTTGACAGACAGAGATCACAAGTAGGCAGAGAGGCAGGCAGAGAGAGAGGGAAGCAGGTTCCCCGCTGAGCAGAGAGCCTGATGCGGGGCTCAATCCTAGGACCCTGAGATCATGACCTGAGTCGAAGGCAGAGGCTTTAACCCACTGAGCCACCCAGGCGCCCCACTGATCATTTATTGTAGAGGATAAGCCCAGCACTGTTCTAGGCACCGGGATTATGGTAGCATAGGAGCATGATGGGAGACATATTTTACACAAGTAAATAAAATAATTTTAGATCACAGTAATTGTTATGAGGAAAGGAAAGCATGGATTTTCTAGCAGAACACAGGAGTTGAGGGGTAGCACATTTAATGGAGGTCTGGGAAGACATCTCTGAGGCGGTGACTTCCAAGCAGAGACTTTGAGGAGTGAGCCGTGGAGGGCCATCAGGGGGGTATAGGGATCAACCAGAGCAAAAGCCCCAAGAAGGGATTATGCTTGGTCTGTTGAGGTTCAAGAGGAGGTCAGAGTGGCTGGACCTTGGTGAGAAAGTGCTGGAAGGTTAGGGCAGAGATGGGGCAGGGTGCCGCTGGGAGGTTTTATGCAGAAAGGTGAGGAGACTATATTTTCTGTTAAGTGACATAGGAAGTGGGATCAGAGAGTCCACTACTTAATTCATAGAAACATTTTAATTTAATCAATTTATTGTTGAACAGATAATATGGCCATGCAATTCAAAATTCAGAAGTACCGGGACGCCTGGGTGGCTCAGTCGGTTAGGAGTCTGCCTTCAGCTCCGGTCATGATTCCAGAGTCCACATCGGGCTTCTTGATTGGCAGGGAGCCTGCTTCTCTCTCTACCTGCCTTTCTCACTGCTGTCTCTCTCTGACAAAGAAATAAAATCTTAAAAAAATAATAAATTTGCAAAATTCAGGAGTACCAAAGGTAAACTATCTCCCTCCTCACCGTCCCCAATCTGCCCGCTCCTGTCCCTGGAAGCCACTTAGGTGCAGGTGTCTTGTGCCTGTTCATAGAGACATCGCACAGGGCCTACAATCACAGGCGCACACACTCTCCCTGCCCCTCTTTGAGTTTACAGATGGTGGCACACGTGGCTTTTCCACTTCCTGTCTTAGAGTTTGTATCAGTTCGGCCAGAACCTTCTCACGACCATTTTTTCGGTTGTGCACGGTCTTCCATTACGTGGGTGGAATTAATAAGAAGTCAGTGTTGATTATTAATTAATTAATTTAAAAGAATTATTTATTCAAGCAGTTCCCTATTGCTAGTCATTTAAGTTATTTCACTTGAGGGTTTCCCGGGGAAGTACCATTCTGATTTATACTTTAGGAAGAGCTCGCGGGCTGCTGTGTGGAAGATGGCCCAGGGCGGTCTTGCCCGGTTAGGAAGGGAGTGGTGGCGGTGAGGACAGGACATGAGAGATGGGCGGGTATGGGATACTTAGAAGACAGAACCCAAAGGTATTAGTTGATGGCTCAAAGATGATGGCTCAAATCAAATGGGATCCGGGATGACTTCTGAGCTTTAGCAACTTGCGGGGGTAGGGGACGGTGAGACTCCCTTACTCTCTCAACAGCATCTCATGCCTGACTTCTGCGAGCAGGCAGCCAGAGATGAATCTTCCACACGGAACTCTTCCTTATGTGGTAAAACCAAAAATCAACCAATATGTTGCATGTACTAAACGTACCATGACACTTGTTTGGCATTTTCCACTCTCCAGGTCTGAATGAAGTCGGTCCCAATGAATCTGCCCACATCTTGCCCGTCAGCCCCTCTTTCTCAGTCTCATGGGGCATCCTCTACCTGATGTCTAAACACTGACCTTCCTCAGGGCTCAGCCCTGCGCCCCTCTTCCTCTCTGCCCGCACCATCCGTCCTCTCCCTGCAGGATCTCATTCTGCCCTGTGGCTTTTAATGCACCTATCTGCTGAGCCACGGATTCCTGTCTGCCGCTCCTGCCTCTTCCCAGAGATCTCCACTGGGAACTTGGATACTCAGCTGCTTGTTTGACATTGTCACCTGGGTGTCTAACATCTCACACTTAGGTTCCAGACAGAACCCTTGACCCTCTACTTACAACCTTGTCTTCCCAGGCCCGCCATCTACCAGTGAAAGGTCACCCATCCACCCCGATGCATCAGCTACAACCCCAGGAGTCATATTGTTCCCTCCTGCCTTCCGTCCAGCAAATCCTGTTGGTTCTAACTAAAGATATCCTTCTTAGTCTACTGCTCTTCATCCCCTGCAGCCAGACACTTCCCTCCCAGGCTCTGTGCTCTGGCCACAGTGGCCTCCCTTCTCTTTCCTGAACACCCAGGACCAGGGCAATGGCGCTCACCATCCCTCTACCTGGAACATTCTCCTCTTGGAGAATTCTCCACATGGCCAGTTCCTGTCTTACCTTCAGATCAGCCTAGCCTAGCCTAATCCCCTTCACAGTTTGATCTAAGTCCCTTTCCCCCCATCCCACACTGCCTTCATCAGCGGGAGCAAGACCCCTTTACAGTTGGCCAACCTTGCAAGAATGCTGTGTGGAGCTTTCCAGCAACCGGGCCTCTATTTCCCATTTGTCCTTTGACATTGTAGTGCTACTCTCGGAAGAGAGCTGCGGGCAGTGGTGCAGATAACCCAGGCTTTGATCTGGCCCAGCCTGTCACACGGAACAATAAATGTCATGATAAATGTCAGCCAGTCATTTTCTACGTCCTTCACCACCCCAGCACAGAGGGTTTCACAAAGACTGTTCTACCAATCCATTAACTTTTTCTAACCCAATGCCATCTTGATTGTTTGCATACTTCTTGCTTAAAAGTTCCCTGAATTTCATTTTGGTAAACAAAAAAATTTCTCCAAGATATACCCAATCGCTTTGGCAACATGCCATCTTCATTTCTCTGCTAAGTAACAGTGTTTAGCATTTAGCTTCTGCTTCTTTCCAGAACCTCCACCTCCAGCAGTCGTTGAAAGTCTGAAAACCAATCTTTTTGATGTATTATGAGCAGATGGCTATTAAATTCCTTTTATTAAATTCAAGTTTCAGAAAACAAACCCTCTTGAATGTGGAAAAACCACACAAAATCACACTAAATGACTTTAAATAACTCTAGTTAAAAGATCGCTGCATAGCACACTATTGAACATTCATTCTGGATATAATTTCCTTTAAGGACACCACTTCAAGCCAGTATGCCACTTCAAATGCTTTAATCAATGACTAGAGAGGTCCAGGACTTGCAGAAAGCCGGTGGGAAAACTTTAGAGATCATCAAAGTCCATCATCCCTCTTTCTCGAATGAGAAAACAAGTACCTGGGAGTGTGGGTATCTCCTTTCTCTGAACAGTTGTGGGCTCTCAGTTAGGCACGGTGCGTGTTTTATATCCAAAATCGTATTCCGATCACACAAACACACAAGACCCACCAGTCACCGCAGAGTGCCCTATCTGTAGTTTGTGGTATTCTCTCTGGTAGGGTGCTTGAGGGTATCCCAGATGATCTACTGGGGCGGAAGAAGAAAATATTAGGACTTGTATTTATGGCTGTGCTTATTTTAAAAAATAAGATGCGCGCACACGCGCGCGCACACACACACACACACACACACACACACACAAAGACAGATATTAAGCTTTACTAGTGTTTATATGTGGTTTGACCCCAAAGTCCACCCTCTGCCATGTGTCATGGACAATCATAAGTCTTTTCTTAGCCTTCAACATATTATCATGTATTACAGTTTCTCTGCAGCAAGAAATTGTCACCAGCGTTCGTGGGACAGAACTTAGATCTTTAATTGGTAGAATTTTTAAGGTGCTTTATTTATTTATTTTTAAGATTTTATTTATTTATTTGGCAGAGAGGAAAAAAGATCACAAGTAGGCAGAGAGGCAAGCAGAGGGAGAAGTGGGGGAAGCAGGCTCCCTGCTGAGCAGAGAGCCCGATGCAGGGCTCGATCCCAGGACCCCGAGATCATGTCCTGAGCCGAAGGCAGAGACCCAACCCACGGAGCCACCCAGGCGCCCCTTTAAGGTATTTTAAAAGTTGGCTGCATAGGCTTCCAGACTTTTTCCCTAAGCCTCTGGTAATAAGTAGTTTTATTAAAAAACAAGAATAGGTTCATAATCTACATGCTTTTTTCCCCACCTAACCATGTGGTTTGTACATCTTTTCATATCAGTATTAGAACTCTACCTCATTTTTTCCCCACTTGCCTTATTCTTTTAAATATTTGCATAGAATAGTTTTCCCCCTTATTACAAGGTTACTTTGTTCCTTAAAAAAATTCATAGGGTGAATTTTCATAAGTGGAAAAGAAAATTACTAAGTAAGGTGATGGCACACAATTACCGCAAGAGTTCCTAAATCGAAAAGAGAAACAGAACAATAGAGACAAAGGAAAGCAAAAGGAACAATGCAAGGGTTGCTTGGGATTGTTGCTGCTATCACTTAGCACATTCACTGATATATTTATTGTAAAATCAAAGTGCTACTTCATTAAATGAGTTCTTTTACACAGTCTGAATGTCAGTATAATCACAGTTGTAAAAAAAAAAAATGTTTTAACAAGGATGGACTGATTTGCAGATTTCCAAATCAGAGTCAAGTGTATGTTGACATAGCTTTGTCTTTGCATGAAGCCCAGAAGGGGACCGCCTAAGAATGAGCATTTCTGTAGCCCCTTTATTTCCGCTGACCAACAGTTGGTTCGAAAAGCAGCTGCGGCGGTTCCCTAAGGTCTGAGACAGTAGAAGAGTCAAAGACGTCACGAAGTCACCTGTGAACAGCTTTATGTCTCGAACATCAGCCGATTCTGGAGGAAGCGGAGTCTTTAGGATGCTTGCTTTCAAAGTGCTGCGGGAAGGTCCCAGGGTTTGGCTTTCGAGTCCTACCCAGTGCAAGTATCTATGAAGGCAGCCTTGGCAGGAGGTTTTGGTGACTGTCCTTCTTTCCTGTTTTGTCCAGCTTCCTTTTTGGTCTTTGTCTGCTGAGCCTGGGGCTTTCACTGTCCCGGACTCCCCACCCTGCCCCACCACCGTTGCCAGCGGGTAAAGCACCAGCTTCGAGCTCTCCCCTCCTCCCCCCTCCTCCGCTGCCCCCAGCGATTCCGATTCCGCCCAAAGTAGCAAATTGAACTACAACGTGCACTAAAGGGGCCACGGTGACAATGACCCCCAGAAGCTGGTCCTAAAAGTTCAACGTTGGTCCTCGTAAATGCAATGGAATCCCTCCAGCCCAAGAGAGGATGTCAAGTGAGACGCCTCATGAAGTCACACGAAGTCACAATCTCGAATTTACACAGGCCAATCTTGGGATGAGACTCTGTTCCATCACACAGATACACACGATTTCTTTCCCCACTGCCCTACTATTGGGACATCTGGGTTTGTATCAGTCCGCTGAGGTGTCCAGAACACGACAGACGGAGTGGCTGAATCACAGAAGTGTTTTTCCCGCAGGTCTGGAGCCGGGCCGTGGGCAGGTCTGCTTTCTCCCCGGGCCTTTCCCTTGGGCTTGCAGATGGCTGCCTTCTCGGGGTGCCCTCACACAGCCTTTTCTCTGCTCCCTGCTCTCTCCCTCTCCTCATGAGGACGCCAGTCATGTTGGATTAACCTTCCTTACCTGTCTCCGAATCTGGTTGGGATCTAAGCACCTGGGGATTAGTGCTTAGACCCACGAATTTTTGAGGAGAACCCAATTCAGTTCACCAACAGGGTTGTTTCCGTATTTTTTCACCAGACACATCCTCACCTCGCACACCCCTCGATCGACGCCAGTCCCGCGCCATCCTCAACACCGCGCCGAAGACTTCCCTTCTCTGAGCGCTGCCGGGTCCGGTTACGATCACCGCTCCCTCGGACAGGGGTGGTAGTCTCCTTCTAATGGGTTGTGCGTGTTTATGATCCTCCGCACCCACCCCGTCCATTCTCCACACCGACATTGTACAGATGTGTTTCTGATCTAATCAAACCACTCCTCTCAGCGATACTCTTCCTTGGCTGTTGCTTTGCAGTTAAAATGCAAACTGCTTAACACCCTGGACAAGACCTTGGAGGGCCCCAGCTTCCCTCCGACTTCCTCCCCCAACACCCTGGCCCATTCATTCCCTTCATTCCAGCCACACGGGCTCTTCTCATGCTTTTGCTTTCCGAGGAGCTAAGCGGCTCTCACTGGAGGTCACGGGTTGCTCCTGCTGCCAAGAACATCCTTCCGTAATCCTCCTTCACATTAAAAAGTCACTATCTCAGGGCACCTGCGTGGCTCAGTGAGTTAAGCCCCTGCCTTCAGTGCAGGTCATGATCTCAGGGTCCTGGGATCGAGCCCCACATCGGGCTCTCTGCTCAGCGGGGAGCCTGCTTCCCTCTCTCTCTGCCTGCCTCTCTGCCTACTTGTGATCTCTCTCTCTCTCTCTCTCTGTCAAATAAGTAAAATTCTAAAAAAAAAAAAAAAAAAAAGTCACTATCTCAAAGAAGCCTTCCTTGAACCCCCACTTCCTTGACCTGCATGATAAGGTTGCCATTATTCCGTCTCCCACAGAATCCTGGGGTTCTCTTTGCAACAGTCATCACACAGTAATCATCGGTGTGGTATCTTTTTTTTTTTTTTTTTAAAGATTTTATCTATTTACTTGAGAGACAGAGAAAGTGAGAGAGAGCATGAGAGGAGAGAGAAGGCCAGAGGAAGAAGCAGACTCCCCGCGGAGCCGGGAGCCCGATGTGGGACTCGATCCCGGAACTCAAGGATCCTGACCTGAGCCCAAGGGAGTTGCTCGACCAAGTGAGCCATCCAGGTGCCCCATCGGTGTGATATCTTAACCAGCGGCTCTCCCACTTGGACTGAGAGCTCTGCGAGGGCAGGGGCCTCGTGGGACTTGTTCATCCCTGCATCCCAATGCCAAATGCAATTCCTGGCATAGAGTCCCAGCCAATGAATATGTCCTGAATGGATAAACACCTTGTATTTGGCTGTTCCCTCCATCTGGAAGGCCTTTTTCATTCCCATCCAATGAACAAATTGAGGCCAGTCAGTTCCTACTTCTTTCTGATTGGACTGTAAATTCCTTCACAGCAGGGTCTGTGTTCCCTAAGCCTCTAGAGGGTTGCGGTCCACCGCAAGCCAGTTGAAACACAACATCTTTGCTTGGTAGCCCAGTCCTACGTCATTGCCTTCCAGGTGGTTCTTGTCTCAAGAAATTGGTAAGAATGATCAATCTTTTGTCCAATTCATCATGACTAGTACTGGTATAAATAAATAAATAAATAAATAAATAAATAAATAAATAAATAAATAAATAAAAATTGACAGCGGTTAAGAGGCACTTGCTAAAGATGTTATTAAAAATAAACAAACTCAAGAAGACTCAGATCTTGAGGCTAACACTGAAAACTGGAAAAATTCACATCCGGTTTGTTGAAAAGAAAGCCACAGGGCCCAGGGATAAGTCACTGGCCCCCAGGACCGCAAAGGGAGACTTAATTTCAGTTTCAAACTCTCCAGGAGTGGAATTTTAAACCAATCAATCTGGAATTTCCTGGTCAGGTAATTCACCTAATCAGATCCCCTGGTTCCCCCTAAGGGCCTAGTACCCTGCCTGAAACAATCCTTTCTTTTCTTTTGCTAATAAATTCTTGTCCCACCCTCCTTTCTTATAAAAACCTTGCTTGTTGTACAACCCCTCAGGGCTCCTCTCTACTTGTTAGCCAGTATGTTCCCGGGATTCTTGAGTCACTTAATAAAGCGATTAGATCTTAAAGTTCACTAGGTAGAGTTTTGTTTTTTAACAGGTTGAAATAATCAAACTGAAATAGACTGCCCATTTAGTTCTTTACTAAACTTTTATGAAGGACTGAAGTCCTTTTTTAAAGTAGAGATTACTTTAAAAAATTCCCTAAAATTGAGAAGTTTTAGACTCGCAAAATTTTACCAAAGAAAATTTGAATTTGCTAACAGAATGCCCTCTAGCCATAGACACCAGGAACACCCCTGTTCTTGAACAAGTTGCAGGAGGGAGAACACATGCCTTCGGGTTTGGAACCATGGGGCATCTCAGTAAAACGGTTAGAAAGAAAACACCATTTGAGCTTTGGTTGGGAGAGTCAAGGAATGTCTATGAAAGCAGTGTTTGCTCTAGATTGGATGCTTTCGGAAAGAGAGGTACATTCTATGATTGGGTATCTTAATAAATTTAACTTTTTTTTTTAAGATTTTATTTATTTATTTGGCACAGAGAGAGATCACAAGTAGGCAGAGAGGCAGGCAGAGAGAGAGGGAGAAGCAGGCTCCCTGTCGAGCAGAGAGCCCAATGCGCGGCTTGATCCCAGGACCCTGAGATCATGACCTGAGCCAAAGGCAGAGGCTTTAACCCACTGAGCCACCAGGCGCCCCTAAATCTAACTTTTTTAAAAAAAGATTTTATTTATCCATTTATTTGGCAGAGAGAGAGAGAGAGAGAGGGAGAGAGAGAGAGAGCTTGCACACAAGCAGGGTGAGAAGCAGAGGGAGAGGGAGAAGCAGGCTCCTGACTGAGCAGGGAGCCTGATGTGGGCCTCGATCCCGGGACCGTGGGACCATGATCCAAATCGAAGGCAGACATTTAACCGACTGAGCCACCCAGGCGCCCCCTCACTTAATCTAACTTCTAAGGAAGGCAAACTATATTGAAGCTAAAACTAATAATAGGCAAGGAAGTAGCAGTCATTCATTCTAGCCAAGAGAGAGGGATGTTTGGTATTTTGTGATAGTGACATTTTTGTCTTTGCTTAGACAAAGATATAAAGTAGGCTTATCCTGTCTCATTTTATCATGCTATCAGAGTAACCTGGTTTGAGGTTAATATTCTGTGATTTGCTAATGTCCAGTAGGAAAGTAATATGGCCAAGCCAGAGTGTCGGGCCAGCTTCTGAATGTTAGGCGTTGTTTTCTTTTTTCTTTTTCAGTATAATGATGTTGACATAAGATACTTTGCAATAGTATAAATGAAAGTAAAGCTTGATATACAAATTATTAAATAAGTAAAAATGTTTATTAAGAAGTTTACATGTGAAAGTTGTTCAGAGAAAATAATTTCCATGAAATAAAAATGGGAATGGGTACTGTTTTGACTATATTGGATAAAAACAAAAACAAACAAAAAACTGATCAAAGAATTAAATTGGTGGGACACCTGGCTGACTCAGCTGTACAGCAAGCAACTCTTGATCTCAGGGATCTCAGGGATCTCGGAGTCATGAGTTCCAGCCATAGGTTGGGTGTAGAGACTACTTAAAAAAAACAAAAAACAAGAAAAGAAAAAAAAGGATTAAATTGGCTTAATGGTATTGGCTCTGGAAAAAATTCTTTCACAACAGTTCATCACATTTGATACAATTCTAATTAAAATTATTGGATTCCAGTTTTGGTGAGGTTGTAAATTTGCTAGTGTCTTTGGAGCGCAATTTGGCCACATCCACGAAAATTAAAACTGCATTTGGCTTCGGACAGCAATTTAACTTTTGGAAATTCTATACAGAAAATTGCACACATACACAGAGGTATATATACAAGGATGTTACTATAGCATTTTTGGAGTCACAAAAGATTGGAAAAAAATTAGTGTCCTCCAGTAGGAAAATGGCAAGTACATTACGGCACATCCTATGCTAGGAAAATTAGACGGCCTCGAAAAGGCCTATGGGTCTTGCAGCGACAGGGACCCGCCCACCCTCGCGCACCCTCGCGCACCCTCCCGCCGCGACGGGAAGCCCACAGGGTGGCCATCAGGAGCCCCAGGAAGAAGGTCCCAGGCCCGAGTGCTCCCCGTCCCGACGGTCCTAAGAGTCTAGGTAGGTCCTCGGTGTGACTCTTGTCTCTTGTCGCCGTCTGCTACCCACAGCCGGTGGGGCGGAGGGGGGAGGGGAGGCGGGAGGCGGAACCCGAGCCTTGCGCGACCCAGCCGACCCCCGCGACCCATATCACAACGGCCACGGAGGGCACTGAAGGCGGGAAAACGAGGCCCCATCACCCCCAGAATTCAGAAAGCCCGGCGAGTCTCTGCGACCCGGCGGCGAGGGCTGCGTGGAACTTTCCAGACCCCTCGCAGCCCCAGAGTGCTTTGGCGGGGGTCGAGGAAGAACGCGCGCGTCCGCCCTTCCCGCGCGCCTCCTGGAGCCGGGGAGCGCGCCGCCAGCCCGCCGACCCCGCCCTGCCCGGCGCGTCTCCGGGCCTGTATCACCATGGCAACCGGGGGGCGCCCCGCCGGCGTTTCCGAACCTGGGCGCGCGCCCGCGACCCCGCCCCTTCCGGCGCTTCTCCCGGGACCTGCATCACCATAGCAACCCGGGGTCGGGGCCGCGGGCTTGGCGTTGCGTCGCGCCGCGCCGGGGAAGGGATGGAGGGGAGTGGTGGGCTGCGGGATTTGAAGGAAGGGCGGAGGGAAAAATGCAGGGATTGCAGGCAGCGGACTTGGGTTTTCTGTGGGTGCGCGGTGGCGGACTGGTGGCCGCAGGGGTGCGGGGGTCTGCTGCGAGGGGGTCGGGGCCTCAGGCAGGGCTTCGGGGAGGCGAGGCGAGGCGGGCGGAGGCCTGGGCTCCGAGTGGGCGGGCAGCAGGGGGCAGCAGCGGCTCGCCAAGCGCGGGGAATTGGGCGCGGATTTCTCGGGGCTGGGCGCGGAGCTCCGAGAGGCAGAGGGCCTTCATCAGCCTCGGATGCAACCCTCGGTGGCGCCCCGGCCTGGGATTCCGCGGGACGCTCCACGCCCGAGAGCGGACAGTCCTCTGCCCCAGTGCCAGGTCCCCTCGCACCCAGGCTGTAGCAGCTC
>CM052811.1:96064769-96090890 GCA_028533885.1 Nasua narica | reverse complement strand
CCTGGGAGTTGAGGATCCGATTTTGTCCCGCTGCCCCAAAGACTGGTAGCATATTTGCCTGCATTTCTCATTTTTCCTCTCAAAGGCTTTCACCCTTTGACATGGTTAGAAGAGGCAATATGGGGGTGCCTGGGTGGGTCAGTGGGTTGAGCCTCTGCCTTCGGAGGCAGGATCTCAGAATCCTGGGATCTGGGATTGAGCTCCTTGTTGGGCTCTCTGCTCAGCCGGGAGCCTGCTTCCCCCTCTCCCTCTGCCTGCCTCTCTGCCTACTTGTGATCTCTCTCTCTCTCTCTGTCTGTCAAATAAATCAATAAAAATCTTTAAATAAAGAAGAAGAAGAGGCAATATGGTGTTCTGAAAAGGACACCCATTCATTGGGTGGTGATTCAGCTAGGTTTTGGTGTTCGGTATGCTGCTGGTTCTTTGCGTGACTTTGGGCAGGTCAGGCAAACCACTCTGAAGGCTCTTCCCACAAAGCGTGCCTGGTATTATGTATTTATATGTGTTTAGCCTCTCTTGGTAATATATTCAGTAAAAATTAGCCCCTTCTGTGTCAGGGAGTCTCTAGAATAGTAAGGCAGAAAGTGGCAAGTGCCCTGAGGGTTAGAGATGAGATGCCCCGCGGATTCTGAGGGGGAAGTAAATGTCTCTGCTTATACTTTGTGACCCTCATAGGTACAAATGCCAAGAAGTCTGGGGGTAAAATGAGGATGGTTCCATCCCTCCCTCCAGCAAAAGATCTGGGAAGAACTCCCCCTCCCCCTGCCCGCCCATTTCTCAGATGGCCCGGAGGCAGCTAAGTGCACTCCTGCCTGCCGGTCTGATCCAGGTCTGATCCAGCCGCTGCTACACAGTCCGGGATTTGGACACCCCCCCTCCAGGCCTCCTCCCCCAGCTGAAGCAGGAGCATCTCCTAATGGTAGTTTTCTTGTTTTGTTTACGGAAACCCTCCTTTAGCTCACCAGAAGGTGGGCTTCTATTTATCCTCCTCAAGCGATAGCCCTCTAGGTAAAACGAACCTTGAGAGCTTGTTTGCAGGTTCTCGCAGGGGAGCGTTTCTGCTGGTAAACCCTTGACTGAGGAGCGGGCCTCCTCTGTTGGGGAAGGTCGGTCCTCCTCGACCCAGAGTCGGGCGCAGCTTCAGGAAGGACACACATGGAGCAATGAGGAAGGAGGGGGGACACCCGATTAGTCAGCCAGATCGGCCGAATCAACCCTGGCGACCAATGGGGTGACAGATAACACAGCCAGATGCCCTCACATCCTGGGTAAAATGATAAGCCTTTTTGTGAAGGTTACGGGGCACTGGCTTTGAAAGTCGGAGGGGATCTGAGCCCCTTTCCCATGTGACCGTGGATAAGTCTCCGAGCCTCAGTTTCCTCGTCTTTGGAATGGGCGTAGTAGCACCCAGGGCTGTTGTGAGGATAATATGAGATATTGCACTTAAAGGGTCCAGCTGGGGCACCTGGGTGGCTCAGTCAGGTAAGCTGTTGACTCTGGGTTTCCCCCCAGGCCATGATTTCAAGGTCTTGAGATCGAGCCCACCCCCTCAGGCTCTGAGCTCAGCTGGGAGTCTGCTTGAGATTCTCTCTCTCCCTCTCCCCCTTCTCCTGCTCGCCCTCCTTCCCTCTCTCAAAATAAATAAAATCTTAGTAGTAATAATAATAAAAGGGTCCCCTACCCACCGATGCAGAACAAGTGCTCAGAAGATGTTAGTGGCTCTTCGATGCCATCAGCTTTGTGATTTCTCTTGTTAGCTGATAAAAAGCAGGGTCATCGTTTATAGCCTTTTCCCTCTCTTTATTGCCTAGCGCATAGTAGGGGCCCCGCAGACGTGTGCTGAATGAATGAGTGAGTCCACCCAGGAAGCTGGTAACAGTCCATTTCACATCGCCCCGACTAACAGCAGCAGCGTTATTGAACACTTGTCCCGGAAACTGTATTACATCCCATTACCTCGTTTAATACTCAAGTTCAATGACCTTGTCTAGCTTTCTAATTTGACTCCTGAAGCGTTGGTGTCATTGATTCACAGTCCAGAAGCTGGCAGTGACATCTGCTGTAGATTTCTGCATCATTTCCATAATGAGGCGGACAGCAGCTGGCATCTGTGTAACAATGTAGCCTCAGCTAATAGAGGATGCTGGCGTCACACTGACGTCAGGGCCCGTGTTCTCATTTCCCCAAGGATGAGCTGGCTTCCTTGATGCAATTTCTTCATCTCTTGGTGGATTGCTTGACACTCCTGAGACAGCAGGGAGCAGCAAGAAGTTTTCACGGCACCCTACCGTTTTCAAGGGCCTTGGTTATCGGGGCCATAATGTCACGCGGCATCAGGTTTTTCCTTCTACCTCTCTGGCCGCTTTCAGAGCAGCAGTGGCTCCAAGGGAAGCAGAGACCAGGGAAGGTATTTTTGCTTCTTCTGATCCCCTCACTGTGTCTGACTTTTTGCATTAGAGAAGCTTTTAGGAATCGTCTAATCCAGGGCTTTTGATACTGTTCTGTGGAGGTTTTAGGGTTCAAAAGACCACCCCCCCCACACCACCAAAGCAGGAATTGCTTTTTGGGGAGCAGTGCTCTCTGAACAGGCAAAGCTTGGGGCATCCTTCTTCTGGTTAAACCAGAGGGAGCTTTGCGACATCTTTGGATGATCCTCTTTTGAGGAACAAGTTTCTTTTCATTCTCTCATAGAAACCTAGCAAATCAGCGCAGTCATCAGACAGAGGCTCCGAGCCAGGAATTTCTTTTTTTCTTTTTTTTTTTTTTAAAGATTTTATTTATATATTTGATACAGAGAAAGAGATCACAAGTAGGCAGAGAGGCAGGCAGAGAGAGAGGAGGAAGCAGGCTCCCTGCTGAGCAGAGAGCCCGATGCGGGGCTCGATCCCAGGACTCTGAGATCATGACCTGAGCCAAGGCAGCAGCTTAACCAACTGAGCCACCCAAGCGCCCCTGAGCCAGGAATTTCTGGACTGATTTGGTCATTCAGCACATTCCCCAGCACTGCACTGGGGGCCGGGGACACGGCACTGGAGAGAGGAAGCTCCTGCCATCAGGTAGCTTATATCCTGGTGGGAGGGGACAGACATCAAGACAGGCTGTGTAGTGCCTGTCGGAGGAGGTGACACGGGAGCAGACGTGGAGGACATTCAAATTGATAAATGGTGGCAGAGCAGTCCAGGCAGAGGGGATGACCATGCGGTCTCCCGCCTGGAGAGGAGTGATGGAACTGGGGCGGGTGAGGGGAACAAGAGAGACACTGTCCGACTACCGGGACTCGGGGACCTTGGAAAGGGCTTCAGGTTTGCTTCTGAGGGAGATGGAAAGACATCAGGGCAGTGAGGACAGAGGAGGGTCGCGGCCTCCTGGATGGGGCTATTCTGGCTCCTGGGTGGTGAGCCAGGGAGGGGAGGCTGCTGGGAGCAGAGGCCCGTTGGGAGGCTCTCCGAGGCGTCCAGACTGAGGTGACAATAGCGTTGGCTGGAATGGGAGACTATAAAAAGGGGAGGGACACTTGGATTTGGGGTGTGTTTTGAAGGCGGAGCTTAAAAGTTCTGCTGAGTTCCATGTTGGGTGTGAGAGAGCGGAGTCCCCCCGGACTCCGGGGCTCGGGCCTGGGGCCCCTGGGTGACAGGTGCCATCTCGTGCGAGTGACGGTGGGGGAGTGAACAAGACATCTGCCACACTTGGCCAATCCAGCTGCCTTTCATGACGGACAGGGAATTGCCCGATGGTGATGTCGGCAGCTCTGAGACCGGAAGAGTATTTTGGCTGAGGGTTTCTCATAATGGGAGTTTGCCCAAGGCCGCGCACGCCAGATCTAGAAGCTAGATCAGCAGAGCCCAGGGCGAAGGCCTCCTGGTGCTGAGTAGGGTCCACAGAATTTCATTCCTGCTGCCTCAGCTCTGGGTTCAGGTAGCTGTGACCCAAGAGAGGCGTGAGGTGGGCTTGGATGCCCAGGTGGCCCAGTGCTGCAACAGGGGCCCCTGTCGTGCGGCCTGGGGAGAGAGGGCCAGCCTATTTTCCCCCAGGAGCACGCTGCAGGAGAATGAGACCAAGGGGAGCCCACTGGGAAGAGCATGTTCAGACTGGCCGGAGCACGGAGCTGGGGATTCCACCCCGAGGAGACTGCGTGGGCTTAGAGCCTTTCCACCGGCCCCCAGGGCCCCGCCAGAGGGTCTGCTTCCCGCCGCCGTGGGTTTGCGGGTTCCGATGATCGATCATTTGTGGTTTTCATATAATGAAACTTTCATCCTTCCAGTCTTGATGAGTTTGACTACTTCCCCTTGGAGAGGGAGGCGTGTGGCCTGAAGATGAGGTCAGCGTTCCTTGTCACCACTGTTTCACCAGCATCTCACTGACGTGTGTTCCCCAGACTGAAAATTTTGAAGCAAACTGAAATAAAGATTTGTGTAACATCTCATAACTTGGTTTTTTTTTTCACTTTAAAGTATATTATGAATCTTTTCCTGAGCCGTTAAATATTCTTTTAGGGGTTCCTGGGTGACTCAGATGGCTAAGCGTCTGCCTTTGACTCGGGGCATGATCTCCAGGTCCTTGGATTGAGCCCCAGGTCGGGCTCCCAGCTCAGTGAGGAGTCTGCTTCTCCCTCTGCCTCTGCCTCCCCCCCACCCCCCGCTTGTGCGTGCGCACGCGCGTGTGCACACTCTCTATCTCTATCTCTTTCGAGTGATTTTTTTTTTAATCTTAAAAAAAAAAGATACTCTTAAAATGGGATTTTAACCATTGGGATTAATTTAGCCCGGGGCAGGTGGAGTGGGGGGGGTGGTCTAAAGTTTTAAATTGGGTCTTTTGCGTTTAGACCCACAGGGAGAGGAAACTGTTCCATAATGTGCATGAACTGCATTGGGGCCCCCATGTGAGCTGGAAAGGAGCCAAGGAGAAGAGAGCCCAGATGTAGCCCAGAAAGGTTACGCCCGGTGTGGAGGCCACGTGCTCTCAGCTGAGGCCCAGAGGTCTGTGCTCTGGAAACGGTTCCGTCAGTTAGGAGCCTGTACAGGAAACAGCATACCACCTCAGGTGCCTTAGGGGGAAGAAAGTGGGGGGCGGTTTGTAGCTCTCAGAAACTCAGGCTTCTATAGCCTCTCCCTCTTCTCTTCCTTGCCAGGTTGGCTTTTGCTGTCATAGCCATAGGTCAGCCGCCCTAGCTCCTGGCATTAAATCTTCCCTCGAGGCAGGAAGCAATGGGAAAGGGGCCGTGCCAGCCGGGCGGGTTTCTTTTTATCCGGAAAGCAAGAGAGTTCTCAGATCCCCATCCAGACCCCCACGCCAGCAGCCTTCGCCGGGCCACACCGCCTCTCGGAGCCGCCCGGGGCTGAAAGGGCGGCCGGAATTGTGTGCGTGCACCCTTGCGACCTTTCTTGTAAAGGCAGACAAGGCAGAGATGGGTCAGGCCGCACTGTCTCGCGCAACCTTCCCACCAGCCGTGTATGTCATCGAAAAGGTTCCGGGAGCCACATTTAAAGCCAGCTTTTAGGGCGCCTGGGTGGCTCAGTTGGTTGAGCAACTGCCTTCGGCTCAGGTCATGATCCTTGAGTTCCAGGATCGAGTCCCACATCGGGCTCCCAGCTCCGCGCGGGGAGTCTGCTTCTTCCTCTAACCTTCTCTCCTCTCATGCTCTCTCTCACTTTCTCTGTCTCTCAAATAAATAAATAAAATCTTAAAAAAAAAAATTATAAAGCCAGCTTTTAGCAAAAGACCCCGACTGAAATCAATGTCCAAGATGTGTTTCATTTAATGCAAGATACCCCTAAATCATTTCAGCAGGTAATCAATATAAATAATTTTTTTAAAGATTATATTTGACAGAGAGAGATCACAAGTAGGCAGAGAGGCAGGCAGAGAGAGTGGGAAGCAGGCTCCCTGCTGGGCGGAGAGCCCGATGCGGGGCTCGATCCCAGGACCCTGAGATTGTGACCTGAGCCCAAGGCAGAGGCTTTAACCCACTGAACCACCCAGGCACCCCAATATAAACAATTATTAATGAGATATTTTGGAGGGGTTTTGGTTTGTTTGTGTGAAGTCTTGGAAACGCGATGTGTATTTGACACATACCGAGCATCCCAGTTTGGACCAGCCGGGCGCCTAGGGCTTGGCAGCCGTGTGACTGGTGGCTACCTGCCGCGAGGCACAGACAGCGTCTCGGCCATATCTATTTTGTTCCTGCTAGTGTTTTCGGAAATTGTTTTCCTTCTAATTCTCCCAGTGGAATTTGGAAAATGTCACTGTGTCTCCGCCTGCTGAAGGGCAATGAAGAAGGGGGGATTTGGGCTTGTGTTAGGACTAAAGTAATACAGGGAAGGGCAGTGGAATTCAGACCTTGAGAACCCTCCCTGATGGCATCGTTGATGGATGGGAGGAAGGGAGCAACAAGGGGGAGGCTGGTTACTGTAGTGGTAAAAAGGAACATTCTCGTCAACATCAAAATACAGCTGGTGACAGATGCAAAAGTTTTGTAGACTATGAGGAAATCAGAAATGTCGATAAAAAGAATATAATGCCAGATATAGTTCCTTTAATGGTATATTTTATTTGATTTATTTTTTTAAGTAAAAAAAAATTAAGAGAGAGCACATGTGCGCATGCGCAGGTGGGGGGGCAGACAAAGGGGGAGGCAGAGGATCTTAGGCAGGCTTCGTGCCCAGCACAGAGCCCATTGGGGCCAATCTCAGGACCCTGAGATCATGATCTGAACCAAAATCAAGAGCCAGACACTTAACCGACTGAGTTACCCAGAAGCCCCTATTACTTTTTTATACTTATGCATGTGTATATATACTTATACACATTATATGTATATTTTGAAAAGTCAAATAAGTTTTTTCATTTTAAAAATGTATGACAAATCTTCTGGGTCACTAAGTATTCTTTTAAAATAGAATTTTAATAATTATAAATGTGTAGTATTCCATCATTTAGGTGTACTGTAATTTAAATAGTCTCGTCTCGGACATTTAGGTTGTAGGCAAAGTTTGCCTGCCCAGTGTTGCTATAAATATCTGTCCATAAATCTTAGTGCACATTTCTGATTTTCTGGCCAGGGAATTATGAATATTTTAAGACAATTCATGCATGTTATCATCCTGAGACTTTGTACTAATTGGGACTACTGACAGCATTGAAGGAGAATGCTCATTTTAGGAGGAAGAACTTTCTAACAGTGTTGCCAAAGAAAGCATGGGAGGCAGTGAGTCTCTGGCATGAAGATCATGGAAACGTAGGCTAAAGTCATAATCTCAACTCCTTTTTTCTGCTACTGAGCTTAAACTATGACAGCTTCTAAAAGGAGCAAGTCCCATTCTCTTGCCTCCCTCGTTGAGGCAAGATAGATAGCTTGATGGAGGAAATACTGTAGGAAAAAATTGCTATACTGGGGCCAGGGCTGGAGTAAATGACCTTTAAGGGTCCTTCCAACTTGAATGACCTATATACGATGCTTATTTTTCTGTCCAGTTGTCCATGTAAAGTTTCTGTGCTGATCTGTGTGTTGCTCCTCTGTGCCCTCAGGAGTCAGGGATCTGGTGATCTCCTCAAAAGCTGCCCCAAAGTATGAATCTTTCCAGGGTAGGAGAGATTCTCCTAGAAGATGGAAAGTGTGTCCTAGAATCATCATTGTTTGGCTCTTAGATATCCTCATCTTCTGTCTAGTAGTTCTATTAGTTGCTTTAAGGGAGTGTTGAATCCAACTGTAACCAGTGGATATGTCTATTTCTCCTTTTGGCTCTTTCAGTTTTTTCTTCTTGTATTTTGATGCCCTGTTGTTTGGTGCATACATGTTTAGAATTCTTGTATCTTTGTGGATTCAGTAGGCAACGTCCCTCTTTGTCTCTAGTAATTTTCTTTGCTCTGAAGTCTACTTTATCAGATATGAATATAGCTACTCCTGATTTTTTTTTATTTTTAATGTTTGCATGGTATTTCTTTTTATAGCCTACCTATGGGTCAAATTACCTGTATTTTGGATTTGAAGTAAGATTCTTCTAGCAGCATATATTTTGATCATTTTTAAAAATTCACTCTGTTAATTTCTATCCTTTGATTGCTCTATTTAGACTATTTACATGTAAGATAGTTATCGAGAGGTTAGAACTTAGGCTTGCCATTTTATCATTCATCATCTGTTTGTTTCCTCAGGTCCTCAATCCTGTTTTCCTTTCTGGCCTTCTTATGGATTCCTGAAATTTTTAAGGGTTTCATCGTGATTTATTTATAATGCTTTTGCGTATATCTCTTTGTGTGATTTTCTTGGCAATTGCTGTCAGTATTACATTATACATATGTGACTACAACTTCGAGTGAAGTGCAGAAACCTTACTTTCATTTGGGACCCTTTAACTTCCCTGCTTTTAAATATATTTTACATGAGTATCAGATGGTGTTTTATTTGGGCTTCAGTCATCAAATGTGCTTTGTAAAACATGAGGGGAAGAGTCTATTGTATGTACCTATATTTCTGTTTTTTTCCATTGTTCCTTCTTCCTTCCTGATGCTCCAGGGTACTTTCTTTTATCATTTCGTTTGTACTTAAAGAACTTCCTTTAGCCAGTTTTTAAGGTACATCTGCTGGTGTCAAAGTCTTTTAGCTTTTCATTGTCTGAGAATGGCTTTATTTCCCCCTTTATTCCTGAAGGATAATTCGGCTAGACATAGAGTTCACAGTTAACAGCTTTTCTGTTAGCACTTGAAAAATGTGGTACCCCTTCTAGCTGGCCTCAGTGGCTTCGCGAGAATCCGTCATTCAAATTGCTGTTCCCCCGTAGGTTTTACATCATTCCTCCCTGGCTGCTTCCAAATGTTCTATTTGCCTTTAGTTTTTAGAAGTTTAATTATCATGTGTCTTAGTGTGGATTCCCTTGGATTCACTCTCATTGTGATTCGCTCGACTTCTTGAGTCTGCAGGTTTGTGTCTATGGAATTTGGAAAGTTTTCAGCCATTATTTTTTTGAAGACTCTTTTAGTCCCTCTCTTTCTGGGACTCCAATGATGAACGTTGGCTTTTGTTGTTGTTGTTGTTGTTGTTACTGTCCCACCAGCCCCTGAGCTCTGTTCATTTTTTTTTTTTTCCCTTCCAGTCTGTTTTCTCTCTGTTGATCACACTGGTTAGATTCTACTGGTCTGCCCTCAAGTTCACTGATTCTATTCTTTCATCTCCTCTCCAACGTGGAGACCATCCAGGGGGATTTTTATTTTCGTTATCGCATTTTTCAGTTCTACCATTTGCATTGGTTCTTTTTTATAATTTCTCTTTCTTGCCAAGATTTTCTATCTTTTCAAGTGTTTGAAGAGAATCTGTAATTGCTTGTTGAAGCATTTTTATGACAACTGCTTTAAAATCCTTGTCTGATAATTCCGACATCTTGGCATCAGTCAATTGATTGTCCTTTCTCATCCAAGTTGTGATTTTCTTGGCCTTCAGTATAAAGGGTAATTCTTAAAAAATTTTGTTTAATCTATCTATTTTTTTTTTTTTCAGAGGCGGGGGAGGGAGAGAGCGCGCACGCGCACATGTGAGCATGGGCTGTGGAATACGGGGGAGTCCAGGTGGGGGCAGAGGGAGAGGGAGAGAGAGGATCTTAAGCAGGCTCCGTGCCCAGCACAGAGCCTAATGTGGGGCTTAATCTCACAACCCTGAGATGACCTGAGCTGATAATCAAGAGTTGAACGCTTAACTGACTAAGCCACCCAGGTGCCCCAAAGGGTTATTTTTTTTATTGTTTTCTGGATATGCTATCTATTATGTTAGGATAGTGGGGAAGGGTCCCATTTTTAATTTTATTTTAGCAAGCATTCACTATGCTTAGGTTCAGCACATAAGTCCCAGCCTACGTTGGTGGGCTGTGGTTTCAATGACAGTTTAATTTTTGGAGCCTTTGCAATGTTATTTGAATCTCTTCAGTTCATCTGGTGTGGCTGGGACTCCCGTGGGCCCCTGCTGGTGCTCTCTATGGGGGAAGGGGTGTCCCCAGACTGGGGCCCATGGGAGTCTCTTAGTTGGGTGGGGGTAGTTTCCAGCCCATGGGGCCAAAGAGGTTTCTTTGGCCAAGCACTTGCTGTGGCAGAATCCTTCTTGTTGATGTCACCTGAATATCTCCACTGGGGTGTGGGAATGGAGTTTTAGGACCATGGGGACAAGTCAGCTTCCCGGGCCAGGCTGCTTATGATGTCCACTCACTCCTGCCGCTCCAAACCCCCCCCAACCCCCCCCCCCCCCGCCCAATATCTCTTGGTGGAGATGGAAGCCTTGGGTGCGATGGAGAAGCAAGACCCTTCCTCTGGCTGCACATTTTTTCCCCAGCCGATCTCCCATTCTATCCCACTTGACAGTACCGCCCAGCTCACCTAGTGTTATAGGGGAGATCCTGGTTAGATCTGGGGGGGAAATGAACCCAAAGCAAGCCCAACCTGGGCTGCCTTCTGTTGCCAGGAAAGTTTGGGCCTAGGTCACCTTCCTTTTGGTGGGAGGATGTAATCCAAGAACTCATCAGTGACTTCTGTGAGAGTGCCCCGGCCTCCTCCCCGCTTCCCTTCTTCGCTTGCTCCTTGTGCAATCATTGCTTGTTGAGTGACCCTCATGGTTGGCTGGATGTTGTGCCCGGCACCCTACCTGTCTCCAAAGCACTCTGAAATTATACCCTCGTATAATGACTTGGGGAGCCAAGTCCCACTCACCTTCGCAGAACATGTGGCTGATGGTGCTCATGTTCAGTCATCTGCCTGTATTTGATGGCTAGGCAGGTCCACTTAGCAGGTACCGAGAAAGCAGAGGGAAGGAAAAAAAAGGAATTGAAGGCTCATCCTCATTGTTACATAGGCTCACAAAAGTTCTGGGCTGCTCTCTGAGTACAACTGCCTTGTTCTTTCTAGTGTGACTATTTCCTAAGAGTCAGGAGGTCTTACGGAAACAAATAGGAGTATATCAGACAACATCTTGACAATCTCCTACCTTCATTTTGGGTGTGTTTTTATCTCAAAAGGTCTAGTTGTCCATTATCGACACAGAGTTTCCTACCTTTAAATTTTTTCTTTGTCAAGGTAAGCTTTTAATTCTGATTCTGTTAACGAAAGGGCCATGTCACACAATAGGTGTCCTCTGCCCTGTGTGGCCTTCCTTATGTCTGTGTGGGTCCCACCTCCCTTCAGTCCTGGCTGCCTGCGTCCTGGTCGTGGGGAGCGTTCCTTCACTGCTCTGCAGAGTTCTAACCCTGCTTGGAAGTCCTTCCTGTAATATTAGACCTATGCAATTATGTCCTGTTTTATTATTCCTCTTGCCAAGGCAGTTAACTCTTGCCTGGTGTTTTATTTAATATCATTTAGAGTAAAACCAAAATCTTTTCACGCTCTACGAGGGTCCCCGTGATCCTGCTACCCTACAATCTCCTCACTCCCGCCTCTTCCCTCTGCCTCAGTCACACGGTCTTTCCTGACTCTTGAAATGTCAGACACAACACTGTTGAATCCCCAGTGCCTAGAACTGTGCCTGGAGCAAGAGACATTCAATGAATGGCTATTGAATTAACTAATGGGTGGATTTAAATTAAGTTTAATATCTTGCCACCAAAAATGTAGTCTGTGTTTATTTGAGAACTTGAGGGAATATAAAAATGTAGGAGACCCTTACATAATTCCACATTTGAGAGGCAAATCATAATTTACACTCTTTTAAAAAAATATATTTCTTAAAAATATATATATGTATATATATTTCTTCCCAATCCTTTTACTATTTATGGTATTCTGGTTGGCTTGTTTTCTACGGTTATATTCACAATATATTCTGTGGTAGAACTTGATCTTTTTACGTATGCTCGCCTTGCTTTTCTTAACTGTTATGTCATATTTACTTATTTTTTACGGCTTCTTATTCCAAAACAGATTTGAGGCCCTATGAGATCTATAAATACAGTATTTCCCAGTATTGCCTGCAGCAGGCAAGCTGTGTCTTAATCCTACTAAGTGTTTGCGGAGTGAATGAGCATGTCTGGGGCAGCTTGCTTTCTGGTGGAGAGCAGATGCGTGACTGTCTCCGACTCCAGGAAGCAGCCAGGGCCTCCCAGTTGGTCCGTGGCATCGAGCCACTGACGCTGAGTTCTGTCCCTGGCAGTTTGTTGTCCCTGTCTGTGTTTGCGTCTCTTTTCTGGAGAGAGAACATGTCTGAAGGCCTGGTCACAAGGAGTGGCCTCCCTCTGGACTAGATGAGGCTCATTCCAGCCCGCAGACGCGCATTACCCAAAGTGCTCTTTGCATGCAAAGAATGCAAAGTCCCAGCCCAGCAACTAAAATGTATGGGCACCTCCTTCCCTCCCAACCCCTGGAGGCATTCACTCCAGACAGGACCCTAACTGCCACCATTCTCCACCCTACCAAGCCCCAGGATCCTCTGGTTGGGGGTTTGCAGAAGGGGTGACATGCATGGGTTTCTCAGAGGTCAAGGCTCTAAAATGGGACCCCCAAGTCACTGGGACAAGTGATTTGACTTGTGTGTGACTCCCTCTGGCCACAGGATTGTTACACACACATGCACCTACCTGCCCCTAACCTATCCCCACATCAGATCTCAGCTCCAAAGTTACATCCTCCAGGAAGCCTACCAGGCACCTTGGGTTCCATCACATGACCGATGACACGGTCTCATTCAAAGCTCTGTATCCTTCCTTTCTTGCACATCGTAGTTAATAGTTAAGCATTGTTTTTGTAGGTCTTGCCCAGCTCCCCCGCCACTAGACCATAAGCTCAGTGAGAGTAAAGACCATGTGCTTAGAATGTGATGGCGCTCAATAAATGTTTTTGAATGAATGAATGAATGAGGGACATTTGGGTTGAGGCAATAAAGAGTATGCCTTTATGAGGGTTATGAGGGTGAGCGTTAGAGCCAGGTATTTGAACTCAAACCCAGCTGTGTGTCCTTGGATAGTGCCATAACCTCTCTGTGCTGCTATTTCCCTGTCTGTAAAACAGAACTAATAATACCACCTGTCTCGGTTATCTGGGTGGCTCAGTTGGTTCAGCGTCTGCCTTCAGCTCAGGTCATGATCCCAGGGTCCTGCCTGGGATTGAGTCCTGTATCAGGCTCCTTGCTCAGTAGGGAGCCTGCTTCTCCCTCTGCCTGCTGCTCTCCCTGCTTGTGCTTCCCGCCCCCCACACCGACAAATAAATAAGTTAAATATTAAAAAAAAATACCACCTGTGTCTAGGGTTGTTGTGAAGCTCAGATGAGGGACTCTGTGTAAAGACTTCAAGCAAAACCACACTCCCAGTAAGTCCTCAGCATACATTAGCTGTTATCATGACTATTCTACTCTTTTGGCCGGTAGAAGTATTGCTATAATGAATATCCTTTTACATAAATCTTGATACATTTTTTACAAGTATGGTAATAGGTGAGATTCCTAGAAGTTGAATCGTTGCATCGGAAAGTTCCTTCCTCCTCCTTCCCCCTCCTTCCTCCTCCTTCTTCCCTCAAGCTTTTATTCCCAGTACCATGGTAAGTCACGTCAGTAATACACAGTCTCCCGACCTTGCCCTACATGGCAATTAACCACTCTCTAACTGCCACTCTAAACTCACTGTCTAGTTATCTTATGTCTGGGTTTTTGCCATCAGATCAGCTATGTCATAGACCTAGGACTTTTCCATATAACACGAGGGCTTTCCCTGCGATGGAGAAGATTTCCAGCCCAGCGGCTCCCCAGCAGCGGGCCACACCATGGCCTCTCACACTAGCCAATTATCCCAACACCATTTCTTATACAAGGCTCTGTTTCTGGACTCTCCAGCTAATTCTGTAGCTCTTCCTTCATTCCACCGCCATTGTTCATGTTTCTCAAAAAATTCTTGGCTATAGTCTCATCCAAGAAAACCTGAGAGTCAGGTTGTCTAAATTGTGCCCCAACCCCTGCGAAGTATTTGTCTGTACACATGTGCACACCCACGTGCACATTCTCACACACGTGTACTTCCACTGGAAATTTCACTGGGATTATATTGAACCTGTGGAAGACCTTGGACGAGAGTCTTCTTCTAGAACATGGAATATTGTTCCTTTTATTCAAGTCTTTTTTTTTTTTAAGATTTTTTTTTTTTTTTTTAGAGACAGAGACTGAGAATGAGAGGGGAGAAGGTCAGAGGGAGAAGCAGACTTCCCGCAGAGCCGGGAGTCCGATATGGGACTCGATCCTGGGACTCCAGGATCATGACCTGAGCCAAAGGCAGTCGCCCAACCAACTGAGCCACCCAGGCGCCCTTATTCAAGTCTTTTATGTTCTTTAGTAACATTTTGTACTTCTTCTGTATAGGTCTCACACATTTTGTATTCCTTTGTTGCCATTGTCCATAGGGCTTTATTTCTTATATTTTTTCAGTTGGTGCCTCATAGTAGGAGGTGAACTGAGAACTTCTGAGACAGATGGCTAAGCTGATTTTAGTTGCCATGTTACGGGCGCGGGGCTAAATCAGACACTGTAAACAGCTCCCAGGCAGGGATTAGAATAAGCCAGCAGTTGTTTGCAGGGCATGGGGTACACAGCCATGCAATAATGTCTTTAGTTGGTTTGGTTGCCATATAGCACTGAATACTTAAGGATTCACCTTTTATCTCATAAATAGTATTCCTGAGCAATCCAGATTGGCTTACAGAATCATTGAAAGTAACCAAGGGAAGGTGATATTGAAATATCTTTCTAGCCAATCAACTCTTATCTGTTTCTGTAGGTTTCATTTTCTTGGAGTGCCTTCCTTACGGCGCTTCTTACCAGATTTGCACTGGTGATAAGTTTTGCCTAGGAGTCTGCAGTTACTCGAAGGATCCTTTGACCTTCAGTTTTCAGTCTCTAAAATCAAGATAGGATCGTGTATCGCTTCTTTCTTTCCCTCCCTCCCTTCCTGCCTCCCTTCCTTCCTTCCCTCCTTCTCTACCAGTTGATACCACCCTTTCCTTGAGATGTAATTGACATACCATACAGTTTGCCCAGTTAAAGTGTACAATTCAATCAGTGGTTTTTTTAGTCTACTCACAGAGTTGAGTGACCATCACCACGATCAAATTTAGAACATTTTCATCCCACTAAAAAGGAATCCTGTACCTATTAGCAGCCATTTCCATTTCCCAGTGATCCTCCTCAACCCCAGGTAACTACTAATCTACTTTGTCTCTATACATTTGCCTATTCTACACATTTCGTATAAAAGGAGTCGTACAGTGTGTGGCCTTCGGTAACTTCCTTCACTTAGCATGATGCTTTCAAGGTTCATCCGTGTCGTAGCATCTATCAGTATTTCTTTCCTTTTTATTGCCAAATAATATCCCATTGTGTGAATTTACCACATTTTATTGACCCGTTCGTGAGTTCATGGACATCTGGCTTATTTCTATTTTTTGGCTTAGAGATAACACTATTATGAATGTTCATGTACAAGTTTTTATCCGGATATATGTTTTCATTTCTCTTGGGTATATATCTAGGAGTGTAATTCCTGGATCATATATATGATAACTCTGTTTATCCTTTTAAGGAACTGGCAAACTATTTTCCAAAGCCACTGTACCATTTACATCCCACCAGCATTGTATGAGGGTTCCTTGTCAACACTTGTTATTATCTCTCTTTTTTATTGTAGCCGTCCCATAATGGTGAGTGGGAAGCCTTATCTCATCATGGTTTTGATTTGAATTTCCCTGACATCTAAAACTGTACTGCTACCTGACTGTGATATTTAAATGTCATCTTGTCGGGACGCCTGGGTGGCTCAGTTGGTTGGGCAACTGCCTTTGCCTCAGGTCATGATCCCAGCGTCTTGGGATCGAGTCCCGCCGCATCGGGCTCCTTGCTCCGCGGGGAGCCTGCTCCTCTCTCTGCCTCTGCCTGCCTCTCTGCCTGCTTGTGTTCTCTCTCTGTTAAATGAATAAATACAATCTTAAATAAATAAATAAATGTATGTATATATGTATGTATGTCATCTTGTCTCTCCTTGGAGCTACACTGGCTAGACTTGTGATGGGGTTTCATGCTTGTTTTTTCCCTGCAGATTCCAGGAACCCACACAACTAGACAACGTGCCATATGACCGTTGTTATTTTAGCACAAAGGGTGGGACTTGAATAGAACCTCAAGAGGAG
Source organism: Nasua narica (assembly GCA_028533885.1). NCBI lineage: Eukaryota > Metazoa > Chordata > Mammalia > Carnivora > Procyonidae > Nasua > Nasua narica. The sequence continues at coordinate 96,074,759 of CM052811.1, read as the reverse complement.
AGAAGCTTCTAGAAGGCATGTGGCTCATGACCAAAAAAGAAAAGTGGTTATTTAGATATCTCGATCAACCATATATCCTTGTTACAGATATTAGAACACTCAGAACTAAATCAGGAAATGAGTTTTTTTCTAGAAGCCCTCATTAACTATTAACTCATAGGGAGAAAAAAAAATTTTTTTTAAGATTTTATTTATTTATTTGATACAGAGAGAGAGATCACAAGTAGGCAGAGAGGCAGGCAGAGAGAGAGGAGGAAGCAGGCTCCCTGAGCTCCCTGAGCTGAAACCATGAGTTGGACGCTCATCTGACTGATCTAGAAAGTTCTCACGAGCTGACTGACTAAGATGGAAATGTCCCCAGTGGACAGGTAAGGAGGACGCACCCAAAGTGAAGTAGGATAAAGATTCCTGAGCCCAGGGAACAGGACCTGTAAGACTTGCATGTCTAAAAGAACGACCTACAGGGGAAAAAGAAAAAACAAATTGGAGTTGATAAGAGAGAGAAATGGGAGAAGTTAGTCCTTTTGTCAGCGTTGGGCCCTCTATAATCTGCGTTGAAGGAGAACCAGAGAAGGCATTCACTGGGACATTTCCCTGCTGGGTGACAGGCATAAGGCTAAGTGTCGCACGGATTATTACATTTACTCCTCGTAGGCCCCCTTCCCCATTTTACAGGTGGGGAAAATGAGGCCAAGACAGCTTGTGTAACCTGTCCAACATCCATACATGGCGTTTGAAACTAAGCCTTTCTGGCTCTTAACCGCTCCGACCTCGGAGTGTTTTTGCGACGTAATGGATGAGAGACCATTCAAGTTTGGGTATAAATGGAATTTGGGTGGAACAAGAAGAAAATAGAGATTTTTTTTTTAGTAAACTTCCCAGAAAAAGAGCCACATTAGGCAAGGCTAGACTCAGGTACCTGTATCAAAGAATTAAGACTGAGGATTCTCTTTTAAAAAACCAAACATAGACAACGTAAGACTTACAAAGACTTGGATGGTCTTCACGATTGTATAGGAGGTTCAGTTACCTCCTTGCACGTCCAGATGTGAAAGTGTGTGTGGGCAGCCCTCTCGCCTTGCCCTCTAACCGGATCAACTCTCGCATCCGCAGTTGAGAAAGACTGGGAGGAGTGAGGAGTATTCTGGAAAGCCTAACAAGAAAAAAAAGTCTGTCTTGGCCAACGTTAAGGCTCTAAGACGGAAGTCAATCTCTCGGATGATGGGGAATTGACAATGAAGGGCTTTGCTGCACCTCGTGCTTTCGTTCTAGCTCATGATACTATCCCGTAAGGTGTGGCAACAAAAACTATGACTTGTAGTGCAAAAAAGCCATCAACCCCGCACCCCCCACGCCCATTTCTCGGAGAAGCACAGCTTAGACTTGGGGGCCTTGGCAGATTCCAGAGCAGAGCCCGTTTGGAGCACTCATGGCTGGAGCACTCCTCCCTCAGACACGCCTTTATGACTGAGACCCCTAGAGCCAGGGACCGGCCGGAAGACAGGGCAGATTCCCGGACTGGACAGCTTAGGGATAATAAAGATCAAAAGTCCCTAGCGCATCACTCCACTTGTCACATGTTAATTGGGGCGGCTTTGGATTCTGGCCAGGGCTGGAAGTTCGCCCTGTGCTTCTTTTTACAGGTTTCGTGACCAGCAGCCTTTGTTTCTTCTGTTGGGATTTGGCTTGGACAGGTTACACAAGCTGTCTTGGCCTCATTTCCCCACCTTTAAAATGGGGAAGGGAGCCTACGAGGAGTTAATTTAATAATCCGTGCGACACTTAGCCTTATGCCTGTCACCCAGCAGGGAAGTGTCCCAGTGAACGCCTTCTCTGGTTCTCCTTCAACGCAGGAAAATTTGGGGAAAATCCCAAGCCGTTTCAGTACGGAACAGTCGCAGAGTCAGAGGCAGTCAGAAGGGACAGGCACTTAGAGGTCACGCCGTCATCTCCCAGCATGTCATTAAAGCTTCCAGGGATGGGGAGCTCGGCTTAGGCACGCTGCAGAGCTGGTCAGACGTCGTCCCGAGACAAGTGTAGCTGCAGGAGCACACCGTACCTGCACTACACCTTTTCATTCTTCTCTTCTGAGAAGCTCTAGGCTTTCTCCGAACATTTATTTAATGTTACAGCTTCATTTGCAACTGTGACAGCCAGAGATGGGAGGTCGATAAGGAGGGCAGAGGGGCCGTGAAGATTTAGAGGGTACTTCGCACCCCACCTCCTCCCCTGGAGGGAAGGTGTCTCGGGACCCCACGACCATCCCCAGGTTTGGTAATTTGCCAGAAGGACTCACAGGACTAAACATACAGTTGTATTTATGGCTAAGATTAATTTATTTATTTTTAAAGATTTTATTTATTTATTTGTCAGAGAGAGAGAGCACAAGCAAGGGGAGTGGCAGGCAGAGGGAGAGGGAGAAGCAGGCTTGCCACTGAGCAAGGAGCCTGATGTGGGGCTCGATCCCAGGACCCCAGGATCATGACCTGCGCTGAAGGCAGACACCTAACCTACTGAGCCACCCAGGCGCCACCTCATGGCTGAGATTTATTGCAGGGAAAGAATACAAAGCAGAATTAACGAAGGGAAAAGGTACCTGGGGCGAAGTCCGGAGTCCTCTCCCAGCAGTCTTACACGGGACCAGCTCAATCCCTCCAGCAGCCACTATGACAAGCCGAGTCACATGCTGGCCGTGGGGAAACCCACTGGAGACTCAGTGCCTAAGGTCTGTCCTGGAGGCCGGTCGCATAGACCCCCTCTGCCCACTCCAGACCCAAACTCCAGCCTTGTAGAAGGAAGACGGCTGTGGAGTGTGGACCACGTTGCTGGCCCAGAGGCTCGGCACAGCGAGCCCCTATGGTCATCTCCGGGACAGTCCCTGCCAACTCCGGGATCTGTTTGCCAGTCAAGACGCCGGCCAAGGGCCAACCTCGCAAAGCGGGGCCTTTCTGAGGACAAGCCATCTCGGGTTGCTGTGTCAACACTTGTCTGCACAGAAAGGGAATCGCGTTTCGTTCTTGATTCTGTGCGAACCTTGTGTGGTGTCAGCACGGCGACCGTTCGTCATCATCCGTGCCAGACTCGCATTTCTAACAGGCATCTCCAGTGTCCTCGGATGCCTCAAACCCGGTGTGTCCCAGACGAAGCTCATCACCCCCACATTCTGGTAGTGAACCGCCCCCCGAAGTTACCCGTAACCTCCACCTCTGTTCTACCCTTCACAACGAGGTGCCACGTCCTCCCGTTTGGATTGCTTACACGTCCCGAAATCTCTCATCCCCTGCCGCTCCTCTGTCCAGCTTTGGTTGTCTTGCTCTAAGGCAGTCGGGTTTTTTTTTTTTTTACTAGATCTTTCCCTCTAACCACTCTCTGTCTCTCTTTTTCCCAGCCACCATCCATATCGTGCTGTTGCCAGAGTTCCCCTCGGTTTTTCTTTTTCTTCAAAACCATTTTTTTTCCACTCTTTGTTGGAAACAGTCTGACTCAATAAACTCTTTTTTATTTGGAAAAGTAACACAGGCTCCCGGTAAAAATTCAGATAGTACCGAAGGGGATGCTGTTTTCAGGCAGCAAGCTCTCTCACTTGGTGTCCCCAGGGTCCTTCCCTGGGGGTTGACAGTTTGTCGCGTACCTTTCCAGAATGTTCTCTGCCCGTAAGAGAGAGAGAGAGAGTGTGTGTGTGCGTGTGTGTGTGTGTGTGTACGTCCTTGAAACACGCAGGCTTTGTACACCTCCCACACGAGTGGGAGTACACACAGGTCTGTGCTTTGCTCTTTTTGCTTCATATGTTACCTTAGAAACGTTTCCTTGTGTGCTGATCTTTCGCATTTTTTCAAGGTTCCAGAATGTTCTAGTATAGGAGTGTGATTTATTTAACCAGTCTCTCTTGATGAATATTTGTGTTATTTCTAGGTTCTTGCTATTCTAAAGAATTATCCTTAAAGACACAGATCTTATTTCCTGCCCTTCCCTGGCTCCGGCCTGTCATGTGACTGCCGCTGTTGACAGCTGTACCCCTCACTGGGGCCCGGAGACGCCGGCAGATCGGCTTGGGGGTCCGTGCAGAAAGATGATAATGGAGCTGGTGTGTGATTAAAATGTTTTATAGTAAGACAACAATCGTATCATGGTGTAAGGTGAAGAACCCTCATGAATTTTGCAGATGGTGGTGGAAGACTTCAAAAGAAATTTGTGGAGGCTTCTTCAAGCTACACTCCCAGACCCCCTAAGGCACATGGTTCTTTCTTGCTTAAAGGTCATTCGTGGAGTGGTTGAAGATCCAGGTCTGCGGGACCCAGTAGGAACTTCCTGGTACAGGTGTGGCTGCTGTCCCTCCCCAGGTACTCTGTGTTTATACACACAGAACCACTTGCCACCCCCTATTCCCTTTGTGGGGAACGTTTCTGGCCTTCTCCATCTGGTATACTGCTCTTCCCTAGAGAATCAGGGCAGCCTAGCACTGAAAAAGCATGCACTGTGGAGCCAGGCCACCTGGCTAAGCCACATTCCTAAATGTGTGATCTTGGGCAGCTTACTTAACCTCTCTGAGCTTTACCAAACTGATCTGTATAAAGGCAAGCACAAAAAGCACCTAGTAAAATTGTTGTGAGGTTTAAGTGGATTCCTATCTGTAACGTGCTTACTTAGAACAGCACTCGGCCCGTGGTAAGCACTATATAAATGTGTTGCTATTAGTGTTATTGTTATTTTTATTATTCAAGGTCCAGTTTCCATGATCCCTCTAGGTTCCTTCTTCGTAGGTACTTGCACATTACTTGCTTTACTCTTCCCTTTGGGCAGTGCTCTCGTGGAGAGGTGGGACCCTGCCTAGTTTATCTTTACAACCCCTCTTTGACACACGGTAGACAATTTGTTGGTGTTGTATAGATATTCACTGAATGGGAGCATAATTATAATAATAATGGCCTGACTTCTTATATCTACTTTCATTTCCTTGTTCTGTCGATTTCTTTATGCAGCAACGGATGAGTTTTTGTCCTAGGGGGAGCTTTTCACCTCCTCAGTCGAGTTTATAAGTGAAAACTTCACCGTAGAAACCATTTACATTAAACTGGTGTCTCTCCAACCGTGTTTATGCTCATAGTTACTCTCCAAAAACAAGTTCCACCAAGAAATGTTTGAGAAACTCTAGCTTGCACAAAATTAGCCAGATGCCATGACCGTGGTTTTTCTCAGATCTTTTACTAGGCTAATTAAGACTGGAGGGAGAGAATGCCGGATAAAATTAGCAAATTTCTTAACTCTTTTTGACCAGAGGACATTTCTCTCGGAAACTTATCAGCAGCTAGTGGGACTAGTTCTGTGACATGTGCTTGATGAAAAACTGCACTAATTTAGCCTCATTCTCTCCGCACACGGACCCGCCTGGGGCTCGGCAGCTGGGATCATGGGGCCATGGACGGGTCGTAGGTGGTCCCAGGCCTGTAGAGCGTCTGTACCTCCACCCTAGAACCTTTACCAAAGAGTAACTGTGGTAGCTCGTTTATCCTTTCCGGACGGATTTACCGAGCTTCTGCTACGTGCACTGACCTTGAAGGAAGCCGGACTCTTGCCATCAGGGAACTATGGGGGCTCAGCCCAGAAGTCTGGTATGAAGATGCGGGGGAGAGCGGCGCCCTCTGCTGGCCGCCCTGGGAGCCGGGAGGAGGAACCCAGTGTCTCTGGTCCAGAACCTCTCAGGGTATAGGGGGAAGGAGGGGGCAATTGAAGTCTGGGGAGAGGAAATATAAAAAATTCTTTGGGTTTCAAACAGCTAGTTGGAAGCAGTATTTTTTCACCGAATCTCACCGTCTCTGAAGCTCAAGTGTCTGAATCCGGGAAACATACTCACAGACGAGAGCATCCTGGGAACAATTTATTTCACGTAATTGCCCGGAGGTTCTTAAACTTGTTCAGGGCCATCAGATTGGATATCTTTCCCACTTCCATTTGCCTGTACATGATCCCAGATCCTATTTATGTGGACGTAGGCATCTGACCCTTAAATAGCACAGGCTTGAATGGCCCGAGGCTGCTCAGAGGCGAATTTTTTTTCCCAGTAAAACAGTACCGTACTGAAAATGTATTTTCTCTTCCTTATGATTTTTTAAATGTTGTATTTTTGCTAGTCTACTTTATGGGAAGAATACAGTATATAATACATAAACAGCATACAAAATAAGTGCCAATTGACTTTTTATGTTATCCGTAAGGCTTCTGGTCAAAGGCAGGCCATTAGAAGTTACATTTTTGAGGAGTTGAAAGTTACATGCAGATTTTGGGCTGCACATGGGTCGGTGCCTCTCACCCCTGCATCATTCCAGGGTCGGTTGTATATTTGCCTTCTTACTGTTTCCAGCTGCGAGCATTCTCCGTGATGCTTGTGGCAGGGCGCACAGAGCAGTGAGAGGGCTCTCCCTGTGGTTTGCAGCCTGACATTTGGCTGTGGGAGGAAAGTGGCCAAGCCAGGGTAGCGCCTGCAGAATGGGAGTGAGTTTGCGGTACTGTGGTTCCCAACGTGCTGCGGAAACACTAAGCAGACAGGAATGTAACACGCGCACTGCACATTAGAATGAATAGGCCACCCACTCTCGCCCAGGGCCCCTCCCCAGCCACCCAGCCTGCTCAACCGGGGCCCCAGGCACGCTCGCCAAGGCACCTGGCATTCAATGCCAAGAACCGACACCAACTCCCCGAGACCTCCCTTTCTGCGACACCTCCTCTCAGCTTTCTGAATGAGGTTCCCACGCACACCAGCAGCCCCCTGGGCATTCTCTCAGCCCCCCCCCCCCCATCAGCTGTCTCTCTCTGCTGCTCTTCGGATCTCCTCAGTCCTCGATCCCGCCTTGCCTAGGACATGTCCCATGCTTTCCCCATCCTGGAGCATCGGCCTATACCCATCTTGGCCTCTGCCTCCGCTTGATGAAATCTGATGACTTTTCCAAGGCCTGTGAACCCCCCCCCCCCAGGTTTGGGTTCAGCTGCTCCCTTCCCATCTAGGAGCAGTTCTAATCCACTGGCCGAATTAAATGGAATTGACCTCATGCAGCCAGAAGTTAAGGGGCAGGCCCTTCATGGCTGGTATGGACGCTTCATCCTGGGCTCCTTTCAGGAACCAGCTCTTTCTATAAGCCCTTCTCCACCTGCTGTCATGAGAGCAGCTATAGTCTGGGCATTTCCCAAGTTCCAGGCAGGAAGAAAGGAAAGGTAGAAGCTCCCCTCCAAGAAACCTGTTCCTATCTCCTTGGCTGGAAAGGAGTCACCTAGCCACCCCCAAAGGGAAGGGAATCGAGGAAGCTTTTTAGCTCTCTAGCCCCGAGGGCCAGCTGGAAAGAAGTTCCAATGGGCTGTCAAATGATTTAACTTGTTTTTAAGTGTTACCTCCTCCCTGAAGCCTTTTGTAAGCATCTTAAAATTCCTGTGCTTTTATCTAGCTTGTGTGAACCTTTTTAGAGCCAGTCATATTTTGCTTGCTGTTAGGTACTTGCCTCACCTTTTCTTTTTGGATTATAAGCTTCTTAAGGATGACCAATGCACCCTTCACATCCTGGTCTCCCTTGCACCTGCTTTTGGATGATTTCTGCCCCTTTCTCATGCGTCTTTCCTCCTTCTCCCCGTTTCTTGAAAGACAGTTCATCAGTGTATGTTGATTTAAGCTGGATTGAAAGAGGGGTACCGGGGTGGCTCAGTCGGATAGGCGTCTGACTCTTGGTTTGGGCTCAGGTCATGATCTTGGGGTCATGGACTCGAGCCTCACGTCGGGCTCTGTGCTCAGCATGGAGTCTGCTTGGGATCCTCTCTCCCTTCCCCTCTGCTCACTGACCCAGTGCCTCTTTCTGATGTGGTGACAGCTCCGCCAACCTCCCCCCACCCCCATTTTCCATCTACTGTAGTTTGACCCCAACTACTGGCGTTTTTACAAAGAGATCATTGAGTTACGAAGGTATCATCGTGACGTGTGATTTCAGGCTGACACATTCCATCTCTGCTCATGGCTTGTTCCTACCCAGTTCTGGGTCTCTCCACTGAAGTTTTTATTTGCCCTTCCCCACCCTGATCATCCCTTTGTCGTTGCCACAGACACTCACTCATGAGAAGTGGTGATAAATTCCACTGTTCCTGCCCTTGACTCCTCTGGGGGGTGACTCACGGGGAGACGGGGAGCTGATGCTGGAAAGGAACCTTCCACCAGGTGAGACTGTTGAATCTAGTCGGTGCCTCATCTCAGAGGTGAGAACTGCTGACTTGAAGGTCTTATTTTTGTGGGCTCTTGGGGGGGAAAGACCTTTTGAGGTTGGTTTCACAAGGGACCTGCTAGACCAGTTTCACTAGGGTTCTCCAAGCCAAAATTGGTCATTGTTTTTTGTCCTGTTTCAACTTATTAATAATAAAAGTGACAATGACACGGGTACTCAACTATTATTATTATTATTTGCAGTGTCTCTGAGGTACTTGGGCTAGAGGCTCCATGCCTTATCTTGAGTCCTTCTAACTTTAGAAAGTAGCTATTAGTGTCCCACTTTGCAGATGAGTAAATCTCGTGGAAATTAAGTCATTTGTTTGAAGTTGCCAGGCTAGTAAGAAGCAGAGCCTAGTTTCAAGCTCAAGTCTATCTATTCCAATACTCACACTCTGCCCACCTCCCCAAAAAGGGATAGGACGCCATTTCTGGGCTATTAAAGCTTTGTGACAATTTCGATGAGCAAAAGGAAAAAGGGAAAAGGGCAGAGAAAAAGCCCATAATGTTGAAACGCTTAACAACGCCACTCAGAAATCATGTGAGAACAAACTCTAAGGTCAAATCTCATTTCCGAGGAGAAACCACAGGTTACACAGGGACAAACGCGTGACCTGGGCTTAGTCTTTGGAACCCTCAGCTCCTCGGATCCCTGTCTATGAACAGGAGAATCAGGCTCCTGGAAGCAGATCATCAGCTTGCTTGGAACATTCAGTCCTCTTCTCCAAGATTTTAAAAAATGAATATTAAGTTGATTATGCATAAATTATTATTAGCTCTAATAATAGTTTAGCTCTCCAAAGCGCTTTGCTGTTTATAAAGTTCACGTCCATCCATCATTAGCTCACGTAACCCTCTGGACAGCCCTGGGAGGCAAGTGTCGCAGTGACTAGCACTTTCAGCTGGCAACAGATCAATGGCTTCTTGATCACACACCTTCTTCCTGCCAGGTTATTCTTGGATCTGGGTGGGACACAGAGATGACTAAAATAAGGATGGCGCGTGGTTTTTATTGTTTTATTTTCGTTACCTTCCCGCAATACCTTTATCCTGAGATGAGATTATTCCCTCCCGCACTCAAAAAAAAAAAAAGAAACATTCACACCTTGCTCTGTTAAAGGACTTCAAAGTCCTGAAGAAAAGACCAGCATGTGCGGATACCAACACACATGGCCGATCGAGGAAAGTTTTATCAAAGCAGCACACACAGGGGGGACAGTTTTGGTGCTAGGAGCGGGAAGCCTTTCAACGCGGCGAGTTAGGAGCAGTAATAATCCTCCTCCTGTGTGCCTCTCGAGTGGTTCGGCAAACTGCACAGGAGCTCTCAGATCCCATGCGTCCCGTAAAGGACGAGCCTTTCCGCCCACACGTCCGGGTAGAGTTGAGGGTGCTGATCATTCTGCTCCCCTAGGGCAGTCGGGGTCAGCTGAGGACTGTCCTCCGAACACCTCTGTGACCTTGGCACTCCCGTTGGGTGTGGCAGCCACCGAATTGAATTCACGCCACTGCTTTATTGACTCTCGCCCTCACTTCCTTTCTTTGTCCCTTTCCCCGTCTTCTGGTACTGGGCTCTCTTTTTCCCTCCTATAAACCTCTTTCATCCTTCCTGTTCTTCCTTCTTTTCTTTCTTTTTTTTTTTTAAGATTTTATTTATTTATTTGTTTGTTAGAGACAAGAGAGTCCAAGCAGGGGGAGAGGCAGGCAGAGGGAGAAACAGACTCGCCCCCCAGCAGAGAGCCCGACTGGGGACTCCA
>CM052811.1:96029299-96064669 GCA_028533885.1 Nasua narica | reverse complement strand
GGGGGGGATGAGGAGGGAGGGGCGGGGCGGGGGGGGGGATGAGGAGGGAGGGGCGGGGCGGGGGGGATGAGGAGGGAGGTGTGGGGCGGGGGGCGGGGGGGGGGCAGGTCAAGAGGAGAGCTGCCGGGGGCTTTCAGGACTGGTGCTGGTGTGGCCCGCGCCCGGGGGAGTCACGTGGGATGCGCTTAGTTTTGCCCTCGCGCAACACGGGTGAAACGTCGTCTCCGGGGAAGCTCACCTGATCCTCGGGGCGCAAGGTGTTTTATCGGGGGTCAGTCATGTAGGTGCCCTCTGCCTGGCAGGTCCCCAAGTTCTAGTCTCCCAGAAGGAAAGACGTTCAGCACACACCACGCTCTTGGTACAAACAGCCAGCGCGGGGAGCCCCGCCTCACTTCTGGAATAATGAGACCCGTCCCCAAATCCGTATCGCCAGCACCAGCCAAGGGCCGAACATGCGAAGCCTTTCTAAAAATGGCGGCCTCGGGTGGCTCCGTTGGCCCTGTTCCACTCGGCCAGGCACCTTTACAGCACAGTTATGGTCACCCGGGCAGCAGGGAGAGAGCACCCAGCAGTACTGAGCTCAGGCATGGGTTCTGGACTTTGGGGTTCCATTGCTGGGGGTTCTAGAATTTGCCAGTTAAGACAAAGCCTGGGAATCACAGGGTCTGTCTTTAAAAACCAGGTAGTTTCCTCCTTATGCTTGAGGATGAACCTTTCTGGACTGACCCGAGGTACAGCGGGGCTCTGGCGGGTCTGCTGAGGCTCACCTGAAGGCTGGCCAGGGCCGAGGTGGTGACGGGAGGTGGGCACACAGGCAGGGCGGCCCAGAGGTCACACATCATCCCCCTGGAACCAAAGAGCCGACAGTTATGGAACACAGGCCGGGTTAACAGGGACCCCGGGGGGGGGGGGGGGGGGGACGGGGTGATCCCCTATCCTGGGAACTCTGGCCCCAGGCCCCGACCCCATCCCAGTGATTGAGTTCAGTCCCCGGATTCACATTCGGAGGGACTGCCCGAGGCTGTCAGTTAGCCACGGTTTGCCGTCTGTGACAGGAGTTGGAGCATAGAGGCATCTGGACATGTTGAGCATTTGCGGGGGAGGAGGCTGCCACCCGCTGCTGTCCCCAGCAGGCTGTCAGCTGCGATCAGAGGCTCCGCAGGCAGCGGAGTTGAAAGCTTCCCAGCAGCTCAGGGAGCTTTCCTTCAGGAAGCGGGGGAAGCTTCCAGAGACAGTTCTGAAAACCAGGGCACGACTGTTCCTTGCACCGCTCTGGATGCTGCTGTCTGGATTCTGTTATTGTTGCTTTTCTACTGTTTCAAACTCATTGTGCCCCGTTGAGCAATCATAACTTTACATTTTTTTTTTAAAGATTTTATTTATTCATTTAACAGAGAGAGAACACAAGCAGGCAGAGAGGCAGGCAGAGGCAGAGAGAGGAGCAGGCTCCCTGTGGAGCAAGGAGCCCGATGTGGGACTCGATCCCAAGATGCCGGGATCATGACCTGAGCCAAAGGCAGTTGCTCAACCAACTGAGCCACCCAGGCGTCCCTACATTTTTTTTTTAAAGATTTTATTTATCCATTTGACAGAGAGAGAGAGAGATCACAGGTAGGCAGAGAGGCAGAGAAGGGGAAGCAGGCTTCCTGCTGAGCAGAGAGCCCAATGCGGGGCTCGATCCCAGGACCCTGAGATCATGACCCGAGCCGAGGGCAGAGGCTTAATCCACTGAGCCACCCAGACGCCCCATAACTTTACATTTTAAAATTATCCCTTACTAGCATCCGAACTCTCTCCTGGAAGGGTCGAACGCAGGAGGAACAAAAGCACTCTCAGAGTAAAATCTTTTCATGCGCCTGCACCCAAAAGATCATCCTGGTCCAGAGCGGGTCAGGGTAAAATCCCGGGTTGTAAGTGGGTTTTACATGACCTCCTATCCCTTTTCTCCTAATCTTCCATCCAGAGAGCTGTATTGAAGAATCAAAATGCCTCACAAGCTGTGAGCTCCAGGAGCCGGGGGCGGGGGTGGGGGGAGGGGTTGTCTGGTTCCCAGCGGAGCCTAACCAGCCACCTGGCGGTGGCGAGGCAGGTCCCAGGCGCCATCCAGGGTCCCAGCTGTCAGGAGAGGGCAAAGGGCTCACGGGGCCTGCGACAGGCCCTCCCCAGACGTGGCAGCTTCCGGCAGTAATGTCACGTTAGGAAGCAGCCGGTCTCTGTATCAGACTTACAGATCCTATCAGGAGCTCCGTTTCGGATGTCCCAGCACAGCCTAAATCCTTTCCTGGGGACTTCTGTGTGTGAGCCCAGCCGGATCCGTGACGTCCTCCTAGTTCAGGATCCCCAAGGATTGTCCTCTGCCCACACCAGCCCCGGCGTTGAGGTCCTGCTTTACTTGGGCCTGTGGCCGCCTTCAGTTCAGCTCCCGCGGAGGCTGAAATGGCCCAGAGCAGACAGAATCAGATTTCAGCTCCCATTCGGGCCCAGGCAGGCAGGATCCGTGAATTCAGGACTCCGGGCAGGTCCAAGGCATTTCCTTGACAGGCGAAAAAGGCAGGCGCTGGAGGGCCAGGGGGCTGGCTTCCCAGCCCAGGGGACAAGCAGGGCTTTCTGTGTAGAGTTCAGGCTGACCCGCTCAAAAACATGCACGGCTGGCAAGAAAATCACCAGTCGGTGAGGGTCAGAGTTTACAAGATCGAATATGATTCACAGGAGGTCATTCGCTACTAAAAACGGCTTTTTTAAAACTCCAAAGTGTGTGTTCAGCTGGTGAGTCCTTCTTCATATCAGTTGTTTTGCCCGGAGACTCCAACAGGCAAAAAAATCATGATAAAAATCATCAGTATGGAGACTTCTGCTGTTTTAATTCCCCAAAGAGTTTAAATTCTAATTTGCTCAAAAAAGTAAGGACTTTTGTCTGACTCGATATTTTTTTTTCCAGTTTCCCTGATTGGGATGATCCTTCTGGCATTTATGAAATTACAAACCTATAACACTTTCCCCCGCGGATCCAGATGTCAGAACCACAAGATACAAAGCCATTCTAAAACTTTTTTTTTTCTCATTGCAAATAGTGTGGGCCTGAAGAAAAGGTCGCCTGGCCCCTGTCTCCCTCCCCCCTTTTTTCTACTCTGGTTTAAAGTTTTGCTCCTGCGGGGCTCCTGGGGGGCTCCAGGGGGCTCAGTCATTAAGCATCTGCCTTCAGCTCAGGTCATGATCCTAGGGTCCTGCTGGGCTCCCTGCCCACATCAGGCTCCCTGCTCCACGGGAAGCCTGCTTCTCCCTCTCCCACTCCCCCTGCTTGTGTTCCCTCTCTCGCTGTCTCTCTCTGTCAAATACATAAATAAAATCTTTTAAAAAAATAAATAAAGTTTTTCTCCTGGGAACTCATTTTTCCCTCCCTGTTGGAGGAAAGAACGATGCAAACTTTTTCCCCCCACCTCACCCCACCGACCCCAGCTCACCTTTTAGAATATCCAGGCCTCGGGCGCCTGGGTGGCTCAGTTGGTTAAGCGACTGCCTTCGGCTCAGGTCATGATCCCGGAGTCCCGGGATCGAGTCCCATATCGGACTCCCGATTCTGCGGGAAGTCTGCTTCTCCCTCTGACCTTCTCCCCTCTCATTCTCAGTCTCTCTCTCTAATAAATAAATAAAAAATCTTTAAAAAAAAAAAAAAAAAAAAAAAGAATATCCAGGCCTCTATTCTCCCCAGGGACCACCCAGGCTGGATGTCTGGCCCTCATTTTAGCCAAAAGCAGCCAGGGCAGCCAGCAAGCCAGTTCTGGGAGCTGTCATCTGTGGATTCCTTGGTGACTCATGGGGACAGGCAGTGGCTCAGGCACCATTGTTCACCAGCCCCATCTCCACGGACGCTCTGACCCCAAGTGCTCCTCATTTCCTGCCCTTTTGTCCTTCCTTTTCCCAGGAGGGACTTCAGTTCGGGTCTTTCTAGGGAGGCCCACAGTCACGGTCCCCAAGACCCCCGCCCCCCGCCCCGGTTCCCTGCCTGACCAGCGGGACTCCTCCCAGGCTGCGCGCACAGCCAAGATGTATGGCTGTCACAGGACACAGAGCAGAATCCTCGAAGGGGAGGGGGAGGCCGGGGGCAGAGCGCGGAGGCCGCCACGTGCCCATCTCTGAGTCTCACAGGGAAGTCGTGCAGGTCATGCTTAATTCCCCCAACAAGGAACTGTGACAGCAGCTACGAAACATTTACTTACCTGCATCCAAGACCCCACGGTTTTATTGGGGGTCGGAGACGCAGGCAGCCTCCCCCAGCATGGGCCGAAACTCCAGACCCCCAGAAGGAAAGCTTTAACCACATGGTTTATACAGGTTAGCACAGTGAGACCCTCATCGTTTAGGAAATGTTGGGAACCCTCCCCAGGTCTAAGGTCCCAGACATCAGCCACGGGCCAATTCTGCAGGTAGGTTTTTCTGATGATGGTCTCAGGCCTGCTGTGTTCACTCCTTTTTATGTAAAAGGGAAGGAAAGTGAATGGAGGAATTAATGAGACAAAGGAGAAAAATAACATGACATGAGAAGAGAGTGCCTTCAGCTCAGGTCGTGATCCCAGGGTCCTGGAATGGAGCCCCTCATGGAGCTCACTGCTCAGCGGGAAGTCTGCTTCTCCCTCTCCCTCTGCCCCTGCTTGGGTTCGCTCTCTCTCTCTCTCTCTCTCTCTCTCTCTCTGTCAAATAAATAAATAAATAAATAAAATCTTTAAAAAATGTATCATAATGAATAGAAAGAAGTAAATCACAGAATAAATACCCTGAACTTGTACTTGGAAGAGATCCATCATTCAAGGCCAGGACTCCAGATGCAAAACAGTCCCATTGACTTATTTAGTGAGTCCTATATTTTAACTTTTTAGAGTAGCACAGCTCTTTATTCAAAGGAAGCCCCAAAAAGTAGAGACAGTGTGGGCAGAGCGAGTGTGGGGGGTCCCCCCCCACTCCCTTTTACTCCTGCCATTCCACAGAGCACGGGTGGAAACCATCAATTTTGGACCTTCTCGTGTATTTTCCAGTTGGCAAGAGTAAGGCTCAGTTAAACTCTTACAATCTTAGATCCAGAACCCATTTATTTGGAGTCCCAGCTCATTTTGTTACTAATATTATTGTTTTTAGTAAACTCAACTGAGTGCCTCTTGACCCCAGTGGATGAAAGCCGACATTTCCTGGTCATGTCTCCAGATTCTCAAGACTCAATTCTCAAGACGGATACAAAAAATAAACAAATGGTCTGGCCTTTGGGAATTTCTCCCAAGCGAGCCATGATGTTGCGTCTCACAGTGGACCATCAGTCAGCCTGTTCTTCGGGTGCAGGGTAAGCACCCGTTCTCCTTCAAGCCTTAACTTGCCCTTTGCTCTCATGGGCGTTTGCACTGTTCCCCCATCACAGCATGCTGGGCCGGCCCGGACTGGTGCTATGCACAGACTTATTTGACTTTGAAGGCAAGGATGGGAGCTCATTCATGTCCTATCCTGCGTGGTGCTCAGCTGAGCCCCTCGGAGACCCAGCTAATGTCCTCTGGACGGCATCGAACCATGTGGGGTTCACTGAGTCTACTGCGTTAATTGCACAAAGGAGGCAAGAGTCTTAGGAAGCGCAGAGACATTGCCTTGAAAAAAATCTCTTCTACTTCCTCCTTCACTTCCCAGCCTGGAAGCCGTTCACAAAATTGATGAAGGGAAAAAATGCAGGCTCATTCATTATCTTCTAATTATACACGGTTCTGGTGTTTTTTTGTTTCTCCCAATAAGCTTCTTTAAGCTTGAGTTATGTCCCCTCGCCGTAGCCGGAGATTCTAGCCTTGTTGTAAAAGGTATGCTTGATAAATGCAGTTTTTTTTTTTGCGTTAGCCTACTTGATGTCAAAAATATTCGTGATTTGCTTGAGAGCCCAAGTAGCTGTCATGGGATGATAAGACTCGAAAGAGGCATTAGAAGCCACTGAGCCCAATGGCCTGCCTGAATCCTCTCTCTGATGCCTTGGGGGTTAACCATTCTGCCTTTCTGTCCATTCTGGACAGGGACTTGCCTTGCCTTGGGTTCAGCACATTCCAGGATTTGAGAGACTTCAGCTTTTGGAGAAATCTTCCATTTGTTAAGCTGCCGTCGAGAGCCTTTCATGCGACTGCCCCCTGGGTCTTGGCTTGGACCTCTGGGGTTCCCTGGGGTATCCGTCACCTCATACGTAATCCTTCTTTGAGTTTAGGGTATGCAGCCTTCAACCAGCCAGTCTCATTTTCACATAGAACATTCAGGAAGGACCTCGTGCGTTTTGTCAGGGTAGAGAGAATAGTATTAAGGGACAGATGCAGCTTGACACATTCAGTTCAACCTAATTGTAACCTCCTTATGTTGTCATGTCTAAAGGAAATCGTTTTCAAGAGAATATCCTAACACCACTTTACTACGAAAGTCTAGAATAGGGAGGACTACAATGAAGTTTCAAAAGCTCAGGGCGCCTGACTGGCTCAGTTGGTGGAGGGTGTGACTCCTGACCTTGGGGTCGCGAGTTTGAGCCCCACGTTGGGTGTGGAGGTCACTTAGGTAAGTAAATTAATTTTTAAAAAGACAGGCTGATTGGTAAGGAAAAGGGCTCAGCTGTAGAAAACAAGGGAACACTTTGGGGTAACAGAAATCTTCTAGATCATTGTGGTGGTGGGTACACCACTGTCCATTTCTCAAAACTCATCGGATTATACAAAGATACGGTGAATTTTATTGCATGGGAATTATAGCTCAATAAATAATATGACTTACCGAGAGGGAGAGAGAGAGAGAGAGAGAGAGAGAAAGAGAGAACTAGAACATCGCCTTCTCTATCCTGGCAAAAATTACTTTCTGTTGTCTGAAATGTAGATATGGAACCAAAGCAGGTTCTGACCGGCTTTCTTTTCAATATAAATCTTATTGAAATTTAACAAACATCCAGAAAAGTACATAATCGTTAATGGCCAGCTCAATGAATTTTCACAAAGTGAAAACATCTCTATAACTACCATCTAGATCAAGGAAAAAAATTGCCAGGGCAGGGGTGTGGAGGGGGATGGGCAAAATAAGTGAAGGGGAGTGGGAGGTACAGGCTTCCCGTTAGGGAATGATAAGTTCTGGGCATGAAAGGTACAGCATATGAAATATAGTCAATGGTACTGTAGCAGCCTTGTGTGGTGACTGGTGGTAGCTTTACTTATGGTGAGCATAGTGTAACATACAGACTTGTCAAATCACTATGCGATACACCTGAAACCCTCGTAACATTGTGTGTCAACTATATTTAATTAAAAAAAAAAAGGAAAGGAAAAAAATTTTCCAGAATCCCAAAAGCCCCACTTATACCCCCTCTAGCCTTGTGATTTCTTTTTTTAATTTAATTTTTCAAGATTTTGTTTAATCATTCATTTATTTCAGAGAGAGAGAGTGAGTGAGTGAGCAGGGGGAGGAAAAGAGAATCTCAAGCAGATGCCCCACTGAGCGTGGACCCCAACTCAGGGCTCAATCCCATGACCCGGAGATCACAACTTGCGATGAAATCCAGTTGGTTGCTTAACCGACTGAGCCACCCAGGTGCCCCTCTTATGACTTCTAACACCATAATTTGTTCTGTCCTTCAACTTCACATAAATGGAATTATGTTGTGTGTTCTCTCTTGTGTCTGGAACCTTTCATTCATCATGATGCATGTGAAATTCACCCGTGCTTTGTGCATAGTTATGTGGATTTCTAGTTGTGTAGATAAAGAAACTTCTTCCTCCATTCCAATATTGATGGAAATCTGGGTTGTTTTCAGTCCTTGTTATGAACATTCTGGTATATCTTTTGCTGAACATAGGTATATAATTCTGTTGGCCACACATCTGGGAGTGGAATTGCTAAGTCTTTGGGTATGCCTATGTTCATTTTATTAGACGCTGCCAAACATTGTTCCAAAGTCATTGGTCTGTTTTACACACCCACAAGCAATGTGTGAGAGTTTTAGTAGCTGCACATCCTTGCTAACATCTGCTATGGTCCTTTTCATTGTAGCCATTCTGGATGACAGGAATAGTTTTACGTTGTGGTTTTAATTTGCATTTCCTGATGACTAATGAAATAGAGCACCTCGTTAGATGTTATTTGCCATTTGGATATCCTCTTTTATGAAGAGTTTGTTTGTTCAAGTCTTTTCCCCATTTCTCTGTTGGGTTGTCTGCTTTTTTGATCTGCTTTTAAAACAGTAATTTCCTGGGGCGCCTGGGAGGCTCGATTGGTTAAGCGTCTGACTCTTGATTTCAGCTTAGGTCATGATCTCAGGGTTATGAGATTGAGCCCAGAGTCAGGCTCCGTGCTGAGGGGATGGAGCCTGCTTAAGATTCTTTCTACCTCTCCCTCTGCCCCTCCTCCCCCTACCCCTGCACTCTCTCTCTCAAAAAAAAAAAAAAAAGGTAATTATCTCCAACATGGTAATATAGTAGCCGTTTTGTAACACACATTTTTCCAATTAGAAATCCATAGCTTCTTTGTTATTTTTTTAATTTTAATTTTAGTATTTTTTTAAAAGTTCTTCTTGCCCAACAATTTTTTTTTTTTAAGATTTTACTTATTTATTTGACAGAGAGGAATAAGATCACAAGTAGGCAGGGAAGCAGGCAGAGAGAGGGGGAAGCAGGCTCTCCGCTGCTCAGAGAGCCCGATGCGGGGCTCGATCCCGGGACCCTGAGATCATGACCTGAGCCGAAGGCAGAGGCTTTAACCCACTGAGCCACCCAGGTGGCCCTAATTTTAGTATTTTTAAGGAGTCTTAGGAGATGGTGCGATGTTAACCCTAGAAGGAACCAACACCCAATTATAAATTCTCTTTAGAATAGTTCTGTGGGGCGCGGACTGTGTCTCCAGCTTTGGGCTGGGTCTCTGCCTCCAACAAGGACACAAGGGGGGGAAAGAGAAGCAGGCCACACAGCTGGAACCGATCTTACAAACCAAGAGGACGAACCTGAGGCCCGCGGAGATAAGGCGACTGTCTCGGGACACACGGCACAGAGGTCCTTTTACTGAAGATCCGACATGGCAGTAGAGACCGGGAACACACTTCCCTGGAACCCAGAGATTTTTTTTTCCCCCCAAATCAGGCTAAGCCAGCCTGACTCAGCAGAGCCAATGGGTAAGTCTCTGCTCGTGAGAATTCAGCTCCTCCTTCGGGGTCTAGCTCAAATGTCAGTTTCTTTTGTGAAAAGTTCTGATCTTTCCAGCCAGAACCAAATTTTGGCCCCTGGGTTGGGTTATAGTATTTACCCAGTTCACTCTTGGGCTGTTGGTCTATTCGTTTCGCTTCCTGTGCTACACGGCAGGGTTCCGAGAAGGCTGGCTCGGCCTGTCCCTTCCCATCGGCGATGTGCGTTTGCTCAAAGTCTGAATGAAATTGCGTTGCCTTGAAGGAGAAGGGACTCCAGGGACCGTGTGTCCCATGAACCGGTTGGCAGGTGTATTCGTATGGAATTGAGACATGTCTCTCCTTCGGACTAGTGACTCCTGAACTTTTGAGAGTGAGATCGTGGTCCCCAGAGTTGTCATAGACGGAGGAGGAGACCCCAGAATGGAGTCTCTTTGGTGGAGTGCCCAGTGCAAGTCCCTGCCCTGGCCAGAGCTGGTGGCTGACCCCTCTCCTGCTCCCAGGCCGGCTTGGTGGTCTAGCGAAGTAGACTCAAGGGCTGCGGTAGGGACAGGGTTGTCGAAGCAAGCCTTGGAACTCTTAGGTTCCTCGAGGGCATGTGAACAAAGGTTAACTGCGAGAGTAAGCACACTGTGGGGAGGGGAGGTCCTGCTCCTGCCTCCTTCCGTCCTGCGTCTTGCCCAAGGGCTCCAGGTCCTTAGTTGGCAACCGCAGAAGCACGACAGTAGCTGCCAGGGTGTGTGCAGGCGTCTTTCTTCAGGTTCCCTTGCTGTCTATCCTGCCCCGCCCACTCCCTACCCCCCACCCTCCTGACTCTCAGGGTGACCACACAGTGGCACAGGGTGTGGGGGAAACTAGACCTGTCATCACTCAGGCAGGGTTCAGCCTTGGAGCAAAAAGGTACTTGGAGTCCCCAGGGCTGCCAAGTGCCAGGATCCAGAATTCCATCGTATGCCCATCAACGGAGCGGGAGCGGGCCTGGCCTCAGAAGGAATGCCTTTGAACTTGAGAGAATAGAGTCTTTTCTAACAGCCTGATAAATGGTCCCTGCCGTGGACAGGGAAGGGCTGGGGAGGAGCGTGGACTCTGTCCTTCCCCACTTCTGATGCCTGGAGGGAGAGGGGATGAGCCAGAAGGTGGAAGGAAAGACGGCTGGTAGACTGGTAGAATTTGCTTTTTCATAGACTCGTAGAATTTGTTTGCTTGCTGGCTGGCTGGCCTTTTCTTTCTCTTTTTTTCTTTCTCTTTCTTTCTCTTTCTTTTTCTTTATTTCTTTCTCTCTCTCTCTCTTTCCTTCCCTTCCTTTCTTCCTTTCTCCCTTCCTCCCTCCCCCCCTCCCTCATTAGAACCATACTATCTCATTAATGGAAAGAAAACAGAGAGCCAGAGAAGCCGAGTAACTGGTTAGAGGCAAAACTTAGACTAGAGCCCAGAACACGAGATATAAAAACTGGGAGGGTTTCAGGGGTGGGGAACACTGATCATCGATCACTGCTCTGTGGCACGGCGATGCTGCGTGACATCAGACGCCGTGCAGGTTTCATGCATGTGTTACCTCGCTCACTCTGCGTGACAGTCCTGTTAGATCGATGTCACATCGCTGTACACATCTATTCACACTTCCAAATATGAAAGCTGAAGAGCCTTCCAGAGTGCCCGGCACAGTCCTGGACGCTGGGGGTCCAAGGAAGACCGGGGTGGGCATGGCCCCACCCCTGCTGTGGAGGAGTGTCAGATAAAGAGGCATAGACAGTTCCTAATCAGACTTGGGAAGTCAGGGAGGGCTTCCTGGAGGTGATGTGACGAGAAGCAGGGAGGTCAGCTCGGGGCCACGGCGAGATGCATAGCAGCAGGGACAGTAGCCTGAACTGGGATAGTGTCAGGGGAATCAAGAGAAATGGACGAATTAAAGAAACAGATTGAGGGATGGCCAGGACTTGACGCTGATGAGTGGGTGGGCGGGGAGCTGGAGGAATCTAGCGTGACTCTCGGGTTTTGTCTCGAGACATCTGTGCCAGCCCTGTCCGCCCCCCCCCCCCCCCGCCCATGTGAGGGAACCGAGGCTCACCAAAGTAACTTTTCCAAGGTCAGTCAGCTCCTGCACATAGGGCTGGGCTCAACCCATCTGGGTTTGAGACCTTCCTGATTCCCTTGACCTCAGAACTTTCCTGTTCGTGACTGTCTGCACAACAGCCATCGACAGCTTTGGCCAGGGGACACAAAAGAGGAAGGCTTCTTCAGGGGTTAGTGTAGATTTATTTTGAGCCTCAGCAATTCATTTGAAAGAAGCGTTAAGAACCTCCCCACCCAGTCCCCTGACACAGAGAGCCAGTCACTGTCCCAAAGGGCAGCCCGGGTCACGGAAGAATCACGAGCCTGGGTTAGGAGAGACAGCTTCAGGTCCGGACCCTCCCATCTCCCATACCTTCTCTGGGCCTCAGCTTCCCGATCTGAGAGTGAAGGGGCTGGGCCCGTCGAATTCTGGGGTTCTACGTGTCTGGGGTGCAGGGAATGTGCATAAACACGGAGGGTCATAAGCTAGCGGCATTCTGGAGACCACCGAGTCCGACTTTCTACATGAGACGCTATTCTCCGCAGGGGTCCCGGCTGGGACCCAGGCGAGCTGGGGGTGCCCAGGGGTCCCCCCCAGACTCTACGGTGTGGGGCTGTAGAGAAAGACCTCCGAACGCTCTCCAGCCATCCCCGTGGGTACCCAGTGCTGGGAACCACTGTCTCCAGGACTCTGGGCAATCACCAAGCTATGTGTCGCCCGCGGGAAGCCAGCGAGAAGAATTGGTGGATTTAGAGAAATCAGAGGAGTCAGGCATTCCTGAGCAGGGAGGGAAGTGAATGCACGGCTGAGAGTTAATCCTGACTCAGGCTCTAAACGTGTTCCTGGTGCCTCAGAGAAAGGACGGGGAGGGGACCCGAAGCAGGAGGTCGAGCCTCTGCCAATAGCTCACCTCCCCTTCAGAGCAACTTCCCAGCCGCCTGCTCCTCAGAGCGTCTGCGTGGGCACTCTTGCTCCCATCTGGCCCAGAGGTGACTCACCAGGTGACTTGCCACCAATCCCGAAGTGACTTGCCACCAGTCCCAAGGTGGCTCGCCACCAGTCCCGCGAAGAAACAAGACACGAGATGTTTTGGGTCGTTCTGAATAAAGCAAGATTACGCCTCCTCAAGAGATGGGGGAGCCTTTGGGAAAGCAGCACTTCTTGAGATAAGCCTTGATAACGCCTTACGTTTCATCAGGGAGTATCTGCCAACCCACACCTCTGCCTGCCCACCCTGCGCTGGGCGCCACGCTTCCCACGAGATGCAAACGAGAAGGAGGCACACTTTGATCTTTAGCCTCCAGATCAGCGGAGGTGACAGGCAAACAAACACGCACGCAGTCGTGCTGCGGAGTGAGAGACTCTGGGAGCCCAGAGGAGGGTCAGTAATGCTCACAATGAGCCATCAGGAAAACTTCCTGGAGGAGTCGGCCCTTGAGCTGAGTTTTGAGGGACGAGTTTGCATTAACCAGGTAGAAAGGGGCACGTGGATGTGTAAGGGAGGCAGTGATACCCTTTACGGTGTGAAGGGCTTTATCGAATCTAAAACCCTTATCCATTTATTATTTCATTTGGTGTTGATAGGACTCCAGTTGGGAAGTTCACCGACTGATACTTTCTCTTGGGCATTTCCCCTGCCTCGAGGGACGAGGATGGAAGGCTAGCCTCCTCACCACAAAGGCGGATCGGAGGCCTTCCTTCGACAAGCATGGTGGCTACTGAAGGAATCTTCTCAATGGTTGATCTCTCTGCCCATTATCTCCCTCAGTGTCTCTGGTAACTGGTGAAATGGGTGAAACGGTCTCTCTTTCATAGAGGAGAAAACCAAGGCTTAGTAGAGAGTTAACTGCTCTGTTGACACTCTTGTACTTAATGGGCTAAGTAAGGACTTTGCATCTTTATATACTTTGCGGCTTCAGGTAAAGAATACGTTAATAAATAGTCCTTATAGACTAGGGCTTTCTTTACCCCATCTGCCTATTACATATAATGTCATCATCCTCCCTTCTGGGAGGGACAATTATTATTCATGATGATGATTTACCCTACCTACTCCCTGCTTAATCCTAGATGTCTGACTATCACAAGCCGGGAATATTAATGACAATTAGATGCTTTTAGTTTGGCTATAGATAATTATAGCATGCCATCTTAGCAAGCTTCTCCCGTGGCCACCTAATGGGAACTCAGACGTGAGAGCAGAGCCAATGACATCCAGACTCTAAGTACGATGTCAACCTGACTTTTCAGCTGGGGTACCAAGCGGTAACCCAGACGTGCGGGTGCTGAATTTTGCCCCCATCCCTACGCTTTCCCGACAATGCCAGCAGATTCTGACAGTTATGGTAGCTCCTAGGTATAAGGGGGGGTGTGCTTTCAACATGACGCGGCCCCAGTGAATCCCAGTAGAGTGCAGAGACCCGTGAACGAGGATCCGTGGAGGCAGTGTCCTACTTCAGAAGACCATTCTGCCAGGCAGCTTTTGAAAACTTAGCTTCAGAGGTTTCTTTGCGACTAAAATCGAGGTTGTTGCGGCATGAAGAGAAAAACCATGGCTGCAAATTTTATTTTTATTTATTTATTTATTTTAAAGATTTTATTTATTCATTTGACAGAGAGAGATCCCAAGCAGGCAGAGAGGGGGAGGCAGGCTCCCTGCTGAGCAGAGAGCCCGATGCGGGGCTCGATCCCAGGACCCCGAGATCATGACCTGAGCCGAAGGCAGAGGCTTTAACCCACTGAGCCACCCAGGCGCCCCTCGGGTGCAAATTTTAGATGAACGGGAAAACTACCATTAAGTTCTGGAGAGGGGAGAGAGACTTTTTTTTTTTTTAAATTACGGTATAATTTACATCTAGTGAATTTGCTCTTTTCAGTAGGCATGTCTCCAAATTTTGACAAATGCACACAGCTGTGTAAGCGTCACCACAATACAGGGATCCCGCGGTCCCGTCATCTTCCAGATGTTCTCCTGTCCCTGGACAGCCAACCCCTCCGAGCACCCTCAGCCCCCGGCAACCCCTGATCTGGTTTCTGTCCCCATACTCGCCTTTTCTGTCATGTCACATAATGGAATCATACAGATGTAGCTTCTGAGAGACTTCTCACTATACACTTCCTGCACCCCTTAAATTTTGTGCCGTCTCTCTATATAATCTATTCCCAAAAAAAGATATGATCTTTGTATCTAGTCAAAAAAAGAAGTATACAAAATAGATACTTCCAATCGTCCATAGGGTTAAAGTCCATTGGGGTTAAAGAGGAAACCCAAGGAAATTTATAAAATCTTTAGATCGGAATATTAAAGAAATTATTAATGAAATAGCACTAATGAAATGGGTTTTGATACTAGCATACATAATGGAAGTAAGCAAAACCCACGGATATAACCAGAAAGGTACTTGGGGAGAAATTCATAATCTTAAATGCATTTTCTTTTTTTTTTAAGATTCTGTTTATTTACATGAGAGAGAGACAGAGAGAGAGAAGAACATGAGCAGGATGAGGGGCAGAGGGAGAAGCAGACTCCCCACCGAGCAGGGAGCTTGATGCGAGGCTCGATCCCAAGACTCTGGGATCATGACCTGAGCCAAAGGCAGCCGCTTAACCAACTGAGCCACCCAGGGGCCCCTCTTAAGTGCATTTACTAGAAAACAAAGATTTTTTTTTTTTAAGAATCTAAAGTGATCTATTTTAAATGCCAGGAAAAGAGTACAAAGTAAACCCAAAGAAACTAGGATATAAATAATCCAGATAATTATTGAATAATTAAGGAGTAAAGACAAAAAATAAATGGCAAGAACAAAAATACATATGATATATATGAATTTTTAATCTTAAAATTTTTAATTTTAATAGTTTCTTAATATATATTTTTTATTTTTTTAAGTAGGCTCCGCGCCCAGCACAGGGCTTGCAGTCACAACCCTGAGATCGAGAATCGCTCGCTCGACAGGTCGCCCCCGTGTGATTTACATATTGAGGAGCAAACCAACTTAGGACAGTGGAATGGACACTGGACCTTTGAGCCTCAGTTTCCTCATCTCTCCAGTGGAAATACTAACGCTCGCCTCTGCCCAGCAGTAGGTAGGACTTCTGCCAATTCTTTTTATGTATGGGCATAGAAGTTACTTACAGTGGGGACTATCTTGTGTCACTAGGCAGTTTCTCTTCAAGATATCACACACGTAATCCCCTTACCTGGATTGCTTTCTTCTCTACGGCTTCTCACACCTTCCTCTCCTTCTGCACAAGACCTCGGGGCCACGGAGCCCCAGGTCGGGCCATCAGAGCTCACACACTGGGTTCTGGAGTGCCCTCAGATAAGATCTCACCCCTGTCTTAGGAGACCAGGGTTTAAAACCACATCTACCACTTTCTAGCCGTGTGATTGTGTAAACAAGCCTCTTAACCTCTTCGAAGTTTGCACCTTTGTCTGTTAAATGGGGTCTTAATCATGTCCATATTATGGGTCTGTTAGGAGAGCCAGATGGGATGGTAGATGAGAAAGTGGTTTACGAATGGCAGAGTGCTGTAAAAACGTCAATTATTAGGTAATTGTTTTTATCAAAACTTATTCACCAAGAGTTTATTCCAAGAGCACATCCCCGGTCTCTGGGATGACTTTCTGTGCCTTATGGCAGTCGGGATGGCTTCCTGACCGGGCTGGCCGGCTTCCTGGGCCTCCGTGGCTCTCCCATGTTTTCCGGGGCGTAGTTAAGCAGAATGCAGTGCAAACTTCAGGGGAAGGATTTAGGTAGAAAAAAAAGAGAGAGGAATGTTTCCTTTTCGCTGCAAAAAAAATTAATTAACCTCCTGTTTGTTTCCTAAGTTCTCGGCTAGCCCAAAGAAATCATTTTCTGATTTGCGATCCTAGGATCGTGCCCCATGTCAGGCTCCCTGCTCAGAGGGAAGTCTGTTTCTCTCTGTCTGAGCCTCCCCACTTGTGTTCTCAGTCTCTCTCTCTCTCTCTCTCATAAATAAGTCTTAAAAAAAAAGAATTTTTTTAAAAAAAGAATTTTTACTGAAAGATTAAAAATTCATATATAATTACTTTTCTAAAACTTCTATAGACTACAGTGTTGCCCAGTGGAACCATCGTGCAAGCCACGAAGGCAAGCCATGAGCAGAATTTAAAAATTTTTAGCAGTTGCCTTAAAAATGTAAAAAGAAACAAGTGTGATTTCGCTTTTTTAAGTGTAATTGTAAGACTTCATTTAACCCAGGATATCCCAACTATTATCATTTCAACATGTCATCAATATGAAAAGTTACTAGTGAGATATGTCACACTATTTTTCCACACGAATCCTTCAGAATTTGAGGCTCATTCACAGCCCCCTGTCCACGTGGACCCACCACATTTCAAGTGGTCCGTAGCCACACGTGGCCGTGGCTGTGGCCTCAGACTGGACAGAATAAGAACGGGAACTTAAGTAGGCTTGAGGAAGCTGACCTCATTTCTGAAAATTAGAAAATACGACAGGACACTAACTAGCGCCTTTTCAAGTACAGCGGAGGGAGAAAAACGAGCACTCGATTTGGGTTCTTTCCATCACTCATTCATTGAGTATTTATTGAGCACCTACATTGTGCCAAGGGCCGTGGTCTTGGCTCTGCAGCCAACTCACTCGGTGACTTTGGGCAAGTCCCTTCTCAGGGCCTCAGACTCCCTGTTCCACCTCCGAGAAAATTAAGATACCCATATAGGAAAGAGAGCAGTATTTATGCCAGCTGGAGGGAACGTGCCCCTGGAAATCATTTCAGCTGGGGTACCAAGCGGTAACCCAGACGTGCAGGTGCTGAATTTTGCCCCCATCCCTACGCTTTCCCGACAATGCTAGCAGATTCTAACAGTTATGGTAGCTCCTAGGTATAAGGGGGTGTTTTGAAAGACCATTGGAACCAATCACTTTCCTTGATGGTGTTGCTGGAGCTCTTCAAATCGCTTTTTTTTTTTTTTTAAGATTTTATTTATTTATTTGATAGAGAGAGAGATCACAAGTAGGCAGAGAGGCAGGCGAGGGGGGGGGAGCAGGCTCCCCGCTGAGCAGAGAGCCCGATGTGGGGCCCGATCCCAGGACCCTGAGATCACAAGCCGAGGCTTTAACCCACTGAGCCACCCAGGCACCCTCCCCCAAATCGCTTTCTTATTAATGTCAAAACTTGATCAACCCCGTAGGATTTTTCCGAAAGAATTAATCACACAAGTGTTATCTATGGAAACAGTTTGGCATACTGACCCCAATTTCTTCATCAGTCTTTTTTTTTTTTCATCAGTCTTATTGACCATCCTTTTAGGGAGTTTCTAATGCAGAACTAATAAAACAAATCATAAATTCCTCTGTGACACCAAGTGCTTTATAAATGCTAAGCAATCATTCGTGTCTATCAGTAGATTTAACTGTGGGAAGATAGATAGGAGGTGTGGCAAGAAGCCTGCTGAAATTGACTTGAAGGCTTGGAAATAAAATCACCTTCATTAACTCGTGGGTGGCCGTGACTTTGGAGTAACTGTGGCTTAGACAGAAAAAGGAAATGTTTTGTTCTACTTCCTGGAAACAGGTTGGCGGTAGCCATACAGCTAGACTATCAGGTAAAGTCAGGTTCAACCTCTGCATTGGGAGAATGATCCTACACAGGTATTTAGAAAGAGAGAAACTGACTCTTAGCAAATACAAGTGTTGGGAATTCATTAAATAGATAATGATCATAAAATCAGACACCGTCACTTGTGGTTACAGCCCGAGCCGGCGTTGTTAACGCACGTTCAGGTGGGAAGCACCAAAAAGTCATCCCTGACATTGGTACGTGGTCTTTTAAGTTTGCAAAGTCCTTTCACAGCACTGTCCCATGGGAGAATCACACCAGCCCTGCATGGTAGGTTGGCTGTGTGTTACAATCCTCGTTTTACAGATAAGGAGACAGAGGCTTACAGCGAACGGCAAAGATGTCCGTAAGGGTGGGGGGTTATCCGTTTTGTTTTTGTTTTTCATCACTACATCTCTCTGCCTTCCTAAGCTTCCCCAGAACTTTGTAGAAGAGTACACGTCTAGAGAGGTCCTAACAGTTGAGCAAACTTTGAGCTAACTAAAGAGAAGTCAAGCACAGAAGGAGGATGACCTCCGTTCTTTCATAAGCGCAGGGTCTTTTCACTTTGGACAGGATGGAAAGAAAGGAAAATAACTGCTCTCATCTGTTTTATTTCCAGTAGTATCAGCCACAAAAGAGGTAGGATCACTGCTAAGAAAGGCTTCTTAGAACCAAACGTAATGGCCTTTATTGGGAAGGAAAAAAATATTCCAGATCTCATCATATGTAAAAGATACAACCCCTTCTCTTCTGGGTGCACTTTATAATTTATGAAACTCTTCCAGACAGATCTCAATCAATTCATGTGCGTAGTAATTCCACAAGTGGAGAGCAGTTACTACCTCTTGCATATAGTGCTTTGTCGAGTGAATGAATGGATGATACTCCATTTTACAGATGAGAAGACTGAGATCCAAAGACGTCGAGTGGTTTGTCCCAGTGAGGGAACCATGACTAAGACCCCCATCTTCCGAGTTCAAGTCTGATTGTGTTGTTATATGGATTCTCCCTTGAGATCTGGTCTCTAAACATGTATCATGGAATATCACTAGAGGAAATTGTCATACTTCTCATGAGGTCAGGATCTGGGAGTATCTCAGGTCTCTCCAACCATTTCTAGTCACTTATATAAATTAAATCACCATTCACTCTCTCTGTAACAGCAGTAAAAAACCTAGTTGACATTCCGCTTCCCAAACAGCCCAAGGCAGAGTGAAGATGGCAGTGAACTGTAGCCAAATTTCTAATCATCTCATCAAGAAACCAAAGCAGAAGGGTTAATTTATGAGCCATTAATCGCAAGCATAAAATAATGCCAGCTTGGCAAAGAAAGTGGAAAAATACACATACACACACATACACACACGCAGACAGCGTAGGGTACGGAAATTGCAGTTTACGGGATCGATGTCTCAATAGAGAAGAGAATGTTTATTTATTCTCCAAGAATTTCAAGATAAAAGAGAGAAATCTTACAAGTTTAGAACTCTGGACATTTATTACCTAGTCTAAAAGGAAGAATGACAGAATTATTGGTGAGAGAAACGATATGGTTTCTACAAATCCAGAGGTATTTGGAGAAATGTACAAATTGTTTTCTTTCAGGAAGGATTCAGGCACTACTGAGCAACCTCTGCCCAGAGGGGCAAATGTCTACTTATCAGGATTTTTCCAGAAGTCATACCTCCAAATTGAAAGGGACCTTAAGTTGACCGTCTAGTGGAATGCCCTTGACCTTGGCTGATCTGCCAACTATCTCCAAAACATTTCTGTGACGATCATCAAGCCTCCATTTGTCCTTCAGTGATGGGGACAAAGCCATCATCCCTCGACGTACTATTTCTCTTTACCTGAGTTCTGGAAAGTGTCATCCTTTTGTTGAGCTTCAACCTACCAACCACATACTTCTCGGTGTGACAGCCCATCTGTTCTGAAGACCATAATCGTGATGCTTC
The DNA here is from genome assembly GCA_028533885.1 of Nasua narica. Lineage (NCBI taxonomy): Eukaryota > Metazoa > Chordata > Mammalia > Carnivora > Procyonidae > Nasua > Nasua narica. Next base: position 96,044,913 of record CM052811.1, on the reverse strand, counting down.
TGTCTCACACAGTACACATCTCTAAGCTAAACATCTCCAGTTAGAGGGTAGGCCCTTAAAACATTCCAAGAAGAACTGGGCTCCCAGACCCATTAGCATCGTAGCCATCCGGCCGAATTTCAGCGTTGACAGCTGGATACCAGAGATAGTCTGGACTACAGAGGACACAGCCTCTAGGATAGTTACTTGCCATCTACCTCTGATCTCAGAAAAATGCCCTCTAAGCAAGGAGACGGTGCAGGATGGAAGGATGGTCTTTGATCTCCGAGTCCAGCTTTAGAGCTAGTGGGGTCCCTGCCCCAGGACTGTTTTGTGTTGCCAAGGCATCAGGCAGCACCCTGTCCATAGCTCACCACTGTATCAGGGCTTGCCCTCGGCTGAAGCCTGTGGCCGTGGGCCCAGCAGAGGGGTGGGACCGAATTCTCCAGAAGATCCCTCAGGGGCAGGTGGACTCTCCCTCCCTTCAGCTCAGGCAGCAGCCTTATCAGGCCATTCTTGCCCCAGCAAGTTACTTGTCATTTATACCCTGCCTACCTCAGGCCTCGCATCTCTCGACAACCTCAAGAGAGAAAATGTGCCCAGTACATGTCCGGAGATTAAAAGGGTGAGACCACAGAACAGGGGCATTGAGAGACAGTCAGGTGTCAGCCATGCTTTGGCCTTTGACATGAAGCTCCTTCCTGTGGAACGTTCATAGAACTATAGAGCTGAAAGAAAAATCCAAACCCAACTTCCTCCTCCTCTGGTAGATGAGGAAACAGGTCCAGAGACGGGAAGTGATACCCACCCAAGGGCACATAGTGATGTAGAGGCAGAGTCTAGACCCAGAACCCACCTCCTAGAACCTGGAGCAGCCAGTCTTGTTTTTTCTAGAATCTACCATGAGGGCTCCCTTGCAGGAGGGCCCTTGATGTGAGTGCTTCCCTTCCTTCGCCCATTTTGCACAGATGAATGCAGGCTCACAAACAGTATGTATTGGTTTCCCACCTCAAAAAGCTTAAGTATCACATTGCACAGAAACTGTGGGCTCACAGACAGAGTGGTCACACCAACACCCACCACTGGAGTGGGCACACCAGTGACTGGGAGACCTCGGCTTTCAGGCTTCACTTCCCCGGTCTGCAGCCTGGAGGGGGTTCATGGACACCAAGATCTCTCTTCCAGCTCTGATTTTCTGCGGTCAGGCACCCCGGGGACTTGTTCAATCAATGTTACAGAGTTCACAGACTTAGTAAGGAATCTCTATCTCTACCGATTGCTTCTTTTAATGTCCCCAAAGAAAGAAGTGTCTTGAGGATGGGACAGGAGGTGAGGTCCTAAAATGACCCCGCTATCTATAATGTGTGTCAGGGGTCAGGGGTACAAGCTCCAGGTTCTCGTGAGGTGTCTTGGGCACCCGGCAGGACCTGCTCCGTCTCCCAGGAGGCCTTCCTGCCCCTCGAGCCTGGTTCAAGGTCAATGCCATCATCAGCATCATCTCTGCACTGCCGTGGGGCTGTCTCGCCACTGTGTCTTGTTTACCCCAGTGCCTGGCACGTGGTGGGTATTTACCTCATTCCTAATGACTGAGGAAGTGGGCAGAGCCTCTCCCCTGAGACGGGAAGGCAGGACAAGAGTGACGTTGGGGGTGGGTGTTTGGAATTACTTTGCTTTTGCTTGTCATATTACTTGGGCAAGTGTCCTGTCTCCTTTTTTTATGCTTAGAATAAGGGAATCTGATTTGATGAGTACTTTCCAGAATGTTCTGGAAAATTCTGGTTTGTTGGGTATTTGGTAGGTAAATAAACAGTCTCCTCGGGTAATTTGTTGCACACTATAGCTCCCTCCTGGAGATTCATGCACACAGGATATTAAAGACTCTAAAAATCCTAAAGACTTAAAATTGATTTAATTTTATTTAAACCAACTTTCTCCAAAGTACTCTGGCCTTCTCCTTCTATCTGAGGAACTGGTGTTATGAAGCAAAGAGCCTGGGAAATCGTGCAGTAAATGATTTCCCCATCCCCTGTGAACTCTTTCTCATCTAGAGACAAGGTCGCCTGATACGGTGAAGAGACTATGGGCCCTGGAGGCAGATAGACCTGGGTCCCAATCTTAGCTCTGCCTTTTAATAGCCGCGTGGCCTATCAGCAAGTTACTTAATCTTCCAGACTTGGATTTCCTCATCTGTAAAATGAGCATGATAACCCTATTTGTTAAGCTTGCAGGCTGTTAAAACTATCAAATGAGATAATAGATATCAAGTATCTAGTACAGTGTTCGAGACACAATAGGCCTCTAAGAAATACCAGTTCCTTTGCTCAGTTGCTCTTGACGCTCTTCTTCTGCCCCTTCTCCCCATGCGCCCCAAACCCACAGCCAGCCACTGGTAGGGTGGAGAGTGTAGCAGAGGGGTATGTCGAGTCCAGGTCTCCTGCACATGACCCTGACCGTGTTTTCTCAGTGTCACGGAAGAGCTATACCCCAAAAGGACCAAGGTGAAGGGGCCAAGGGGGAGGTGGCAGAGAACCTTGGCCTTCTTTGCCAAACAAGGTGGCTGTGTTAAGAAGCTAGATGCTGTCAGTAAAAAGAGAAGATGAAAGAATGCTTTCAAACTGTTCCAGAATGAACGCCCACTATCATAAATGTGCTCCCTGAAATAGCAAACTCTTCCCAAGCCCCAGCTTGAGGGCAGAGCCTCGGCTTGTTTGCCGGGGCAAGACACTGAAACAGAAGTCAGAATCTGAGTGATGGCAAGCACAAAGGGCAGGGTTCGGGGTGGCTTCTAGGAGCCTTGGCACCGGGACAGCCACTGTGGGATCTGCCCTTGGAACAAAGCCACCGCTTACAAACACAAGTCAACACCAGGTTTGTGCCAGACACGGGGCTTGAGTGCAGAGGAGGAAACCAGGAGTCCGCCAGCGAGGCAAGAATGGGCAATGGCGCTTGTTTCTCTGAAGACTGAACAAGCTGGCACATCAAAGGCATTGGAATCTCTTTGGACTGATCCTGGTTTTGTAAAGCTCTTTTCTTCCTGCCTGTCCACTACTGGGCAGAGGTTTGAGGAAGGACCATGGGCCTCAGAGACAGAAGTAGTTTCCAGTCTTACTTTGTCTTCGCTAGTTTCATGAGCTTGGGTGCCTGATGGACCCTTCTGGATATGAGTTTCCTCCTGTGTAGGATAAGCAATTATCCCTACTTCCTAGGTTAGTTGGGAAGACCAAATGAGCTAATCTAGATGGATCCTGAAGTTTGGCACATGTAACTCTGACATGGGGACAAGCATCTTTAAATTCTAATAGTTAGATGTTGATTTAAATGTACGTTAGAAAATAACTAACATATCAAACGCTTTTAGAGATGTTTTGATAGGTGCAAGGCTAAAGTAGCTATATAAGGCAAAGAAGAAAAGAAAAGAGTTAATTTAAAGAAAATATTAAGTAAATAATGGTATAACTGGTGTGTAGATACAGCAAAACCCATGAACCGCCGTGTGAATGGCTGAAGTATGGGAAACTTGGAGTTGATATGGGACCAAATATGGTGGCTGGCACATGGCAAGCACTGGGGTCATTTCCTCTTTTCTTTTTTGGGAGTGGAAGGGAAAGAGACTAGGAAAGGAAGAGAGGAATGAGGGGAGAAGCAAACCTACTCACTTAGCTGCCTTCTTGACTTGTAAGTCTACTTCGGCCCCACTCTTCTTGTTCCAAGTTTCCCTTTATGTACCATTGCTTCCCTCGCCTGTGTTTCCTCCCAGGCCCAGCTCTCAGCTCTCCCATCAGGACGTTCTTTTTGCTTTAAGCCTTCAGATATCTGCAGGTATCAGAAGCTCTAACCACATATCCTCAACCCTCACCTCTAACACACTCCAAAACACCTCCCAGAGCTTTTCAGGAAATAAATATTGTAATAGACACAAGAGAAACAGAGATAGAGAGACAGAGACAGAGAGAGACAGAGACAGAGAGAGACAGAGGGCAGAGAGTTACTTAGGGAGGAGAGAAGAACAACTTGGGAGGGGAAGGTTGTGGGGAGAGTAGAGTCTGATCGTGACTTTTGAGTCTTTGGGACAGTGCTGAGTTGTCTTCCTAAATGGGCTCTCTCACTCTCTCTCCGTCTCTCAGGAATGGAAGCCCAGAAAGCGGAAGTGAATTGTCCAAGAAAACAGTAAGTACCTGACAGCAAATATCTTGATTCTTAGTCCTGTTTCCTTGCTCTCTGACATACTGGGGACTCTAAAGTTTGCCTTTGAAAATAACGCTCTGCTATTAAAGACAAAACAAAACCAAAAGCTGTGGGACTAAATACCTCTACAATCCAGACTCTCGAAGGTCACGGGCCCAGTTGTTCCGTGACACAGCTGGATGGGCACCAGAGGAAAAATCTCCTGCCTGGAGTAGAGCTCTCCTCACACGGAGCGGGAGAGGGAGGGTCGTGACTCAAACACCACGGACTCTACTGTTCCTACTGAGATTTAGTAGAATATTCCTACATCTCTAAGAGCCGGACTTATTTGGACTTTCCAGATCTTTCCATTCCAGAGAGGTGAACAGAGCCATTCTCAGAACTCACCCCCCACCCTTCTGGTTATCCTGACTCTCTTCCGGGAGAGAGCATTCTAGCATCATTTGCAAGTCACCCTGCCAGGGCAGAGTTACTAACCTCCTTGCGATGAAGGAAGTTCACACTATGCCAGGACGAGCTTTAGAGCTTTTTTTATAGGTGCATGAAACGAAGTTCTAAATCTTCGTGCTTGTCCTTGAGAATTCAGGAAGTTCCAGTGCTGGATAAATTTGATGAAGACCACATCTGCCAATCAAATCCAGCCAAGAGCCAATACTCAAACCGTAAAATAATTCATTAGTACGTCGTCTAGTGCTGAACCCATTTTTACCTAGCTAGATCAAATCCCGAGTGGAAAGTGGACCCTCGGCACTCATTCCTGGCTGCCTTGTTGGAAAAGACACGAGCTAGCTTGATGATGAAGCGTGATTCTTGAGGGTGGGGGGGGCTTGGCAGGGGGCTCCTATGGAAGGGTTGACCCTGGGCTGCTCCCCAGCCTTTTTTCGGCTGAGAATGCCTTTCTTCTGATTTTTGTTTGTTCATATCGAACTCTGCAGCCAGCGCCCACGTGTTCTCTTTTCCATAAATTTTTCCTTGCGCCTTTACCCCATTTTGGTTATTCACCTCCTACAGAAGGTGGACCTATGGATCCCTGGGGCCCGCTTCAGGCAGGTGTATTCCGCAATCAGCTCCGCTGTTCGGTGGTCAGCTCTTAAAGGCAGGGAGTCTATTTTATTAAGACTTTATTCTAAAAATAAAAACTTCTCTTTCTTGTTTGGTTTTTTTTTTTTTTAAAGATTTCATTTATTTATTCAACAGAGAGAGATCACAAGTAAGCAGAGAGGCAGGCAGAGAGAGAGGGGGAAGCAGGCTCCCCGCTGAGCAGAGAGCCCGATGTGGGGCTCGATCCCAGGACCCTGAGATTATGACCTAAGCCGAAGGCAGATACTTAACTGCCTGAGCCACCCGGGCATCCCCTGGTCATTTTTTTAAATGGAAATTTAAATTTCTCTGATTCTAAAGATGTGTGATATGATAAAAATTAAGAAAATATAGAATTTTATAAAGTATCAAGATCATCTTTTAATAACCCCACAGAGACGACTGTTTACATTGTAACACACAGTCTTCTGTATACTGGGCATACTAGATTTTTTTCTGTGAGAGCACATATGTATGTATGTATCAGATTCATATACATTTGTTTAAATATGTTCACTCATGCACATAATTTTGGTTTTTACTGAACATTTCATGGACATCCTTCAATGTCAAATACATAAATATCTACGTCATCCTTTCTAATATCTGCACGTGGGGCTCTGACACGATTTCATAAGCTTCCTGTTACCGAACACATTTTTTTCTAAAATATTTCCCTTTATTAACAAATGTTATCAACTGTCATTTTGTACGTATTAGAATATGTACCCTTGGCCAGGTTTTGGTAGGAATTGCCCTCCCCAAAACGTTTTCGTTTTTTCATCTCCCAAAGTGTCAAAAGAGCAATGGATGTAATAAATGGGGGGGGTGGCGTGAATGAATAGAACCCAGAAGCGGTTATTTGCCCCTCCCTCAGATCTTTTTTTTTTCTTTTCTTTTGAGACCTCAGAAGAAGATCTGATTCTTCAGTCTCCCCCCACCCCCCATCCCCGGGAAGGACCCAGATTAGAGGCAGGGCGTGCATAAATACATGAGCCACCGAATTCTCTTATCACCGTGGTAGCCGCAGAGACAGGCCCCTGAGAGGGAGTGCCCGGTTCCCAATCTGCCCGCAGGGGAGCCTGAGGGCTGGGGCCAGAGCCGGCTCCCTGCACCCGCAGACTCCCAGCCCGTCCTGGGCCTCCCCGCCTACCATACGCCCCTGGACAGCCCTGTACCCCTTCCCAGGCCTTTAGGCTTCTTCCCCAATCACCTTATGGTCCAGGGGCTTATGCTGTGTCGTCTGGCAAGCCTGCACAGTTGTGATCCCAACATACGCTCTTCCTGAAACCCACTTATTATTAGCCCTACCACGACGTGGGAGGGAGCACGGCATTTGGGAACCAGAGCCTCCCCCGTGGGTCTGGCTTCTCCTAAGATGCTGTGGTCCCCCCGGGCATTCGCTGGCTCCCCTGTGACAACGGCAGCTTCCCAGCCTGGGTAAGGACCAGGGGAGAGGATGACTGTAAGAGCAAATTTTGTGGCTGTTGTACCTTCAAGTATTCAGCAAAGGCCGCCCTGCAGGCCTTTCTGCAGTGGGTTTCTCCGCTGGAAGAAAGGGACGGACCCATCCGGCACAGGGGAAAGCGGGCGCAGAGGGCCAGAGAGGCCGCTCTCTAGTCCCAGGTGATTAGGACTTTGCCGTCCTCATCCGTAAAAGGAGAAGGTCGACAGCTTGACCTCTAAACGCTCTCTGGCTCTGAGACGCAGGTCAGTCGGTTATTTGGTGACCTTGAGCAAGTCTTTTCTCTGAAGGCCTGTTTCCTCATCTCTAAAATGACCAGGTCAGGCCAGATGACTTCTCAAATGATTTCCTTTCTGGGATCTAACACAACCCCGATGACCTGCTCTCCGACCGCCCTGTCCTCCAGCACGCTCTACGAGCCTCTGCTCGGATGCAAACTGCCGCGTGGCCCTCCCGGTCACGGTCACGGGGGCCCACATGGGCTGGGCTGCGGCTTCTCCTCTCCCCACGGTCTGGCTTTTCCACGGCTGGCTCACAGACAAAGCCGAGGGACAGCCGGGCGGAGGAAACCACGCGTCCATCAGGAGACCTCCGACCCATGGCAAGCCCGGGGCTGCCCACCGCTCTACCCGCCCCCCACCTCCGGATGAAAGCGCCTTCCTTCTGTTTCCCGCTGAAGCCGGGCCTCTCTGGCCCCTTCCCACTGTCCTTGGGCACCAAGAGCTCCGGATAAAGATAAATTCATTCGCAGACTTCCTGGGCAGAGCTGCGTACAGTCCTCCACTGCTCCCCTCCCCCCAGGAATGTCTCCCTGCGATCTCCACCTTCAGGGTATGCCCGAAAGGCATCCTTCTCGATAAATAACTCTTATCTTCACAATGGTATAAATCATTCCTTCTGGACTCTCTCCAGGAGCGGTATGCACACCCTTTTAGTTCTTATCGGTTTCTGTCTTTAAAAAAAAGTTCCATTGCTCCCCATCTGTCTTCTCGGGGGCTGGGTGTCTCTCGGCACATCACGCGAGCAGGCATGTGATGAGATGAGCACAATAGGAACTATAAGGACTTCTACATGTCTACTCTTCCTTCAAAGCTTTGTTTCTTTGGGCGGGAGTAGAACGTTTGGGCATAAACTTATTAAAGTGGAGGCTTTGCTCTTAGTCTGGGAAATGGGCTCACCTTCCCGTTCAGCCCTGGGTTATTAACACCATCATCGCCAGGATCGGGGATAGCCCCCTGAATGCAAGACCCCGGTTTCACTGAACCAGAGAATTTGTCAGAGACAGGATGATGGAGACGGGGTCTCGGGATTCTGGACCTTGGTGGCGGAAGCTTGGGAAGTTCTGTAGCTTCTCCCAGCCTCTGGTGTCTGATCTGCACAGTGGGATAGGAGTATCTCCCTCCCGGGGTTGTCAGGAGGCTTAAAAGTTAACTGCCACGAAACTCTTCGCACAGAGCCTGGCGTCGGGAAGTGGCAGCCAGCCACACACAAAGGGCTTTCCGTGGGTCATCTCACGATTCCTCAGACCCCTCGAAAGGGTGAGGGATGCGGGGATCATTCCTTTTTTCGAAGGAGAAGCCTTAGGTTCAGAGAGTTTAAGTGATTTGCCCAGGGTCGGTGTGATTATAAAAATACAGGCTTGTGATCAGTGACGATGTGTCTCTGAGCCTGACACCTAGATTTGCCAGTTTCACTGCAAACTCTCTTTCCGCAACTCACCGCCAGGATCGGGAGGGAGGGAGGGACTTGCTTGGGGCTTTGGTAATGATGAAACCCAGAGCCGGAAGGAACGGGGAAGGTGTTGCCTGCAAGGCCATTGTAGTATAGAGACAAGGACAAGCAGGTCGGGTTCTAGGAAAAGATTCAGTGTGTTTTGCTGAGGAGGAGAAAACAACGGAAATAGGGCTGCCTATACCCTGGAGGGCCGCAGGAAGCCATGGGGAGCCACTGAAGGTTTCAGAGGAAGGAATAACATGATCTCCCCAAGACAGGGAGCTATCTCTACATCAGGACTCATCAGGAATGGTTGAAGAAATGGACGTTGAACCTGGAGAAGAGAAAACGTAGTGCGGGGCGTGGGGGAGGTGTTTGCCAGATTTGCCCCCATGTTGGGGGAGAACATGGTCATGGTGGGGCGAAGGAAGAACGGACTTATTTCACGTGGGCCCAGTGAGGGGTTCCAGGAGAAGCAATGAGGATCACCGGGTGGATGCTCTAGGGGGACAGATTCTCAGTTCAAATGAGGAAGAACTTTCTGGTCCTTTCAGTGCCCTTGAACCCCAGTTTACGGAGAGCTCCCGGCATGCCCCTGGCACGGGGATGCACTGATGGATGCCAGTGATGGGTGTAGACAGTTCCTGCCCTCATGGAGCTCCTATGAAATGGGGGAGGAGGCTCTTTTGAACAGAAAGGCCCCAGAAAGGACTGTTACGGCCAGAGCCGGCTAGTGAAGGTGTGGGCTGCTTGGAGAAGGGCAAGTTCTCCACCATTGGAGTTTGAAGAGAAATTTGTCAGAAAAGGGGATCCTTGGGCTTGGAGAAAGGCTGGGTTGATGACATCGCATAAGATTCTGGGCCTCTCCACAGGTTGCAAAACTCCAGCAACCCAAATCCCTTAATTGGAGGGAGGAAAAAGGCAAATGATTAGTTAATATATTTTTTTAAGATTTTATTTATTTATTTGACAGTGAGAAAAAGAGAGATCACAAGGAGGCAGAGAGGCAGGCAGAGAGAGAGGGGGAAGCAGGCTCCCTGCTGAGCAGACAGCCCGATGCGGGGCTCGATCCCAGGACCCTGAGACCATGACCTGAGCCGAAGGCAGAGGCTTTAACCCACTGAGCCACCCAGGCGCCCCTGATTAGTTAATACTGCCTTTATTATTTTTATTTTTTTATTTAAATTCAATTAGCCAGGGTATAGTACATCATTAGTTTTTGATATAATGTTCAATGATTCATTGGTTGAATATAACACCCAGTGCTCATAATATCATGTGCCCTCTTTAATTCCCATCACCCAACATTGCCTTTTTTTTTTTTTTTAAAGCCCATATTTGGAGGTGCCTGGGTGGCACAATCGGTTGAGCGTCCAACTCTTGGTTTGGGCTCAGGTCATGATCTCAGGGTCGTGGGATCGAGCCCCATGTCCAGCTCCATGCTTAGCATGGAGTCTGCTTGAGATTCTCACCCTTGCCCTCTGCCCACTCAAATAAATAAATAAATCTTAAAAAAAAAAAAAAAAGCCCATATGTGCATTTTCCATCTTAACAGGAGTCCAAGGTGCAGAGTGTGGCCAAGCAGGAATTTCATCCTGCATGAGGCTGGGCGACTCCACCTATGAACTGAAAGTCATTCAGCTAAAATTGTGACATAAGCATGCAAATTGTTGGGGCTGTGGCTGCGGCCATGGTGCAATCCTCCGGCAGCTAACATTAGGCCAACTCAGGGCAGACTCTGGGGTGGCAGAGGCAGGGCCCCGCTGGGATCGGTCAGCAGGTTGTAGGGGAGCTGGCCGGGGCAGCAGGGAGAGGAGGAAGGAGCCCAGCCCTGATGTCTACGCAATAGCAATTTATCTATAGAGAAGAGTCATGCCCAGGATTTCGTGGCGTTGAGCCTTGCTACGGCCCTGGGAGGTGTGTGGGCAGGCCAGTGAGGGAACTGAGGCTCAGAGAAGTAAAAGAATTCCATCCAGGTCCCACGGTGGGCACGTCACCGAGCTTGGCTTTTCATCCGGTCTTCCGAGTCCACCCTGGGCCTCTTTCTACCACACTGGGGTTAGGACTGATCAGCCACCGACCTTCCAAGAGAAGACAAGTGGGCAGGCACCGCTGTCCGTGCCTCTGGGTCCCGGGGGCAAAATCTGCACCACTCAGGACTGGACGGTTCTATGAGGGTAATAAGAAGACTAACGACACCCGCGCTAACGGATCGCGCCGGCCTGTGCCAGGCGGACGGCGTGCTGAGCACTTTTTGTTTATTGTCCGTTTTGATTGTTGCTGCACCTCAACCTCAACTTTACAGAAGCAACAGAGGCTCTGAGAAGTGAGATGACTCGGCAGAACCAGAATTTGGACCCACGTCTGTGTGACCGCCACCTCCCCGCCACCTCTGCAAGGGGCCTTGCCAGGTCGCCGAAACTGTTGGGGGAGAAAAATGTCCTCTGCCCCCTGTGGTTCTTCTAGACGCTCTGTGAATTAAATTGAAATAAGACAGATTAAGAGGAGAAAATCAAATGAAATTACATCCCCGCAGAGAACCCTCGTAAATGTGAGAGATTCCAAAGACAGTCATGCAAAACGAGATGTCCGTGTCATTCTGGGCTAAGGGGTCTGGGGCTTCAGAGGGAAGGAAGGCCAGGCACGGGAAGAACGGGAAGGGTAAAGGTTTGGTGGGCAGAAGGTTTCTGGGCCATCCAAGAACAACGGGACGAAAGGAGGACTTGGATCAGACCAACCTGCTGGGCTCCTCCCTGCCCACCGAACCTCGTTCATGTCATCCCGCCGTCATCGGTGGTGATCGCTCTCTTCCTGGAGCAGGTCCTCTCTAAAACAAGAAACATTTTAGGCAGTTGGGGGAAGAGGCGAGGTCAGCGTGTCCTCCTGAGTCTCGTGGGCCTTGATCGTTTTTCAGTTCGAAACGATCCACGTGCCAAAGCAGCACATCTTAGCGCAAGGCGTTCCGAATTTCCCAGATTCCCTTCTCTGAAACTTCCCTGGAAGTTTCACGTCTCAAAAGCTGAGCCTGTGAGTGTGGAAGAGAGAAACGGGCTAGTTGCCACATGGCGAGGGAGCCGCCATGGGAGGGAAGACACAGGTTATAACGAGGACCAACAGGAAAGAACAAGTGGAAACATATGTCCCCACAGCTCCTTAGAGCAGCTCCTGGTCCCAGGAGCAGGACCGTCCCTTAATGGGGCTGGGTGCGGCCACCTGGCACAGGGGACGTTCGCTCTGCACCCGACCTATTGAAAAGGAGAGCTATTACAGGCAAGACACAGATTAAGAAAGCTCCCAGAGTGGAAAGATCAGGACCTGTGCTCTCCAACCAACTTTCTGATTCATGAATATGGAAAAGTCTTAATAAGAAAAGGAGTGTTCGGTGTTGTCGTTGTTGTTGGGTCGTAGTGTGAATGTAGGGTGTTTTTGTTTATTCGCTTGCTCATTTGTTTTAAAGGAGGGAGAGGTGAAAGGAAAGTTGCCAACTCCACGATCTTGGGAAAAGCTGTGTACTTCGTCATGCTGACCGCTTCTGGTGCCACAAATCCTCATTTTAAGGTTACCTGTAAGGCTTGTCTCCGGTGGTCTTGAGATGGCCAAAGCCTGGCCAAAGCCTGGTTTGCATGAACCCAAGAGGATTTTTCTTTTATTTCGATAGCAGCATGAGTGGTTAGCAGTACCCCATAAGGACTGTCCCAGCGACAGCACATGTTTGCTTCTGAAGACTCTTCTAGACTTTGATGCATGCCTGGTCTCCCGGTAGGAAGGGGTGGGAAGGCTCGCCCGTCATGCCTCTCTTACCTGTCGGTGATATGCTTCAAGTATACTGGTTATTCTCACAGATAACTAGTCGTGGCGTTAAATTGCTCACTTCGGCCCCTGTGATGTTCACTTAACCCACAGAAGTTTGAGAGATGCCCGTAGTGTTGGGTGTGCAGAAAATAACCAAATAGTGAGAACAGCCCAAAGCTGAGGGCAAACGTACCAAGTCCATCGAAAGTACAGCAAAGGGCAGCACGGGCCTAGGAGGACTTCCCGGGGCATATCAGTTTCTTCCAGAAATTTGGTGAGATTCGTACACAGGAAAATAATTTGGTCAGAAATTTTGTAGATGCCAAGGCAAAATCAACTGACTCTCTGTCCCTTAACTATCCCCTGTCTGCCCATATGTCCCATTTGGTGGAAGAAAAGTACAAGCCAAAGGGTTAAAATTAAAAAAAAAAAAAAAAAAGAGGAATATATAATCCATTTGATAATTGTCTGGCACCCTCTCGTATGACTGTCTTTTTCAGATTGTGGGGCATCTGCCTCCGAGTTAATAATATGGGTCAAGGACAAAGGCAGGTTTGCATATTGGGTGGAGAGAGGCCAAGGGGGTCCATTTGGGGCTGCCTAGTTAGCAGCTCTGTTAGTCCTATCGTTTCCTAAAGATATAGCATCGGTTTCCTTAATGTGGGGACATGAACAAAGGAACCACGGTGACTTTAGAAGGGAGGCGAACAGCTTGTAATAGGCCAGCAATTATATGCCCATTAGCAATTGGAGTACCAGCAGAGGCGAAGAACCCAGAGGAATTCCAGATCGTGCCAACAGCAGGCAGCCTCCAAAAGCGTATTTGTAGCCCGCCTCAAGAGTGGCGGTTTTCCCTCCTGCCGACGTGCTGCAAGCTCTAGTAAGAGCTAGGAGTTCAGCAACGAGGGCTGATTTTAACGGGCAAAGAAGGTGCCTCCACTGTTCACGGCGGGGGAAACTGTGGTATACCCAGTTATTATGTTCGCCCAGAAAGATCATTTCTAGGAGCCATCACAAAATAGAAGTCAGTCTGGGTGTTTCAAGGGATGTCTGAGAGATCCACTTGGGGCTTTGAGACCACGTCGATACTTGTAAAGCAATCACGGGGAGTAGAGTGGGCTCTCACCATGAGGGGGCGGGCAGTAAGGTAGCTGGATTTCGAGTGTGACAACCATCTAAGACCATGGAAGGATTAGTCAAGAGCTTGTTCGCAGGCGGTCTGTGGCTGTGTAGAGGGGCTCTGGGTTTTATGAACACGAGAGAGCAGACCCCGCATGGGGAACACAGAGATGAATGCGGAAACTTAATATAAGTGCGTTGGCTTTGTCGATCAAGCTGGCAGGAGCCGTTACCGCACGTGAGCGCGGGATCATGCCTGATACCACAAGGTCAAACGGGCACGAGAAAGATGCCGGAAGACCTATCTGAGAGGCACAAGATTGCCCTAAGATGCCAGTAGGAATCCCACAATTTTTATGGCAGTATGGATGAAAAGATTTGTTAAAATTCGGCAAGCCAAGAGCTGGGGATGCCGACGTGTTCATTTCAAGGCTTCAAAGGAGGTTTCTGTCTCTGAGGACCGGGATATGTGGTATCTAGGAAAAGGGCATACAGACGTTTAGCAAGGGTTGCGATATTAGGGATCCACAGGCAGCAATAGCCAGCAGCCCCTAAAATTTTATGTAACTGCTTTCCCGTTTAGGGAAAAGAGATGGACAAAATTAACTCAAGGCATTTTAGGATGAGCTTTCAAGTGGCCCCGAGATGATCCCATGTCCTAATTAGGTAATAGTTGCTTGCGCCTGTTGAAGTTAGGGCTGGGGGCTCTCTGGCCTGGGTCAGCTAGTGCCTTGAGCAGAATGAGGGTCTGTAAGAGCTCAGTTTGATCACAAAGTAAAAGCCCATCAACAGAGTGAACAAGCATGGAGCCCCGGGTAAAGGCTATAGAATCTCAGTCTGCTTTAAGTGCTTGGAAAATACTGAGGGAGGCTCGTAGTATTCCTGAAGTATGCGAGTCTGTGTTAATTATCCCCATCTGAATGCAGATGCAAAAAGAAATCTGTGAGTCGGGGTGCAGTGGGATAGAAGAGAAAGCTGAGCAGAGATCAATTATGATAAACCAGGCTGTCTCAGCAGGAATGGAGCTAAGAATAATGGCCAGATCTGGGACAGCAGGATGCAGAGAAAGATCGAAGGTTTATGGCTCTGAGGTCTTGTACAAATAGATCTGATTCCAGTCTCAAATTTTTTAAAAAGATTTTATTTATTTATATGACAGAGAGAGATCACAAGTAGGCAGAGAGGCAGACAGAGAGAGAGAGAGCGGGGGAAGCAGGCTCCCTGCTGAGCAGAGAGCCCGATGTGGGGCTCGATCCCAGGACCCTGAGATCATGACCTGCGCTGCGGGCAGAGGCTTTAACTCACTGAGCCACCCAGTCTCACCCCTCCAGTCTCAAATTTACCTTCTTTCTTTACTGGCAAGATTGGAGTGTTCCAGGCTGAAGAAGTACGGAAAAGTACACCCTGATCCCAGAGAAAGTCTATTATAAATTCAACTCCACAGTCGGCCAGGCTGGAGAGAGGATCCAGGTGTCCCCTGCTTTTCAAAAGTCTGCATTACACCACTTGGCATTTACGAAAGATCTACGTTGGTCCCTGCTTTCACTAACTGAAAGAAATCCCAAGAGGATTTTCGTTTTTATTGGGGTGGGGGGAAGCAAAAAAGCACTCCAGCGTTTGTTTTGCCTTGAGCCCTTCTGGAGGCTGCACACGGCCCCGGCGCTGAGAGCGGCCCCCCCCCCGCCCCCGTCTCCTTCCCCAGGACCTATGCTCAGCATCTTAGCGTCAAAACCATAGCTTCGAAGTGGGTCTGTGAGCATCCGCACTTTGTCTCGACTTATTCCGTGCATCTGTTAGCAAGATGTGTCGTAAGGTATCAGCAAAGCCAAAGAGAGGTTAATTGGGGGTCTGGGAACGCTCCAAATTTTTTTTCCATATAAATTGATAGCAATCACTTTCTTCATTTTCTGCCACTTTGGCTTGCAAAAGATTTCATAGGGACGCTCTCTTTATCTACAGCAGGGGAAACCTGTGTGGAACTACTGATGGGATCCGTCTTTAACTTCTCCAAGTTAATGCAATGCACACAGGCTCGGCATTCAGTCCAACTCTGTTTGCGTGTGTAGCCCAGGGACTAATTAGAACATCTTTGCTTTTAAAGATATCCTCTTGAGGGGCGCCTGGGTGGCTCAGTCAGTTAAGTGTCTGACTTCAGCTCAGGTCATGATCTCAGGGTCTTGGGATGGAGCCCCCTTGGCTCTGCCCTCAGCGGGGATCCTCTCCCTCTGCCCCCCATCCCCCTGCTCATGCTCTTTCGCTCTCTCAAATAAATAAAATCTTT
>CM052811.1:95956700-96028799 GCA_028533885.1 Nasua narica | reverse complement strand
CCCCCCCGCCCCACCCCTCTGGCTGCAAGGGAGCCTGGGAAATGTAGTGCCCAGTTATATGGGCGATTTTATTACCAAGAAAGGAGGGGTGAGGGAATATCGGGATAGATGCTTAGTGGTCTCTGCCACATTGGGACTGCTGGTGGCACTGATACTCTCAGGGAAAAGAATTGGAGAAATTGCCCCGGGCCTGACCCTGGAGTTAAGCAGTAACTCGAGGTGGCGGCGTGGAAACGTGAGAACTGGGATGAGAGTCCAGAGATGTCCCACTGTGGGCAAGCCACCCTCCAGGCCTTCATGTGCTCACATCCAGAATCAGGAGGTGAGTATATGATCTGTCTTCAAGGTTTCTTTCCCTCTGATGTTTTTTAAAATTATATGTTCATAAGTCAATCATAGGAGTCATGCAACTCTCCCTTCCTCCCATCCAGACTGGGGCAGAATATAGCCCTGAGGCTCCAAAATGCCCATGAGGTTGTAAAGTCGAGAAGAACCTTACTTCTGGTGTCCTCCCTCACTCCCTGCCCTTCCTTCCCAGTCCCTTCCCTTACCCTCGGGCAGAGGGGGCCGCGGTTAGTGTTATGTCAGGAGCTGGAGGGTGGGGGGAGCCAAGGAGACTAGGAAATCCACGGACAGGAGCATCAGACCCCTGATTTGGGGGCTGGCAGAGCCAATCCTGGGGCTCAGCGATAGGGCAGTGACTGAAGGGGACTGCTGTGGAAGGAGAAAGGTTTCTGAAACCACAGCAGGGGCTTTATGCGCATGCCCTCAACCTGCCCGCCCCACTCGGGGATGCAGGGACAGGCTACTCCCCTTTGATCCACCTCCCCTGTAGAATGAATGTCCTTTTGGAACACGTTTCTCTTCCAAGGGGCTCCCTCTCTCCTCTTTGTCAGAATACAAATGGCAGCGGGGAGGATAATGCCTAGTGGGGTCTGCTCACCACGTGGGCAACTTCTGAACTGAAGGTCCGACATGGGTCCCCCTTCCAGGCGGAGAACGGGGGACCGCACCAACAGGCGAGTGCCGGTAAGACCTGGGTTCAGAACCTGGCTCAGCCAGTACTAGGTATATGACCTCAACGACATTGATGCCCCCTGAGCATCACTTTCCAATTTGTATAAGGATTCCAGACACAATGTATGCAAATCGCTCTGTGTATTGTTAATAGCAGTTGACATGCGATAGACTGATGTCAAAGGTGAGACCCGGTTCTCCTCACCTTCCAGCTCAGAGAAGCCTTGTGTATCCCACCAGCGCCCTCATGGGGAGCTTGGCGTCTCCGCGCCAGGGCCGATGCTTGGGGTCAGGAAATGCAAAGATGACCGTCACAGTCCCTCTGAACGAGACCTCACCTACTGGGGCTTGCGCAGTGCTCACCTCCTTCCGGGAGCCCAGCCTTTTCTTTGTCATGTTCCCTATGAACAAGCCATTGGTTTCTGGAAAGAAAGGGAGAAGCCCCTACTGGGGACTCAGCAAACAGCGCATAACACTTGGTGGAGCAGAGAAGGAGATGGGTCTGTTGGAGGCGGAGGCCAGCTACAGACACAGAACCGGCTTTCCTCACCCCTGTGCGTGGCAGAGGGCTATCTGGGGACACACCTTCCGTTCTCTAAAAGTTCATGGTCTAAAGGGCAAGCTCCACGAGGGGGAGAAAGTCACGCTTCCTTTTGGATTTGGGAAAGGGATGAGGAATCTCTGGAGACTCATACGATCTGAGGCTACATGTTCCTTCGGGCTCTTCTATTTTCTAAAACAAGACAGAGAATTAAGCTTTACCGGATCGCAACGGGCAGGGATGTATGACAGGTAGTGAGCAAGTTGATAGCAAACGGGTTTTAAAGGATGGGACCACTGCCCTAGAAAGACCAAGCAACTAACAAGCTAGCTCTATACAAGTCATATTGAGCTTGATATTTGCCCAGTTATACGGGGGGAGGGGGTATATAGAGCGTCTCAGATCTGGGCTATCGCCATTCAATATTTATGCAGAGGAACGTTCATCTTTCTGCTCTCCCTCTGGCCTTCCCTTCATTCAATAGATACTTGTTGATTGCATGAGTGTTTTCATTTCCCTGAGCTTGTGCAAAAGCTTATCATTTTATCCTTTCAATGCTTATCTGTTGAATGAATGAATGAATGAATGAATGGCAGATGTGAATGAATGAATCTTTCATACCCTGAGCCGGTGGCAAGATCATTTCCTGGACCCCCTCTCCAGCAGCAGTCTTTGGCTCACCACCCCAGTCTGCATTTCTCTTGAGAGAGTATCTCTGAGGAGGCTCTGCCCATCTCCCAGGGGTGCTCAGGTGGGAGCCCCCGGCCCCTGGCCGGCTCCGAAGCCCCACTCTCTCCCGCCTCACCTTTCTCTTACGTGCAGAGCCTCTGTGCTAGCCCACCAACACACCTGCTTGGCCTGCCTCGGGCTTCTCTCCCTATCTTCTGGGAGCAGCCTGCTGGTCTCTTCAAGACCCAGCATTTTCAAGGAAACTTTCTCCGAATCTCTACACCCGAAAGGGATTCTTTTCTGCCTGCATCTCCTAGACACCTTTTACTGGGAGAGAGTGGACTTACCCCCATTACATCATTCATTCCCACTTGTGCTTGTCTTACCCATGGCTGAAGCTCTTTGAGGTTTAAAACCACTTTTCATGCATTTTTACACCTCCCACATTGCGCCTAATGTAGTGTCCTACAAATAAAAGATTAACTCTCTCTGTATTTATTGAATGACTGCCCCTTACTCACCTTTCCTTATGGACTAAATTTTGAGCTATAGTCGTGATGGTCATTGCATGATGGGTCTCTGTTTGTTCATTTATTCCTTCATCCATTGGTCTATCTACTTGTCCTAACACCATCGAGCAACGTGCTAGGCATCAGAATATGACGATCAAGAAGGCACATTCTGATGGAGACAGACATGCATATAAAAAAAAAAGTTGTGCCCGGCAATGGGACGCAGCACCACGTTCCCATCACAAAGCTCGAAACCAGTTGGGTTTGCAGCGGAATGGGTGATAGACCATCTCAAATGCAACTTGAAGGAGTAACATTTCTCCGAAGGTTTGACTAGGCTCCCCTTCCTTGTACGTCATGGCATCTGTCATAAACCCTTCTCAGTTCAGCTCCACAGTCACATAAGACGAATCTGCGACTGGGGAAGGGGGTTGCAGGTGTTTGTGCTCAGGGTCTTATCCGGAGAGCCCATGGGGCTGTGACTGGTTCCTATATACCGCTCTTGCCGGTATATAGGAGGGCATTCGAAAGTGCCCTCCGGGCCAGTGATCGCCCGATCTCTAGCCTAGAAGTGCTCCTCAGGGTCCGGCCATCCTCCCCAGCCAGCAGCCGAGGCGCGGCCGACGTCCGGGGGCTGCACATGTAGAGAAAGTAAGGAGTACACGAGTAAGGGTGTTTACTGGGGGTTGGAGTGGTAAGAAGCACTTGGTGTTTGGGAAGGAGCAAAGGGAAAAAGCAAGCAAGCTCTTCCCTTGGTAGGTGGTGGGTTTGAGAGACCTAGCCTCGTCCTGTTCTGTCTGAGAACCCCCTTCCCCGAGTAATGATGGTGGGACGGCAGGATGTGCTTGCACAGAATTGGTTGCGCGGCTGGTTGGGTGAAACCACGCTGAGCACGTGGCCGTCGGGCCTTAAGGGCCGAGGGCCAGGTGACCGAGCGGAGGGGAAGGGAGTCTCAGCGGTCGTGTGTGCAGAGGTGGGGCCGCCCGGCAGGGCAGCGTGGGGAGAAGGCTATGGAGTGCTTGCTGGGCTCGGCTGAGTCTCTGCATGGTAATGTGCTTCTTCCTAGAAGTCTGGCTCTTCCCCAACGAGCCCCACCCAAGAGCTGTCCTTTGGGTAACGTACACCTTCCCCCACACCACCCTGCCTTGCCTTCCAGGACCTCAGGTCCCCCCTTCTGTCTTACAGCCTTAGAACCACAGAGTATCAACTGGCAGGAGACCTCCAACCGGCAGGCGCACCACACAGACAAGTTCTCCAGCCGGGACCTCATCTTGCGAAGAGGCCAGTTCTTCTCCTTCTCCTTGAGCTTGAACCGAAGTCTTGGCAGTGGAGAAAGCCTGAGTTTCATCGTCTCCACAGGTATGTGCTCAGCACTCCCCACACACGCACCTGAGCAGCCCTTGGGGCTGTGCCTCCAACGGACCCTCCATGGGGTCACTGGGCTCTGGGCCCCATCCCAGCCCTGCTGTCGACTTAGTGTGACCTTGGGCCAGTTTCTGCCCTTCAGGGAGCCCGAGAGCCCTACTCTCAGAGTCCAGAGAGATTTGGCCTACCTGGTCTCTCCAGTCGCTTCCGAGGTTATCATCTTGTGCTTCTGCGAATGATGCCCCCCCGTCCTGCCCCCCAAAGCGCCCCTGTGGTTGTCCTGGGATCTGATCTCTCCCCACAGTCTGGCCGGCACTCCTTGGTTGCCACGGTCCTCTGTCTTCTTTTACAGGGCCTTACCCCTCAGAGTCGGCCAGGACAAAGGCTGTGTTTCCACTCTCCGACGGGACAAGTCGTGGGGGCTGGAGTGCCCAGCTCGTGTCCAAACAAAACAATATTCTGACCATCTCCATCTCCAGTCCTGTCAACGCGCCCGTAGGATGGTACACATTGAGCACTCAGATCTCCTCCCAGGGCAAAGACTTCATTCTGAAACTCGGGACGTTCATTTTGCTCTTTAACCCCTGGTTGCCAGGTAGGGACCAAACCAGCCACGCTCGCGGCCATCAGCTAAGCAGTACCGGTGGAAAGGAGCTGGGAGAATGATTTTTCCAGACTCGAGTTTGATTAGGGGAAGTTTGTGGACTATGGAAAGAGCAGAGAAGTCAGGAGTCAGAAGCCATAGATCTGAGTCCCAGCTCTGCTTCCTAACCAGCTCTGTAAGTCTGGGCAGTCTATCCTTCTGAGCTTCATATTCCTTACGATGAAATGGAAACCCTCCTGTTTCTTCTGGGGCTATTGTGGCTCTCTCATTAGCTTTTACAAAATGTGTAATACGGTATAACTATAAGGGGCAATGACCACAGTACAATTCTATAACATGAAGAAGACAGCTTCCTGCCTGAAGGAACAAGAATCCCATTCCTAGGGTCTCATTTTCAGACCCTCAGCTCATCCTAGGTTCTCCTTCAAGTTCATAGTTGCCAAATATGAATTGGAAGCATTAGAGTTCAAGGCTTCATTCCTTAGTGGAGGTTGAGGGAAGGGCTGCAGGTATGGTTTGCTCCAGCCACTAAGCAGGTACTCAGGAATGGGAGGAGGACTGGTCACTATAATCCTCTGTAAGATTCTAGTCCATGACATCTGATTTTTGTATCAAACAGAGGATGGTGTCTTTATGAGCAACCACGCTGAGAGAGAGGAGTACGTTCAGGAAGATGCTGGCATCATCTATGTGGGGAGCACGAATCGAATCGGCATGGTTGGCTGGAACTTCGGACAGGTTAGAGGGTCATAAGGAGGCTGGGGATACTGGTCCTATTACCCAAGAAGCTCTGTGGCTGGCCCTGCAGAGAGGCAGAAATTCCCAACTCTGTTTGCCTGCCCTTCCATTCATTCACTTATGCATTCAGAAGACATTTACTGACCACCTACTATGTGCCAGGCCTCTGTTCTGCACACAGAAGACGGCTAAGACACATTTTCTCTGTTTGAGGGGCTCACCCTCTAGTGGGCAAAACAAGTACATAGCTAAATCAATACAATGAGCTTCTATGGGCGTCATGATTCACAGATGAGGATAAGGCCAAAAGAGCCACTCTGAACAATAGTGTACTTTCTGTTATTTGTTCCACGTGAGAATACGACAGAACTTTCCTGGTAGGAGCATTTGGCCTCTCAAAGCCATAGCCTCTTGGTCGTTTGTTACTGTGACCGCCCTGTCCCCATCTGAGTCCACGGAGCTCCTAGAAAACATTCAGGGATTCCCTCCACCTCTCCATTCCAGCATGTAAATGAAGACATGAGAGTGGGTGGGGTGGACAGAGCATGGGCCT
Organism: Nasua narica; assembly: GCA_028533885.1. Taxonomy (NCBI): domain Eukaryota; kingdom Metazoa; phylum Chordata; class Mammalia; order Carnivora; family Procyonidae; genus Nasua; species Nasua narica. The sequence continues at coordinate 96,022,800 of CM052811.1, read as the reverse complement.
CCAGATCCCGTTCTATAATCAACCAGTCAGCTGTATATTTATATGTTGGAGTTTTGGGACCAAGTTTCATTGGAAGGAAGAAAAAAGGAAAAAAAAAAATGCAGGAGGGTACGCAGTGTACCTCAGGGTGGAAGGGAGGCTGATTTTGATGGTGTGGTCTGGAAAAGCTTCTCCGAGGAAGAAACATTTAATCAGGAACCTCAAGGAGGCAAGGGAGTTAGAGAGATATCTCAGGGAAAAGCATTAGAGGCCGAAGGAACAGCACACGCAAAGACCCTAGGCAAGAGAAAACGCAGCCTTCTTCATTTGAGAAGCAGGGATTAAAAATAAGTTTTATTTTGAGAAAATGGCTTCAAAATCTTCTTTTAGTGAGATATTTTATCTTTATGATTAGTTTCCCAGAAGCCTAAATAATAAGCTCAAGGTCATAGAGCCAGATGGAGACTTTGAGATGAGCTTGGCCTGATCCCATTTATACAGACGGAGATCTCAAGGCCCGGGCAGCCCAAGTGATTTGCTCCCAAGGCCACAAGAGTGAGGGAGTCCCCCTCACTTTAGGGACCTCGGCACGGGGCCTGGTGGGTAGCCTGAGCTCTGGCTGGGTTTGTAGGTTAGAGGCTGGGCAAGGCAGCTACTCCCCGGGAGCTCTCTGTCCCCGAGGCCACAGAGTAGAAGGCCCTGGGGTCGTTCCTGTGGTTCTCAGTCGTGTAACTCCCGTACCCTTAATTAGCCAGCGCTCCTTGTCCTTTCTCTCATCATCGTTTGTGTCCCATTTTGAACAGTTCGAAGAAGGCATTCTGAACATTTGCCTCTCGATCCTGGATCACAGCCTGAACTTCCGCCGCGACCCTGCTACCGATGTGGCTCGCCGAAGTGACCCCAAGTACGTCGGCCGAGTGCTCAGTGCGATGGTGAGTGATAGAAATCCCATAACAACCAGTTGTCGCCCTAGATCGGACTCAGCTATGGGTTAGGTACATTATGTCATCTCGTGGAAGCCAGAAAATAGGGTTGGTGGCCATGACCATCCCACCTGGCACACACAGAGCACGAGACTCCTCCAAATTAAAGGACTTGCCTCCGACACAGGGTGAGCGGATGCAGAGGCCGCGCCGGACCCGGGTCTGCCCGGCTCCAGGGTCCCGTCCTCTCTATCTTGGGGCCTTTCGCAGACGAAAAGGGAACTTGGCCTTCTAGGGTCCACCGGGCTAGGAGGATACAAAGCTTAAACTCTGGTCCCTCGCTGGGCCTCCTGGGGAAGAGGGTGAGCTCCCAAGTGAGCCTGAGGTATTAGCGTCCTTTGCTCTGATCCCTCCCCTCGACAGCACCCTCGACGTGCTCAGACGTCAGCCTGGGCAGCCGCAGGCCGACCCTCTTGGCATCTGGATGGGGAAAGCCGAGCAGCTAAAGGCCACAGCATCTGGGTCAGACCAGATCAAGGCCTCCATCTGCCTGCCCAGGGCCTCTTGCGATCACTCAGCCCTTCCTCGTGAGACCTGCCCACCCCCCCCCCCCGCACACGCACGCGCATGCGCGCGCACACACACATGCACGCGCACGCTGGGGCCACACGCTACTCAGTGTGTTGACAAGGCCTCCCTCAGAAAGTATCCGAACATGGCCTCCACCTGCCCAAAAGTTATAAATGAAAATGCCCAAAGTCGAAGAGTTCTTGAAGTTTAAGCCTCTGAAACTCATGTCTAAGTTTTTCGTGTTTGTTAATGGCCTAGGCCTTTCTCCGTCTCTTTCCCTTTCGAGTTGGAGCGTACCTGAGTTCACGAGCTAGTTAGGTTGCTGGACATCGGAGCAACCTTCTGGCTGCTGAATAACCGGGGGGCTTGAGGCCAACACCGGGCTGGCAGGGAAGGGGTGGGGGAGGCCCGAGGGCTGTGGAACCGCCGAGGCAAGGGGCAAGAAGCAGGGAAGTGGGGCCCGGGCTGACCCTTGGAAACTGATGGAGCTGAGGCCGAGGTTAAGGGAGGCTGAGCCTCGGGGCCCGGGAGAGGGTGGGGGAGGCCAGCCGGCTCCAGCAGCTGCTGACTCACTCGGACCCTGCGGACAAAGCAGGTTATCTCAGTGCCAAGTTCCTCGGCACCTCCCTGCACCTCCCTGCCGCTCTCTGCCGGCCTCCTGCTCGGGCTGGGCCTGGAGCTAATTAGGGCCTTTCCGGGGCTTTGAAAGGCTCCGCTTTCAGCCAGAGATGACCCTGCTGATTACCACTTGGAGGCTCAGGAGGTGGGAGGGGCTGCGTAATCTCCGAGAAGGCCTGTCTTGCCGTCTTGCCTGATCTTGCGATTATAGCCCAGGCCTGGCTGGAAGTGGGGCGAGGAGTGCACCCCTGTCGCCGAGGGGCTGTGGAAGGCTGGCCGAGGAGCCTTCTGTGTCCAGACTCTGTTCTCATTGGCCTCGCCACATGTGGAGCCCCACGAAGGCAGGGGCTCCAGGCCTCTCGCTGAGTGGTTGAGATCAGTGCTGCTCCAAGTTTCCTAAACTCTGAACGCTTGGCTCCTGGAAACTCATTTATGTCTATCTTCCCCTGCATGGGAAGGAAGGTGAAGAACGAAGGCCCAGAGGGGTGAATTGAGCTGCCCACCGTCACCCAGCTGACAAGTGGCAAAGTTGGGCTTGGAATCTGGTTTCACCTTTCTTTTCCTTTTCCCTTTTTATCGTGGCAAAACTCAGACCTTCACAGAAAGAGAAGAAACAGTAAAACAGACTCCCAGGTACCCACCACCGGCCTTTGTGGTCCCCTCCTCAAGGCCGGTCTGGTCTCAGCCCGGACCCACTCTGTTACGGAGTATTTGATAAATCCCAGGCATGGTTCCATTTCATGTGTTAAGTATTACAATATGTGTCTCTAAAAGACAATGCCACTCAGGTCTCCTGATTCCTAATCCGGGGCCCTGTTCTCAGTGTCCTGCCCCTGGTGCTTATACAAGAATCGGACCTTCCGTTGAATGAATGAGGGAGGGAGGGAATGAATGAATGAAAAGCAACATTCCATCTTTATGCGTTCCAAGAGGTTAGCTGCTAAAGTTCTAAAGGCACCTTTTTAGAAGACCAGTACCCCCAAGTTGAGTTTCAAAACATGGGCTCCCAAGTCAGACATCAACGACAGCCCATGAGTCCAGGCAAGAAACCCCCGACAAGCTGGCGTCCGGACCCTGCCTTGCCGCTGACAAGCCGTGGAGCCTCAGGTTACCCCGTTAGCCTGCCCAGGGGATTGATAGAGGCATTGTTAGAGGCAGTCGGTCACGGCCCATTAAGCAAAAACAGTTTTAAACTAATAAACTGTTCAAGACCCATAGAGGATCATTATTACAAAGATCACCCCCAAATCACCCAGGATGACACAGAAAATCGCTTGACATCTTCCTGGTTTCCTTCCTCATCTCCCCGCCTTGTCCCCCGAACTCTGCGCTGATGCGTCTGGGGCTCCCCCTGCCCAGGTCAACGGCAATGATGACAACGGTGTGATCTCCGGGAACTGGAGTGGCAACTACACAGGGGGTCTGGACCCACGGAACTGGAATGGCAGTGTGGAGATCCTCAAGGAGTGGAAAAAATCGGGCTTCAGACCCGTCCGATTCGGCCAGTGCTGGGTCTTTGCTGGGACCCTCAACACAGGTACTCGGGGGTGGGTGGGCAACCTTGGGGGGGGGGGGCGGCGGGGGCAGGGGCGTGGCCAAGGTGCGATTTCCGCGGCAGCCCCGTCCTCATACTGCTCCTTGACTTGCAGTGCTGCGGTGTTTCGGGATTCCCTCCCGGGTTGTCACCAACTTCAACTCAGCTCACGACACAGACCGAAACCTCAGTGTGGACGTGTACTATGACCCCTACGGGAGGCCCATAGAAAAAGGCAGTGATAGCGTGTGGTGAGTAGCTGACCCCTTCTGAACACCGGGCCTGAGCGGCTTCTTACCCCCACCCCCACCCCTCCCCCAGGTCCTGCGACCCGGCTCCAGAGAGGAGCTTGGAGGCGAGTAACATGTGAGCACAAGCTTTCGGGTGGGAATGTTGGCGGTGCTGATGAGACCTCTCCTAAGAGCCAAAACAACGCTCCCCGGGGCTCCGCGAAGTCTGGGGGTCCTCCCCTGTCTCACCTTCGGGTGAAGGGTCCAATATCAGTGAAAAATAGTGGTTCACGGGCTCCGTGCAACTGCCCTGATTTTATAGAGCTACTTTAGAAGGTTTTGAAACTCTTGATTTTCCAGTACCAGAAGTCATTGATCTTATTTCCGGCAACCCCTATGACTTACAGACTTGCTTAAAGGAAAGCAGCACGTTTTCTCTTATGCATGTGTACTTTTTATGCACTTTGATGACTAAAAAGTCAGTTTATTCTGGATTTCAACTGAAAATAAGAAGCTTTGAACATAATTGAACATATTGAACACACATATATATACACACATGTGTGTATATGTAATTGAACATCTATATTTCTAACCGTAAATATGCCATATGCACTTGCATCTTTGTACACATATACATAGGTAATGTCTAACGGGTGGCACCTAGAAGTCAGTTGTATAAACCTTAGAGACATGTATCTGTAACTTCATATAGTAGTATATATACATAAAATAAATATCATTACAGCTATTTGAGATCATACTCTATGCCAAGTTATTGCCAAGTGGTAACGGAAAATGATTGTAACCGCACGTACGTGCAGATAACCGTGTGCCTATATATGCAGAGAAATCCTTGCCCGTGTCAACGATCTATTGTTTTGAACCCATTTCCAAGGGTGCCCCCTCCCCCCATATACACACAATCAGTCACATGCATATAGGGCTAAATAACCTGATCGCAGACGCCGTCTGATTTCCAGATGGTCAAGTCCGAGATGGCCTGTGTAAGACAGTTCTTATTACTTACCATTCCCAGAATAAGGAGGTCCAACTTTTCTCCAAAGTGCTTAGTGTAGCCAATGGAATAAAGTCAAAGGAAAAGAAATATGAACAGAAAAAGTTGTGAAAACAAGTCGAAAACCATCCCACCCCAGCCCTGGAACGGAGTAAGATAAATGTTCCCTCACCTCCGAGGGACAGTAAGGCTTACATAATTTACCTACAGTCACGTGGCTTCTAGGGTATGATGAGGAAGAGAAGGGTTATGTCAGGATGTTCTTTCCTGATCTGCACGCGTACAACTTTCCGTCTAATGACATTGCCGTGTTAGCGAGATGTTGTTTCCCAGCTACGCATGAAGGAGTTTTTTTTTTTTTTTTCCTTTCTCCTTCCTGGTTTCTTCTTTTGTGGTTGTGTCCCAAATCCCCTGCAGCCTGTTTTCACCGCTGGGGCAATGCCATTCCTGGCCTGGGTTTCCTTCGCAAGAGGAGATGATTGGTCCGACATCATTCGGGAAGGGAGGTCCCTTTGGGTGTAACCCTTCTGGGATTACCCTCCGTGCTAGGATCCGCAGAGGGACCGGAGAGCTGGAGAGTCAGCCCTCTACCGAGAGCCGCCGGTGCTGTTGGAAGGCAGGGGATGGGGCAGCCATTAGTCTAGGCTGTTTAGGGACCAGGGAGGTGCGTCGGACTATAAGCCCCGTGGGAGCTCAGGGAAGGAGTCACCAAGGGAGGCTTCCTGGGAGCAGAAATGTGGGGCTTTTAAGCTGAGTTTGGAATTCGGACCCAGAGCTCTTGGTTACTGGTTCACGCTACCACCCCACGTTAGCTTTATAATTTGTTCCAAGTATAATTATCTTGGGACAAGTATGGGCCCGTGGAGACATTCCGCAGTGTCTCCACTGTCTTTTTTTTAATTATTATTATTATTATTATTCATTTGAGAGAGAGAGAGAGCACAGGCAGGGAGAGAGGCAGAGGGAGAAGGAGAAGCAGACTCCTCGGGGAGCTGGGAGCCTGATGTGGGGCTCAGTCCCAGGACTTGGAGATCATGACCTGAGCTGAAGGCAGACGCTTAACCATCTGAGCCACCCAGGTGCCCCCAAAGCTCTGGTTTTTGCTAGGGGTCTCTTGATCCCTTCCCCTCTCATCCTCCACCAGCCTTCCTGGTGAAAGCAATGGCGACCAGCGGTCTCTCCCCTGGCACTGGATGGAATGAGGACAGGGAGTCCTGAGTCCTGGTTCCAACCCCACTACAATCTTGCTCTAGGGCTTGTGTAAGTCATCTCATCTTTCTGGTTCCAGGTTTCTCCATCAGTGAAATATAAGGGTTGGCCCAGCCCTTGGTGTTCACTTAAGTCTCTTAGTGGCTTTAATTTTTTTGATCCTCATCCTCCTCTTCGTAGGAGAGCTACCCTCCCCAAGGGACCTACACGGTCCCTTCTGCATAGATCCCACCCAAGGGGAGATAAACCACGAGTCATTCTCTGCCTGGAATGACTTTCCCAACCTATTATTGTAAGGACATTTCGGGTTTGGGCAGAAACATTTCGATCTGAATGTCTGTGTGTTGCATACATTGGAAACTTTTAGAACCTTGCCCAGCTATGCCTAAAGTCACAGAAAGTAGGGATCGAGTGATGGTCTTGATAATAACAGCAGCAGCGAATAGTTCGCTGAGCGATTGCTGTGTACCGGGCACTTACTCTCCAGAAACGATGACGTAGGCAGTTATCATCATCTCCATTTTACAGCTGAGGAAACTGAGGCACAGAGTCACTCACCCAAATGCACACAGCCAGCAAATGGTGGAGCTGGGAGTTGAACCCAGGCAGCCTGTAAGCTATAAAGCACCCGAGAGATGCCAGAGAACGCTGTTAGTATTCCTGATTAATGTTACCTTGAGCAACCGAACATTGCTTACATTGAGCTTTTCCTGGTTGGCTGGACACCAACCAGAGCTGCGGGGGGGCGGGGCGCCGTCCAGCCCGTGCAGATGGAGAAGCTGGGCTCTTTGGTTCACACCTCGGCAGCAGATGGCACTTCCCTGTAAGACTAAACGCTGCCTCGCACAGCTCGGTGAAGAGAAATGACTTACCCAAAGTCAAACTGTGAATTCGTGTCCAAGCTAGGGGTAGAACACGGAGTCCTGCCAACGGGACTCTCCCAAATCCAAAAATCTTAGGACTTGGCGGGGGTGGGAGGAAGGGACCTGCTGATTTCATGAATGAGAAAATGAAGCCCCGGGGAGAGATAAGAGAGACGTCTAGGCTCTCTAAGAAGCGTATGACTTTATGTAAGTTCCTTAACTTTTTTGGGCCACCGTTTCCCGTCTGTAAAATGAAGGGCTAGAGCAGGGGACCTCAGCAATTTCTTCTAGACCTTCTTTCAATCACATTCACTGCCTTCACTGGGGTGCATTTTCTTCTTAACCATTCTGCTCATGCCAGTGGTTTGGCTTAAGAGGCACAAGCCTCTGGAGTGTTCGTTTCTGGAGAGGCGGGCTGCTTCGGGCAGGGGGCGGGGACCTCAGTCTGGGATGCTGCTTCTCCACCGTTCTCTTCTGAGCCCCTGTCGCGGAGGACTCTGGGGCCCTGATCAGTCACTGAGCAGTAAGCAAATGATTTGGAACAGTAGGACCAAAGCTATCCTTACCTTGACATTTCTGATTTGTTTTCTTAATTTGTTCGACTCTATTCCTGGATTTCTAGAGTCACAGAGCTGACTCCACTTGTAGAGGACATTCTAGAGCTCTGGGAAGGCAGGCACGTGCAGATCATCCTGCCCTGCCCCAGGGAGGTGGGGTCGGCTAGTTCTGGGGAAAAGCTGTTGGCAACCTTGTCTCAGCCTGAGCTCCCGGCTCCTGATACAATCTCTCGAATGCGACCAGCCTCCACTAGTACTTAGCCGCCCCAATGTACCTCGCTCAGACCTGCAGCAAGGAAACCAGCTCCAAGAGTGGCTCTGGCTGCTGAAAACATGATTAAGTGTGTACCGTTTGCCAGACCCTGCCCCGGGGCCCTGGGCACCAGGAGGGGGGAGATGCAGGAACTAGGCCAGAGGAGCTCGCAGCTGCATAAGAAGACAGGCAATTATGGAGTAGGAAAAGTGAAATAACCGAGCAATGTGCAAGATTCAGAGATAGCACGACATATGGTTGGCACTCTTCCAGCACAGCAGGAGAAGACTTTTTGGAGGAGGTTAGTATCTGGGCTGCAGCTGGAAGGACCGGTACTTTGCCAGGGAAAGGGTAGGAGTCTGGAGTTCACTTTCTAGACAGGGTCTCCTGACCCCATGAATTCAAAGGTCAGCATAACTCAGATGCAGTCTCTAGGGCAGTGGCTTATACCCTTCCAAAATCACATGATAATTGACTTAGGCGGAGGGAGATAGGGGAACCCGCATCTTTTAGTAAATGCCTCGGGTAGTTCTGATACCTACAGTGTGTCCTTTTCTTGAGCTCCTCCTCCTGAAACCCCTCAAGACGGAAACAGAGCCCAAGGTTGGGAGGTGGGAGAGAGCACGGCACACGATCAGAAACAAACCAGAATTTCCACGGTGACGCCTTTGGACATTTGAAAGGTACACGCATCCCACATAACTGTGAGTAGAGTGCTGGCTTCCAAATGAGGGAGGGACCAGGATGTATCTGTTATCTGCTCCTTAAATTCCCGCCTTGCAAATAAGTAGTAAAACACAGCTACTCACCAGTTTTTGTTACCGACCCACCCTTCCCCTAAGGTTCTCTGCCAGGAACCAGATGAACATGAAACTGCTTTCTCATCCCTGTCTCACACTCCTTGCTTTCTCCTGGGTGAATTCTCACTGATCACGAAGGCCCATTCAAAAAGACATGTTGGGGGTCTTCCTACAGATAGTTTTTAAGAGACAGCGCGCACGCAGGTGGGTTTGTGGCGAGGGAGAGAGAATCTTAAGCAAGGTCTCTGCTCAGCGCAGAGCCCGACGCCGGGCTCCATCTCACGGCCCCCCAAATCTGAGCCAAAATCAGGAGTCCAATGCTTAACCTGCTGAGCCACCAGGGCACCCCTGCTAGCAATAATTTTTATGATGACTTCCCCCCCACACACACACAATTATAGGAAATTTCAGAATGAAGAAGTAAAAGTCATCTGTAATCCTATTCACATACTTTTAATATTTGATAGTTGTCCAGCCAGTCATTCCTCTATCAGTTGCTGTCGTTTATGGAATTGGGATTATACGTTTTATAAGGCATGGGTATAAGACAGAGTATAAAATAGGTGCATCCTACTTTTCCCCACACCTGGAAACCAACTTTGCAGTTTTAAATCCTGTTTTTGCTGAAACGATTTATTTTGAGCGTTTTTCCTATGCCGTTAAATAATCATCAAAAATAAGATTTTAAGTGCATCGTATTCCCTTGTATGGTTGAACCATTATTTCTTTTCCTACTGTTCCTATTTCTATTCCCCAGGTTACTTATGTCCCTTCTTTTCCCTGCTATGTCTAACACAGGAATGGGCATTCTTATAGGTAAATCTTGAACACATCTGTGATTAGTCCATAAGAAAGATTCCTAGAAATGCTATGTCCCGCATTCAAGGGAATGACCAGTTTAGAGGTTTATGACATCTCTTACTGTCGCCTTCCAGAAAGATTGTGGTGACCCGTGTTTCATTGCAGTAGTAAATAAGAGTATTCCTTTTCTCCATTCATATCGTTGGTGGGTATTATTCTTAACCATCTGTTCACCCCTTAGGACCTTACCGCCTTCTGCCCTGTTTTGGGGCTGAGTATTTATATCTCCCCTTGTTCCCTGAAGGACTAGCAGGGTCCAAGTCCTTATGGGGCGCTTCCAACTCCTCCAACAGGTGTGGAGCCCACCACTCCTCCGCGTACATAGATCCCATCTGACCCCGCAGGAAGCCTCTTCCAAACATGCAAAACGAAAACACATTTTTCCTGATTATAAAATAATAAAAAAGTAGGGGCGCCTGGGTGGCACAGTCGGTTAAGCGTCCAACTCTTGGTTTCAGCTTGGGTCGTGATCGCGGGGTCATGGGATCCAGACCCGCAGTGGGCTCCGTGTTCAGCCGGGAGTCTGTTTGAGGGGTGTCTTCTGCTGCCTCTCTCCTCGCTCACTCACTTGTGCTCTCTCTCTCTCTCTCAAATAAATCTTTAAAAATAATAATAATAACAAAAATAAATAAGAAGAGTCATTAATAATGTTAACTATCCAGAGAAGAATGCGAGTAACATTTCGAGACAGATCCTCCCGGATATTTCGTTCCGTTTATAGACACACACGTTAGATGTATGCGTGTTGAGTTGTAATTACCCAAATAGGATCAAGTTCAACAGTCTATTTTATAACTTCTCATATCTTTCTATATCAATAAATCACAATTTAGAGAGACGGCATCATTTGGGGGTTAAAGTCATGGACCCTGCACCACTTCTTCCTTGGTATGCCATGGACATCTTTCCGTGGAGGTGCTAGATGAATTTTGCGCATTCTTTTGGACGGCTCCGTGATACTCTATTGCGTGGCTGTGCCGCAGTCCCCTGACAATTTCCCCACTGATGGATTTTTCCTCCACTGTTTTTGCTCTTACAAACAATGCTACCGTGAACATCTTTCCATGTATACCTGTGTATACTCATGAGGAATCTTTTACAGGAGAAATTCCTAGAGGTGGAATTACTGGCTCAGTGGGGACGTAGATTTTTAAAGGTTTATCATACCCAGGGCCAAATGGCCCTCCATAAATATCAACGCCAACTTCAACTCCCCCTGGTGGGCTCTGACCGTGCTTGTTTTCGCACAGCTGGAAATGAGTGTCACACAATCCTGTGTGTCGTCCTGGGTTTCCTCTTTGTCATCTTATGCACGTCATGGTATCGCTTTGTCACTTTAATTTTCTTTGCATGATAGTGAGATTAAAACTAGTTTCCTGTGTTCAGCGATCACTTGTACTTCTTATAAAAATTGTCTGCCATCGTCATTTAGTGGTGTGTTTCACTTGTTCTTGTGTGTGTTTTTATTGGTTTGTAAGTACCTTATAATATTAATTACAGGAAATCTCTGTCCACACATACATTGTATATATCTTCCCTATTTTATTGAATTTTTTTTCAATCATTTTTCTCTTTCTTCTTCATTTTGGACAACTGAATGCCCAAATGAATAATTCACTGAATTATTTCATTTAAGGTAGAGGTCTTTTTTCCCAGTTGGAAGTTTCCATTGGGTTCTTTTTCTCATCTTTTCGCTTGCTCTGCTAAGAGTCCCTCTCTTTTCACTTGTTGTTGCCCTATTTTCCTTTATTTCGTGGAGCTTCGTTGTAATAGCTGCTTTCAAGTCCTTGTCCAATCATTCCGGCATCTGTACTCTTTTAAGGTTACTCTGTTGATTGTCTTTCCCCTCGAAGGATGGATCCCGTTTTTCTGGTTCTTCGCACGCTGAGTCATCTGGGTCTGTATCCTGGGCTTTGGCTCTGTCGGGATCCTGTTAGTTTATTTCAGCAGCCTGCCTGCGGGCGGACCCAGACTACGAGCGCTGTCGAACTTGTGGCAGCAACGACTCAAATCTCAGCTCAATTTTTCTATCATCAGCCCGACTACTAGTCTGCATACGTGCATGGGCCACAGGCCCTCAGAGGCTCGGGCGGAGTTTAGGGACTATCCTGGGATCTTTTTTTCTCTGACTCCTTCCTTTCCAGCGCTGCCCCCTCACACTCTAGTGACCCGTGTCGACCTGGACTGTTTCTTGGCTACTCACGTCAGAAAAATGTGGGTTTTCTGTTACAGTTTTTACTGCCCTGCCCTTCACCCCAACTGTGGCCTGTCCTTAGGGCCAAGTCACCAAAAGTCGCAATTGGCCCCCTGCCTGGCTCCTTCTTCCAAGTTTCGACTCCTTTCCAAAATCTGTTTTGTTAGCTCTCAAGTAGTTGTCTTGTTTTTTTGTGTGTGTTTCGTTTTGTACTGTTTCGGAGTTTACTGTTATCAGCAGAAGGGACCATCTGTTATGAGTCTAGTCTTTCACACACGCGACAGAATTCGTTTGTTTGGCTGGTTCATGGAGGCAAATTTAATATTTTTACCTAGCTGCATTTATCTGGCATTTTTCTTCATGGTTTCTGAGTTGGTACTCCGCATTAAACTATCTTCTCCACCTCCTGAGTATAAAAAAAATCTGTTTTCAAGTTGGATGGAACTTGGATTCATGGCGGACTTACAGCTTCTGGTCGGATCAGAGCTCCCAGAACCAAGCGAATGCAGTGGCGTCGGGTGCGGAGAGCAGGACCAGACCGGAGAGGGCGCAACCACGGGATGGGATGGCTAAGACCGGCTCTTCGGCTGTCCCTAGGGACTAGAGGCGTGACCGAGATATATGCAGATTGGGAGACGAGGGGATGTCTTTGACGAAGACCATTTTCGGGCTGGTGTGTGTCATTCCTCCATCCAGCCCTCAGCCCAGAAGCATATGGCTCTCGGCCAGAGCTGGCAGCCCCGTCCGTCCCTTCGCAGCCGAGAGGAGACACAGACCTGTGTCTGTGTACCCCCGCAGGATGCACACGAGAAAGCGGTGTGGGTCTGCCCGCTTGGTTCCTGGCTCTCCCCTGGAGCCATTCTGCCCCTCAGAAGGGCAGAGAACATCACGGTCAAGGACCCAGGTTTGGGCGTTAGGCATACCTGGGTCCAAACTTTGACTCTGCCGTCGTCAGCTGCTTAACTTCTCTGAGCCTCCGTTTCCCCTTCTATGAGATCAGCAGAAAAAGTAGCACCTGTTTCATGGTGCTGTGAGGGCTTGAGAGTTGAGGTTTAGCCCAATAGCTGGGGCGGGGAGGACTCACTCAATGAGGAGGGAGCGCTGCGCTGTCTGGCCGGAGATGTGGCGTCCTGTCACCTTCGGCGGCACGGCCCTGGGCGAACGCTGCAGTCTCTGTTTCCATCCGCAGGAACTTCCACGTCTGGAACGAAGGCTGGTTTGTGCGAACTGACCTGGGCCCCTCGTACAACGGATGGCAGGTTCTGGATGCCACCCCCCAGGAGAGGAGCCAAGGTAACCCTCTTCCGGCCCCGCTGGCCGCCCCCTTCTCTGGATTTCGCTCTTGTTCTGGCCTCTCGATTCTTTACAGTCGTGGACGGCAGCAGAGGAAAGCCCCCGAGGGCTCTCCATCTCTGGAAGGCTCGATGGAATTAAACCAAAAATATTTGCAGAGTAGACTTCCCATCCTCATTTTGCCTGGCTCAGGCTGCTATTTAAATGAGTGGCTTCCCCGCGCCCACACGACTGTTGTCACCGCCGTGGAGGCCCTGGCACGTGCCAGAGAGCAAGGGAAAGACGCCGTGCTCTGCCAACAGTGATTTCCGCACACAGCCTCTAGTAGCCTATGTCTGCCGGCACAGAAACCGTGTGGTGCCCGGTGCCCCGGGGATTTAGCCCAAATTCCCCAGCTGGGCTGGAGGCCTCCGTGATCACGACCCCCAGCACCTCCATCCCATCCACAGTGTCCCTCTGCCAAACCAAACTCTCCTCCGTGCAGTGTGGCCACATCCCTGTCCCTGTGCCCAGGGCTTCTGCTCCCACTTCTGGCCACGCCCTTCCGAGCTTGGGTCCCAGACTCTCCAGGAATCTTTCTTTACCCTCTTATGACCTCCAGGGCCTCTCTTGTTTGCTACCTTCATTTTGAATTGTTTCTCTCGAACTCAAAAAAAAAAAAATTATGGGGCACCTGGGTGGGTCAGTCAGTGAAGCGTCCGACTTTTGATTTCGGCTCAGGTCTCGATCGCAGGGCCGTGAGTTCGAGCCCCGCGTTGGGCTCCACCCTGGGTGTGGGGCCTACTTTTTAAAAAAAATTAATTATAAAAGTAATATGTGCCCATGGTTAAAAAAAAAATTTCAAACCATTCTAAAAGGATTCACAATAAAAATTAAGTCATACCTCCCTCCTCTAACCCCAGCCTCTCTACCGGAAGCAAGGAGCATTACTGGATTTGGGGTGGGGAGTAACCCTCCAGATAGTTTCCAGGCCTCTGTACTTCGCACTTTTCTCTGTGACCCATTAATGGTTATAAAAGCAAGTTAGTGGGTTGTGACTATCATTTTAAGATATGAAGTAGAATGGGGGCCCCAGGCCGGCTCAGTCAGTAGAGCGTGCGACTCTTGATCTCAGAGTTGTGAGTTTGAGCCCCACACTGGGTGTGGAAATTACTTAAAAATAAATCTTCTAAGGGTGCGTGGGTGGTTCAGTTGGTTGAGCGTCTGCCTCCGGTTCGGGTCCTGATCCCGGGGTCCTGGGATCAAACCCCAAATCTGGCTCCCTGCTCGGCAGGGAGGCTGCTTCTCCCTCTCCTCCCAACTCCTGCTCTCTCTTGCTATCTCTGTCTCTCTCTCAAATAAATAAATAAAATCTTTAAGATAAATAAATAAATCTTTTAGAAACAAAAGAAGGAAATGAAGCGGAATGGCAGGGAAAGGTAGGAGGAGAGGAAAAAAATATTGGGAAAAGAAAAAATATCAGAGTACATTAGACACAGTAAGAATGAGTATTATCCTGTAGAACTTTGGTCTCAGGACCATCCACGTGCCATGATCTAGAGATCGTGGTATTTAAAAAAAAAAAAGTTGAAGGTCACTCTTCCAGACATATAAAAGCACATATATGTGGGGTTTTTTTTGGGGGGGGGTTGTTTTGATTTTAGAGGAAACAGGGGAGAGGGAGAATCTTAAGCAGGCTCCTTGCTCAGCGGGGATCCCGACGCGGGGCTCCATCTCACGACCTCGAGATCATGACCTGAGCCAAAATCGAGTCGGAGGCTTAACCAACTGAGCCACCCAGGCACCCGGTACATGTCTCTTTGGTCTCTTTGTCTTGAAAACACCAATAGAATAATCCCCTTCTTTCTATTCTGACACACTTTTTTTTTTTTCAGCTGGGCACTTCGTGAATGAAACTCTATCTTCTCTCTTTCTACATCTGTACATCTATCTACATCTCTGTCCATCTATCTGACTTACCTGTGCCAAGTGCTGGAAGAGGAAGGGGCTAGGCAGGGCTTGGGAGCTCAGAGGAGCAAGACTCCTATGGGCTGGGTTTAGGGAATTCTTCCAGGAGTTGGGAGTGAGGAGTTGGGAAGGATGATTTGCAGGGGTAGAAAAGAGGCAGCCATAAGCACAAGAGGTAGAAAGAAGACAGCCCAAGGGCGGCGGGTCAGCATCCACCAGGCGGCCGCGGAGGACAGGGCCGGGTGGTATCGCTAGGGGCGGCTCCTGGGGGACAGGTCCCGGGCTGGGCTGTGGCACCTGGCTTTGGTATGCACGCGGTGTCTGCACCTCCCCACCAGGGGTGTTCCAGTGCGGCCCCGCTTCTGTTGCTGCTGTCCGAGAGGGCGACGTGAACCTGGACTTCGACATGCCCTTCGTCTTTGCGGAGGTGAACGCCGACCGCATCACCTGGATTTATGACTCCAGCAACAACACCAAGAAGCAGAATGCCTCCGACTCCCACAGCATCGGCAGATACATCAGCACCAAGGCGGTGGGCAGCAACTCTCGCATGGACATCACGGAGAAGTACAAGTATCCAGAAGGTAGGAAGTGCTCCGGTGGGGCTGTGCGGCCCCAGACTTGACGGTGGGAAGATACTTGGAGGATGGAGAAGGGAAATTCCCTCGTACTCCTCCTGTGTCCTCAGTGCCTTCTGCCTGAATGGGTGGGACGACTCCCTGGCACCTAACTCACAGCTCCACAGACTATTTCCGGTGGGGATACACTATTTCCGGTGGGGACAGAACTGTCGCAGCGGATAAGGTGCCGGTGCAATTCTGCCATGGGGTCCAGCAGCTGACAGCCCAGCTCTTGTCCAGCTGGGTCCCTTTCCCACAAGTGGGGTGACAGCCCTGTGATTGGACATCACAGGGAGAAACACACACCCCCCTCTGCCCCCCACCCCTCACCCCGAGGCTGCCCGGGGCTCTAGGAGAAATTTCTCGGGCAGCCAGCTCTCCAAGCCTCCAAGAAACACAGGAGGAAACACTACCTGAACAAAGAAGTGGACAAAGACCCTGAAGATCTGGGCCCCTGCTGTGTATGCATCAGAGGTCCCCCAAGAACCCCGAAGCACCCACATGAGTCACCCAGAAGGCTCGTTCCTACAAAACTGCCACTCCACAAATTACATTAGCTACTCCAGTTTGGAAGCTGCTCTCAGAGTCTGCAGGCTGGCTCCCTGGGGACTCTCCAGTGTGACAAAGTCCCACGTGTGAAGGTGACGTTCATTTGTAGAAACAGCTGAAAGTACATGAACACTGGCTCTAGCCAGCCAGTCACTCTGTAACGGGTCCCACTGCTCTTTCTGGTGTGTTTGGAAAGAGACACTTTGGTTGGTCTCACAGATCACAGATTCTGAGGGGTCAAGCAAAGTGCTCTCCTAAAGGCACAGAGAGCACGCCCTAAAGTGAACCCCAGAACTCACTACTCCTGGCTGTCGGTGTCAGCCCCAGTTCACGAAAGAGAGAAGCTGGAGAAAGAACTCAGGAGATGGGGTCTGACTCCAGGTCCAAGTGGGTGACCCTCTGGGTAGTGGCCCTTGTGCACATTTGGAGGCACAGGCCTAGGGTCATGACACTGATGGCCTTAGTGTGGTCCCCAGTCTGCCTCTGCGAGCCCCGCCACGGCGAGGGTCAGACAGGGCTTCTCTCGGTCCATCCGCAGGCACTGAGACCCACCCAAGGGCCCGCTCCATGCTCGGCTCTGGGAAACAGTGAGGGACATGGCAGATGGGGCCCCTGCTCCCCGCCTGCCCCGCCCTGGGCTCACAGATGTAGTATATGTGCTGCCGAAGCGAGCACTGGGCTCACAGATGTAGATGTATTTTCAACACTATCACGTTGGAGAAACAAGTGTTGGGACCAGGGAACAAACAATCGGGGGCTGGAGGTCAACTCAGTCCTACACTGATCACTGGGAAACCTCAAGTGGGAGTCTTAGGATTTTGGATCCCTTGCTTCCTCACCCATAAAGTGAGACTAGCAATGCCTGTCTTCAGTGATTAAATGAGCTCGAGTTCCGAGGTGATGCTTTTCAACTTGGATGTCTGCAGCATCACTGATGCCTTTCGAAGCACACCGCTTACTTGGATGTACGTCCTTTGGGGTTCCTTCCCTTACTGTCATACCTTGATTGTGCCTATTGAAGGGCTCTGTCTATCCCAGCCAAACCTCCAAAGCCGCAGAGAGAGAGGCCAGGCCACGGCCAGGTTGGGGGTGAGTCCCGGCAGGACACTTGGCAACGTCCCAGCCTCTCTCTGCGTGACAGCGGAACCGGTCACCCTGCTAGTTGTCACCCCGTTCTCCTTACCTAATGACGCCAGCTTGTCTGCGAGGGCCCCAGGGAGGAAAAGCTCGTAAAATGGGTTGCTAAGCATTTGTGCAATGGCAACACCAAAGGAGAAAACAGTAGCAGGAAGCTTTGTCTTGAGTAAGCCCATCAGGTGACCTATATAGGTATCTGGGCTCTGAGCCTAGTTGTGCAAACACGCCTGCTTCGAGGTCTCCTGGGCACAGAAGGCTCAGCTCCCTGCACATACAACAGCCCTGGGTGTGGACTTACAAGTCGGCCGCAGGATGGGAAGGCACCAAAAAGAACCCAACCGACCAGGAACTATCAGCTTGGGTAATCTGGCTGCCTGCCTCCTTTCCAGTAGGATGTTGGGGGTGGGGCGGGGTGGAGAACCTCGGACTATGGGCGTAGACACTTGGGGACTGCCCCCCTCTCTGTCTCTCTAACCCCAAGATTGATCAGTTGCTTGGACCAGTCGCTTCTCATCCTTAGGACCTTGCTTCTAATGTGATGGGCTTGGATGAGTTGCTCTCTGAGGTCTCGGCCACTTGTTACATGGAACTTTCGGGAAAGGCCTCGCTAAGTTGTAAAGTGCTTATAATAAGTCATCTGGTGTCTTAAAAACTTCATGGTGGTCGGGGAAGATGGGGGCCCTAAGTATGGTCTGCGGACAGAAACACGGTAATTCCTCTCTGTGTATGTCTGCCCACATTCCTGGAAGGTCAGCACGCCTCCTCCCTGATGTTGATCTGTCTTCAGGTCAAGGCAGGAAGCCTTATGCGAACCGTGTGGCCACCATGGTTGACTTTGAGGGAACCCCGTGGCCACGCTCTGGGGGCCGTTTATACCGTCACATTCCGCAGCGCTCACAATCTGAGTCAGAGTCAGAAAATCCGTCCTTTGTGTTTTTAAAACCTGAAGTCTCTCAACAACTTAAACCAGTCTTAATGTGGAACCAAACCAACCATGGGGAGTTGGCATTTTGTTTTTTGTTTTGTTTTGTTTTGTTTTGTTTTGACAAGGGCAGAAGTGCCCCTCTCCGACCTCAAAGCACCTTTAGAAACAAAGCAGAATAACATAGAAACATGGTTTGGAAACAAATTTTTTTGGCTGAAGCCAATTCTAAATCGTAACTTTTTTTTTTTTTTTTGCTTAAGAACTCATTCTAACCTTTTTTCGACTCAGTTTTTGTTCTTGTATCTAAAGGAGCTGTTTGTTCTCACAAGGGACTTTTCCTCCAAAAATAAAGAAATACAGGAAACGAAGAAAAGAAGCAATCCAACCTGGTCAGCCTGAGCTAAATATCAGGCCATATGGTGGTTTTGTGCAGATTCCGCTAAAGCTCTTGTTTGGAAACGCAGAGCTGAGCGGCAGCGCAAAGGGAGCGGCTGGTCAGTGAGCCTCGCGTTAAGGAGGGTGAACTGGAGAGACCCGGAGCGCGTGGACACTTGCCTGGATCAGAATCCTTGCAGAGCCACCCGAGTCCCGGGCCGCCACACCCTCCCTGACATGCTTCCCTCTTTTCCCACCGCGCAGGTTCCAACCAGGAGAGACAAGTGTTCGAAAAGGCCTTGGGGAAACTTAAACCCCATGCGTCCTTTGGCGCCACATCTTCGAGACCCTTGGCACGAGAGGAAAGGGAGCCCAGCATCTTGGGGAAGTTCAAGGTCACTGGCCTTTTGGAGGTGGGCAAAGAGGTCAACATGGCCCTGTTGCTTAGAAACCTGACGAGCGACATGAAGACGGTGACCGTGAACATGACGGCCTGGACCATCGTCTACAACGGCACGCTGGTGCACGAGGTGTGGAAGGACTCCGTCACAATATCCCTGGATCCCAAAGAAGGTAACTCGTCCTGTGCTTTGTGGGGGACGCCACACATCCAAGGTGGCTGATGGCCTTTTGGGGCTGGAGGGTAAGGGGCGATACCGGGGCCTTGGTCCTGGGTTTCCTACTGCTAAACCCAGGCCCATCCCCCATCTTCTCGATTCTATTTCCGCCCCCCTCCCCTCACCCCACAGCTCCCCACCCCCTCCCCAACAATGAATCACTCTTCAGCTTTGACCCCGGGAGGGTTGTAACATACAGCAGGGTCTTAAACCCTTGTCCAGGGTCCCTCCCCGCATAGCTGCTAGGTGGGGGAGTCTCCTGGGTCCCGAGGGCAGGGATGCCTGAGGATGTGGGAGGAACAGAGACTCCCGGCTGATGGGCAGGGAGTGAGGCGGGGCAGCCAAGGGCCGGGGCTCTGGGATAATTCCCGTGCAGGTGTGTTCACATTGGCAAAATCCTCCAAGCTGTTATGAAAAGTTGAGCCTCACAAAGCAGATCAACAAGGGTGGGGTGGCTACTTGCTTCACCTAAACGAAAACTGATTAATTATACAGCCCATCTTGAAAGAGCTCTGTAGGGAAGCGGAGATGCTTTACACCTGCTAGAAGGCAGCATCCCTAGCAAACCTGGCTGCTGGCAGGATTTTAGCAGAAATCCGCCCCACACCAGAAGTAACCACCAGGCTCCCAGCTACCGTCAGAGCCCAAGGGAAGAGCTATTTTTGCAGGCCAAAACTAGTTCACAAGAGGAAAATGGTTAAAAAGTCTTTAAAATCCATTCTGCGCGTCCATCTGCCCACTCAGGGCAGGCCAGGAGAATTCTTCCTCCCAAAGAGCATATGAAGCTGTGGCTGCCGGGGCGCCCCGGGCCCCCCAGCATGACCACTGAGAGGGGGGTGGAAGTGACCTGGACCACAGAGGAGGGAGAGGGGCCCTGAGGCTTGGGAGAAGCCAGGTAAAGCGACGGAGGCCAGGGGAAGGCGTTTTCACTCGAGGGAACTATGCGTGTCGGAGTGTGGAGGTGACCGTAGGTCTGTGCTATCCGAGGACCGACAGAAAACACCGAGGGCTCTTTGGAGGGAGAAGTGAGTTAGGTTTCAGTGACGCAGGGCCAGACTGAGGGCTCTGAACTTTATTTCTGAGGCAGCGAGGATCCATGGAAAATTTCTGAAGTGACAAGGGAAAGGAGTGTAATGTTGGAGGGGCGGGGGGGGGGTGGGGATGCTTCTAAAGCCACGTCTCTGGGTGCGTGAGGGTGACTGGGACGCAGGAGGGACCAGCGGTGGGGAGGTGGCTCAGGGTGCTGCCTCAACAGAATCCCAGGCTATTAGTCGGCCTGGGAGGATCCTGAGGACGTCTGGAGCCAATCCCTGGCTTCCCTTCCTAGGTATTATTTGTTGTCATCATTAGGCAATCGGTTAGCATTTGTATTCTTTCCTGCTCTCTGACATTTTCCAAGTTGGGAGGAAGCTTCAGTCCCTACCAGCCCATTCTCCTGGGAAGCTGCCCAGCCAGTCAGAGGCCCGGTGCCTCCCCGGCCTCCGCTCTGCCGGATGCCCAGATTGGGCATGTTTCCCATAGAGCCGGGCAGGGAGGGCTCAGTCAAGCCCGGAGCTGTAGACCTTCCCGGCCGGCCTGCTCCCCGCCACCCTGGCTTGGCACGAGCTCTAAGGTTCCAGAAGTCAACCCCCCTCCCTCTCACTCTGCCCTCCCTGGCTTCTCCTTCCAGAAATACAGCATCCCGTGAAGATTACATATGCTCAGTATGAGAAGTACCTGAAGGCAGATAACATGATCCGGACCACAGCTGTGTGCCAGGTGCCTGACGAGCCCGAGGTGTTGGTAGAAAGGGACATCATCCTGGACAACCCCAGCCTGACCCTGGAGGTAAAAGGGGGTCAGGGGGTGCCCACCCAGCCAGCCCGGCCCTGCCGACACCCCTCAGCCACAAGGAAGCTCATTCCCTGCAGAGAGGGGTAGGGAACTTGGCCTAGCTCGGGTCCTGCCTTGGCCACACAGATTAGCCAGAGCTCCCGCTCAGACCAGCGTCCTTGTTCCTTGTGATAAGTAGGCACATCTGCCCGGTCCCAGAGGCACTGGGGGCATCCGCGGGGAAGCAGCTGGAGGGACTCCTCAGCTCCCTCACCCACTCAGCTCTGAGCACCTGCCGTGTTCCCGGCTCTGTCGGGCTCAGGAATCATGAAGAGTCACAAGGGGAGGGTCCTGCCCGTGGAGAGCCCACGGCCCAACGCCTGGCCATGTTGGTGGAGCGTATTGGGATGGGGGCGCCCCTCACTTGCATCTCTCCACTTTCAAGATGCCAGAGTCACAGAACCATGGACTCTTAGGAGCCTACTCTCATGCTCCCATCCCCTGCCACTTCACACATGGGTAAACTGAGGCCCAGAGAAGAGAAGGGAACAGCCATCACTGCCAGAGCCAGGGCTGGACCTCAGGCCCTGGGACTCCCAGCCCAGGGCCCTTTCCCGGTGTCTGGGGGTGTCCACAGCCAGCAGGAGCATCTTCCTGGTGGTCGAAGATGGGAATGTCTCCGTCTCTGCTTTCAAGGCTGACTTTTGGCTATGACTTGGCTCCCAGGGTCCTTCCCAGGAGCCCAGCCATGAGGAAGAGGCCTGCAGGTGCACCTGGCACCCCTCTGTCCCTTTCTCAGCACCAGGCCAGAACTTGGGCTGACTCCAAGCCCATCCTTTCCTGTCTAGCCTACCTGGGACTACCCACCCTCTCCCCCTCCCCCAGCCCAGGGCGGAGGACGCTAGAGGCAGACGGCACGGATCTGAGGGTGACGGACATGCTGGCGGGCAGGGGCAGGCAGATGGATGCGCAGAGGAGATGGTCTTCCCGTGAGGTCCCACAGAGAGGCTCACGGGTCAGGTCCACCGGCGTCTGTTGTGTCTATACCATCTGCCCCGGCTGCAAAGACGATGCTTGCCTTTTCTGTCCCATCACAATGCCACCAGCATTCCAAGCCCCAGACTTCTAGAGAAGCCTGATGATTGTGGCCTCCCTGGTCCCACCCCTCCCTAAGCTGCACCCCAGCTGCAGGGATTCAGGACCTCAGAGGGCAGAGACCAAGGGCGCACACTCCCCATGCAGCCGGGCTGGGACTGAGCTCTTCTTGCTCTTTTGGTTGGTGCGGACCATCCTTCAGAATGAGGATCGGCCCCTCCCCACCTGAGAGGGGGAGCCAGGAACCAGACAGGCAGTTTGGGGGAAAGCAGAGAGGGGCAGGAGTTCAGCTGCTGAATCACAGCCATGAATCAACAGCCACGCTGAGCACCCCTTGATCTCTGTGTCTCAGGTGCCCCAGCGCTGTTATGGGGACAATAAAATACTTCCCTTGCAGGTGTCCTGTCCTCAGAGAAGCCTTTCCCTTACGTGCCCCCTCCCTGCCCCTCCAAATTAGGCATGGTCTCCAGTCACACGTCCTTGAGAGCCTTCGATCCTCTCACTTTGTTCTCATTGAAGTCAGACCTTTATTCGTGTACTTGTTTGGTCTCGGTCTCCTGCCAGCCTGTCAGCTCCACCAGGGGAGGGCGCTGTCTCGTTCCGGGCCCATGGCTGCCGTCCCTGGGACCATATGTTGGAAATTAATCAGAATTTGTAAATTACCCAGGACTGGAGCGGAGCACTCCAGGCAGTGCGTTCTGCGCCCGCGCCCCCCCCCCCGCCCCCCTCCCAAGAGTCTTCACTGTCAGTCCACGCTCATCCTCTGGCACTGAAGCCTCTTCTGCTTCCCAAGACATTTCTAAGAACTGCGCCTGGTCCCAGCCCATGCGATAGAAAGCCAAGGGCTGATGCCCCCGCTGAGGCTGGGAGGTGACATCAGGTAGCAGCCAGTTCAGTTAGGAAAATGTTCCGTGCTAAAATGATCCGTGTTTAAAGGAAGGTAGTTTTTTCCCCATTACACTCCTTTATCCTCAAACATTCTTACAGCTTTATCTTTTATTCAACACTTTGGCTCTACATCTTTCGGATTTCCATATCAAGTCAGCTCTGTCTTTAAAGAGACTATATCTTTAGAAAGGAGATCAGAATATAAACAGGCTGAAAAGGTGCCACCAAGAACTTTCTTACTTAATCTTTTAAAAAGGCATCTGAGGGCGCCTGGGTGGTTCAGTCGGGTAAGCATCCGACTCTTGATTTTGGTTCAGGTCATGACCTTAGGGCTGTGAGACTGGGCTCCATGCTGGGGTGCAACCTGCTTAAGATGCTTTCTCTCTCTCACCCTCTGCCCCTCTCCCGCCCTCTAAAAAAAAAAGGCACTGGTCATTCTTCTTTTGGACATCTTTGTGTGAATTTCATCCTAACACAACCTCACCTTTACCTCAGCCTTCAGAGCATCAACACATTCTTGTCTTGATGAAAGAATCAATGCATAGCTTACTCAGAGCAAGGCAGATTCTTAAACTCACGAGGGTAATCTCTATGAAAAGATAATAACTTGGGTGAAATCCCATGATCTTATCGGGCACTGATTGGCAGCAGGCATTGAGGACGTTCCATTGTGGAATCAGACCATGAAATCTGAACTTTGTTCCAAAGGGTGATGTCCTTCACGTTGGCCCATGAACCACCAACCATGAGACATAGATTTCTGGTGGCTCTTCTCTTTCGGGAGCATATACAGATTTGGGTCAACGGGCCAGGGTGGTGAGCAGCCATAACGAAAGAAAAACAACTACATGAAAATCCCAACTGAATATCAATGTGAAAAATATGGCACTGGTGATATAGTCATGTTGTATCCCAATGGCGTAAAATTACGCCATTCCCAGTGCACGGCACGGCACGGCCGTGAGTTCCAGGGGAAGAATTACAGTTGAGATCATGGTACTCGCCAAGCATTGGCAGACATCCGAGGGCCGGGAACCAGAGAGTCCTTGGTTGTTGCGTTTATCTGAACTGAAGCTTTGTTGTGGTCAAATGATAGCTGCGCGGGTAGGGGGCAAGAAAAGAAAAACCACGCTAACCACAGAGGATCCGCCAAAGGAGGAGAAAACGAATCCAGCAGCCACACCGTGTCACGTTCTGTTTCCCAGACATTCTCTTCTGCATCCATGGCCTCATTTGGTTCTCCCTGTGCAAGGCGGGGAGGGGCGATCAGCCCTCTTTATCAGATGAGGGAGTTGAGGCCCAGAGAGATGATGCGTTTGCTCAGTCATGGTTGTTTCTTGCCAGGAGCACAGCTTTCTCTTCAACAGCAAACTAAGAGTCCAGGTGGCTTTTCCAACAGGAAACTGAGGCTTCCCCGGCCTCTGACCAAGGCCAGCGGGGTGTGCGAGCCCTGCCCAGACCACACACCCCACACAGGGAAGCTCTGGGCTCCAGAAGTTTCGAAGGACGTCAATAGACTGGGGTGTCCTCAGAGGAAAGGGGCCTCAGTTGAGGTGGGCGCCCAGAAGAGGATGAGGCGCTGGGGGGGGGGGTGCCTGAGCCGGGCTCGGGCCTCCCAGGGAAGGCATTTCCAGGCGAGAAGGGGAGACACAGGACCCAGAGTAGGAGCCTCAAGGAAAGTACTAAGTTCAGAATGAAATAGTCCCCAGCCCCCTGAGCAGCCCACATGGAGCTTGGGTGTCTTGGGAGGCGGGGCTGCCCTTCCCAGGATGACCGTGAACCCAGCGGGGAAGCTAAAATGCTCTCAGCCGTTATAATGTGCTGCCCCTCCCTCTGAGCCCTGGCTTCCCATCTGAAGCACGGGGTCTTCCAGTCCCCAAGCCGCCCGCCCGGCCGGGTGGGCTCTCACCAAGCGGCAGGTGAGCCGAGTACTGACCCTGACGCAGTCACTGCCCTCCCCGTAGGTGCTGGACCAGGCGCGGGTACGGAAGCCCGTGAACGTGCAGATGCTCTTCTCCAACCCGCTGGACGAGCCGGTGAAAGACTGCGTGCTCATGGTGGAGGGCAGCGGCCTGCTGCTGGGCAGCCTCCGGATTGAGTGAGTCCCCGGCCTCAGGGCCCAGCGTGGGATGGCGGGAGGGGGTGCGAGGGGGCCTCCCCACAGCCCCGGGGGAACCTGCCTGGGAACGTGCATGTTTGCCTCCGGTCTGGGGGGTTGCCGGGAAGTCGAGATCCCCAGAGCTTGGAGCTGGTGCCCAGGGCTTAGCCTATGTGGGAGATCACAGGACTCCCTCCCTCCCGTGCTCAGGGGCCCCAGGGCTCATGGGGTCTGTGACCCAGGGAGGCAGCCAGAGGGAGCCCCTCACCAGCCCAGGACATGAGGACCGCAGAGGGCCCACCTGGCCCGAGGGCCGGGGCACCTCCTCACCAACACTGAGCCATGCCCTTCCCCCCAGTGTGCCAACCCTGCGCCCCAAGGAGCGGTCCCGGGTGCGTTTTGAGATCCTCCCCACCCGGAGTGGCACCAAGCAGCTGCTTGCTGACTTCTCCTGCAACAAGTTCCCTGCGATCAAGGCCATGCTGTCCATCGACGTGGCCGAGTGAAGGGCCCGAAGAGACCCCCATACACACTTGGGCGACATGGAGCAGGCAGGGCTCGCTCATGGCGCGAGCCCCCTGCCCATGCCGTCCAGCCTGGGAAACAAACCCGCAATGCCCCCCCAGGCGGCCTGGACTTGACCCCCAGCCGTGGGCCCATGCCCTCTCCCTCGCCCCCAGGCTGGGCAGGCCCCACCCCGGCTTGGGGCTTCCTCACTTTTGCACATTCCCCAGGAACCCCACAGCCCTGCTCAGCCCTCCAGCCCATCAGCCCTGCAGGACCGAGGGGCGCCTGGCCCGGCGACTGTCTGAGTGGATACGGGGGAGAAGACAGTCCGCACTGTTTGCCGGTCCCAAGCCTGCAGTTGGGACATTTCTCATGCCTCCCTTGGGCCGCCGTGGGGGGGTGGGGGGTGGGGTTGGCACTCGTGTCTTTACACTCAAAATAAAGAGTAAAAAGAACGAAATCAGCACAGGCTCTCCAAGACTGCTGCTTTGCCTGGAGGAGCAAATGGGGGCAGGAGAAAGAGGGGCAGATGGATGGAGGAGAAAGAGGGGCAGGGACATGTTCTTGGGGAGAAGGGAGGACCCAAAGGGGCCTTGTTCCCACATTGCAACGTCCAAAGGGAGTGGCCGTGTCCTGTGGGCCTCCAGGGACAGAACTAGGGAGGCAGTTCAAGTGAATGTAGGAAAACTTTCTAATAGGATGTCCGAACATCGATGAGGCTTCCTGGAGAGGGAGCCCCTTGTCCCAGGCAGGCTTCTCGTGCTCTCTGGGTGGCTGCCGGCGTCAGAGCGGGAAGAGATGTCAGAGTCTTTTCTGGAACCCTTTTGCAGAGCAGGCTCCCGCGGCGGCCCCCAGCCCCTGCTCCTGGGGGGCTCTTCCCTCCTCCAGCCGCACTGCCCCTCCTGCAGCCAGGAGGCCACGGCCCTGCTAACTCAGCCGGAACCTTCTCTGCCTTCACACGCGCTCTGGTGGCTCCTCAGTTGTCACCCCTTGAAATGACCCCAAGCAGAGCCCATAGCTTTCCTGTCACTTGTGCTGACGAATCCCGTTTTGGCAATCGTGCCTCGCTTTCTGAATCTAAGGGACCGGTCCAGGCTACAGGGAAGCTTCGGCCTCACGCCCAGCTCGAAGCGTCTGCCCTGGGCCCGAGCTCAGGCCTAACACACCCCTGTCTTCCGGCAGGCTCTGCCACTCTTTCCAAGTTCTGGGGCCCTTGCTCCTGGACTCAGCTTGGAGATGGAGTATTCTGTTCCTCCTCCAAAGATTCTGCACCAGTGCCCAGTGAGGAGGGAGAGGGTGAAATGTACAGGGACCTACTCTAGTTTCCGACACTAAGAAAGAAATCCAGAGGCTTCCCTATCTTCCCGCCCCCGTGAGGACTGCCCCAGACTTTAATTCCCTCAAGCATCATCTTGTCAGCAAGCATTTCCTCAATGCCTACCTTGTGCCAGGCTCTCTGCTGGGCACGGGATCAAGAGAGATTGAAAATCAACCGCAGGGCGATCCCTGCCCTTGGGTTTCCACCCTCAAGGGAGACTCCTAAGGCGTGACTTTAAAAAATCCATGTGGAGATTCCAACCAACCCCAGGCACACGTGTCTTATAAGAGTTGTATCTAATAGAAGCCCTCCACGCCATTTGGGTTCTGGAGAATTTTAGGAACGAAACACAAAGAAAGCAGGTGGAAGTCACTGCACTACGTTGACTTCTGGGAGAACTATATTTTGAGGCTCTGTTGTTCGGCCCATACACGTCAAGGACCGCCATGTCTTCTTGGAGAATTGACCTCCTTATCACTATGGAATGCCCTTCTTTACCTCCCAGAACATTCCTTGCTCTGAAATCTGTGCTGTCTGAAAATAATATAGCTACTCCCACTTTCTTTTGATTAGCGTGGTATATCTTTCTCCATTCACCTTTAATCTATAGGTATCTTTATCCTTGAAGTGGGTGTCTTCTAAACAAAATATAGTTGAGTCTTGTTTGATCCATTCTGACCATATCTGTCCTTTAATGGGGGTATTTAGACAATTAACAGCTAAAGTCATTAGACACAGTTGGGTTCGTATCTACCATATTTGTTACTAGTTTCCATTTCTTCCTCTTGTCCTTTGTTCCTGTTTTTGTCTCACATTATCTTTCCACCTTTTTGTGGTTTTCCTTGATCTTTGCTGTTCCTCATTTCACTTAGTCATAAACATACACATATATACTATATATAATATATATAAACTCAGATATATTGTTATTATTTTGAATGAACTGTTATCTTTTAGATCAGTGAACAATAAGAAAATACAAGTTTTTATTTTACCTTCACTTAGGTCCCTTCCGATGCTTTTCCTTTCTTTAGGTAGAGCTGGGTTTCTGAACTATATCTTTTTTTCTTCTCTCTTTTGAGCTTCTTTTAACATTTTTTGCACGGCAGATTTACTGGCAACAAATTCCCTCAGTTTCAGTTTGCCTGAGAAAGTCCCTATTTCTCCTCATTTTTGAAGGATCATTTCACAGGGTACGAGGTTGATGGGTTTTTTGTCTCAACACTTTAAATATTTCACTCCACTGTCTTCTTGTTGGCACACTTTCTGCGAAGTCCGATGTGATTTTTTACATTTGCTCCTGGATAGAGAAGGTGGGATTTGTCTCCCCTCTGACTTCTTTCACGATTTTTTCTCTTTGATTTCCCCGCAGTTTGAGAAATTTGTCTAGGTATAGGGTTTGTCGTTTTTTTGTTTTGTTTTGTTTTTGTTTTTTTGGTTTTTTGGGGTTTTTTTGGCATTTATCCTGCGTGGTGTTCTCTGCACTTCCTGGATCTGTGACATAAATTTGGGGGAATTCTTACTCATTATTGTTTCAGATATTTCTTCTATTTCTTTCTCTCTTTCTTCTCATTCTGATGTTCCCATTACATCTATGTTACATTGTATGGAGTCATCCCAAAGTCCTGGCATACTCTATTTGTTTAGTTTTGTTTTGTTTTTTCCCTGATCTTTGCTTTTCAGTTCTGGGGGTTTCTGTTGAGAAATCTCAACCTCAGAGCTTGTCTCCTCAGCGGTGTCCAGTCTACTAATAAGCCCATCAAAGACATTCTTAACTTCTGTTACAGTGTTTCTTGATCTCTTGCATTTCTTTTTTTTTCCCCCTTAGGCTTTCCATCTCTCTGCTTACAGTGCCCACCTGCTTGTGCATGCTGTCTACTTTATCTATTAGAGCTCTTAGCATCTTAATCATAGTTGTTTTAAATTCTGGGACTGATAATGGCAACATGCCTGCCGTATCTGAGTCTGGTTCAATGCTTGCTCTGTATCTTTAATCTGTGTTTTTGCCTTTTAGTATGCCTTGTAATTTTCTCCTCGAGAGCCAGACATGATGCACTGGGTAAAATGAACTACTGTAAATAACCTTCAGTAATGTGCCGATCAGGTGTGGGAGGAGGGGAAGCATCCTACAGTCCTATGATTAGGTCTGTTTTTTAGTGAGTCTGTGCCCCTAAACTGTGAATTTTACACATGCTTCTCAGTTCCTGCCCCTCTTCCAGAGGGGAGACTATATGGCTAGAGCGGAGATGTGTATTTCCCTTCTCCCACGTGGAAGGCTAGAGGGGACTGAGGTTGGGTATTTCCCTTCTTCTGGGTCAGTTAGGCACTGACAAAACCCCAACAGATAATAGCTTCTCCTGAGGACAGACCTTGTTAAGAAGAACAGAATGTTCTGGCGTATTTCAAAATATTTCAAAACCCCTCTTCATGTTCCCTGCCTCCTCCTGAAGCATGAGGGGATTTTTCTCTGATCTTTACTTGAAGAATCTGGTAGGGATCCTGGGGATAAAAGTCAAAAAGATATGGGGTGCCCTTGGAGGGCCCCTTGGAGTTTTTAAACTCTCAGACTTGTCTACACTGAGCCTCCAGGAATTCATCAATCACAGCCCAGGTTTCCCTACCCCAGGACTGGCTCCCACAGAAGATGCTGCTCAGGGGTTTCTGCTCCTGTTAGTTACAACTCTATATTCGTCGATCAGTGTCTCCATTTGGGGGTTTGCACTGTGACCTCACTTCTTTTATGGTGCTAAGAAGAGTCGGTTTGTTCAGCTTTGTACTTGTTAGGACGGAATGACGACTTTCAAGCTTTCTACTTGCCAGACCGGAAGCCTATTCTAAGCATTTTCTAGGTCCTTGTGGGTTTACTCCTTCCAACAGTCTTTGGAGGAAAAGACGAATATTGCCTCCATTTTACAGATGAGACAACGAGACTCAGACAGTTAATTAGGTCACGGGTGAGTTAGGAAAGGCAGCGCTGGTACCCAGGCAGGCTGGCCCCGGCGCCTAACCCCGGTGTTATGCGGTGCTACCTATGCAAATTCTCAAAAGGTATCCAGCGATAAATTCTATCACAGGTTTACAAAGAAAGAGGGAGGTAAATAATGCAGAAACTCAAGGAAGTGATTCTCTGCCGTGGCTCCCAGCCCTGGACAGGCATTCTTGGATGCCTCCTCCCAACTGCTTTCCCGCAACTGCTTACTTAACTGGCGCTGGCATTCCCATAGTGAGGAGGAACCACTAGCAAGGGACCCGAGAGTCCCTTTTCGGAGAAGCAGCCTCTTCATCTGCCTGCATCTGGCTCTCAGCCACTCCTCCTCCTGACCTTGATCACACGTGCCTTAGAAGTCAGCCTTAGACCAATGGATTCCACCAGCATCCCCTGGAGTGTGCCTCATAGGAGGCATTCTCCTTCCGGCAACCTTCAAAAAGGGGACACTATTTACCCACCCTGGTACCAGCGGAGGCCAGAGCAAGTTCTCTCCATCCTTTGCTCTCATCCTAGCCTTCATATGTCTTTAGGATCACCTACAATATTTTATTGCAACCCTTTGTCAGTGGTTGCCAAACTACAAGGCGGAGACATAGGCACATGTGCATAAAAATGATTTATTGATATCACATTAGAATATATGATACATTCAATGACGTTACCTGATAAATCCCATGTGTTTGAATTATTGCACAGCATAAGTTGTTGTGCTGTGCAAAACTGCGACAAAATTGCAGTGTTAACACAGCGATCCCATTAATCCTACGTGCTGCCTTAGGTGATCTATATCTCTGATTTTCACTGAATAAACCCACACTTTTAGCATGCTTCGGAAGATGTAATCGGGGGGTTCCATCTGGAACAAAATAACATAGTATTACTTATGGCTTCTGAGTTTATGGTCCCTGTGTAGTAAATTAGCTTTCTCTCTTGTAAAATGAAAAATTTAAAATATATACAGACACATTTATTAAAATATTTTTATACAAATGTAGTCACAGTATAAAGATTGCTTAAATGCAAAAGCACAGAACAATGAGAAAACAGTTCCCTTTCCCCACTCCTCTTCCACTTTTTCCTCCAGAAGACACGAATTTTGAGATGGGAGTGCGCCCTCCCCGAGTTTTCTGAGCCCTTGAGGGATGAGAGTGGGGTGCCTCCTCCTGTTGCACTATGGAATTGCAGGCTTTTGTAAAAGCGTCTGATGGCCAGTGCTTCAGACTGAAGGCCTAGCCTTCTGTTTAAACTTCAAATACCTGTGCAGACTGGGGGCACGACTCTACAGAGAGATTTTGATATTTTTGTGTATGACACTGGCAATCTGACTCACCCGATCCTGGAAGATATGACTTCTCAGGATCACCAGGCCGAGATCTCACTGAATCACAGATGATTAACGAGCCCCTACTGTGACCAGGTTCTAGGGATCCAGCACAGATGATCTGTGCTTTCTGGAAGTTTGTCATCACGGGGAGGCAGAGGTACAGGGGCGGGTGTGAGGAGATAGGTAATAGAAGGAGTAATCAGATAAGCACCAAGTATAATGGATGAATACAATCCAGGATGTGGGGATGTTTGGGGGAGGACGTGGGGAGGGGAGGCCCTCCGACAGGTGATATTTGGGTAGAAACCCAGCGTGGACTCTGAGAGCCAGGTGAAGATCTAAGGGAGTGAGTTCCAGGAACAGTGGGGCAAAGCCCCGAGGGCGGAGGGTCCCTGGAGCGCAGAGGAAGGAAAGTTCCCGCAGTGAGCAGCGGAGGCTGGGAGGAATCGGGACAGAGACGGAGCGGTAGGGGAGGGGGGCAGAGACGCCGCTGGAAGGATTTCGGCTCCTACACTGATTGAAGAGCCCAGGATGGTTTTGAGCAGAGAAATGACAGGATCTGACTTGTGTTTTTAAAGAAATCCAAGTGGGAGGCTCCTTACCTCCCCCTCCAGGCTCACTCCTGCCCCCACATCGACCACCTTTCTGCATCCAAACCCCTAACCACTGTGCTGGGACCCCCGCCCAAGCTCAGGAAGCATCTTCTTCAGTCAAGGTCCCATGTGCTGAGAGCTCCATGCCAGTCCTGGAAGCAGGAGCAGGGTTGGAGGCAGGAGGGTGGGGGAAAAGGGCTGGAGGTCCATCTGGGAGGCTGGGGCAATCCGGGAGGACTTCTCAGGGGAGCTGACCTGGAAGGCTAGTTAGGATTCCCTCACGTTCAGACAGGGGGCCTGGGATCCCAGCAGGGGGAGACAAGAGAAAGAAGTTGTGTTGCTAAATGTGAGAACGACAAGGACCGGGGAGAACCTCACCCTGACTGGCCAGAGTCAGTTTCAGTTCGGTGGGGCCGGGCCCGGGGGAGGAGCGCTGTGGCAGATGACATTTTCCATTTTCCAAAAAGGGCCACATACTGATTAGAATTCCATATGCTCTTCCAGACTCAATCAAAACGTGGAGTCTAATTTCCTCCCTTTCAAACGGTTGTCCTTGGAGACTGTCTTGCCGAACAGAATGCAGTAGAAGTGATGCTATTTGACTTCTAATAAATCAGACAAGACTCGATGGCTTTTGCTTGGCGCTCCCTCTCAGGACACTCACCCTTGGAACCCAGGTTCTGGAGGCAGCCCAGGCCACACGGAGGGAACCTCACGGAGGCGGGCCAGCCGAAAGGCCAGCTAAGCTTCCTGCCACCAGCTGGCGTCAACCACCAACGAACCTTCGGGAGGCTTCATCCCTGGACATTGAGGCACCCTGCTCTCACGCCTTCAGGCTGGCGCCCCGACGCAGAGGCGAGCCATCCCCACTCTGCCCTGTCTGAAACCCTCGCTCATGAGAACGATTAATGGATGTTTTACACCACTGAGTTTGGGGGTAGTTTGTGGCACATCGGTAGTGGCCGGAACACGCTCCCACCCATGTCAGCCTGGGGAATAATTTCCTAGGGTCATTAATGTCTCCCTATCATTTCCAGGGCTATCCACGTCTAGGTAGCCATTATGCACAGGCATTAAAACTAATTACAGGCTTTCATCTAAATATTATTTTATTTTCGCTCCCCATGGTGCTCGACCGGTGCCTGTTTGCTGGGGAGGCAGGCACCCTCCGCACCCAGGGCAGGGACAAGCCCTTGTGATTCTGTTGATGAGCAGGGGTTTCTCTCATAGTCAATGAGGTGCCCCCATGAAGGAGGAGATGTGGGGGGCTGAAGGAATGAGACCTGAGCTAAGGGGCTTCTCTGCCTATCAGGAGCCTCCCACATCAGCCCCACCCTGAACACGCCATCCACCCGTCGTCTCTGCATGTGCTCGGCCCGTTACAACCACCTTGGACACCCACGGTGTGTCCGCACCACGCCGCACACACAGAGTACAACGGTCTGTGGCTTTGTGGAGTTTACATCCTTGTGCAGAGCCCAAAGGAACAAGCAAATAAATAAAATACAGTTTGTGATGAGTGTGATGAAGGAAAGACACAGTGTCATCCTGGGGAATCATAGGCTACCTTCCCCCCAGGAGCCAGGGAAGCTCTCTCTGAGGAGCTGTCTTGCAGCTAAGACCGGAAGGAGTTAAGCATGGTAGCCCCTGTCTACAAGCGATGGAAACCAGGTCTGGCTGGATCAAGGAGAGGAGGAAATCTCGAAAGGACATTAGGGAAGTCTCAGACCCGGGTGGAGAAGACAGAGGACCAAGGCTTAGAAAGCAGAGGCATCACAGACAAAATTGCATCACACAACCCATGGAGTGAGCACACGATTGGTGACCTGAGAATAAGGTAGCATGAGAATCCATTTTGGCCACCAGAACCATCACCATCGTCCCCCAGAATGGAGTCCTCAGCGTCCCCACTTCTCGTCACCAGCTCCCAATTAAAAATTCCAGGTAAGAACATGTGCTTGGTTGGGGCGCCTGGGTGGCTCAGTTGGTTAAGCTGTTGCCTTCGGCTCGGGTCATGGTCTCGGAGTTCTGGGATCGAGCCCCGCATCGGGCTCTTTGCTCGGCGGGGAGCCTGCTTCCTCCTCTCTCTCCTCTCTCCGCCTGCCTCTCTGCCTGCTTGTGATCTCTCTCTCTGTATCAAATAAATAAATAAAATCTTTAAAAAAAAAAAAAAAAGAACATGTGCTTGGCTGAGCCTAAGTCATGTGACTGTGCTCTTGCTGCATCAAAGTCTGGGGATGAGATTCCTGGATCTGCAGCAGCCATCTTGTCACTATGAAGCAACAAGCGTGAAGAACAAAAGCCAACAGCCAAAGATAATGTAGGTGGAATCTTTGGCTGAACTTCTACACCAGCCTTGAGACTAATTCTGGACATTTGATTAAATAGACGATAAAGGTCTTTTGAACTTAAGCCACTGTTTTTAGAGATTCTATTACTTGCCGCAAATGCACTTTTAACTGTTGTAAAGGGAAAGAGACACATGCTCAATTCACTTGCATCCAAGGTGACCAGTCAGATGCGCTCTCACGGGTGGAAGGGGCAGGGCAGTAAGGTTTCTCACATTTCTTAATAAATCCGGATCAACTAGGAGTGCTCGTTAAATGCAGATTCTCACAGCTCAACCTCCAAACTCGCTGGCTCACGATCATGAGGCATACGCATTTTATGCCATCCAGATGGACCTGATGTAGGCGCTCCACTGAGCATCCTTGATGAATTCTGCCCACACAGACACCTGGCTCCGAGCAGCTTCGGGCCAAGCATGCAAGTCCGCTCCATTCTCTGGCTCCCGCTCTGAGTTCCAACTTCTCATCTGCAAAACTAAATATGGTCATGAATATCAAGCAGTTCACAGTGCCCGAACACAGAAACAGCAAAATAAATGGTTAATAATAGATTCATCGTTAAACCAATTATTTAAATTGTTAAATGAATTAAATTATTTAAAATAATACATAATATTATTTATTGTACCAGACTGCCTGGGGAATCCCAGCTCTGCCTCTCCACTGACTATATGACTTTGGCAAATTACTTCCACTCTCTGTGCCTCAGTTTCTTCATTTGTACCATGAAAATGATATTGGCGCCCACTTCATAGGGCTGAGTTAACCACGCTGGGTTCTTAGAAAGGTTCCTGGAAGAATAAATGTTTAGGAAAGGGCAGCTTTAATTGCCAGAGCCAAGCGTTGGTCCAAGCATCGTCCTAGCCGCAGCTTCCCCACCCCCGTCTGAGCACTAGGGTTTGAGAGAGAGGACACAACCATTCTGCCTGGAGGTAAATGGGAGGGTTTTGGAAACGGAGATTTGACAACCCCTCCCTGGTCAGGGTGGTCTAATCGGGGCTGAGTTGGTGGCGCCAAGGAAAGACCCAGGCTGAGGCTCAGCTCAGAGCTTGAGGGTTTGCCTAGAACAGAGCAGAGCCCCCTTCTCTGGGGAATCACAAGGATAGACATTGAGAGCTGGGCCCTGGATATTAAGGAAAGACCCAAAGGCAACGAGGGCTGGAGACAGCCTGCTGCAATCTTAAGGATAACCAACAGAGGGAGCCCTAGACCGGAACCGGCCTCCCAAATTCAGCAACTGGGAAAGGAGGGACCCAGGAAACCAGGTGATTTCAACAGGGAGCAAGACAGAATCAGCACCACAGAGCGTGAGGGCATCAAAAGCGCCAAGGGCAATTGTTCGAGTGGCAGGTACTCATCCAGTATGAGTTTTTTAAAAAGACAACAGCATAAAACAATACCAGGCTGCCTAGAATAAAGGAAAAAATAGGAGAAAGGACAGAGAAAAAAGCAAACATAAATGACACAGAAAACGCTCAGTAGAAAGGCTGCACAAAGCAAAATACTGGTTTATTGAGAAGAACTAATAAAATTGACAAACCTTCAGCAAACGAAGAAAGAATTATAAAACTACATTGATGTGTTTGTAATGTACAAAAACGTCATTTGTATGAAAATAATGGCACAAAGGACTGAGGAGGAAAGAGATGCCCCTCGCAGTAAGTCAGTATCAACCCAGACAGGATTGTTTTAAGATACTAATTGTAACCCCGGGCAATCACAAAGAAAATAAGTTAAAAATACAGTGAAAGAAACAACAAGGGACTAGAAAACACCTGTTCAACACAGAAGAAATCAATCATATAGGAAGGAAGACACAAAACAAGATAAATAGCCAAATGGCAGCTGTGAATCCTATCTTAACGGTAATTAATGTAATTAATGTTAAATTAGCCTTTAATGCTAAAGGCTCTCAGGGCCCATCCCTGTGATTTCCCCCCACAGAAAGCCAGAGGTTGGGGGCACCTGGGTGGCTCAGTCGTTAAGCGTCTGCCTTCGGCTCAGGTCATGGTCCCAGGGTCCTCGGATTCAGCCCCGCATCGGGCTCCCTGCTGGGCGGAAAGCCTGCTTCTGCCTCCCACACTCCCCCTGCTTGTGTTTCCTGTCTTGCTGTGTCTCTCTCTGTCAAATAAATTAAAAAATAAAAGAGAGAGAGAGAGAGGAAGGCAGAGATTGGCAGAATAGATAAAAAATAAATAAATAAAAGAACATGACCAAACTCTATGCTGTCTGTAAGAGACCACTTCATCTTCAAAGACGCAAAAATGTGGAAGGTCAAAGAATGCACGAAATACCATGCAAACAACCACCAAAAGAGAGTGGGAGTGACTCTATTGTTAGAGTTAAGTAGACTTTAAGACGAACATTCTTTTTTTTAAAAAAAGATTTTATTTATTTGACAGAGAGAGACACAGCGAGAGACAGAACACAGGCAGAGGGAGTGGGAGAGAGAGAAGCAAGCTTTCCATTGAGCAGGGAGCCCAAGCTGGGGCTCGATCCCAAGACCCTGGGATCATGACCTGAGCCAAAGGCAGACGCCTAACGACTGAGCCACCCAGGTGCCCCCAAGACAAACAT
The DNA here is from genome assembly GCA_028533885.1 of Nasua narica. NCBI lineage: Eukaryota > Metazoa > Chordata > Mammalia > Carnivora > Procyonidae > Nasua > Nasua narica. The sequence goes on along the minus strand of CM052811.1, from coordinate 95,986,179 downwards.
TCTTACTAGAGACATGGTGATGCCTGCTCCTGGTGCAAGATCTGTGTAGATGAAGTCCAGAAATAGATGTACTTACCTTCACTCTAGAAGGTTCTCTTGAACGCTAATGTTTAAGAACCCCTGGTGTCTGTAGTAGGCCTACAAAGGATTTAATTTGGCCCATACTTGGGATCAGCCCTACCATCTTTGGGAGAGAGAGTTCTCAGGCATATTCCATACAGTTCTCCAGACAGTGACCAGCAGGATTAAGCCCCTGTTGCCCCTAGTAATTGTCTTAGTCCACGCGGGTCACTCTAGCAAAGTACCATAGACCAGGCGGCTTATAAACAGCACAAATTCATTTCTCCAGTTCTGGAGACTGAAGTCCAAGTTCAGGGTACCGATGTGCCCAGGTTCTGGTAAGAGCCTTCTTTCAGGTTGCAGATTATGACTTTCCACTTCATCCTCACGTAGCAGTAGGGGCCAGGGAGCTGTCTGGGGTCTCTTGTCTCATAAGTGTGCTAATCCCATCCATGAAGTGTCAGTCCCCGTGAAGTGCCAGAAGCCCCGCCTCCCAATACCATCACATCGGTGGGTTAGGATTTCAACATGTGAGTTTTGGGTGGGACTCTTATCAAGGCTAACACACACTTTATAGACATTCCTCCCTTCCGTGTCACTCGCCACGCTCCTTCCCGCCTGCTTCCTTGGATCACTTCCCAGGTCAGCTACGCACACCCAAGCCCTTGTCTTAAGTTCTGCTTTTAGAGGAGACCAAACTGAGACCCCGCTCATCGCTGCCCCCAACATGCCTCCCCAGGGCTCCTCCTGGGTGGGTGACCACCGTCTCCCTAAGCATCTCTAGACCCTGGGCTCCTGGACTACTGTGGCCTTGCCCTCTTCACCTCCAAGGAGCCATCTGGACTCAGGAAAAAGTAGCCAGAAGGAAACAACTGCTGCACTTGACTTCACACAACCCTGAAAGCACTTCACGTAGAATGAAAGCATGGGAGACAGGCCATGGTGCCCGGAGAAGGAGCCGAGGGTTGGGAGGACCGGAGGACAGATCCCAGGGTTCTGGTGGGGTTTGGAGGATAGGAAATGAAGCTCTCGGAGCAGATTGAGGGGAGATAAAAAGATTGGTCTTGGACACGTGTTTCTGGTGCCTGATGGGTATGCTGGTGAGGGTTCCAGTACACACTGGTTTTCCATTTCTAGAATTCAGGAGACAGGGATTCAAAGACATCAAGCTATAAGTGATGCTCAAAGTCATGCGTATGGACGAGGCTACTGAAGGTGAATGTTTAGAGCAGAAGAATCACTGTTTTCCAGTTAGGAGTGATTTCTGAGTGGTGGGGTTTTAATGGTAATGTATGAACTGCTATTGAATACAATTTCCAATCTTTTTTTTTCTTTAAAGATTTTATTTATTTATTTACTTGACAGAGAGAGAGAGAGAGAGAGATCACAAGTAGGCAGAGAGGCAGGCAGAGAGAGAGGAGAAAGCAGGCTCCCCGCTGAGCAGAGAGCCTGATGTGGGGCTCGATCCCAGGACCCTGAGATCATGATCTGAGCCGAAGGCAGAGGCTTTAACCCCCTGAGCCACCCAGGCGCCCCCGGAATTTCCAATCTTTATGAAAGAACTTCTATTTTAATTTTAGACACCTCTCTTTTGCAGCTTTATGGGGGTAAAATTGACAAATAAAATTGACAAACAAAATAAAATTGACAAATAAAATAAAATATTTAAAATGTACACCCTGATGATTTGATCTACGTACACGTTGTGAAACGATCCCCCTATCTAGTTAATTAACACAGCCATCCCCTCACAGATTTATTTTATTGTATTTTATTTTATTATTTTATTTTTGGTGAGAACATTTGCATTCCACTCTCTTAGCAAATTTCAATCACACAACCCAGTCTCATCAACCACAGTCACCATGTTGTACATTACGTCCTCAGACCCTATTCCCCTGAGACCTGAATGTTTGTACACTTTTATCAACTTCTCCCAGTTTCCCCCACCCGACCCCCAGCCCCGGGCAATGACCTTTCTCCTCTCCATCTCTACGAGTTCACTTTTTAAAAAGAAAAATACACTTTCGATTTATGTTAGACCCCTCTGTCTGTAGTAGTCGAGGATGAGAGCAGAGACCCAGAGTCATGGAGGCCGCCATGTTGTTGCAGCTGCTGGGGCTCCTCCTGACCTCGTCTTCCTGCCCGTCGGAGGGGGTCCAGCTCTCGACACACGCCCCAGCCCAGCGGGCAGGCCTGCTCCGCCTTCTGCATGTTATCTATGCCGGGCCTGCCCGGCGGCCCAAACACATGCCATGGGGTTTGCTCAAGGGAGGCAAAGCGGGTTTATGTGCTGTGTCGAGTCACCTGATGCGACAGATGCTAAGTCCCCCTGGGCTGTTTCAGAGGGCAGGTCCCCAAGATAGGCCCCGGCCTGCTTGCCTGCTGGAGTGCCACCTATTAAACTCAGAATGAGACGCCAACTCCGCTGAAGGCTCAGTCCCTAGGGGGGAAGGGAGGCCTCCTCTGTGGTCCCGGTGGGGAGCCACAGGACAGAGAGATGGGGGACAGCAGGGGTGGATGGGGGAGGGGCAGACACAGCGCCTCTGTCGCCACCACCAACAGCAGCGTGGTCCTCAGCTGAAATCGCTTCTCTCGGAGCCCTGGTTTCCTCCTCTGCAGGACAGAAATAGTGACACATTTTGGCGTCTTTGAGCAAAATTACATGAGGTGATACATTTTAAGTTTTTCTTTTCTTTTCTTTGCCAACTGTTATGTGCTGAACACGTTGACAAGGGACTGTTATTACTCTGACTGCTGACACCAGGAAGGCCCTGCCCCCAAACACGGGGATTCGTGACGTCTCAGAGAGGATGCCCTCGGAGGTCACCTAGCCCCAAATCCCAAACTCGGGTCAACTGTGAACCATATTCACAACTTTCACGTTTTCCTGACAAGTACTGCTTCTGCCAACCAACAACCCAAAGAGAACCTTCCAGAAGAAAGGCGGTAAGAGGAAGGTGAGCTGGTGAGAGACCCCAGATGATGAGAGACTAGGGGGGCAATACAATGGCAGGGCATCGAACACCCACCGCCCTACAGAAGAAGGTGACCTACAGCCAACCCCAACATGGCAACCGAAGGTGACCCAGCTAGGCTCATTCCTTCCCTGGGTCGAACAGGAGTCACTCTGGCACCACCAAGCAGACCCCAACACTGGCAAGGGTCACCCATCCAAATCCCACAGGCAGCTGGGACTTCCCTCCCCACCCAGAGATGCCAGGTGCTGGGCACCATCGGCAAGGGAGATCCCGCCACATTCTCCAAGTACCAAGATGATAGAAATGGAGAACAGATTACTGGGTTTCCCTTGGTTAGAGATGGGGAGAGAGCATGCAGTGGGGGGGGGGAGATGGGTGTGATTATAAAAGTGCAACAGGAGGGGTCTTTATTGTGATGGAATGTCTCTGTATCTCAGCCGTGGGGGTGGAGGCACAAACCGGCATGGGTGATAAAAACTTGCATGAAACTAAATACACGCACATCGATATGAGTAAAACGGGGAGATCTAAATAAAGCCCGTGGACTGTATTAAGGTCAGCATCTTGATTGTAATATGGTACAGTGGTTTGGTAAGATGTTCCCGCTGGGAGAAACTGGATAAATGGTACCTGGGACCCCTCTGTGTTGTGTCTTACAACTGCATGCAATCCTGCCATTATCTCAAAATTAAAAGTTTCACTGAATAGAGACATCTGGGCCAACGTGTTCCAGGGTCACTGCACCATTCACCAATAGCCAGCCCTGGTCCTCTTCTCGGATCTAGGGGTACGCAGAGCAGTGTTCAATCCACCGACAAGAGGACCAATGTGGGGAAGAGGTCTCTTGGGGACCAATGTGGGGAAGGAGTTAGATGTAGGCGTGGAGCTATTCAAACAGGGCCCTCAGCCATCCCAGAGCCCATGGGCAAGATTAAAGATGGCGTCACAAGCTTCCTGCAGCCATGACCTCTTGGCTTCCCAGAATTCTCTCTGTGGAGTAGGTGGGGAAGGGCACACAGTGCATGACCCAGGTCTAGGGACAAATCAAATCCAATAACTCTACAAGGTTTGTGTGAAAAGCATCAGTCACCCACTTCCTTTCCCCACATCGCCCCCTCTCCCGTGGCAACTTCTTTCCCTTTTTGTGGTAAATAGAATTCTAAGATGGCCACCGTGATGGGGTTTTTTTTTCTTCTTATTAAAGTGTAATTGACATACCACATTTTATTAGTTTCAGGCATACAGTGTAATGATTTTTATATTGGTGTATATTGCGAAATGATCACCACAAGTCATTAACATCTGTCACCATACATAGTTCCAAAATTTTGTTCTGGTGAGAACTCTGAAGAGTTACTTTCTTAGCAAGTTTCCAATGTGTGAAATATTAACTATAGTCACCACGCTGCACATTATATTCCCAGGACTTATTTCTCTTGTAACTGGAAATATGTAACTTTTGACTCCCTTTATCCATTTCACCAACCTCCCTCGCCACACACACACTCCTGGTACCCACCAATCTGTTCTCTGTATCTGAGCTTGGTTGACTTAGCATGGCGGTTAATTTTACGCCAACCTGACCGGGCCACAGGGTGCTCAGATATTTGGCCAAACATTATTCTCAGTGTTCCTGTGAATCTTTTTGAGTGAGATTAACATTTAAATTGATAGACTGAGTAAAGCAGATTTCTCTCCCTCAGGTGGGTGGGCTTCATTCAATCAGTGACTGCCTTCAAGCTGGGACACTGTTTTCTGCTTTTAGACTCAAATTGAAACACTGTCTCTTCTTGGGTCTCCGGCCACTGACTTTCAGATTAGAATGACATCATTGGCTCTCCTGGTTCTCAAGCCTTTGAATGTGAACTAGAGTTACACCATCAGCTCTCCTGGGTCTCTGGCTTTCCAACTCACCCTGCTGATCTGGGGGATTCATCAGCCTTCATAACTGCATGAGCCAATTCCTTATAATAAATAGCTTTATATATATATTTTATTGGCTCTTTGGAGAACCCTCACTATTATAACCACCAATAACCCTTGCCTTTATAAAAATCCCCTTTCCTTTGAGTGTGGATAGAAACTATGAATCACTCCCATGATTGTGTTACACTACATAGCAAAAAGGAGATTATGCTGAGTGGGCCTGGCCTAATCAGGTGAGTCCTTCAAAAGCAAATTTCCTCTGTCTGCTTGTAGAAGAGGAAACCAGAAAGACCTGCTCTGGCTGGCCTGGAAGAAAGCAAGCATCATGCCACATCTGTGGGGCCACTTGGCAAGTAGCCAGTAGCTGAGAGCTGTCCCCAGCAGACAGCTAGCAAGACAGCAAGGACCACGGTCCTACATCCGCAGGGTCTGTCGACGACCTGAATGAATTTGGAAGGGAAGCCCAAGCCTCCAATGAGAGAGCAGTCCTGGCCAATAACCTCATTTCAGCCACATGATGCCCTCAACAGAGAATCCGTTTAAATTAAGCCTAGACCTACAAAAACTGGGAAATTAAGAGTTGTCTGGGTGTTTTTGGTTTGGTGAGTTTTTTTCAAAAACAGGGGAGTTTGCATGACTCGGTCAGTTAAGCGGTCGATTCTTGGTTTGGGCTCAGGTCATGATATCGGGGTCCTGGGTTCAAGCCCTGCATCAGGCTCCGTGCCCAGCGGGGAGCCTGCCTTTAGATTCTCTCCCTCTGCCCCTCCCTCCACTCATGCTCTCACTCTCGAATAAATAAATAAAATCTTTTTTTTTAAAGATTTTATTTATTTATTTGAGAGACAGAGAAAGTGAGAGAGAGCATGAGAGTAGAGAAGGTTAGAGGAAGAAGCAGACTCCCCATGGAGCTGGGAGCCCGATGTGGGACTCGATCCTGGAGCTCAAGGATCATTACCTGAGCCGAAGGCAGCCACTCAACCAACTGAGCCACCCAGGGGCCCATAAATAAATAAATCTTAAAACAAAAACAGAGTGTTATTTCACACATACCAGGTCATAATTTCTGGATATTCCTTCCCGTGCTGGAGAATCAAGACTCATTATATTTGGTTACTACTCAAGTTCAAGGAGCTCAGAACATTTTCAAAAGACACTAATAGGCACACCCCTCGCTCCATTCTTTTTTTTTTTTTTAAAGATTTTATTTATTTATTTGAGAGAGAGAGAGCATGGGTCGGGGGCAGAGGGAGAAGCAGACTCCCCACTGAGCAGGGAGCTGGATGCGGGGCTTGATCCCAGGACTCTGGGATCATGACCTGAGCCGAAGGCAGACGTTTAACCTACTGAGCCACCCAGGTGCCCCCCTCGCTCCACTCTTTAAAGGGACGTATACTACTCCATTTGGGGGAATATAATTAAATGGAAAAATAGAATGGAAGAGCCAATGAAAGAGGCGGAGGAGGAAAGGTTATAACTCTACCTCATGGTAGCTTCCCTTCATCAGGTTAGTGGGCAGCCACACACACTAACCCAGAATGACACCATACGACTAGATTATATAGGGTTTTTTTTTAATGTGGTGAAATTCACATGACATAAAGTTAACCACTTTAAAGCAAACAATTCAGCGGCATTTAGTACATTCCCAATCTTATATAACCACCACCTCTATGTATTTCTAAAACCTTTTCATCCCCCCAACAAGAACCCCATACTCATGAAGCAGTTGCTCCCCATTTCCTGTCCCTCAGCCCCTGGCAACTGCCCATCAGTTGTGTCTCTCTCTGGTCTTACTTACTCTGGATATTCCATAGATGAGGAATCATACAGTGAGTGGCCCTTTGTGTCTGGCTTCTTTTGCTTAGCGTAACGTTTTCCAGGTTCATCCACGTTACAGTAGGCATTAGTAATTCATCAATTCTTTTTTTTTTTTTAAAGATTTTCTTTATTTATTTATTAGGAAAGAGAGAGTGAGAGAGAGCAGGTCAGAGTGAGAAGCGGACTCCCCATGGAGCTGGGAGCCCGATGTGGGACTCGATCCCGGGACTCCGGGATCATGACCCGAGCCGAAGGCAGTCGCTCAACCAACTGCGCCACCCAGGGGCCCCAAATTCATCAATTCTTAATGGCTGAATAATATTCCATTGTATGCATGCCCCACAATGTGTTCATTCTTGCATCTGCTGTTTCCCTCGTTGGCCATTGTGAACCACGCTGCCATGAATATGGTATACATGCACTTGTTTTTTGGTTTTTTGAGCTTTTTTAAGAGTTTATTTATTTATTTGAGAGAGTGAGAGAGAGAGAGAGAGTGCATGAGAGGGAAGAAGTTCAGAGGAAGAAGCAGATTCCCCACTGAGCAGGGAGCCTGAGGCGGGACTCGATCCAGGGACTCCAGGATCATGACCTAAGCTGAACACAGTCGCCTACCCGAATGAGCCACCCAGGCACCCCATATACATGCACTTGTTTGAGGACCTGTTTCCAATTATTTTAGATATACGCCTCGGAGTAGAATTGCAGGCTTATAGGGTGATTTTATGTTTAACTTTTTGCAGAGCCACCAAACATTTTCCCATACATATTGTTTTAGCTGCTATTTATGGTAATTCATTACGCATCACTAAAACACAAATACACCTTTCTTTTACCTGATTTTTATAAGTCTATATCCAGGGACGCTGGGGTGGCTCGGTCGGTTAAGCATCTGCCTGCAGGTGAAGTCAGGATCCCAGGGTCCTGGGATGGAGTCCTGCATCGGGCTCCCTGCTCAGCAGGGAGCCTGCTTCTACTTCTCCCTCTCCCTGCCACTCCCCCTGTTTGTACGCTCTCTCTCTCTCTCTCTGAAAAGTAAATAAATAAAATCTTTACAAATAAAATAAATAAAAGTCTACATCCAAGTCTTCAAATAACATGATCTTGATAATTTAATTGCTGCTTCTTTATTTTTCAGAACTATAGTGACAACTGTCCCTTGACTTCCCACCATGGAAGATGAGGGTCGGGTCCTCTTAATTCCCATCCCCCATCCTACCCTCAGGACAGTCTTCCCGTCCCCCTTTTCCCAGGGTGGTTACGTAGTAACTTTGGTAGGAGCTTACATGGCCATAACGACCATGCAATGGTATTGTGCTTACTCTTCCTTTCTTGTACCAAACTGGTTAATGATTTAAAATCTAGGCTTTATATTTGCTTCATTTTCTACGTACTCATTACTATTTCAAAAATCAAACACTCTGGCAATTGTTGAAATAGCCTCTCAAGATTTGTGCACACCTCAGCTGTTCCATCCATTTTAATGTGTTGGAGAACTTCTCAGAGCCTTCCAACCCACTGGACCCTGGACATGGCCGGTCCTTATGCCCTTATGGAGTCCTAGGATCTCCCTTCTGGATCATTCTGGAATTTGTCCCTCTTCTCTGTTGGGGCTCCCATTTCTTGTATCCCCTTTTCCTCTTTTCCTCTTACCTGACTTACTCCCTCTTTTATGTTGCAAGATATGCTCCAGTAATTTCCCAAGAAAGGGTCCTTGGAGGTAAATCTTTTGAGACCTTGTATGTCTATAAATATCTTTATTTTACTCTCATGCTTGGTTTCCAGTTTGGCTGGATCAAGAATTCTGAAGCAGAGAATATTTTCCCCCATAATTTTCTTCCTTCTAGTGTTATTGAGAAAATGGAAGCCACTTTCACTCCCAATTCTTTGTGTGTGATCCGTTGCTTTCCCCCAGGGGCTTGTAGAATCTTCTCTTCCTGTCTAGCATTCTGTAAATTCACAAGACCTGGCGGTGTCCCTCATCATCCACAGTCCATTCGATTTGTCATTCAGAAAGTCCTTTCGCCCTGGAAAGGCATGTCCTTTGGTTCTGAGAAATTTTCCTTAAATATTTCATTGATAATTCCTGTCTGTCTCCATCTATGTCTTTACGAAACTTCTAGGTCTCGGATATTATGCCTCATGGACCAGCCCTGAAGTTTTCTTATGTTTTCTTTATCGTGCATACAGCCTTGTTTTTCTTTTGATACTACCCATTGAGCAGTATCTTCAACTTCCTTTGCCAAGACTTAAAATTTTTCATTTCTGCTATCAAATCTGTAGTTTCCTAGAGCTTTTTGTTTTGAATATTCCTTTTTTTTTTATCATACCCTGTTTTTACTTCATGGCTGCAATATCTTCTCACGGTTCTGAGGATACCAAGCATGGTTTTCTTCCCTGAATGTTTCTCCTCAAATAGGCATTTTCATCCAAGGTTCTGGTTTTAGTATGTTTTGTTTGTTTGTTTGTTTTTGTTTTTGTTTTTGCCCTCTTTCATAATGAGAAGTTTCCTACAGATGTCTGGTGATTCTTGCTTGCTCAGGGTTAAGGATGGGGCCCCAAAGGATTGGGCGGAGGCGCTAGAGGAGGCCTGGGGACGCCTGGGGACAGGACCGTCATGGTGCAGTGACAGCTTGGGGCTGTTTAGCTGGGAAACTCCAACTCTGCATCTTGAAGTCTTTCCTGACAGGTGTATCCTGCCGAGGGCCAGCATCATGGGTGGAGGGAGGTGGAGGCGGGGTGGGTCAGCCCATCGGCATATGATAAGCAAGGGCCCCCTAGATGCACCCATTTTCAGTTCCGTACCCCAGCCCTCAACTGTGCGTGCTGTGCGCCTGCCTCTGTTGTGTCCTCCCCAGAGAACAGAACCCCAGGCTTTATTGGGCGGGGGAAGGGGGAGTCGATCAGCTCACACGGGCTGGGGGGAGGGGGCAGTGTGTACTGCTTCATAAACAGACTTCCCACCAATTCCTATTTTATGACCATGAGCCCCTCCACCCCGCCCTCCAGTTATGGGGGTGTCAGTTCCAGAGCCTTTGGGGGGACTCTGCAGAAATACGAGTTGGTTTTCACCACCGCCTGGTTCCCCTCATTGGTGATTCCAGGTTGGGAAGTGTTTTTCAGAAGTGCTAGTGGTTTGCCACTCTTGCCCCTGGCCTCCATATTTCCAAGTTTTGCTGCTGTTACCTTCTCCCTGGCTCTCCCATCCTTGGGCACGGATGCATTTTGCGTAGAAATTCCTTCCTGCCATTCTGGTGAGGTGCCTGTGCCTATTTTTCTCAGCGCAGTTCCTGGAAGTCCTCCCCCGCCCCTCCTTGTTTTGCGAAGTTGTGCGGGAACTTTCTCGGCTGGCTTGGTGGGGTGACTGGCCTCAAAACCATCTAGGTGGTGCTGGCCTGGGCACAGCCGGAACCAGAAGACTCTCACTCATTGTTCATCTTTTTCTTTCTCTTTCCTCTCCCTTGAGAGCTTGAAGAATGCTTTGGTGGGAGAGATTGGGAATTAGGCTGTGAGAGGATTTTTCCCAACTGGTTCCTTTTGAGATTTAATTAAAAAAAAAAAAGCACTCAGAATTCACAGGAAGAACATCCTTTCTTCCAACAGAATTAAATTACTTTTAATTCGTTTCCTGGGAAACTTCGGGAATGGTCTCCCCCAGCTCTGAGCAAACCCGTTCTCTGTTTATGCGTTTCTCGGGAACCATCCATTCCTACCACGTATTGTGACCATTTGGGGTATGGGCGTTATCTCTCTTACAAACGTTCAGTTTCTCGAAGGCTAGAAACTCTGTCACTTCGCCAGGAGCAGGTGTTAATAAACAGCTTATAAATGATGGGGCGAATGAATGAATGGATCGAGGGATTCTGAACAAAATGACGTCTGGTAGCAAGAGCGCGTCTAACTCTCATCTTCCACAGTGCCTTGCCCAGATGCTCCATATAGGGCTCATCTGCGTTCGCTGGCTGGCAAGAGGCTACGGGGAGCCTTCGACAGCAGTAACTGGACCAGAGAAGCGGGAGCACGGTAATCTCCTCGTGTCCCTGCTGTGCTCCCGCCATGTCTAACTTAGCCCAGTAAATAGCACCAGCTACTTACTGAAGAAACAGAAAACCACAAATTCCCGTGGGGCTGAACGTCGATTCTATGCATAACCCTGTGGTTGAGAATATGGACTCCAAACTCAGGCAGCACAGGTTCAAGTTTGGCTCTATCAGTATTCAAATGTGTGACCTTGAGACATACCTGGATCCTTTCTGAGCCTCGGCTTTCTCCTCTGAGAAGTGGGGACAACACCGGTGACTAATACCACACGAGAAGCAGGGGAGAGCAACGGCACCTAAGAAGCACAATGGCAAATGGTAACCATTATAATTTCTCAAAAAGGTGAAGAAAATATGGCTTGTAAATGTTCTAGCATGATCTAATCTCCGTGAGCCTTGGTTCTACCCAGAAACAACGGATTTTAAACGTGGGCCAGTCATTCCTTATTCTTTTATTAGCCATTTCCAGTCTGCTAAGGAACCCATCGAAAGCAGTCTGCACGTCTGTTAGTGTTTCTAGCATTTCTTTTGATTGTTTCTTAGAATTTTCTTCTTCCTGCTTACATTGCCCATCCCAAACATCTTGTCTGTTTTTTTCCATTAGAGCCCTTAGCATCTTAGTCATAGTCATTTTAAATTCCCAGTCTGATAATTCCAACAGCCCTGCTGTATCTGATCCCAGTTGTGATGTTTTCTCTATCTCTTTAAACTGTAGGCGCGCCTGGGTGGCTCGGTTAAGCGTCTGCCTTCGGCTCGGGTCATGATCCCAGGGTCCTGGGATCGAGCCCTGCATCCAGCTCCCTGCTCATCGAAGAACCTGCTTCCCCCTCTCCCTCTGTCTGCCGCTCTGCCTACTTTTGCTCTCTCTGTACCTCTCTGTCAAATCAATGAATCAAAAAAAAAAAGAAAGAAAACTTAAACTGGGCTTTTGTCTTCTAGTACACCTTGTGATCTTTTGTTGAAAGCTGGACATGATGTACTGGATAAAATAACCCCAGTAAATAGACCTTTAGTGATGTGATGGTGAGATGGGGGGGAAGCATTCTGTGGTTCTATGACTCGGTCACAGTTTTTTAGTGAGCCTGAGCCTCTGGGCTGTGACCTTCACGACAGTTTCTCAGCCCCTCAGCCCCCTTCAGTGGGACAGGGTGGCTAGAGAGGGATGGAGTTGGGGGTTTTCCTTGCCCCAAGTCATTTAGGCTTCTACAAAACCCCAGTAGTTTAGGCTGAGGCTAGCCTCACTTAAGGGCAGGCCATGTTAAGAAGAACAGAATTTTCTGGCCTATTTCTAAATGGTTCCTTTCCCCCTGCCCCTGACTGAAGCATGAGGGCCATTTTCTCTGATCTTCACTGTGAGAATCTGGTAGGGCTCCTGGAAATGAAATCACAAAGGTTCAGGGGTCCCCTCTAGGACGGACCCCCTCGGAGTTTTCCTCTCTCAGACCTGTCCACACTGAGCCTCCAGCAACCGGCCAACAACACACTAGGTTTTCCAACCCCGGGACTGGTTCCCATGGAGGTTTCTGCTGCAGTCAATGGCCATTCTCTCCGTCTGTCTATCCCTCCAATTTGGGGGTCAGTATCTTGCCCCACGTCCTCACTGCTTCAACAGATCTGAGAAGAATTGTTGATTTCCCATTGTCTGCCTGTTGTTAGAACAGCACGAGGACGTCCAAGCTCTTCACATGCAGGACTGGGGACTGGAAAGCCTCCTCCACCAGCCCTTTCAGCATCTCCGCTTCCCAGGGGCCCATGGGAACATCTGGATCCCCACCTGTTACATATAAGAGGGTCGTTTCCGGCCCGCCTCTCGGGCCTCTTCCTAGGCAACTGCTGTTTGCTGGGGAGCCGGGGGCGGGGGGGGGGGGCGGAATGGAAGAGCTTATGAGAAAGATAAGGAGGACTACAGAATCATCAGGAGCACTCAGCTTCCAGGAGTGATACCTGGAACCAATGAACAGACACATTATCCTCCATGAAAAATGAGGGAACCACGTACGAACTGAGGGGAGGGTCTAGAATAAGTTGATATGGAAGCCCTGATAATAATAATAATTTTTTTTTTTTAAAAAGTGTCACAAATACTGAAGTCTATGTAGGTTTCACAGAGAATGATTTGCTCCTTAGCGGGCATGGAGAAGTAGTTGTTGAATGAATTTCGGAAGGAGTGATGAATGAGAAAGAATGTTCGAGTACATGAAGGGATCACGAGCACATATTGCCAAAATGTAGTGGGCTGGGAACGCTCTGTAGCTTCGTAGCAGCTTCTAGATCCTGAGGAGGTTTGACAGATGGACAGGTGGACGCGGGTGACACGCGGATTCTGGGGACAGGCTGCCTGTGATCTCCAGGCTCCCCTGAAGCTTCTGGCACAATAACTAGGTCCGCTGAAGATGGTAGAATGGAGACCCACCGTCCGGTCGGGCCAACATGTTCCTCCCCGAGCCTGGACGATGGCTAGCCGGGTCACCGCAGTCATTACTCTCAGGACGAAATGATGTAGAGATGAATTAGAGCTTCCTGGTCTTTTATTGGTTACCCAATGACCTCACCCGGGGATGGAAGGGAGCAGAATTGTCTCCCGTGTCACAGCCCAGATTGACGGAGGCCCAGAAAGGGGAGGGGCCAGCCTGCTACCAGCCCAGTCCGGGTCTAACTGAGCTGGGTCCTTCTGGCTCGTTGTCCTATGAGGATGATTGCCCAGGACAAGGTCGATGACTCCCAACCTGAGCGCACAGAGGATTGTGTGTCCAGCCAGCTGCTCAGACCCTGGGATTCGCCCGCAGACGGCACCAAGCTTGCGACTGCTGGAAAGGAGGGTGCCCAGCACCAGAGGGCTCAGTGGGCGGCCCCTGCAGAGCACGGCCACCCTGGGATTTTTCTGGCCCGTGGCCTCGTCTTTACTTGAGGTCATAGCCTCAGGCCCACTCCCCGCTCCCACTTCCTGGGGGGAAAGTACACCCTAGACCAGCAGTTCTCAGACATTTCACTTTTAAGACCTCTTTACACTCAAAAAAAAAAAAAAAAAATTCCTGAGAATCCCAAAGAAGGTTTTTGCTTGTGTGGGTTATAGCTCTGTATATTTACCGACTTAGAAATTAACACTGAGAAACTTACAAAATGTTTATTCATTAACTCATTTAAAAACTAATAAATCTACTTCATCTTAATGCAAATAACATGCATTTATGAAAAATAACTGTATTTTCCTCTTTTTTTTTGGGAGATTTCATTAATTTTTTTGACAGAGACACAGTGAGAGAGGGAACACAAGCAGGGGGAGTGGGAGAGGGAGAAGCAGGCTTCTCGCTGAGCAGGGAGCCCGATGTGGGGCTCGATCCCAGGACCCTCGGATCATGACCTGAGCCAAAGGCAGATACTTAACGACTGAGCCACCCAGGTGCCCCAAATAACTGTATTTTCCAAACCAAAAAAATAGTAAGAGTGGCATTGTTTTACTTTCTTTTGGGGGGGGAAATCCCTTTAAATAGGAGGCTTCCCAGGAAAACGGCTATGGTCTCATATCTGCTTTTCCATTCATTTTTTTGCAATATCACGTATCACACACTGCACTGTACACTCATGAGGGGATAAAAATGAAATTAAAAAAAAAAAAACCTATGAAAATAGGACTGACTTCACAGATTCCCTAAAAGAACCTTGGTGACCCTGGAGCTCCCTTTGAGAATGGCTGCTCTCGATAGTTTCTCAAACCATATTATGCATATAAATCATGGGAGGAACTGTTAAAATGCAAATTCTGCTTCAGAGGGTCTGGGGAAAGGGGCCAGGAGGCTGCATTTCTAACCAGCTCCGAGGGGTGCAGATGCTGCTGGTCCGAGGACTGCACACCCTCAGATTCACGGGTCTGAGGTTCTGAGACTCTCCAAGTCACCGCCAGACAGATGCCCTGAGTCTCAGGAAAGTCATGGTGCCCTCCAATCCATATAATTAAAATAAGAGTAAATTTGAAATTAAATAAACCTCCCAGATCCTTCTTTTTCCCAAAGTGATCGCTTTGATTTTTATTTTTAATTATTTTTTAAAACTTGTTTTTGGTGCCCACACTTTGCTGGTCTAAAACCTATGAGTAATCCCTTTGCTGTTCAAAGGGCAGAGGCCCCTTGTAGGTTTCGGCTGCTCTGCCCCAGCCCACCTCCCACCCAACCCTGGAGAAAACCTCTCCCCTATCCTCAGCTGTCCGTGAGGAGGCCCTCGTTTTTCTGTATCGCTTCCACCAAAAAGACAGGAGAGGTTAGCGTGACCCCCCTCTCCACCAGATCGAGGGCTCCGTGCTGGGTGCAGGTGAGAGGACAGAGAAGCTCTCCAGATATCTGTCGTCAAGAAAACGGAAATGCAAACAGCGCTGCGAGGAGCATGACATTTCTTCCTAAGGGCAAAAACCCAGAAAAAAATGACCTTCCCATCAATTCAGGGAAAGTAAGCAAATTTACATATATTAGCACTAAAAATGCCACTGGTCATGACTGTGCACGCGTGTAGTCCGTGATCTGGAAACGGAGCACGAGATGAGCATGTCATACAGTTAAGTGAAAACGTTAGGCTATGAATTCACGTCTCCGTAGAGCAGGATGTATGTGAATGTATTTACATATGTTTGCAGTGACATGCGTGTATGCTTTCTTCTTTCTCTGCATTGCTTGGATTTTCCACATGAGTGTAAATTATCGTTACAGTCAGAAAAGCAAGCAATTTTTAAAGATTTTTATTTATTAGGGGCGCTTGGGTGGCTCAGTCAGTTAAGCATCTTCCTTTGGCTCGGTTTCTGGGATCTCGGTCCTGGGATAAGTGCCGGCATCGGGCTCCCTGCTCAGCAGAGAGCCTGCTTCTTCCTCTTCCTCTGCCCTCTCGCTTCCCCTGCTTGTGCATGCTCTCTCGCTCTCTGTCGAATAAAAAAATAAAATCTTAAAAAAATATTTTTTTTATTTATTTGAGAGAGAAAGCACAAGCCTCCCCACTGAGCAGGGAGCCCGATGTGGGGCTCGATCCCAGGACCCTGGGATCATGACCTGAGCCGAAGGCAGAGGCTTAACCCACTGAGCCACCCAGGAGTCTTGGAAAAGGACACTACTCTTAAAGCATGTGTTTATTCCACAGGCATGGATTTAATTTGTGAAGCAACACTGGGGTATCCTGAGTTGTCCCAGTCTTTGGTTCCTGTGTGATCATGTAGGATCATAGAAGGTCAGAACCAGTAAGACCTAGTCTGCAATAGCATTAGGCACCAAAGCCCAGAGAAGGTAAGTGACTAGCCAAGGGTCACACAGCCAGTTTGGCCCAGAGATAACAGAGTCTCCTGGCTCTCATCCCAGAGTACCTTGGTCTCCTCTAAGCTTGAGTACAAAGTGTCGTCTGGGTTTGTTTGGGGCTGGGCAGGGGGGTGCTTTTAAAGCCCCCATTTTCTGGGAGCCCTAGTCCAGGCAAACCCAAGAGGAAAGATAAAGGGCCCAGGAAGAGACAGGGATTAGTGGGGAGGAGCCTGACGGGCACAGCCCAGGGCTGCGGGCTGCAGGGCAAGAGGGAAGGAACCGCCTGGCCCGGGGCCAGGAGGCAGTAATTAAAGGCAGTGCAGGCCTGCAAACAGCCCATTAAAGATGTTTTGCTCTGCATCAAACTAGCGAGCAGAATTCAACCCCTCTGTCACTTTCCACATCAAACACTTGGGGGTTTCATACACTTTCCTGCATGCAAGGGTGATCACAAGAAACCACGGTGCACAGCACTTGCTGACCTCACCCCTTCTTGCCCCCCTCCCTCCATAACCCCCCTCCAATCCCCTACTCTTCCCTGACCCAGCCCCACCCAGCCCCTGTGGGCCCCAAGTCATCCCCTCAGGGCACTTACCAACAGAGAGAAACTTCCTTCCTGGCTCCCAGGAAAATAAAATTTCTTCTATTTCAGAAGCTTTGGAGCCCTGGGATCTTACTTAGCCTGTGAGCTAAGAGGATGATGCTTCATGCTTTCGGCCGGTCCTTTTAGGTCACAGGTGGAGAAGCCAAGGTTCTGAGATGAAGAGGTCTCGCTCAAGGTCATGGGCATGGGTGGCTGCCAGGTCTCCAAGCTTCAGTCTGGAGCCAGCTCACAAAGTCAGGTGAATTAGCCTTGGCTTTGAAGACAAGGGCCGCTCCCCTCTTTCTTACTGACCTCCTCCCAAGAGCCTAGGTTGATTTCACTCCTGGCAGTTGCGTTGACACGGGGAGACCCTGGGAGAAGTCCAAGGAATCAGGCTGTCTGGGCCCAGAGAGAAACTGGGCCTCCGTTTCTCCTCCAGTTTCTCCTTCTAATTTCCAGGGTGGATTTCATACAGGCAGAGGGGCAAGGCGGCAAGCCAACCCCATCGCCCCAGCCCAAAGCTCAGAAGTCCCAAACTGGAAAGTCTGCAGACTTTGAAGAGGTGGACAAGGTCGGGAATGGGCCAACTCCCACAGCGTGAGCAGCTGCAAGAGACGAGAGACAGGTGAGTCAGGGTCCCTGGGCATTAGGACCGTGTGTTATCCCAGCCACCCCCAGGGGCGCCTGTAAGGAGAGGGCCCTGTCTTCATTTTAGGGCTCCTGTGACCAGGAGATGAGCTGGCCATCAAACCCAGGCCTACGTGGGTCTGAAGCTTCTCCCTCTGAAACTCAGGGCTCCTCCCCAGAGGCCGAGCTGCCGGTGGGGTGAGCGGCAGGTGGAGGGTGTGGCACGGTTGGGGGCATGGTCCGGGGGTGGACGGTAGGCCTTACACCCATAGATGCTTCTGGAGCCCGCACAGAAGAGAGCACTGTGGTTTCCGAGCCTCTTCCTCTCACCCAGGATGGGAGAAGACAGCCCCAGACGGGTTGCCGTGAGTCCTGGGTCCCGGCTTAGGACCCACAGCTTATCAGCCTCCACCCGGAGGGCACCCTCTCTGAGCCTCCGTGTTCTCACCGGAGGGCTGCTGGGAGGGTGACGATGGGACGCCATGCACCCAGTTCCCGCCGGCTTTCCTCTCCCCCCTCCTCTGTTCATGCCAGGCTTGTGACCTCCCTGGGTCTCAGTTTCTCCCACAGACCAGCTCCCAAATCTGTGTTCGGAAAGCCTCTTGGCCAAAGCCACTCCCACATGGAACACCCTTGAGGTGCAAACCAGGGCAATTAGTGGGTGATTAGGCATCCCTGCCAGGGTAAGAAGGGCCACGCCTCCCCGAGGATTCTGACCGTCTTGCCGAGCAGCACCCCGAGATCTGCCTTGTGAACACGGGGCGGGCTGGTGCTAGAACGCGTCCAGACGGCCTGCGCCCCGCGCGCTGAGGAAGCAAGAGCAGGCCGGTGCCGGCATGGCAGGTGAGTGGGCAGGGCTGGGGGCCTCAGGGCACAGGGGGAAGCTTCAGGAAAAGGGGTGTCTGTGCGGGAAAACTCTGAGCGTGGGTCCTTCGGCTTGCCTTGCTGCACAATCCTTGTGCTCTTCCCTCATATTCCTGAGAACACGGAGGCCCAGAGATAGAAAGAGCCACCCCCAGACGGCCCGGCAAGGCCGTGGCAGAGCCCTTCCTGGCCTAGAGCCAGGCCTTTCCCACTCGCCTGGCGAACAAGGGAAGAGAGAGGCCCCCTGGGCTGTGTCCTCTTCAAATTCCCACCCCAAAGACCTGAGAGCAAGAGCAGCTCTGTCTGAGGTGAAAAGAGCTATGTGACCTTGAGCCGGTGAATTTGCCCTTGGTGCCTCCATCTTCCCATCTGTAAAATGGGAATTATAATACAAGTCATCTCACGGGTCTGCTGGGAGGGACTGATGAGTCCAAGTGTGCCCAGCGCCCCACAATACTCACGTGGGCCCTTGTAGGCAGCAGACTCAGAAAATGCGCCCCCTACAATGGGGCCCAATATAGGGAGGGGCCACCTCCAGCCAGAAACTCATCCGCTAGCTAACAATTACGTATTTTACCCTCCTCTGGCTAGGTGCTGGGGTTCGGGGGTGAGCAAGTCAGCCCACGCAGGGGTCCTACTCTCATAGGTCTTTAAAGGACGGTCCTGATTTTATGCCTCCCGTCTTCTATTGTCCAGGATCATGTGACAATCATATGAGTCAACTCTTGTTTATTTTTTGACTTTCAAAGGCAGGTAGTTTAATTTCCTTGTCATATTTGAACTTCTCACTTCACCCTGGCAGTTGCTAACATTCACGGGCATCCCGGGCCCTCCTGGCTCTCTGGCTGGGTCTGCTCCGTGAGGGCCAGGCCCCCCCAGCTCACAGCCCAGACTGCTATTCCAAGAGCAGGGGTTGCTTCTGCCCTGTTAGCCCCAGGTTCCAGGGGGACTGGCTCTGCTTCCTGCGGGACCTACTTTTCAGGGCGCACCTAGATAACTCTTCCCTAGTTATCTGATATACTATCCGCCTTAAAGTTGGTAAAGTTTAATTGCTGAGAAAAGACCCTTCTGAGCACAGAGTCAGAGACGGGGTTTCCCATGTCAATCTGTAACTGACTTTGCTGGGTGGTCAGTCCTCTCTCCGAAGCTCAGTTTCTCCACCTGTAACATAAAAGGGGGAAACCCATCGCATCGAGCAAATAGAAGTGACAGGTCGGATTCAGTTCCCTGGTCTTCTGGGTCTTCCTGGCTTCTTGGGGACCTACTCCTCTGAGCAGAAGGCACCTGCCCACCATGGAATCAGTGTGTGAATGACCAAGACATCTGATTCTGAAAGCAAAGTACGTGGCCTGAGTGCTGCTGCCCCCCCTCCACTGTCCATGGCAGACATCGCTAGCTGAGCCCTGAACTCCACCCCCCCAAACTGGGCCTGGATGTGGCCCCGGAATTCTCCCCAACATAGTTCTTCGAGTAGCCCTACAAGTCGATCGGTGCCAACAAATGAATTGAGACCCTTTTGCCATTATTGGATTATAATAAGTTTTCAGCTCGGAAATCCGAAGAATCGAAGGTCATACTCTGGGCAGTGTTGTTTCTGGCTGAGATGTTCTCACTATTGCCTACTGGTCAGAGAGGCCAGCCGCTTCCAACAGGACCAGAAAGGAAAGGGAGATTGGGCAGTGTTCCCGGGCAACTCCCCAATTAATCATTTAGTTGTGGAGGTCAGGTGCTTATGATGCACACTAAGGATAGGGTCATAATGGGGGCCATTAAAAACCAATTACACGGAGTCCAGAGTCTGGGAGAGATCGCTGGCATCAGCACAGCCTCCTGGGCTCAGCCGCACTGGGGGTCAGCCCTGGGGCTGGGACAGAGATCTGGGGAGCAGAGCATCACCAGCTGTCTGGTGTCACCCAAGGAGCTGGGGCTGGGGGTGGGTTGGTGGTGACAAGCTGGGAGTATAGGCGGCAACCTTTTCCTCCAAGTAGGACCCGTTCTTAGGCTGACGTCTGGGGCTGGCTGGTGAGCAAGTGAGCTGGAGAGAAGATGCCCTTGGCCAGGCGGGGGCAGATGATGAGGGGCCCTGAATGGCAGCATCGTGGCTGTGGGTCTGATGGCTCTGGAGCAGGGGAAATGACACGCTGACCCTTGTGCTATCAGAAGAGCCCCTTCTCCATAGTAACGGGGTGGATTGAACACCGTGAGCTGGAAAATGCTGAGAGGCTGTTGGAGCCGTGAAGTAATTTCAGCAGGAGGTGAAGAGGGGAGAGTACAAAGAAAAACAATGTGTGTGGGAACAGGGAAGGGGCGGACCTAAGCGGTGGAGGGGAGGTAGGGAGAAGAGGAGGCCCCCCCATGCACCGACCCAGTGAACTGGGGACCCAGCACCAGGCTAAGTACCATATACGGAGAGAGACTGCTCACCCTGGATGAAGCTTGTTGCCCAAGAGTGTTTATTTTATTTTTTAAAAAAGATTTTATTTATTTATTTGACGGAGAGAGATCACAAGTACGCAGAGAGGCAGGCAGAGGGAGAGGGGGGGAAGCAGGCTCCCTGCTGAGCAGAGAGCCCGATGCAGGGCTCGATCCCAGGACCCTGAGATCTTGACCTGAGCCGAAGGCAGAGGCTTTAACCCACTGAGCCACCCAGGCGCCCCTCCAAGAGTATTTATTAATGGCTCCTCTCGCTCTCTGGATTTCCAAGCTTAGGAGATGCATTTTCTCCTCGCCCTACTTGTGGTCCTTACCCCATCTTCCCAAAAAGTCTATGAGCAAAGTATTATTATTATTGCCGCTTTTCAGGGAGGGCCACATGAACCTCAGAGAGGTCCATTCACAGCCAGTAAGTGGAAGATTCGAGAGAACACTGATTGGCAGGACACTGGACCGGCAGTGGGCAGCCAGCAGATCCGTGTGCAAGTGAGGACGAGGGGCGCAGTCCCAGCGCACATGCGTACTGAGCACCTCGTAGGTGCTAGGGACTGCTCCAAGTACTCTATGTGACTCGTTTTGCAACGGGAGGGGGCAGCCCCCATCACGATGCCCATTTTCCCCAGGAGACTGAGGTTCAGGGAGGTTCAGTCACTTGCCTCAGGTCACACAGCCCATGACGGACAAAGTCTGCGTTTGAACTGACCTGTGTGCCTCTGAAATCGGGCGCCTAGTAGCGGTGGAAAGGAAGGCGGAGAGAGGAAGGTAGGCGGGGGAAGGAAAGGAGAGCGGCTGGAGGGGCCATGAGGCTTTGGGGTGACGAGACAGGCGAAAAGAATGCTCTTATGGCATCCCTCTTCCCACGTATCTGGGGGTACAGCATCAGGTTGGGCATCCGCGGGTCCTGAGCTCAGGGTGGGAGCTCGCCCAGCATCTCCCCAGGACGGGGGCCGGTGCTGGACAGCACGTCCTCCGTTCTGTCCTCAGGGCGTCCGGTGTGCTGTGGGTCAGAGAAGTCCTCGATGGGACATTGCCTTCCCATCCCCTCCCTGGTGCCCACCCGGGGTCGGTGGGACAAGCTTCCATCTGTGCACTCTCCGGGGGGTGGGGGGCACTGCCAACAACCCGAACTAGAAAAGCTCTTCTGGACTCATTTCACAGATAGGGAAACTGAGGCTCAGAGAGAGGAAGCGACTTAATCCCTATCCCACGGCAGGGGCGGGGGGAGGGGGGCAGTGGCAGGAGCTCCACCTAAGCCCAGGACTGCAGAGGGAAGGAAGACAGGAAGGAAGGGCAGGCTTTGGAATGTGACAGCTCGACAGGGGATTATGGGTGGGGGGGACAGGGTGTGGGCAGCTGACGGGGCACAGGTGTTTATCCCCAAGGGTGTGCCTGGAAGCTGGGGAGCTTCCCTTTTCACACCCTTGTCCTCGCTGAGGGACAGGGAGGGACATTCACTCGTCCAACCAACATTCACTGAGCCTCTATGCCGCTCTGGGCCCCGAGCGGGACTCAGACGACCCAGAGATGAGATGGGGCCTTGCCTTCATGGCACTCACAGAGGAGAGAGACATGCAAGGGAACTGTTATGTCTGGGCGCCCTTGATGGCTGATTGGAGACGCAGTCTTAGTCTCGGCAGAATTGGAGCTGAGCACGTGGAGGAGGTGACGTTGGTTTTGTTTTGTTTTGCTTTTTTTTTAAGATTTTATTTATTGATTTGACAGAGAGAGTGAGCACAAGTAGGCACAAGAGAGGGGGAAGCAGGCTCTCCACTGAGCAGGGAGCCCGATGCGGGGCTTGATCCCAGGACCCTGAGATCACGACCTGAGCCAAAGGCAGACGCTTAACTGACTGAGCCACCCAGGGGCCTTCGGGTTTATTTCGATAGGGGTTCGGGAAGCCATCCCACGTACACAATCATCTCCTGGCCTTGGGCTGCCCCACACGTAGGCTCCCCCCTCTGTGCCCAGCGGTCCCCACGGGGACTGAGGAGGACACCAGCTAGGGCCCACTGGGCTGTAATCACAAGAGTTGCTTGCTCCCCGTGAAATCCCAACCCCCACCGCAGTGCAGACAGCCAGCCCACAGTTGCCGGGTCCCCAGGCTGTGACACTCACTGGTACAGACTGCATGGGGACTGGAGCGGGGACCTCCTGGGTCAGAGCAGGTATGGCGTGGGGGGGGTGGGCAGCTCAGGATTTCTCAGTCACAGCTCTGGGAATCTGTCCTGGGCCAGAAGGAACAGCTGTGTTCTGGGAGGGAAAGGAGGGTAAGGGAAAGGCAGCGTGGGGACAAATCGCCAGGGGGAAGGGGGGGAGGAGGTTGCGAGAAAAAAGTCTTTGTTCCCGAGAAGGAAGATGTTTTTAACATCTGAGCAGGGAATGAGCCGCCTCTCAGAGATACACAAGCAGGAACTATGACCCTGTAGCCACCCAGAATTTGGAGGAGGGACTTTGACTCCGGCAGGAAGCTTCGAGAGAGATGGTCTTTGAGATTTGGGGATAATGACGATAATGGCAGTTGTGACTCATCCCACCCCTCTTGCCCCACTGCGATGATGCTCCAGATGCCCAGAGCTGGGGAAGGAGCTGCTTTGGGCTGTGATGGGGAAAGGGGAAGCCAAGATGGGATCCTTGGGACTTGAACCCACAACCCACAGCCCAGAGACTCTTTAGCTGCTAACCACCCCCTTGCAAGAATCCCTGACGCATTCCACACTGAGATAATTATCACCCTATAACCTTATACCCTGCTCCCCACTCATCCCCTACAAAACAAAACAAAACACAAAAAACAATTGCATCCTGTTCCGGCCGATCCCGCACAGGACGTGGCCAGACTTGGTGTCCTCGGGCAAGAAGCCCCTTTCTTTCTATCTCTGGGTCTCAGTTTTTGTCAGTAAAATACAGTATGAACTGACAACCCAAACTGGGATGCGGAAGGCATATCACGGGGGGGGGGGGGGGGGGGAGAGGGCGCTGACTGGATGGCTTAATTGGTTAAACATCCAACTCTTGATTTTGGCTCAGGTCGCGATCTTAGGGTGGTGAGATCCAGCCCCGCATGAGGCTCCGAGCTGGGAACGGAGCCTCCTTAAGATTCTCTCCCTTGGGGCGCCTGGGTGGCACAGTTGGTTGGGCAACTGCCTTCGGCTCAGGTCGTGATCCCGGAGTCCCGAGATCGAGTCCCATATCGGGCTCCCGGCACCATGGGGAGTCCGCTTCTCCCTCTGACCTTCTCCCTTCTCATGCTCTCTCTCACTCTCTCTCTTTCCTAATAAATAAATAAATAAAATCTTTAAAAAAAAAAAGATTCTCTCCCTCTCCCTCTGCCCCACCTCCCTCTAAAAGAAGAAAGGGAAGGAGGGAGGGAGGGAGGGAAAAAGGAAAGGTCACATTTACTGATACTATTTAAACGAAATCTAACCTTGGGTCCTGATCCCACTGGGCTGGTTGGAAAATCCCAGCCCAGCGATTCCTGGGGCACCGGCATGTTTGTTACCTACAGCCGTGTAACAAACCGCCCCGACACTTAGAGGCTTAAAGCAACAGCGATCCTTCGCTCACAAAACCCACATTCTGAGCAGAGCTCAGTGGGGACAGTCAGTTTCTGCTTCATCTGGGATCAGTGGAGGCAGCGTGGACCAGAGGCTGGAGGATTTCTTGCAAGATGGCTCGGTCCCACCACGTAGGGGCTGGCTGCCAGCTGGGCGCCCAGGGGGCTGGGGGTTGGGGGTCAGGCTAAGAGTCACGGTTCAGTATTCACTAATTCGGCGTTCGCGGCGACTTTAAGGAACGTTAAGTACCGCGAATAACCAGAACCAACTGCCCGTGATAAAAAGTAGCCGCATGAGCCAGTGACTGGCAGGTTGAAGCAGGTGGGAGGAGGGCATGGCAGACGTGGATGAGACACGTGTCCAGGGCTTGGCCTCCCTGTCCGCTCCCTGCTCAGGGATCAGAGTCACCGAGGTGGACTGGCTGAGCCAGAAGAACGGCGCTGCCCACCACACCCAGGAGTACCCCGGGCCCGAGCCCGTGCTTCGCAGGGGTCAGCCGTTCACCTTGGTGCTGGAGCTGAACAGACCCCTGGAGGACCAGGAAACCGTCGTCTTCACGGTGGAGACAGGTAAGTGTCTCGCCAGCACCCCCTGCTGGTCTACATCCAGAAAGATCAGTCTCGTGACCCTTCCGTCCTCAGAGCGGACTGGAGGGAAGCAAGTCCCAGTCGCTGCAGGCGGGCCTGAGCTCTGAGCCCTCGAGGCTTTTGATGACAGCCCCCGGCGGGTGGCTGACAGGCTCTCCCAGCAGGAGGTGAGAGAGATGACACCACCCTGGAATGATTGCTCTGCCCGCTAAGGAATCTAAGGCTCTGGAAAACTATGGAAATTCTTCAGGGACTTTTGGAGCCCGGGCTTTTCTTTCCTAGACAGACAAATGACAGACCTTGATTTCAGGGGTCCTGTTACTTTCTCCTAGATCCAGGAGGTGGGTGGGAAATCGGGAGCAGCGGAGGGGGCCCCCAACAGTGGCCCGGCGGTTCAGGGTGCGAAGGTTAGCATTCCAGGCTTGTAGCTTTTCTGCTTCCCTAGAGCTGGGTTTCCTGGGGACGGCCGGGTCTCCTGATTCCCTCTCCTCTCTGCCAGGACCCCAGGCTTCTGAGGACTGCCACACCAGAGCCGTGTTCCAGATAGCGGAGCCGAAAGTGAGCAAGAACTGGACAGCCGTGAAGGAGGCTCAGGGGGAGAACTCCGTGACCGTCAGCATCACCAGCCCTCCCGACGCTGTCATCGGCCGCTACCTGATGAGCACCAGGGTCTCCTCGCGCCGAAAACAAAATGACCGGAAGCTGGGAGAATTCATTCTCCTTTTCAACCCATGGTGCCCAGGTAGGAGCTGGCAAGTCCGAGGCAGAGGATTTCCAGGAAACTGCCCTGGTGGTGGGCCTGCCCTTAGCAGGGGATCTGGGAGGCAGGCTAAGCAACACGGAGGTCAATGCCAGGAGCTTGGCGAGAGCTGGGACAAGGCAGAGGAACCTCGTAGCAGGTGCTGCAACTATCCTGTGCCAGAGGGGCAGGAGGCAGTGGTCTCTGGTGTGCAGGGCCAGTCGGCAGGGATGGGACCTTGTGGGAGGGGAGGCCCAGGCTCCCGCCATCGGCAGCCTTGGTTTAGTCCCTGCTCTGCTAAGTCTCCTCCCTCTGTGAGCCTTGGTTTCCCCATCTGTGATAACCCCTTGGTATTATGGTGAGAATTCACAGTGCTAATGCTTGGAAGGTACGAAGTACTTCACAAGGAGACCCGGGGTCAGTATTCTGATTAATATCTTTAAAAATGTGAGGCCGCTGTAGACACCAAGCAGGGTGACCCAAAGAGTCAGTCTTGGGCTGGGTTGGGTGGGTCTCTCCCTGGGGAATGGAGTCCCCCAGGTGGAATGAGGCTTGGCCAGAAGGCAGCCTAGGAGCCCGCAGCCCCTCTGCCCTCCTCCCTTCCCCCCACCCAGTCCCTTCCCATCCCAGGCCTCCAGGAGAGGCCAGAGCCCCCACAACTGCTTTTCAGAGGACGACGTGTTCCTGGACTCGGAGGAGGAGAGACAGGAGTACGTGCTCAGTGACAGTGGGATCATCTTCCGAGGCGTGGAGAAGCACATCCAAGCCCAGGGCTGGAACTACGGGCAGGTCTCCAGGGGCACGGGCCAGACCGGGGTGCAGGCTGGGGTGCACTGAAAGTCAGCCCAGGGCCCTTCTGTTGGCTCACTCCCTCCCGGCAGGGACGAGCCGGGCTGACCCCTACAGCAAATCTGCTCCCTCACTGACCTACTATCAGCTGTGCCAAGGCCTGCGCTGGGTCCTTGCAAAGGGGAGGTGCTCTAGATAGTGCCTCGTAGAAGAATAAATAGCCTCCATCAGGGGTTCTCAGCCTTGCGGGTGCACCAGAATCCCGCAGAGGGCTCTTTAAAACACACAGATGGCTGCCCCCCGCCCCCAGAGATCTGGGGTAGGGCCTGAGAATGTACGTTTCTATTTTTTTTTTAAGATTTTATTTATTTATTTGGCACAGAGAGAGAGAGAGCGCGCACAAGTAGGCAGAGAGGCAGGCAGAGAGAGAGGGAGGGAAGCAGGCTCCCCGCTGAGCAGAGAGCCCGATGCGGGGCTCGATCCCAGGACCCTGAGATCATGACCCGAGCCGAAGGCGGAGGCTTTAACCCACTGAGCCACCCAGGTGCGCCAGAATGTGCATTTCTAATGAGGTCCCGGGTGATGCTGCTGTTGCTGGTCTGGGACCACACTTAAAAGTCACTGGCCAGATAACCAGTTACAATAAAAGGTGTGATGGCGGCAGGGAGGGGGATGTCAGAGTGGTAGATTTGGGGCCAGAGGGAAGTCAGAAGGGCGTGAAGGAAAACTCCACCTCGGGGATGGCGGAGGCTTCGTGGTATCAGGGCTGGGTGTCCCAAGCCGGGCACGATGTGGCCAGGTGGGGGCAGAGCCCATGCCAGCGTGGAGGCGGGAGTCAGGGGGCAGAGGAGACCCTGATAGAGGAGTCCGGTCGACCTGGGCTTCGGGTGCCCTGGAGAAAGGTTGGCAGGGCGAGTTTAGGACCCTGGCTGTGAGGCTGAGGAACCAGAGGTTGATCAGGGCCTCAGGGGTGGGGTAGGGACCAGGGACTGGAGACTCCAGGGTCCACTTAGGGAGTAACCACTCGTCAGCACCCGCCTCTTTCTTGCCATGCGGGAAAGTGAACCCAGAACTCCCCCAACCTTCCAAAGACCCGTCAGAGACCAGAAGTCTTAATTTGTATGCAAAGATTCTCCAGTTTTTAAATGTTGTCGGTTCATTCAAATGTCTTTGACGAAGTCATGTAAACGGAAGGGGTGTGCGGCCGGCTGGATGCGGCTGGTTTGTTCACCACTCACCTCTCCGCGGGGAGGGGGGGTCTGGGGCGCGGTTACTGAGCTGGGAGGGACGTGGTTAAGGTTGAGTTTCCCATGTTCCCATGACTCTTTGAGGGAGGGTTCCTGAGACTCGGGGACGCTCTGTGGTGTCCTCGGGGTGGCGGCAGGCAAATTCCCCAGCACGACACAAGGGACCCACTGGGCAAGCATGGTGGGAGGCTCTGGAATACGGGCGGGGCCCTGGCCCCTAAGCACAGCCTCTCTGGGGACAGTTTGAGGAGGATATCCTGAACATCTGCCTCTCCATCCTGGACCGAAGTCCCCTTCACCAAAGCGACCCCGCCACCGACGTGTCCCGCCGCCACGACCCCGTCTACGTCAGCAGGGCCATCAGCGCCATGGTGAGGAGCCCCGCCATCCCGGCATACACACGTCCTCCCGGGTCCCTGAGCCAACCCCGGGGACACACCCCCTGATTTTCCCAAGTCGCCTTTTGTTCAAATTCCCTGTCGCTGCCCCAAATTGCAACCAAAACTCAGAGGCGCAAAACAGCCACCTGTTGTGCTTAGGGTTTTATAGATCAGGGGCTTGAGCAGATCCCTGCGAGGACGGCTTGTCTCTGCTCCAAGAGCCTTCGGTCGGGGGTGTCTGAATGGCCGCCGATAGCTGAACAGGTTTCGTGAGACCGTGTGTCTGGGGGCCTGGGTTCTAGCAGGCAGGGAGGGCGGACCATGCTGGGTCTGCCCGAGCTGGGATGGCACGCCGGCTTGCTCACTGTCGTGTCTGGCCCCCGGGCCGGGCTGGTCGGAACCCCTGAGCCTGGCCAGTCGTGGCCCTCTCCCCATGCCACCTTTCCACGTGGCTCGCTTGGGCTTCCTCACAGCCTGGAGAGCTCCGGGTAGCCAGACGGAGCAGCTAGCTTCTCGCCAGACAATGGTTCCAAAACAGAAGCCCCGGGAGCTTGGAGTCGCAGAAGCTCAGGGGCTGGAAATTGACACGGCATCCCTTCTGCCGTAGTCATGGGACCGAGCAGTCCCCGGCCAGCCTGGATTCAGGGAGGGGGTCACCGGCACATCTCTCCGTGGGAGGAGTGCCGTCTTTCTTCTCTTACACGCAACAGTGCCTCCTCTTCCTCAAAAGAGAGCCGGATGGCCTACCACAAGCAGGTGCTAAGATCAGTGGGGGGGTGGGGGGAGGTAGCTGTGGTTCCAAAAAATCTATGAAGCTGATTTTCTTATCAGCTTCATTGAGACTCTTCATTCCTTGAGATCTTGGAGAGGTGTGGGAGCCCAGAGACTCAAAAGCAGTGACCAGTTCCAGACAGCGGAGGGTCACAGCCCTGTGGGATAGCGGTACAGGCTCCAAGTCAGAGTCCTGAATTTGGGACCTTTTGCTACACGTTTTGCTAACTTGCTGCGTGACTTGGACAGGTCCCCTAATCCTCTGAATCTGTTAAAAAAAGAAAAAAAGGAAACTAACAAAACCTACTTGAAAGAGGGTTAATATAGTGTGCACAGAGCCCTTAGAATACTGCCTGCATACAGTAAGCATCTAATGAATGCTAGCTGCCTCTATAATGATACCACCAATAGGCCCCCAAACAGATCATTTAAAAGAGGAAATGTTGTAAAATCATAGGTAATTTTCCACAATAGAGTATCCTAACGGAAGGCCGTTGAAAATGAGAAATGGTACCAAAGTGGGTATTTTAAGACAGCAGATGCCCCCAGTTTTCAGGTCATTTAAAAGCAAGGGGTGTCCCGCACTGAGTAGGCGGTCCAAAGTGGGAGATGGTGTTACCACGGCGACGTCCGGGAGAGGGACGCACCGTGGGCTGGTGGACCGGTGCCCTCCTCTGCCCAGGTGAACAGCAACAATGACCGGGGCGTGGTTCAAGGCCAGTGGCAGGGCAAGTACGGCGGCGGGACCAGCCCCCTGCACTGGAGCGGCAGCGTGGCCATTCTGCACAAGTGGTTCAAGGGCAGGTTCAAGCC
>CM052811.1:95890694-95956200 GCA_028533885.1 Nasua narica | reverse complement strand
GCCACCATCCTGTACACCCGCAGGCCGGTGGCCGAGATCCTACGAGAGTCCCACTCGGTGCGGCTGGGGCCGGAAGAAGGTAAGAAGGCCCTCACTTGGGGGGAACCTCGCCAACCCAACCCCTTATTGGGGGTGGGGAGGCAGAGCGGGACTTCCCAGCATCCTGCGCTCATTCCCAGGAAAGACGGGGACGATGCTGAGCCTGTGTTCAGGGCCTTGTCTCTTGTCCCCACTTGAGAGGTGAGAAAACCGAGCTCACCTCGGTGAGGGGCTAACTGAGACTAGTAATAAAAGTCCACAATCGTCTGATGGCAAACTCATAGGGAGGTGAGATGATCTCAATCCCTGTGAACACTTACACCCTAAACAAATACCTGCTGGGACCATTTCACAATCTAAGGAGTATGCCTCGTCGCCTGCCTAAAATCCGGCAAATTCTGGAGCCTGGCCAGCTGCCGGTGTCCAGGTGAAGGGCACGGACGGTAAGCGATGGTTACTAGGTGCTTATGTGAACCAGGCCCCGTCCTGAGGGTTCTGTACACGTTAGCTGCTTTTTCCACAACTTTCTCTGTCCTCAGCCCTCCTTTCCTCCTCTCCTGTCTCTCTCTCTCTCTCTCTCTCCCTCCCTCCCTCTCCCCCTTACACAACATTCTGCACTCTAGAGATTCAATTAAACAAAGACATCGTTCCTCTGGGCCCAGCTTCAGAAGCGTGTGTGTTTTGACAGGGGGAAAACATGTGAAGGAGACACACACACACCTTTTCGCTTTTTGGCTTTTTATCTCTCGCGAAATCCAAATCGCAAAATAACACTTCCTAAGGAAATATTAACTAACATGCACTTTCTGCTGGCTTTTTTTCATATTCCAAGCAATACGCCTTCATTAAAGAGTTTGAGGGCACAGAGGAAGATCAGCAGCGACCCTGCCGCCCGCCTACAAATTGGGAACGTGTTTTCCTTCTATATTTTTAAGGCCTGTTGCTTCTTGCCAAACATGCCAGATGACGTTGTGCGCACTCCGTGTCTATTAGCGCCTCTCTCTGTTCACGTTACGTTGTTATTTACATATTTTTATCAGCTCTTCGTCCGCGTCATTTTAATAGATGTGTAATCTTTAAATAAGTATCTACGGATAGTTGTTTTTATAGGTGGTGGGAGTCAATTTGCTAATATTTTATGGAGGAGGCTTAGAATTTGCATTTCTTTTTTTTTTTTTTTTCAAGATTTTATTTATTTATTAGGGAAAGAGAGAGAGCGAGAGAGAGCATGAGCAGGGAGAAGGTCAGAGGGAGAAGCAGACTCCCCGTGGAGCTGGGAGCCCGATGCGGGACTCGATCTCGGGACTCCGGGATCATGACCTGAGCCGTAGGCAGCTGCTCAACCAACTGAGCCACCCAGGGGCCCAGAATTTCCATTTCGGACAAGTTCCCAGATGATGCTGATGCCACTGGTCCCAGGCCCGCGCTTTGAGAACCACTGATCTCCTGCTATGCAAGGAGCAAATGATGTCGCCCATGTAACGTATTTGGTGGGTTGCCTACCACCTAACGAACCTAACGAACCTGTCATTTATTGTAGTAGGGAGTGGCAGGATTACCGAGATGATGAATTGGAGATAACAACCCTGACTCACGCAATTGTTGGGAGGATGGAATGAGCCCACCAACAAGTGTGCTTCCAAGTGCCCAGCGGTAAAAGTTAGCTTTTATAATTAGTAATTATTGCTGCTACCGTTATGGCTATTGCCGTGTTAAGGATTCTCCCAGTCATGACCCACTGGACTAAGGAAACCCGTGAAGGGATGTAGAGTTTTGACAGATGGATTGGCAGCTGGGCATTCAAGAAGCACCCGCCATATGCAAAGCTCTGGGAGACCCCGAAGTGAACCAAGTTCAAATCCTTTAAGGGCCTTTTCCACAGGTTGAAACCCGACGCCCTCAGGGGCAGGACAGAAACAGGGGAAGAGCAGCAGGGGGTGGTAGGGCCAGACGCAAATCGGAAAGAACCCACTGTTCCTAAAGGGGAAAAAAACATACAGTGGTCCAAAAACACCCAGATACAACTGGCAGTCCACCTGGGCCTGTGGCCACCCGTGCTCAGGAGATGGAAAAGCACAGACAGGGTGTCTGCAGCTGGTGAGAGACCTGGATGGCCAGGACCACGGGAGCTCAGAAGGCAGAGGGCATGACACCACTCAGTGGGGTACCCATGAAGGCTTTCCAGCTGGGGGGCTGACTGGGATGGGCCTTACTGGGGAGGGAGGATTTGGAGAAGGGGCGAAGAAGTTGGCCTCCTCACCGAATTGGAAGATGGAGGCAGACCTTTGACACCCCCTCTTCTCTGCGCCTAGCACATAGTAGGTGCTCAATAAACAGCGAGTGGCTTCCTGATAACGGCTTAAGAGACTTGCATCTGGAACGATTAGGGAAAGTTTAAACACACCTCCGGGAGTTCTTGGAGAAACAGTCTAGTGTCATGGTAGCCGACTGGCTTGAATTTAATCCCACCTCATCTTGTCTCCTTGATTGACTTGCTGTGTGACGCTGGACAAAAAACTAACCTCTCTGAGCCTTAGGTTTCGTCATCTGTCAACTGACAATAATGATGCCTGTTTGGGGTTGGTGGCAAGGACCAGAGAGAGTATAATTAGGAATGGAGCCTTCCCTTCCTCGTCTTGGGTTCCGTTGAAAGAGAACGGTGGAGCCCGTAACTCCCGCCTCTCCTTTCCCTTCCAGAGAAACAGATCCCAATCACAATATCTTACTCTCAATATAAGGAAGATCTGACAGAGGACAAGAAGATCCTGTTGGCTGCCATGTGCTTTGTCACCAAAGGAGAGAAGCTCCTGGTGGAGAAGGACATCACTCTGGAGGACTTCATCACCATCAAGGTGACTCCCGTCTTCTTCCACCGCCCTGTTCCCGGCAGGCCCCCTTCCCAGCTGGGGGAGGGCATCAGAGGCTGGGCTGTGTGTGCCTTGAGCCCCCGCTTCAGCCCTCAAGGGCAGAGACAAGTGGCGTGGATGCCAGGGCATCGATATAATAACGGAGCTCGGTAAGGGGGTAGGTGGATGCAAAGGGCAGCCATGACTCGTGCCCATTCTAGGCTCCCGCCAGCATCCTGGCCGGGACCCGTGGGGCTCGTGGGGGAGCATGGAGGAGGACAGTGACTTACGGGGATCACCCCTCCAGGTGCTGGGCCCCGCCGTGGTGGGGGTGGCGGTTGTGGTGAAAGTGACGGTGGTCAACCCCCTTCTGGAGAAAGTAGAGGACGGTGTGCTGATGGTGGAGGGCAGCGGCCTTCTCCAGGGACAGCTCAGCATCAAGTAAGTGTCGGCCTCGGAGTGGGAGCCCAGCCTCCCTTATACAGTGGGCCACGAGAAGCGGCTGACGGAGGGGGTGCGGGAGAGACTCTGGCCCCCCCACCCCCGGAACCAGCTCACAGCCTAGACCCACCAGCCTTCATTTATTTATTCCTTCCTTCGTTCATGTGGTCATGGGCTCAATGGTATAACTCCCTCTCTCACCCACCCGCTTGTTGGGAACGCCAAGAACAGGCGGGGTTCCGCCTGGAGAAGTGTTCTCACGGCCGGGTGGTCCTTGAGATGGGGACAGTGCGATCGGTGCAGAGCTGAATCCCAGGGCTCAGGGAAGCCCGGGCAGCCCTTAGTTGGGGATGGGGTGGAACCAGGGAGAAGCCACAGCGGAGCTGGCCTTACCTGGTGAATCGAGAAGCTTTTCAGGCATCAAGAAGGATGGAGGGCTTCCCAGCCAGAGGTCTCACCGGCTGGGGTCATCAGGGAAGGTCTCCTAGAAGAAGAAGGACTTGATCTGGTCCTGGGGTGCGATAGGAAAGGGAAGGGCGTTCTGGGTGGGAGGAAGAATGCAGACAAAAGCCTGGAGAGAGGAAGCGTAAGGTGTGTTCGGGGCACAGGGAGGGGACGAGCCTGGCTGGTTGGAAAGAGTGAGAAGCGGTGGAAGGGAAAATTATTTTTTTAGGGAAATAGGGAAGCATATTGACAAGGCTTGAGTGTCAGTCTCAAGGTGTGACCTTGATCTCAAAGGCTGTGGAGACGGCAGGCCAGACTCGGAAGGGGCGGGGGCTGATGGTCTGCCTTCTCCCATGCCCTCTCCCCAGTGTGCCCAGCCTGGAGCCCCAGGAGAGGGCCTCGGTGCAGTTCAGCATCACCCCGACCAAGAGCGGCCCGAGGCAGCTGCAGGTGGGCCTCGTCACCCCCCACTTCCCGGACATCAAGGGCTTTATGACCATCCACGTGGCCGCAGCCAAGTGACCGGCCGCCACAAGGGGCTGAGAGGGGAGGAGGCGGCCCCCGTTCCCTTCTTGTCCACCTCTCTGTCTCTCCCGCGTGGGAGCCGGGAGGCCTGGGTTCCAGTTCTGCTTCAGTTTCTGCCCTACTTGGGGAATCTGGGCAAGTCCGTTCCTCTCCTGGGCCTCAGTTTCTCCATCTGTAAAATGAGATGTTAGACTCCGCAATCCTTGAACTTGTGGACCACGATGGACGATGCAAGCAGCCTCTTCCAGCTTCAGCGGTCACCCTCACGGCTGCGAGGCTGACACACCAGGCCTCACAGGACCCGAGACCCACCCAGCTCTGCCACCTCCCGCCGTGTCTGCTCACCGTCACCTTGGCCGACCCCCGGGCTCTCCCCGCTTCTCTCTCAGCTCCTCCGTGCTGGGACCAGCTCCAGACCCAAGAGTGTCCTCCCAGCTCTGCAAAGGACCCCAAAAGTGTTAGAGCTGGCTCCTACATCCCTCAACACTCCCATTTTACACAGAGGGAAGAGCCTTGCCTGCGGCATAAGGGCAAGCGAGAGGCCGAATCAGGGGTCCGCGTGCGTGCCACTCACACCATCTGAGCTTTACCACAAAATCGTGTGCTGAAAAATCGTTAGATTTGAAGCAATGGGAGATCTTCCCTCTGTGAAGACCCGGGCCCAGCATCCGAGGGGACCCTGCTGCCTAGAATCAGGAAGTCCTGATGGCATCTGAGGACAAAGCCCCAAATCTGACCTCATCGTGGTCATCGGGGGTCTCCTACCACCCGGCCAGGGGTTATTGACTTGTTGAGAATGAGAACAGCACTCAGTGTGCAAAAACACCACTGACCAACAGCTTACACAACACACAATCGTGTTTTTAGTCTCAAAATGGGACAGAGACCTCTGGGATAAGGACTGGAGTGGAGACCACCAGGACCTGAGGATAATCGCACGGGTCCTGGACATTGACTCAGAATGTTCTAGAAAGCCAAAAGAATGACACAGAGTCCTGTGTCATTTAAGTCCTCTGCACAAGAACAAAACAGGCTCATTGGCAGTGAGACACCTCCCGGACACGAACTGAAGTGAGAACAACTTATGGAGAAAGTCTTTGCTAAAAGGAGGTCGGGCAGTTGCATGGACGGTGTGTGATGGGTGGTCCTTGTGACCGAGGCCTCGGTGAAGGCATCTGTCCGACGATTCTATGCAGCATGACGGCTTGGAGAACCCAGGGGCGTGGAGGAGCCCTTGTCCAAACCGAAGTTTGGGATGCTGATCCCATCCATCGAAGGGAGGGGTAGCTGGAGGTCTAGCCTCTTCCTCAGGGCTGAGCAGCAGGAAGGGGCACGGGGGGGGGGGGGGCGGTGGGAGGGAGCCCTGACTCCAACAGAGAAGCTCTCCCATGCTTAGGAAAAGGGACATTCCTTTCAGCAAGGAAACCATCTTGGCCCTTGCGGTGGCCCTAGACCCCTCGTCCTGCAAGCAAATTCCAATTGCCCTCACCCCCCAGGACGCTGACCCTCAGGTGGAGTTTAGGCTGCAGGACTTTTAGTAAAGAATGACCTGGGGGTCCACAGGGAGGGGGAGGAAGCAGGATAGGCAGAGGGAGGAATCGAGCCATGACGCAGGTCGTGACAGCCTGGGCCCACCCCACGGGCCCATGAGAGTTGCCCCAGGTTGGGCCACAGTGGCCAGGCCTTTCTGTGCCCGTGTTGGTCGCTGATTCGCCCCAGAAGAGGCGTGCTCTTGGGCAAGATAGCTCTCTGTCTATCCCTGGGGTCATCTGCAGTCAGCCGTCCCGGCACCTGGGGAGACAAGCCCTCCACTGAAGGAAGGGCCGGACGGCGCGTCTCCACCTGCCTTCTGCTCCACCCAAGGACCGAGCAGTGCCGTCACCAGCTCCCCGTGTCACCTTCCAGCGGGTGGAGACAGGCTCAAGCACCGCATCTTTAAAGGCGCAAAAAGTTCAAATGAGAAACAAGAGTAAAGAAGGAAACAAACCCGTGGGTGAGCTAATTACACGTAGTGACGTGTGCCAAAGAGAAAATGAAGCCCAGTGTCGCCTCTCCAGGAGTTGAGGGGCAGGGGGACAGGATGGCATCATTTCCCGGGGGGGCCTCAGAGGGTCTCTGAGGAAGGGATATTCGAGCTCAGATGTTAATAGTAAGCAAAAAAATGATTGAAAACCAAACGAGTGGCTTATTACATGCCAGGAACTGTTGCAGGTGCTTTACCTATATTAATTTATTTGATCTCCGAACAACTCAGGGAAGTACATGCTATTATCTCCCGGCTTCCACCAGCCTCGTGGCGCAGCCAGGGCTGGGCACTGTGACTCCGGCAGAGATCCCGATGGAAGGGGTGTTCGGAAGGCATCACGGGGGGTGGGGGAGGGGGGAGATGGAGGAGGCGGGGCCCCGGGCAGCGCCCACGCTGGGTAATTGTTACTCTGACATCACTGATGCACATTGCAGTTACCGATCGCTGTGTAACAAACCACCCCGTGACTTAAGGCTTAAAATAATAGCAATTATTTTGCAAATAACATTTGTAGTTGGGTACGGGCCTCAGTCGGGATTGCTTGTCTCTGCTGAACTCCATGGGGCAGGGTCAACGCAGTGGCTGGGCCAGGGTCGTCTGAAGGCTTATTCACTCCCATGTCTGCTGGGGGACGCTGGGGGTGGGTGTCGCCTGAGCACCGAGCTGGGACATCAGCCGGAACACCTACCCGCAGCCTCTCCGCATGGCCTGGGCTTCCTCACAACATGGTGGCCGGAGGACAAAAATGAGCATCGAGAGAGAAAGAGAGAGAGTCAGATGGAAGCCTGTAGGCGTTGGCGCTGGAAGTCGTCCAGTCCCACTTCTGCCACATTCTGTCCATCAAGGCTGTGACAAAGTTCCTCCAAGTTTCAAGAGGAAATAGATCCAGTTTGTGATAAAAAGTAGAAAGATCCCGGAAGAGCTCATAGAACTGGAAATATTGCCGTAGATACTTCTGGAAATATACAATCTGCCATGCTGTTTCCTGCTGCCCGCCTCTGATCCTCTGAAGACTCACGGGATCCCATACTGCCCTGTGTCTCATCTGTCTCTTTGTATCCTCCCCAGTCTGCACTTAATTTCTACACCACCCCTTTTGCTTAAGCTGAAGGATCCATTTCTTCTGCTTGCAACCAAGAAGTCTGACTCCTGCAGACGCCGAGGTGGAAATGAGCTTGGTCGGTCCCAGGAACAAAGTGAAGGCCAATGTGTCCCAAGTATCCTGTGGCTCACTACCTTCTTCTTGATATTGGTCAGCAGTCCTAACCTTCAGTCCCTAGATGGTAACCAGCAAGGGGGATTTACAGGCCAGCACCTTGACCCTGACCCCTCCAATAGCTTCCCGTGCCTCTCATCTGTGCCCATGCTGCAGCCCGAAAAGGCTGTCCCCGCGAAAGATCCCTTAGCCTCCTCTTCAATGGTGAGACTCAGTGGTTCTAGGATTATTTCTTAAATTGAAGCAGGCAAGGTAGAAAGGTGGTTGTGATAATGGCGGTACTTGTGTTAGCCAGCGTTCTCCAGGGAAACAGAACCAACAAGATGTATAGATTGGACTTGTCTGCCTCTGTAATCGTGTGAGCCAATTCTGTAATCAACCGAGAGTCCAAACCAAAATTTATTTTTTTTTAAAGATTTTTATTTATTCATTAGAGAGCGAGAGAATGAGAATGAGAGGGGAGAAGGTCAGAGGGAGAAGCAGACTTCCCGCAGAGCCGGGAGTCTGATATGGGACTCGATCCCGGGACTCCGGGATCATGACCTGAGCCAAAGGCTGTTGCTCAACCAACTGAGCCACCCAGGCGCCCCCCAAAATTTATTTTTAATTTACTCTTATAATCCGTCAAAAAAATACGAAATGCTTATATTGTTGATCTAACAAAGCACATGGATTTACATGCTGAAAACTAAAAAATG
The DNA here is from genome assembly GCA_028533885.1 of Nasua narica. Lineage (NCBI taxonomy): Eukaryota > Metazoa > Chordata > Mammalia > Carnivora > Procyonidae > Nasua > Nasua narica. Next base: position 95,947,965 of record CM052811.1, on the reverse strand, counting down.
CCGATGAGACAAATCAAAGAAGATCTAAATAAAAGGAGAGACATCTTTTGGTCGTGGATTGGAGGACTCAACAAAGATAAGAAGTCAGTTATTCCCCAAATTGTTATACAGGTTTAGTGCAATTCCCATCAAAATCCCAGCCAGGAAATTTAATAAATTGGACTTCATCACAATTCAAAACTTTTGCGTGCGTGAAAGATGCTGTTAAAATAATGAAAGACAAGCTCCGTACTGGGGAAAAAATATTTGCAAACCACCACAAAGAACTAGAATCCAGACTATATAAAGAACTCCCAAAAATCCAACAGTAAAAAACAATCTAAGAAAATGGGCAAAAGACATAACCTTTTCGTCAAAGAGAATATACAGATGGCAACAAAAGCACACAGAAGGCTATTCAATATTATTAGCCTGTAGGGAAATGCAAATTAAAACCACAATGAGACATCGCTATAAATCAACGAAAGGGTTAACATTATAACCCAGTGGCAATGCCAAATGCTGGCAAGGATGCAAAGAACCCTGATCACTCTTCTCTTGCTGGAATAAATGTAAAGTGTTACAGTCACTGTGGAAAATAGTTTGGCGGTGAAGGAAGGAAGGAAGGAAGGAAGGAAGGAAGGAAGGGAGGGAAGAGGAAAGAGGGAGGGAAGGAAGGAAGGAGGGAGGGAGGGAGGAGCAAGCCACTAAGATACAAACTAGCAATTGCACTCCTGGGCACTTACCACAGGAAATGAAATTTATGTGCAAACAGGTGTGCATGGATGTCTAGCAGCTTTATTTATAACAACCCCAAACTGAAAACAAGCTAGATGTCCTTAATTACTAGTTCATCTGTGGTCCATCCATAGCATGGAATACTACTCAGCAATAAAAAGGAATGGACTATGGATACCCCTGGAGGAATCCCCATAGAATTATGCCAAGTAAAAAAAGCCAATTCCAACAGGAGCCATACTATATGATTCCATTTCTACCAAATTCTTGAAAAGACAAAATGCTAGAAACGGAGGACAGATTAGTGGCTGCCTGACGTTAAGGCAGACTGAGTGAGAGTCAGGGTGGGTATAAAAGGGCAGCACAAGCATCTCTGTGATGGAATGTTGTCGCCCTCCACTGTGTCAAGGTCAGTATCGTGGTTGGGGTACTGTACTGTAATTTGCAAGATGTTACCATTGGGGCAAACTGGCTGAAGCGTACCTGGGATCTTTCTGCATTGTCTCTTACAACTGCATGTGATCTATTGTTATCCTAAAATAAAAAGCTTAATTTAAAAAATAACTGATGGAGGTTTGTTTTATTGTGTAGCATATCATCTGCCCTGAAGAATGTTACCATGTGAGGCGCCTGGGTGGCTTGGTCGGTTAAGCGTCTGCCTTTGGCTCAGGTCATGATCCCTCAGCGGGAAGCCTGCTTCTCCCTCTCCCACTGCCCCTGCTTATGTTCCCTCGCTTGTTGTGTCTCTCTGTGTCAAATAAATAAAATCTTTTAAGGAAAAAAAAGAAGAGTGTTACCGTATGCTTAGGAAGAAGGTAAGTTCTGCCGTGGTCGGATGGGCTGTCCCATTGGTCCATTAGACCAGCATATTGGTAAGAGCTGCTTTGAAATCTTTGCTCAGAGATCGTGTGTATTGACTGCACGATTGTGTATTGTGGTTTTTTTTTCCCTGAAGGGAGAGGGGGAGGTTATGCTTACCTAGCTTGTGCGTGCGTACGTGTGTGCGCGCGCGCGCATGCGCACTGCATGTCTTAGCATTTTTTACTGAAGACGAGACGTTTTATATCGGATATTCCTCCAACTCTGAATTCTGATCCCTCCCAGGAGGGGCAGTAGCTACTGCTCTTTCTTTGTTTCTTTTCTGTCCTCCTTTTGTTGGCCCGGATTAATTCTGTGGCTTCTATATCCCTTGCATTGTGCGGTGGCTGACCTCTCGACTTAAGAGTTTGGGGTTCTTTTGCTCTTGTTTTTAAGTCTGACTTCTTAGACGTCATCGCTGGGTCAGCAGACGATGAGCCCTCTAGAGGCTGGGTTGAAGCAAGCAAGGCTTCCATACTTTGCTGATGCATCTGCGGGTGGTTTCAGGAATGCATTCAAAGCTGAGGCAGTTTACAAGTGGGCCCCATCTTTTAAGTTCTGTGTCTCCAACATCACACTCAGCCAGGAAGGAGTAGCTGGCTGGTGTTCTCTGTGCTCTCTTTTTAAGGGCTCACAGCCTTGGGTGTGACCTCAGCCTTCCAGACCACCAGGGACAAGTAGGATCTTATCAAGACCCCGTCTGGCTGCCTCCTTCCCACTTATCCACTGTGAAATTTCTGGCTGGTCTATCTGTCTGCTGCTTGCCCCCACCAGTCCGGAGGCCTTAAGCTAACCGTGACGTTGGCCTTCCCTGATAGTTTGCCACTGATCTTGCTGTTGGGTTTGACATCACTCCTGGGCATGTAATATTTTGCACTTTTCTCCAATACAGTCCTGCCTCTTCATCCACAGAGCTACAGCCCTCCCGGCCTGCCTTGCCCTGGTAGGACCACAGAGATGGGGGGAGGAGACCAGCAGCTCTAAGCTAAAATGCCATGGATTCCCATGGGTCTTACCGAGGTTTGGTAGATTTTCTTAAATAAACGCTTCTCAATTTGTTGTGTCTAACTTAACACATCCAAAATTGAATCCAAATCCGAATCCCTGATTCCTGTCACCTCCTACTGTAGATGGGAACTCCCTCCTTGGAGCCCTCTGGGTCAAAATCCTTGGAATTATTCTTTACCCCTAATTTCCTCTCTCATCTCATGACATCGACTACAGATCTTGTCAGCTCCGCCTTCAAAAGATGCCCAGAATCCGTCGGCCTCTTGGCACCACCGCCAAGCGTCTTTTGCTTAGAATATTACAGTAGCCTCCCTGCTGGTTTCCCTGCCTCTGTTCCTGCTCCCCTTCTCTCCTTTCTCCTCGAGGCAACCAGGGGAGCCTTCCAAATGGAAGGTACATTACGTCATGGCTTTGTTCCAATCCCCTCCATGGGCGTCCTGTCTCACTCAAGTGAAAGCAAGGTCCTCTGCCCCCCCCACCCCCCCCCCCCACCCCGGGCTGCTCTCTGGCCTCTCCTATCGCTCTTACCCACTCCTCAAAAGCCAGAGGGACTGTATCGGTCAGGACCTGATTAGCCATGCAGTAATCTATACATGCAAAGTTTAATATAAAGAATTATTGAGGGGTGCTAGGATGACGCAGTCGGATAAGCGTCCAAATCTTGATTTCTGCTCAGGTCATAATCTCAGGGTGGTGAGAACAAGCCCTGCCATGGGTTCTGCACTCGGCATGGAGCCTGCTTAAGATTCTCTCTCTCCCTCTGCCCCTCTGCTCTCCGCACCCTTCTCTCTCTCTCTCTCTCTCAAAAACTAAAATAAAAATAAACTATTGACTATAATGGGGGCTGGAGTAATAGGGGATTAGCTAATAAGAAATAAGGAGCACTCCAAAGAATTTAGAAATTTCCTATTTCACGAGCTGCTACTAGCCCCCAGGAGAGAGCCCCCAGGAAGAGCCCGCTCCCGCCCCCACCAAGGCTGAGACCTCGCTTGCTGTAGAGGACATGCTATGTTGGGCACATCGGTGGAGAAGTGAGCTGTGTGCCTCACTGCTGGAAGCTGCTGGAAATCTGCCCTCTCAGAGGCAAGGAAAAGCCATTGGTGGTGAGGAATCTCCCCGGGGGTTGCTCTTAGAAACCCGCCGGAGACAGGTACCCCGGGAGGCTGCTGGCCATGGAGTGCGGATGGCCGGGTTGTCGCAGGGGCCGGTGCTGACAAAGCCACCTTCTGTCCAGAAGCTGGTGCTGCCGAGACCACCCGGGCTGTGGGAAACGGGTCTCAGGGAAGCAGTGCAAGCTGCAGGAGCCGCGGAGAACACACCAGAAGCGGAAAGCAGGCCCCCTCACCCCGCCGTGTCTCTCCAGCGCCCTCTACCGACAAACCATAACACAGCGCCCCTGACGGAAAGGGTGGGTCTGGGGCTGAGACTTAAGAAACGTAACTGGCATGGAGACCTTGTTGATGTTTTCTGAAAAATAAAGAGCGCTCCCACCTGAGTGCCTTTGCGGTTGCTGTACCTCCTACCTAGCATCCTTTTTGTCCATCCCAACCACACCTGTCAGCCTCGCTCCCTTATTCCAATACGTTCTGCTCAGACTGGTCTTTATCAATAGGACCCAAGCTGATCCCCTAATTAAATAGCATCAAACTGGGCGCCTGGGTGGCTCAGTGGGTTAAAGCCTCTGCCTTCAGCTCAGATCATGATCTCAGGGTCCTGGGATCGAGCCCCGCATAGGGCTCTCTGCTCAGCAAGGAGCCTGCTTCCCCCTCTCTCTGCTTGCCTCTCTGCCTGCTTGTGATCATTCTCTCTCTCTGTCTCTGTCTCTCTCTGTCAAATAAATATATAAATAAACCTTTAAAAAATAGCGTCAAACTCACAGCACTTCACATCTCCTTTCCTGGTTTACCTTCCTCCATAGCATTTGTTACCATTTGACATAATATATTTACATGCATATTATTTACATGCATATTATTAGAAGGGGTGTCCAACACCCCTTCTAGAATGAAGTTCACCAAGTACAAAGAATTCTATTTTGTTCATCCTTATTCCCAGCGGAGTTGCACAGAACAGTGCCTGGTACACAGTAGGCATGCAATAAATACTTTGGGAATGAATGAATGAGAGCAAATTAGGAACATACAGAAAGAGAAGGGAAAACACCAGCCAGAGTCTCCTCACCTAGACCCCACCGTGGTCAGCATAATGGTAAGTTTCCTTTGCGATTTTCCCCGATGAAAATTTCATTTCCATTTTTATAGGGGCTTAACATTCATACAGATATATATTCATATCAAAATTGTGCATCCATGAAATAAGCACTGGGTGTTATATGCAACTGAAGAATCACTGAACTCTACCTCTGAAACTAATAGTACAGTATATGTTAATAACTGAATTTAAATAAAATACTATTTTTTTTAAAAAAGTGTGCAGCTTGCTGAATTCTCACAAACTGAACCCACTCAGGTAACCAGCACCCAGATCGAGAAATAGAACATTACCAGCACCCCAGAAGCTCCCCTTATGGGCCCCCCCTCCCAGGGTAACCATAATCCTAAAGTATAGAAGCAAAGATTAGTGTTTGCGCTTCAAACGAAGGGAATTACACATCGTTGTCACTTGACATTTTATACAGAAGATTCATCTGAATTGCTGGGAGATATTGTAGATCTTTCATAGTCTTTGACCTGCAATATTCCACCGTGTAAGTATACTATGATTTGTCTTTTGTATCTCTCCAACTGTATACTACAGTCTACCATTTTCCTGATGATGGGTATGTAGGTAGTTTCCAGGTTGGGCTATTACGAATAGAGCTGCTATGTGCATTCTCGTATATGTCTTTTTGTGAGCAGATGCCCAGCATTTCTGCTGGGGATACATCTAGGGGTGGAAATCCTGGATCATTGGATATGCCCACGTTCAGCTTCACCAGCCAACCTCCCTCCCCACGCCCCGGTGATACTCTCTTCCAGTCACGTCAACTAGCCTTCCCTGACCTAGCACGCGTGAAGTGCCCAGCACCACGCAAGGGCCTCACTATGAGGCATTCTGGAAACGAGCTCGTTCTTTGACTCCATGCAAAGCGCTGTAGCTGGGCCACGGGGATGAGACGGACAAGCAAACCATATCATAAGTAAGAGCAGCCAAACCCTGTAATTATATAGACCTTACTCCAGGGGAAAAAAAAAATATTCTAAGGTTATATTCAAAAGAAAAAACTCTCTTTACCAAGTTAGGATTGAAAGACTCAAGAACAATGATAATGGCAAATATTCACTGACTCCTTCCTCTGTGCTGACCTAATCACGTATATAATGTCATCTAATCCTCAGTGAGGCGTGTTCTATCGCCTTGTAATACAAAGCCCAGCTTCATGTATTTATGTTTGCTGAAGCCGGTGGGTTCCCTCCCTTCGATGCCTGTGGTCCCTCTCAAGGGCCGCTCAGCACAATAAAATGGGCCAGTCACTGCTCCCTGCTCTCTCAAGCCATTTTCAGACCCGCTTAGGGGCCTGTCTGCTCTGTCCCCAGAGCCACTTTATGTCAACAATAAATCTTTTTGTAGCCCCTTGATGAAATGCGGGAGGTCATCAGTCCCCACTATCCAACCAAATTAATGTGGGGGCGGGACGGTCAGTATCCCAACAGGATGACACTCACATCTTCTAGATGAGGAAACCAGAGCCTAGAAGAATTATTTCCCAGGGGCGCCTGGGTGGCTCAGTGGGTTAAAGCCTCTGCTCAGGTCATGATCTCAGGGTCCTGGGATCGAGCCCCGCAACGGGCTCTCTGCTCAGCAGGGAGCCTGCTTCCCCCCTCTCTCTCTGCCTGCCTCTCTGCCCACTTGTGATCTCTTTCTCTCTGCCAAATAAAATCTTAAAAAAAGAAAAGAAAAGTTATTTCCCATCCATTCACTCAACATGTGCTGAGCGCACAGAGCCATGGAGAAACAACCGGGAGGAATTTCCTGCCCTTGTCAGGGTGGGGAAGTCACTCACTGAAAAACAAACATAAATTTCTTTGAAATATATGAAAACAGGGACACCTGGGTGGCTCAGATGGTTAAGCGTCTGCCTTTGGCTCAGGTCAGGATCCCAGGGTCTTGGGACTGAATCCCACATCGGGCTCCTCGCTCAGCAGGAAGCCTGCTTCTTCTTCTACCTCTGCCTGCTCTCCCCTTCTTGTGCTCTCTCTCTTTCTCTGACAAATAAATAAAATCTTAAATAAATAAATAAATAAAATTTAATTTAAAAAAGAAATATATGAAAACATCACCAGCCTCTCTTATAACTATTTACTAATTAAAACAAGAGTTTGTTTTTTTTTTTTAACTTATCAAATGGAACAAGATCTAACAATATAACAGTACGCCGAGTTAGCAAGTATATGAGAAACGGAGGCCCATCTACCCTGTTACAAATGGTCCCAGATATACAGGTGGAAGGCTATCTATTTGGTGTATCTAGCAACATTTTAAATATCCCTCGTCTTCCTCAGTAATTCTACTTTTAGGAATTTATACACATCACATAGAGGTATGGCCCCACAGCCAGGGCGGCGGGGCTTGACACTTCCTTTTTTCCTTAAATGAAGTGTATTTTCTTTCCGTAGGGGTTTTTGTAGAAAGAACAATACAGAAAATGGGGGATCAAAACTCCAGCCCAGGATCCTAGCACCGGTGCCAGACTGAGCTCATATACCTGCGGTTCCCTCCCTCCTGACGGAGCAATGCTGCCTCCTGGTGGTTAATCTTAAGTCCATGCGGGGGGCGTGTGGGCGGGATGGGGTGGGCTGGGGGATGGACCCTGGGGAGGGCCTGTGCTGTGGTGAGCGCTGTGAATTGCGTGACTGATGAGTCACAGACCTGTACCCCTGGGGCAAATAATACATTCTATGTTAATTAATTTATTTTAATTACAAATTGATGAAAATTTTTTTTAAATACTGATTTTTTTTTTTTTTAAACTAGGGAATGCGCTCACATGGTCCATAGTTTCAAAGTTCTAAATGGTATGCAGCGGGACTACCTTCCATTCCTGTTCCCTCGAAGCAGATTTCTTCCCCCACAAGCAAGGTGACCAGCCCCTGTACACGGCCCTCCAGAGATGCTCTACCTATGCACCCGCATTCAGGAAACGAGAGCTTCTTTCTGGTGCCTGCCTTTGAATCATGAATCTCTCTCCTAAAAAATTACAAAACTCAAAGAAAAAAATATTTCTACATGTAATATGCATTACTGCTTGGTTGTAGTCATGAAAAATCAGATATAAATTCCTACAATGAGAAGAATGAGCAGGTTATCTACATTCACCTATACTCGTTATTGAGACTTCTATAATAACGTGGGGAAATGTCTGTTACAAAAGTTTCTTTAAAGACAATACACGAGGCGTCTGGGTAGTTCAGTCCGTTAAGCGTCTGCCTTTGGCTCAGGTCATGATCCCAGGGTCCTGAGATCGAGCCCCACATGAGACTCCCTGCTCAGCAGGAAGCCTGCTTCTCCCTCTCCCACTCCCCCTGCTTGTGTTCCCTCTCTCACTGTCGCTCTTTCACTCTCTCTGTAAAATAAATAAATAAAATCTTCTAAAAAATTTAAAAAATAAAGACAATATACAAAAGAAAGTGATACCTTAAGAATAAAAACAAATCCCTCTCCCCTGGGAAATGAAAAGAACACAATGATATAACAATGACATATCATTGGCAGCAGCCAAACTAGGAAAGTGTATTTCTTTTTGATGAAAATCATCAGTTTTGAGGAGCATGTTGTGAAAAGTGTAGCCATGTGTTTTGAACAGGGCAAATCAATGTAAGGTTTAATGAAGTTAACGAAAACATCTGCAACCTTTGATTCAGAAATTCCTTTTAAATTAGCTAAATATAGAATGATCTTTATGAGAAAATAGGATCATCACATGATTTGTAAGTGAAAAGCCTCAATGTCCAACTACAGAGATCTGGCCAATAGGGGTAGGTACGATGTTCACTTAATGAGATGAAACACTAGTCATTGTTTGCAAAGATTGGGGGATTTTTTGATGTTAAAAGAAATAGGAAGTTGAGGCAAGATCACAAAATCCAACAAGTAGGCAAATGTTCAACATTGAATGTTCAGGGTATTGGGACTCTGAGCATTTTTTTTTTTATTTGACAGAGAGAAATCACAAGTAGGCAAAGAGGCAGGCAGAGAGAGAGGAGGAAGCAGGCTCCCTGCCCAGCAGAGAGCCCGATGTGGGGCTCCATGTGGGGCTCGATCCCAGGACCCTGAGATCATGACCTGAGCCGAAGGCAGAGGCTTTAACCCACTGAGCCACTCAGGCGCCCCATTTTTTTTTCTTTCTTTTTTTTAAAAAAAAGATTTTATTTATTTATTTGACAGAGAGAGAGATCACAAGTAGGCAGAGAGGCAGGCAGAGGGAGAGGGGGAAGCAGGCTCCCCACTGAGCAGAGAGCCCAATGCGGGGCTCCATCCCAGGACCCTGAGATCATGACCTGAGCTGAAGGCAGAGGCTTTAACCCACTGAGCCACCCAGGCGCCCCTGAGTATTTTTTCCTATAGTCATTCCTTAATGAGCTTTCTGTAATAAAATATTTTTGAAAGAAACAAGCAGAATACATAAACTACAGAAGAGTTTGCATGTGGGTCTGACCAAGCAGAATTTGGATTTGAGCCCACAGCAAACCTGATAGTTTAACTGTGTTAAACACAAGCTCGCCTCCCTGATGTCCTCCTTACTCCTCACTCCTTGGCCTTTTCCTCTGCTGAAATATCCTTCCCACAATAAAAAGCCTTAGTAAACTCTTTGCACGAAGGAACTCTCTTTTCCCTGCTTTCTTTTTTAATTCAGGTGAAATTCCCTTAACATATAAGTAACCACTTTAATTTGACCACTAGAATTCAATTGTATTTAGTTGGATTCGCTGTTACACATAACCGTTGCAAACCTTTTTCTTCACCGCATAAAAACACCACATATCCACTAAATCATCCATCTCCGTTCGTCCTTGGCCCCAACCCCACGCCCCCGGGGTAAGAGCTCTATGATCTTACCTATTCTGGACATTTCAAATAACAGGAGTCTTATAATGTGACCTTCCGTGCCTGGCTTCTTTCCCTTAGCGCAGTGTTGTCGAGGTTCATCCAAATGGCAGCACATATCAGCATTTCTCTTATGGCTGAGTAATATTTTACTGAATGTCATATCCCACTGTCTGTGTATCCATTCATCCACTGATGGACAGCTGAGTTGTTTCCACTGTGTGGCTTTTATGATTAATGTACTATAAACATTCACATACAAGTTTCTGCATAGACATAGGTTCTCATTTCTCTTTGGGAATATACTTAGGAGTGGAGTTGCTGGATCATATGGTATTTCTGTGTTTAACTTTTTGATGAACCACCAGATAGTTTTCCGTTCTCGCTGCACCGTTTTATATTCTTGCCAGCAATGCACAAGGGGTCCAATTTCCCCACATCCTCGCCAGCAGCTAGCCCCCCGACCCCGCCCTTATTTTCCACGATAGCCAGCCTAGTGGGTGTGAAATGGTCTCTCACTACGGTTTTAACCGGCCTCTCTTTAAGCCAGTGATGCTGACCATCTTTTTCATGTGCTTGTTATCTATGTGTAGATCTTGTGTGAAGAAATCTGTTCCATTCCTTTTCTTTTAAATTGGGCTATTATCTTTTTACTGTTGAGTTGTAAAAGTTCCTTGTATAGTCTGGATATTAAACCCAAATCAGATATAGGACTCCCATTCTGTAGGTTGCCTTTTTACATGCTTGATAATATCCTTGGATGCACAAAAGTTGTTTCGTTTTGCTTGTGCTTTTGGTGTCCAATGTCAAGAATCTATCACCAGACCCTAGGTCAAGATTTACCTGTTTCCTTCTAGTGGGTTTATAGTTTTAGCTCTTATATTTAGATTGTTGATCCATTTTGAGTTAATGAGTGACCTGTGGAGCCAGGCAGAGGTCCAGCTTCATTCTTCTGAACTAGTTATCCAATTGTCTCAGCATTCTTATTCCAATGAAAAGTTTTAGCACTTGTCAAAAATCAGTTAGCCATGAGAAGGGTTTATTTCTGGATTCTTCTATTCCATTGGTCTGTATGTCTATACCACACTGCTTTGATTACTGAAACTTTGTACTGGGTTTTGAAATCAGGAAGTGTGAAACATCCAACTTTCAACATTTCTCAAGATAGGTTTTGCTAACTGGGGCCTCTAACAGCTTCATAGGAATTTGGAGGGTCCACTTGTTTCTGGAAAAAAGTCATTGGAATTTTGACAGAGATTGCAATCTAGACATCATTTTGGAGAGTATTGCCATTTTAACAATATTGTCTTCCAACCCATGAACATGAGTGGTCTGTTTATTTAGGTTTTTTCCAAGATGTTTTAGTTTCAGTGTACAAATCTCTCACCTCCTTGGTTAAACGATTCCTAGGTGTTTTATTCTTTGGAATGCTGCTATAAATGGAATGATTTAAATCTTTTCTGATTGTTGCTGGTGTAGACATACAATTGATTGCTGTGTGAATGCAGACCCTGCAAGTCTGCAGACTTTATCAGCTCTAGTTTTCTCACGGATTCTTTGGGATTTTCTCTACATGGGGAATTGGGTCAAGTTTTACTTCTTTCCTAACCTTTGTATCTTTAATTTTGCATACTTACCAAATTGCTGTGGCTACACTTTCCAGTACAAGGGTGAACAGCAGTAAAGAGGGCACCTCCATTATGTTGGCTGTGGGTTTTTCAAATAAACCTGTTTATCGTGTTTACAAAGTTCCTTGCCATTCCTAATGTGCTGTTTTTAATCATGAAGGGTGTCAGAATTTTGTCAAATTTTTCTGCATCTATTGAAATGGTCGTGTGGCTTTTTCCCTCCATTGTGTATTCCATTTTGTTGAACCACCCTTGCACTCCTGGAGAAATTCCTAGCACTCCGATAGACAACACTTTTTCAAGGTCTCTTTTGCTTTTAAAATTGTCTTGCCTCAGACAGTAACTTCAGAATAGTGTCCACTTCGTATCTCTGCACCCTTGAAGCTTGATGTACTAAGTACTCGAGTACTGCTCAGCGACCATCTTATCCACTGAATGTAGGCTTTAGGTGGAAGAAATCACGGAGATCCGCAACTCACAAGTTAGATGATATCCATGTGTGTGATGCTGGGAGAAAGTTATACCAAAACTGTTTCTTTCCCAGTGGGATTGGTTTTCATTTTTAGTATCTGCCTCCTACTTTATCTTATGAAAATGAATATAATCTCAAGGGCTGCACAAGAGGCTGTCAAGATGAGTGCCTTCCAAAGAAGATTGCCAATTCACAACCATCACCAAAACTGCATGAGTGTTTACTTCAACAAACTAATCTCTGCCCGTTTGATATGTGAAGATGTCTTGTAGTTCAATTTTGTGAATTCTCAGTATGAAGTTGTGCGGGTCTGCGAAAGTGTAGTAAAATATTTTATAAGGGAAGCAGCTGAGGGTAGCACTAACTCTTCCAAGGCAACCTTTCTTAACTCTATCAAGCACCCCATTTTCTAAAATTAAACAGACACGCCAGATACACTTAAATATTCTTAAGAGTTTATTATAAACTAGTTTCACAGGCCACAAGGAAGTAAAAGGACTATGTACAGCCTTACGGGAAACAAGCAGGGATCTGAGGAGGGCCAAGATGAGTCTAGGGCCTTGGTGGGCGCATTCCCGGGGGAGGGGGCCCTGAAAGGGAAACCAGACAATCCCGTGAGACTCCGAGAACAACGGCACAACAAACAAACAGGTCTGTGGTAATCGGGCCCACGCCTCTGTGGGGCTACTTCCATAACTCTGTGGCCAAGGGTCAAAGAAGGCCTGAAGTAAGAGTAAGAAGTTTAGTCAGTGCCTGATCCGCAACTCAAATTCCCAGCCCCGCCCCCACCCCACCCCCACACACACCAACCCCCAAAAGTCACCAACTGATCCCAGGGACGTTAACGTATATACTAGCTAGGGACTTCTCTGGTAGGTATGGCTTCCTAGGCTTATAAAACCCAAAACAAAAAACCCAAACTAGAGACACAGGGGTCACCCACTATGGCTTGGTGCAAAGAACATCAATCTAGGGGGCAGGACACTAAGCTCTTGGGGCCCATTTCCTTATCTGTAAAATGAGAGAGCTAATCTATGTCAGCATTTCTCATACTGATTTAAATAGATATGTATAAATAAACAGTACAACAAAGCCCAGAGCTCCCTCTTAATTACTAGACATTATGAAACCCAAGGGCCTAAGTAAGACAATCTTGGGACCTTTGCTGGGGACTTCCAGAATGTATTATTATTATTTCACAGTGCCCTGAGAACACTCTTGGACGCTGAGAAGTTCCCTGGGTATAGGACCACTCTAACTGCTCTAAGAGGGAGGGAAGGTTGATTTTAAGAAATGCTTTTTCCCTCTTTCCTTTGTGGACAAAGTTGCGCTCTAAGAGTTCACTTCCCTCGGCTTAAGGCCTAGAAGCCCAGAGGGTATGGTCACAATCTAACCTTCCCTCCAGTTCCCATCCCAACATGCTCTAAGGAAGCCAGGTCACTGTTGTTGGCACTTACCTCGCATGCCCGGGGGAGGGGGCCGCATCCCCGGTGGGGGCATGCCCATCGGAGTTCCTCGTCCAGGGGGGATCCCCATTGGGGGACCCATGGGAGGCCTCATGCCTGGTGGTGGGCCCATCATGCCTGCAAGAGAAAAGCCCCAAGAATACAGCTCGAGTGTCTGTCTTGAAAAGGTAGCAGGAAACCTAACAAAGCTGTCCACCAAGTTCTGAGACAGATGGACCATTCCACCCTCCCAGTCTCTGATAAGCAACTGGGCCTTGAGCCAAAGAGGCGGGGCTCCCTGCGGCTCTTGTCCAGCTAGTTCCGTGGTCAGTCAGCCAGGCTGGATCTCAGAGTAATCCTGCTTAATTACACAAACTCCTCATCAGTTTCAGTCAATGTTAAGTCTCATCATGAATCCAGCTCAGGCCTCTCCCATCAGGTGGCCACAGTCTCCGTCGGACTTCTCACCTGGAGGTGGTGCCCCCCGGCCCATAGGTGGGGGCGGACCCCCACGGCCAGGCGGGTACTGGGTCGGGGCCCCCGCAATGCTGGCGGTGGCAGCAGCTGCAGCGGCGGCCACAGTGCCTCTTCCTTGCGGGGTCATCACCTAAGAGGACACAGGAGCCGAGTCAGGCAGAAAACCACAGGACGACGCAGCATCCTACTCTCCCCCCCAACTCAGTTAAGACTGAGCAGACGCCCCACCCCCTAACCTACAACTCACAGCATCAGGCTAGCCGAAACCACCTGCCATAGAAGAACAAGCTCGAATGCTCATTCCCATCTCCCAGGCCCGAGCTGAGGAGGCCCAGTCCAAAAGAGAGACGGCCTCCCGTCAGCGTAACTGCTAACAGGCTGTAAGCGAGCACAGCTCCTCTGCGGTCACGGAAACATTCTGCCCCAACGCGGTCGGCTAAAATATTCTGCGCGTTTCTTTACTTCAACAGCATCAAAATAATTTACAATGTTAAGTTTTCCTTCTCACTTGGTCCTGGGACTACATACCGAGCACAGTGAAATACTGACAGTCTGACAGAGGTCAGTCCTTCTGGACTCTTCCCCAACTGTGGGCCCTCGCTCTATCCTTCATTTTAACCAGGAGAAAGCGGTGCCCTTCCCCAACTCCTTACCTGCTGGGATGGCCCACCAACGCCTCGGACTGGCCCCGCAAGTCCCGCAGGAGCCTGGGGCATCGGAACACCAGCTGGGATTCCTCTGCCGGCAGCCCTGCCGATCCCGGGGCCCCCGGCAGCTCCAGCAAGCGGCACTCGGGCAATGCCAGTCTAAAATATAAAGAAATGCACTAAAATGCTGGGGGCCTAGAAAATCAGAAGTACACTTTGGAATACCATTGCCAAGAGAGCCCCTAAGATTTATGGGGCATCAAACACCATTCCTCTTCCACCCAAGATTGTGTGTCTCAGCTGTCACTCCTACAGCAGGCTAGAACTTAAGAGGAAGTCCAGAGACAACAGGCCACAACTCAACCTATGTGCATGCCTCTGAAAATTAAACCAACGAAGGGCCAGGGCTCCATTCAGAAGGGTAGAGCAGACAAGAGCACTTGACCTGGCCTCAAAGAGAAATAAGGTCCAGTCCCAGTTCTGATTCTCATCGGGTGGGTGACAATGGGCAAGGAATCCCACAGTTCTGGGACTGTTTCCTCATCTGTAAATGATGAGGTTATGACAAAACCAGTTGTGGTCAGGAAGACTTACGATGATTTATGTAAGAGTAGTGACTTCTACTAGAAATAGGTCCAAGAGTTATACAGACATACGCTTTAACCAAAAAATACGGCAAATCCCTTGCAGACATATTTATAATTGGAAAGCCTTCAATGTAAAAGTCCAAAAAGAAGGAAATGACCAGGATAACTACTTCATCATCACTTAAAGAGAATATTTTTAACGATACTTTTAAAAAGTATACCACAACCAGAAAAATGTTTATAATAGTGAAAAGCAGAATAAAGTATTACGTCCATATTACGTGTTAAATACAAGAAAACAAATATATATGTGGAAAAAGTAAAAAGATTTTTCTTTGACGACAATGCTTTAAAATGAAAATATGAAAACCTGGTTAGATGATCTAAAAGTCTGTTCTATTTCTAAATGTAGAAATGTAGTCTCGTTTCCCAAGACTACCTGGGATCAAATGCCAGCTGCACGACTTAACGGCTAGGACACTGAGGTGTGTTACTAAACCCCAGTTTTTTTCATCTATTAAGTGGGAATAATTTATCTCAAGAAACTGTTTATAAGGAGTAACTAAAATATTAAAGCACTTGGCACACAGCAGATGCTTAATACATGTTAACTATTATTCTCCAACGTAGTAAAATATATACATTCTATTATTTGGATTTAGTGTTTTTTTTTTTTTTAATTGGAGAGAGTGCTCGCGAGAGGGGAAGAGGAAGCGAGAACCCTCAGACTCCCCAGGAAGTGTGGAGCCCACACAGGGTAGGGTCCTGGGACCAGCGATTATGACCCGAGACAAAAGACAACAGCTCGTCTGACTGCCACCCAAGCACCGCCCCACGATCCGGCACTTTCAATTAATGCTCATGAGCCCTTTGGTTTCTTGATCCTTTCTTAACAGAGCTCCCCCACTCCTTGTATAAACATTCATTTATTCTGAAAGAGAGAGCGTGCAAGCGAGCACACGTGGGCGGGGGTGGGCACGCAGGGATGGCAGAAGGAATCTCAAACAGACTCCTGGCTGAGCACGGAGCCTGATGTGGGGCTCAATCTCACAACCCTGACTTCATGACCTGAGCCAAAATCAAGAGTTGGATGCCTGAACCACCGAGCCACCCAGGCGTCCCTTGCAGTTAAGACTTTTTAAAGTCCAGCTACAATGCCATCAAATTAAGAAGTGACCAGATGGAATAATGGGCCGCCTGGGTGGCTCAGTGGGCTAAAGCCTCTGCCTTCGGTCCAGGTCATGATCTCAGGGTCCTGGGATTAAGCCCCGCATCGGGCTCTCTGCTCTGCAGGGAGCTTGCCTCCCCTTCTCTCTCGGCCTGTCTCTCTGCCTACTTGTGATCCCTCTGTCAAATAAATAAATTAAATTAAAAAAAAAAAAAAAAAAGTGACCAGATGGCCTTAAGTGCCTTTCCTCCTGACTCACTGTGTTCATCAGCTGTGGAAAAAGGGAGGGCTTTAAAGTTGGAAACCCTCCCCTCCTGGTTCCCCATCTCTACTTCCTACTTGTGGAGTAATCTCTTTGAGATTTTATTATCTGTAAAAGGAAGACAAAAATCAGAGGATGCCTATGAGTAATGCAGAAAACCTAACACAGAGCCTGGTTCACAGTAGGGCTCCCCAGCCTTATACTGGCCCTCTGCATGGACTTACATCTTTGGGAGGAGGTCCCTCCACTGTCATTGAGACCAGGTTCTCCCCCCGAAGCAGCACCAGACCAAGGACTCGCTTCTCTTCTCTTTCTGCTTGTTTTGAGTTCTTTGGCCTGAGGATGGGTTCAGGAAGAGAAACAAGCAAGCATTAGAAAAAGGGTAATGCTCCCATTCACCTGTCTAGGGGCCTCCAAGATCTGTTTTACACTGTATCTCCCAACAAATGGTACAAAAACTTTCTCTAAGCTGCTCTGGATAGTCTTCACAGACTGAACTCATTACCCCTGAGGGGCTGTCTTCCATGCCAAGGGGATGCGCTGACCGAGAGACAGGATGAGAATTAAGAAAGCCCAGCCCTGGCTCGGATGTTGTTCCATAACCATCGGGAAGGCCTTTCCTCCGTCCAGTCTTCTATGACATCACCCTACTCCCTCCCTTCAGGTTAAGACCTTGGCAGTGCGAGGAGACGCCCCGAACAACTCAAGTCCAGCGAACCCCTCAGCCCTCTTGCACGCAGCACCCTTCCACCACCAAGTCGGCCCGCAGACCAACTCACTACAGCCCTCACCTCGCCGGAGAAACAGAAACAATGAAGGAGTAACCACATAGAAATTACACCTCTGTCCTCAAAGCACAAAAACAGACGTTCCCAATGCAGTTACCAGAAAAGGAGGAACAAAACATACAGCCCTTGAACAACATGGGTCTGAACAGTGCATGGGAATTTTTCCTGATACGGTACTGCAAATGCATTTTCTCTTGTGATTTTAGTAACTTTTCTCTATGGTACTTTATTGTAAGAATACAGTATACAATACATGTCACATACAAAATACATGTTCTTTTGTTTAGGTCATTGGTAAGGCCTCCGCACAACAGCAGGCTATCACCAGTTCAGTCTGGGGGGGGGGCGGGGGGGAGTCAAAAGCTATATGTGGATTTTCGTCAGCATGGGGTCGGTGCCCCAACCCCTGGGTTGTTTGAGGGTCAACTATAAATGTAAACTGGAAATAAAATAACTGCAGCAAGACAGGGGAAGGGAAGAAAAAGTCAAAACCAGTATCCTAAAAATAAAGGAAGGACAAAATGCTCTGATTTTTAACTTAAAGGTTTCCTTCTAATGGCATTTTTATATTAAATTAAAAGCAATGTTCTATGGGTGGACATTTCTTCCTTTTTCCTTATCTATATATTTTTAAATAAAAGCATATATTGCTCTTTCATAAAAAACAAACAAAACAAAACACAAATAAAGCAAAAACACAGACACTCACACACAAAAACCCTTCTGGGTACTTAAATCTCTCTTCATATACTTTGATATATTTTTAAAATATATTTCCCAATAATCATTTCTAAATTACCAGGATAGTTTCATTAAAAACAATAGGGGAGAACCATTTGGAATAGTTCTACACTAATCAGCTGCCCCCTCTTAAATGTGTCCCTGGCACTCAGCATCCCTACCACATTCTGTCCTGTACTTCTTGACCTCTTGCCACAAAAAGAAAATGACAGCCCTCAAGGGAATTAGAGGAATTCAGAGCCGCCAACGACGTAACACAGACCACTGGATGTGGCAAAACAGCTGAATGATCATGGAAGTCACATAACCTCTTCGGGCCTCAGGATGCCTTGAGTGTAATATGCATGGAAAGCTATAGCCCACATTTTTTAACAGGCCAGAAGCTTAAGATCTGTGAGTCTTAAGACAAGGGAGTCATCCAATTACATATGGAATTGTAGAAAAGTAGAAAATATCTCCGATTGCATCTATAAATGCCAACAAAAATCACTGGCCCCAAACCCACACGGGAAGCTGAGCACTTACCCTGAAGAGGGTCAGAGGCTTCTTAAAGCAGTTTCAGACCAGGCTGCATTGGGAGAGCCCTTTAGGCTACAGCTTTACAAATAGGCAATGAGGCCAGAAAATCAAGCTCTCCCCCCTTACACACCTGTGGGGAGAACATGAGAGCCCTTTACCCCAGTACCCAGGGGCAGACAAAGTCAGAGAAACAAAAAGTCTAGCAGCCTTCCTGACAACTTGCACTCAGCTAGACTACAGAGGAAGGTTTGCCGGGCTAATAAGGAAGGAGTTCTTAGAATCCGCTGTCCCCATTTAAATCTGCCCTCTAACACAGGAGAGCAAACCAAGGAACCAGCTAGCTACATCACCACCTGTCGCTCGGCCCACCCACACAATCCACTTCCCTCGCAACTCACATCCCACCCCCACAGCCCTCTTCTCACTTGATCTTCCTGAACTCATCACAGTCACAGAGGATCAAATTCATATGCTTGTCAAAAGCCTTGAAGGTGCCAATGAAGATGCGGCCGTCTTGCAGGATGCACCTCATCCTGTAGTCGATGTGCTGCAGCATCTTGCTGCTCTTGCCCACGGTCTGCAAGGAGAAACCAGCACGATGAGTCCCGCTCTTTCAGACCTCTGTATCCCTGGTCCTTCCTGAAGACCCGCTGCGGCCTTCTCCATATGGCTGTCTCTCTCTCTCAGTAGTCTCAGCTCTGGCTTCCGGCCACAGCCCTTCCCCAGGAATTCTCCCACATCACCCGGGGTTGAGCCCTGACCCTCTGCCCACAACTGTTATTCCCCTTCCCTTAAAATCGTCTTTCTCACATTACAATTGCCTGTGCTGCGTCAGTTTCAGGGGTGAGGGTGTACAGTGGCTCCAAACTAATCCAACCCCTCCCCATACCAGATGAGCCATCTGCCACTGCGCAGATTCCAGGAGACTAGTGCTGTGACGCCCACAGAAAGGCCCGGGTGAAAGAGCTGGAAGGACTGGCACTGAAGATCCAATCAACGAGAATTTGTCAACACAAAGGAGCTTATCAGCTTGGAGGCAAGGAGAATGGAATCTCTAAATCAAAAACGTTAGTGTGCCTCCAAGACTACCTTTGGGTAGGGAAACTTTCTGGTGGTCAAGTAGCTCATCAGTTTAAACTCATAACGGCCTTTATTTCTTTTTTTTAAGATTTTATTTATTTATCTGACAGAGAGAGAGAGATGGCAAGGAAGCAGAGAGACAGGCAGAGAGGGGGGGAAGCGGGCTCCCTTCTGAGCAGAGAGCCTGATGTGGGGCTTGATCCCAGGACCCTGAGATCATGACCTGAGCCGAAGGCAGAGGCTTTAACCCACGGAGCCACCCAGGCGCCCTAAACTCATAACGGTCTTTAGGAACATATATAATTGACCATACTTCCTTATCAATCCAACAACCTTTTCTGCTGTGTAGCCTGGCTTCCAACGGAGCTTTCCTGAAAGGGAGACTAAACAGATCTCACAACGCAAGTTGTCAGGCGCCTTTGGCAGTTATCTCTCTAGAAATAAACAGCCTGGCACTTGGCTTGTCCATCAGCCTCCCGTCAGGGTAATGGGTGTGGGCCGGTCACCGCTCATCAAGCGCCTTCTCTGCGCCAGGCGCTGGGCTTGCTGTTCATCTCTGTGAGCCTGGACAAGAATAGGTTTTTGAACCTACCAATGTGTGGATCAGAACCCTGACTGACAACCTGGAGAGGCAGGGTATGTGATTCACTCTCCCTGAAATGACCATGTAACTGGCTTGTAATCACACAGCTCTGGCCACACAGATGTGAACCTTTATGGCAACATTTACTGGTCCATCGACCTTATAACAGCTAAGTCTTCCTGGGTGCTCCCTGTGTACCAGGCACCACCACAAGCCCTAGAGATCTCATTTAATTCTAGAAATCAAGCTAACTATTATTCCTATTTTACAGATGCAGCCGCTGAGGCCAGGAGAGGTTAAGTAGCTTGCCCTGTCTTACAGCCAGGAAGATGGGTTGGAACCTGGACAGACTGAATCCAGTGCCTACTACTCTTCCAACCAGTCCCACAAAAAATTCCCTGCTTTCAGTTCACCCAACACTAGAGAACAGAGTGCTCTTTCTGAACACAACTAAGTTCATGTCATTTTGCTGGCTAAATGCTTCAGGGGCATGCCTCATCACCAACAAGATTAGGTAGCATGTAAAGCCTTTAGAAGCCAGGTTCCTGCCAATCCCTCCCATCTCCCCTTCCACCCCTTCCGTCCCTTCCCCCTCCAGGAACTTTCAACAGTGCTACCCTTCATGCTTTGCCCTTGTAGTCCTTCCCATCTGTAACATTCCCTTCCAACTTCCCCGGGAAGACACCTCTAACATCTTTTAGGACTGCTCAGGAATCATCTACCCCAGACAGCCTTCGTGTCCCGCCCCGCCCTCGCCGTTACTTTTACGTAATGCTCGATTACCACTCTGGATTATAGTATCTGTGTCCCCAACCAGAAAGTGAACTGGGTGAAGGAAGGAAGCATTTCTTTACGTAGCCCCAGTGCCTGAAAAGTCAGACAAACTCTAACACAAAGACACGCTCAACAAACGAGTTGCACTCTTCCTCCAACAGACTCGCTCACCCTCCCATTCCCTCCTCCCATCTACTGAACCCAAGCACTCTCCCTGGTTTCCGCCACAGGTCCTCCCACCTCTTTCCGGAACTCCTCCTCAGACCCTCACCACGTTCACAAGGCTTCCTGAGGCTCTAATGCCTGCTCCGAAACCCCAGGCATGCATTTATTCTGCAAAAGTTTACTTAGTGCCTGCAGGATCCCAAGCACTGGGGCTACAGCGGCATAAAGAGCCGCGGTTCTATCTTCGCCACCACCGAGACCCCGGCGTCCGTCTCTCGATTCCAGCCTTCCCCCTCCTCCCAACCCCGCCGAATGGCCAAGGTCCGGGTCTCCCCTCTGCCCAGACCGGCCGGCCGCGGCCCGGGCCTTCGCCGCCATAAGCGGCCAACCCACGACCTCCTCCCACCCCCACTCCCCATCAGTCGCGGTCCGTACTCCACGACAGACTCGGGAGTTCCCGCGCCGCCAGTCTGTGCCTCCTCACCATGGTGGCGGTTCTGATGGCTCCGATTCCCGCCGGATTCCCTTCGGCCGAGGCCTAGCCGCCCGCCTGTACTCCGCTTCCCGCCGCCGCTACCGGAAGTGCGGCCGCTGATAAAATAGGGTCGGGTAGAAACTACTTCCGGCCCGGCGTCCGCTCTTGAGTTCCGGCCAAAACGCGGAGCTCTGAGCCTAGAGCCCGCAAGGGCTTTGGGGCGGGGCTAACGTCAAACTAAATTTTCCGGAGATGTTTGGTGGAGCTGTTCGGTCAGCTTCCCAGTTTCAGTTAGTTCCCGTCCCCCACCCCGGCCCAAGACCTCTAGGTCATCATCTCCCGCCACTCTCCCCCCGGCTCTCCTGCAGCCACTGTCCTTGCTTTTCCGCGAACTAGCTTGTCGTGTTCCTGCCTTAGCACCTTTGCATTTGCTGTTGCCTCTGCCTGGAATGCTAATCGTCCAGCTATGTGCACTACTCATGCCCTCACTTCCGGAAGGACTTAAGTTCAATCATTTTCCTACCAAGGACTTCGCTGGCCATCCTGATTAAAACTGCAACCTTCCCACCCATCCCTGCTTTATCTTTCTCCTTAACATTGATTCCTAATACACTGTATATTTGTTATTTTATTATTCCTCCCCATTAGAATGGAAATTCTGAAGGTGTAGATTTTCCTTTGTATTTTTCGTTACAGCAATACCTAGAACACTGCTTAGCACAAAACAAGGGCTCAAAAGGCATTTGAATGAATGAATGAGTCAATCAATCAATCCCATCCAGTCCTCGGATTTGTGACTACTACCTAAATGCTCAGGAATTCCAAATTTATTCTTCTAACCCTGGGCTCTTTGTTTAACTAGTAGCCTTTTATCTCTAGCAGCTTGCTTGACCTGGAGGTCTAATACCTATACTAAATTCAACATGATAAAAATTGGATTCTTGATTGTACTCACTCTTGTTCCCAAACCCACTTGTTACCAGTGTTTCCCATCTTGGGAGTTTCTCGGGTTAAAAAAAACAAAAAAAAGCAAAATGACAAACTTGGAAGCACCCTCGATTCCTCTCTTCCTCTCCCATCTCATAATTCATCCATCAGCAAATCCTGCGGACCTCACCTACAAAATGTCTTGAATCTGACCGTCGTCACCTGCTCCACTACTCCCGTGCTCTCCTACCCACCAGCGGCTTGTCAATTTCCACCAATAAGAAAAAGGGGGTCATGAATTCATCTGGCCTTTGTTTGGTAAAGTGTTCCTGACGTTCAGTCTAGATCAGGGCCTGGCAAACTTTTCCTGTTAAGGGTCAGCCCAGATAGCACTTTAGGGTCTGTGGGCCACATAGTCTCTGTTGCAATGACTCGGCTCAACCATGATAGGATGAAAGCAACTCGAGAGAACCTAACAAATACATGGCTGTTACAATAAAACTTCACAGACACTGTTCTTCTTTTGATTCTTTTTCAACCATTTAAAATATAAAATTCATTCTTGCTCCACAGGTCTTACCAAAACAGGTGGCAGCCCAAATTTGGCCTTCAGGCCTGTAGTTTGCCATCCCAGCGCCCAAACCATTGTATTCCTGTGTCTGGGTTCAAGGCCACAGCCCCAGCTAGTATTATCAATAACTGACTGGCACTGTTTCTTTGGCTTATCACTGGATTCACTGAATAAATGCAGGTACAGAGGTCATGTCTTTGCCCTCATACAAAAGCTATACACATGCACATTCACATCTGTACCAATCTGGGTCCAACGAAGAGACAGAAACTGCACAGTAATTTCAATGGGAAGTTTAGCATGAAGAATGAGTATGCAATGGTAGGAGAGTAACTATAATATTGAGAGAAAACCCCCAACTGGGGGAGAGTACTCAGAAGGATAAACGTGGAAGGAGGACTGCCTCCCTAAGGATGGGGTTCAGCCCTCACGGGAAAAGACATGGTTCCGGGCAACGGGATGGTAGAGAAGTTGCAGGGGGAGGCGTCTGCACAGGCCAGAGGCGGTCTACAGTCATCAGACAAGCCAGAGCTGGGAGGCAGGGTCACAGAGGGAGTCGGATGTGCGCAGGGAGCCAGGGTGATGTTGACACAACGCGTGTCCTGCATAGTGTCTGCATCCGAAGGGCTGCAGCAAACCCTCTGGGGCACAGGTGAGTGGAGACTGCTGAGTTGGTGAGCAGAGGTCAAGGCACTGCCCTAAGTGCCCTTGGAAATGGAGGCTGGAGTGCTGCCGGCACCTAGTGCTCGGTGCACAGTTTGAGCTAGGGCAGCTAAGCGTGGCTGTTGGGGCCCCAGTGGCCCATACACGAAGAACTAAGGAGAAGGTCTGGGGAGCAGCAACCAGCAACCAGCAACCAGCTGCACAGAATCAAGGTCAAGTGATCTGCCTGCCAGCCAGCCCCCTGGGGCCCTAGGGTGTGTGTCCATGGGGCTGAATGGAGGGTACAGAAGTGACCTGGGCTGGGACTTTGGGCTCCCGATTAAGCCACCACTGCCTGAGTGGAGAGCCAGAGAAAACATGGTGGCCAGTTGGTTGGAGAAAGCTGTGTCCTGCAGGCACTTAGCATGGGAGAAAATCGCACTGGCCGAGGAGCTTTCTAGTTCGAAGAGGAAGCAGGCAGTTGGAAAAAGAACTGATGAGTAGCAGCAGCAAGGGTTTTACAAAGTCGGCTCTGCCTCAGAGCCTGGTCGGCAGGGTAAGCTGGGACTGCCCCAGGGATCTGCATTAGCAAGGCAAAGCCCGCCCCTGAGGATAACCTGACTTTGCAAGACCTTCGGATCCTCAGCTGTTGCCCAAACAATCAGACAGGGAATGCTTTTATCCTTTAGAACACTGGTGGATGGAACTCTAGGAATCTAGTTTCTTTCTTTCTTTCTTTTTCTTAGGATTCTAGAATGTCATATTGCAACCTGTCCCAAACTTCTCTTTAATTTAAGACTAAGTGCATGCTTGGCTAGTCTCCAATTTCTAGATTAAAATTAATGAATAGGGTACAGGGCTAGACAAAAATCATCTTTATATAAGGAGAGCATGGATTTTCATCCTTTATACATATCACGCATATTAGGAAAAAGTAAAAACAGCGTAGCATGGTATCATATTACATTTCCATTTAGGAAAAGGATTATGCGAGGAATCTCATTGCTGACGAACAAGGGCAGGTGCATGGCTAGGTGTTCTTGGGCCAGTGAGCAGAGGGATAATGGAGGGGGTCACTAGCAGGACTGGACCCAAGGAACGGAGGGCTGAGAGGACATGATATCAGAGCTGTGTTTCCGGGTCTTTAGACCTAAGAAGTGACACGGGGAATAGCTAAGAAGCCCCAAGCTGGGATTTGTGGACGTGGACAGACCACCGAGGAACAGTAATGCTTCTAGTGGGTAGAGAGGAATTTAGCAGAGACCTGAAGAGAGATTGGAAAGAAGGAAGGAAGGAAGGAAACGCTGGAAAAGGAGCTTTCCCAGAAGCCAAAGGGGGATCAGTTAGGAGAGGCGGCAGCCCTCCAGTGCCTGAGAGCCCTGGGAAGCCCCTCTCTTCAGCTGGCACGGCTCCAGAACCTAGGTCATCCTCCCCACATAAAGGGTCAGAGTCCTCTATAAATCCATTAGACTGATTTGGGACTTCTTGTTTCTCGAGGGTTGAATTCATGTAGGAAACCCAGGTTGTGGATTTGAATTCCTTTCCAGACAGGTGAGGGACTAAGGTACATAGCCTGCGCTTATCAAAAAAGATTTTACTAGAACAAAAGAACAAGAGAAACTGGGAAAGAATTGGTGTGTGAAAATGAAACAACTAGAGCATTCCTAGATTACTTAAATAAAGCCTTTCTCCATTTTCACTCCCTCTGGTCACAAAAAGGGGAAAACCCGGGTCTCTGTAGTAGAGAGTGCCATCTTCCCAGTCGTCAAGACTTCTGAAGACCCCTCAGAGGTGAATGAGGCAGAGTGGTCTGTGCCAGCAAGTCTCTGTCCCCTGAAGTCTGTCAAGAAGACAGCAGGATAAAGCCGCAGCCATGAGCCCTCCCTGAGTGTGTCCTCTGATGCCAGATGACGCTTCACGTCCGCTAAAGCCTCCCTTCCTGATGGATATTGAGACGCATTTTCCTAAGCCCTGGCCCATCCTACCCGCACATGCAGAGCTCCCATTCCATACACCCTGGGGATTCTTGAGGGGTGACTTATGGCCAAAACCCTGCCCACAGCCCCTGCACATGTAAGTCATCTCAGAGTGGATTCCCCAGAGATAATGAAATGGAGAGTTGACTGGTCTATCGGCAGTGAAGGTGGGACCTGGCGGAGGAAGCAGCCGGCCTGCAACACATTTGCAACCATGAAGTCATTCAGTCCGATGAGGACCTCTGGATCTGAGATGACCCTCTGGAGTTGTCCCAGCTGAGTCAAGTGTTGAGGTTTTATTCTCCCCACATCAACCGGTCACTGGCCAGGAGCTACCTATTGGGAAGGGGCAGTTCCCTGTGGCTGCAAGTCCTAGTGAGGAAGGTCTCTGTGAGGCCACCAGTAGCAGCCGTCTGGAGTGGCTGGGGTGTGGGCCCTGAAGGGGTTATGTGGGCGGAGCTTCCCGGGGTGTCCATATACGGATTATCCTTATGGTGTGTGAAGAAAGCAGGCTGAGTGCTAGAGTCTCGCCCACACTCCTGGCAAGCAGCCAGCTCCTCCTGAGGGCGCGCCTTGGGCCAGCCTGCCTGCCTGGCCTTCTCCCTGAGGTCTACCAGTTGTCTCTGAACCCACGCCACAACTCCCAGGTCGGCCGCGGACAGTCAGGAAACGCGGATGGATTCCTAAAGCCCCACCCACAGTCCCTGCCTCACACATAGCACTTCCCACCTTAGTACATCCTTTTTGTGCAGCGAGAGTTGGACTTCTGGCTAAAGAGTCAGCCACGTTCCGCACAGACGAGGCTCCTCTCCTGAATGGGACTCAAAGCCGGATGTGGCCCAACACGGCTCTGAAGCTCTATTCACATGCCACGCACGGATAGGGACTCCTCCCCCTCTGGCTCCCTGGTGCACGATGAGGTCTGGCTGGTCGCTCGAGTCCTGCCCAGATCCCCGCACACCGAAGGCTTCTCGCCCCACTGTGTCCTCTGGTGTCTGAGAAGATCTACCATATGGCTAAAGCCTTGCCCACACTCCCTGAAAACATAATACTTCCCCCCAGAGTGTGTCCTCTGGTGAGCGAGGAGTGATTTCTGGCTCAAGGCTTGGCCACACTCACCGCACAAGGAAGGCTTCTCCCCTGAGTGTGTCCTTTCGTGTGTGCTGAGAGCTGACTTACCACAAAAGCCTTGACCACAGTCCCCACAAACATAAGGCTTCTCTTCTGAACGTGTTCTCGGATGTCTGTTGAGGTTGGGCTTCTGGCTAAAGCCTCGGCCACGCTCCTTGCACACATATGGCTTCTCCCCTGAGTGTGTCTGCCGATGACTAGTGAGGATGGACATCTGGCTGAAGCCTCGGCCACTTTCACCGCACACATAAGGCTTCTCCTCTGAGTGTGGCCAATGGCGTCTGACGAGGGCTGATTTCACTTTAAAGCCTCGCCCGCACTCCCTGCAAATATAGGGTCTCTCCTGCTAGCAGGTTGTCTGCTTGGTAACGACGTCTGCTTTCAGGCTACCATCCAGTTCCCGTTCTGTACCGCTGCGTGCTCCTGGTCTTGAGGCTTCTCTCCCTCCCGTCTGTTCGCGCAGGGTTTAGCCTTTGCGCCGAGGTGGGTTCTGTTTCTACCACCACGCGGCCGTCTCTAGTTCTTGCTAGAACTAGTTCTTCTCTAGTTCTGTGCTCGGGGTAGGCTGGGGAATGCGCCTGAGGTCTCTGTCGCCTCTGTCCTCACACACAGGGGCTGGGCGCCACCTTCGCTCTGGTGACCTTCTGTGTTTCCAAACCAGCAGCTCTGAGCAGAATACTGCCGCTCCCGATGCCTGGGCCCAGAATCCCCTGGATGGAAGCGATTCTCTACACAGAAGCCCAGGAAGATCTGGAGCACGTGTTGGCTGAGCACTTGCTGACGGGAGGAGGCCAGAAGGCAGGAGGCACAGGGGTAGACTTCTGGCTTTGGTTCTGCTGGAGATAGAGAGTTTTCAGTTAGCGAAGCCCTACAGGGGACGCCGCTGGGCAGTTCTGCCTTGTCTCAGGACCGAGTGTCTTAATGCCACATCTGTAACTAACACGACACAACTTGTTCCTCACCAACAATTCCTTGACATTCATTTCTGCACATTCCATCTTGCACAAAATCCGTAACAAAGCCATCTTCTACGTGGGAGACAGGAACCTTTCGAGTAAGCACTGTGTGCTGTAAACAGCTTCAAGGACCTTAGCCTTCCCTTTTCCTCAGGAACCTAAGCCATCGACAGTCACAGCCATACATACTGTCCACAGCTCAGCTCCACCGGACGTAACAGTCTCTGTGACCTATGCGGAGATCACCTTCCCATCTTTTCTTAGTACAAAACAAGACTGATAGACATAAAAAGTCACTTGGCCTGGAGGGCTTCCAAACGTAGGAAACAGTACAGGGATCAGTGGTTAAAGAGATTGTGTATGAAATAAAACTGAATGACAGGTTTCCCATCTACATACAAATACTTATTAGAAATATCTAAATCAGGGGCGCCTGGGTGGCTCAGTTGTTAGGCGTCTGCCTTCAGCTCAGGTCATGATCCTGGGGTCCTGGGATTGAGCCCCGCATCGGGCTCCCTGATCAGCGGGAAGCCTGCTTCTCCCTCTCCTTCTGCCCCTGCTTGTGTTCCCTCTCTTGCTCTCTCTCTCTCTCTCTCTCTGTCAAATAAATGATCTTTAAAAAAAAATCTTAAAAAAAAAAAGAGAAAGAACATAGCCCAGTCGGTCTCATGGAACTGCCAGCTTCCTCCAGACTGCTCAACACCGAAATCTCCATTGTTTTCCATAGCTGAGGCTTCAGCTTCCCTCCACTCTGTTGCAAACAGAGCCAGGCCCCTGAGGGAGCACCAGGGGGGGGCCCTGAGGGAGCACGAGGGGGGGCTCAGAAGGGCACCCCTTCTTAGGCCTGTCTCTTTCCCCAGGGCAGGAGGTCTGCCGCGTGAGCTGGGAGCGAGGTCAGCAGGCACTGCTCTCAGTAACACTTCTGCTCAAAGAGGGGCACCCAACAGCTCGTTTTTTTATGTTTGTTTGTTTTTTTTTTCTCAGCTTGCCCCTCCCAGCCCGGGATCCCTGCCCTAGGAGCAAATTGCAGAAAAGGCAACGGGCCCCCGCTTGATTTTTGACCTCCTGTGCCTGGGACAGGGCTTCTATCCTACAACGAGGGGCCCGTGGAGGGAGGAGACCCCAGATCGCTTGGCCACACTTGCCTGCAACACTGAGCACGGCGGGTGGTCTGCCCCTGCCGGGGAAACGTGAGGTCCCAGACTAGAACTGCAGGGAGAGAGCCCATCGTTTTGGCTGCACCCACTGGCATACTGGAGGGAACAGGCCGAGGGGCGAACGTGGCGGACACTTGCTTTTCTTACCGAGATTCAGATTTTCTTGAATAAATGTTTCTCCACTTGCTATCCGTCCTTAGGACAATTTCCGGACTTTACATGGCTGTGCTTTTTGTCATTTTCGATGTTTTGCTGGGGAGAAGGTCCACTGAGCACCTTGCGCCGTCGTTCCAGAAACGCTTTGGGTCCTAGGAGTTTATCAATCCACTGCCGGGGGCTGGCCCTTGGTTTGAAAGCCTTAGGCTGGCACTTTGCCAACACTTTTGCTGTACCATTATGTAACCATTTCAAGCACGATGATAAAAATTACTGTTAGGGCCATCATTGCTTGTCTTCACACATTTTTCCAAAGACCTCGGAGGCTCCAGAACAAGGATGGTGTATTTATTCACCTATTGGTTGGGCCTGCAGCATCTCAGCCCCATCCGCGTGCAAGAAGACAGTACATTTCTGGAAGGGAAGAGAAGATTGCTGGCTGGGCATTGGCCTTAGGGGGTGAGACACTGTATCTAGGGCGAGCATTCTGTAGGAGTCATTCTTCAAATAATACAGGCCCGGTGCCGAGGGTCAGAAAATACACTCCCGCGTTTTTAGATGGGGATTTACGTAAGAGCAAGAAGGCTATTCAGTACATTAGAAGGTGCAGGAGTGTGAGAGGCAGAGAGAGCCGAGTCTGACTGCCGGCTCCAGCACGTGGAAGACGAGTGTGGCTGTGCACTGACCACACACCCCTCTGGGCCAGACCTCCTGCCTCTGAAACAAAGAGTATTACCACCACCACCACCACACTCTTCCAGCTGTTGTCAAGAATTAAGGAGAAAATGTTACCGTGTCTGAGACTTGTCTCGAATAACCCAGTGAGGGAAGTGAGGCCATTATAGGTGATTCTTGAAGCTGGATGATGGGACCTGAGGGCTTATTATTTACTCCACTGGCTACTTCGCCACATGTCCCAAAATATCCAGATGAATGGATAAAGAAGATGTGGTGTGTAGATACACAGTGGAATATTACCCAGCCATCAAAAAGAAAGAAATCTTGCCATTTGCCATGACATGGATGGAGCTGGAGAAATAAGGCAATCAGAGAAAGACACGTATTATGATTTCACTCATATATGGAATTTAAGAAACAAAACGAACATGGATGTGTGTGGGGGGGGGTTAAGGATAGAGGGAAACAAACCATAAGAGACTCTTAACTATATGGGGCACCTGGGTGGCTCAGTCAGTTAAACGTCTGCCTTCGGCTCAGGTCATGGGGTCCTGGGATCGAGCCCCACGTCAGGCTCCCTGCTCAGCGGGGAGCCTGCTTCTCCCTCTGCCTGTCACTCCCCCTGCTTATGGCCCACCCCCTTGGCAAACAAATAAAATTAATTTCAAAAAAAAGTTTCCTTAACTCTTAACATAAATCTTGGGCATATTTTTCAACAAAGAATATCAAACACACAAATGACTAACACAGTGTCTCACACAGACAGGAACGACTGCCTTTCCCTTTTTCAAGAAAGAATATATGCTTATTCTCTGGGAAACAAGCCAGCAATTCAGACAAAAAAGAAAAAAAGTAAAAGTAATCCAGTGTTTGGGGCTGGCCCTCCTTTCCCTGGAGCCCAGCAGTAGCGGGAGAAGGCAAACCTAGGAGAAGCAGCAGCAGCTCCGAGGGGCCAGGCCGCCCGTGCGGCTCACAGAGCGCCTCCTCTAGGCCTGGCGGGGAGAAAGGAGCCTCTGGGCACAGCTGTGCTCACTGAAACATCCTCGCTGAACCCCCCACGCCTCCCCAGACCCACCAACTCTCACCTTCTGCTGGGTCATTTTGAGTTCGTTCCTTCATGGTCTTCCCTGGGTCTTCCCTGTCCTCTGGAGGCAAAACCTGCCCCCGGCCCTGCTCCCCAGGGCAGAAGGATCAGGGCTTCTGTCAGTCAGCCCAGTGTCTGCTGTGGAATTCTGCTAGAGGCCAGGCGGAAGTCACTTCATCTCAAGATCAACTTCTGCCACCCAGGGGTACTTCTTGGAGCCTGACTTGTGAAAGCCCATCTTGCTTCCAAGAAGCCAGGACCTGTGCGATGGAGAGGCCATTGAGTGTTGCCGGGAGTGTTACTGTGGGCCCTGAGCCCATGCCTCCCCTGCAGGGGCCCTGTCTTCTCACACTTCCTCATTCAACATGGCGCCTCAGGCTCCAGGGCCTCCTGGGATTTCTTTCCTTCATCCCTTTCCAGCCTGTAGACCCTCAAGTCTGTCCCCTGTCACTCTTCCTTCTCTGTCGCAATGTGCAATTCCTTCCCACCCTCATCCTCAGACTCAAACTCCATGTGTCGTTATCAGTCTCTGCTTCTGTGGGGCCGGGGTCAGAGCGAGGACACGGCCTGTGGAGAAAGAGGCCCAGAATGTCTCCTTCCAGACCAATCTGGCCATGCAGAACTCAGCTCCTGGCTCCCCTGGCCCTAGGTTCCAGCCGCGTTCCATCCCGTATCCCAGGGTCTCAACGGAGTCCTTCTTCCTTTAGGTCAGGCTCCCTTAATTCCACAGGCAGGGATGGTCACTCCTTCTTCTGTCCAACCTGGGCATCTCACCTTACTCACGCTAGGTTGCCATTTTTCTCTTTATTTGACTATCTTTCCTAGATTGAGAGCTTTTGGTAAGAAATACATCACAGTCATTTTGCTAATCCTAATGACTAGGACGGAAGAGGCCATTGTGGTAGATTTTTACTATGGTTCCCCCTTATTTATCTCTCTATAAAAAGCCCATACTTCCCTACTCTGACATCAGGTTTGGTCTTGCGACTTGCCTTGGGTGATGGGATGTGACTGGAAGGGACAGTGCCACTTCTGAGCAATGCATGATTCCACCAATTGTCGTGTGCTGAGAAGCATGTCCCCAGGAGGGGCTCGGATTCTAACGTAAAAAGTCACGGAGCAGAGGTACAAAGCAACTGACAGAGGAGGAAGAAAAAGACTGGGCTTAAAGTTAGATTGCTGTGGGGGCCACAGATCTGGAGGGGGGGTCACATGTCACTGCAGGACAACTTGGCCTAATTTAGTAAATCTCTATAAATCTCTGTTCCTAATAATACGTCTATAAAACAAGTACTGTCCAGAGTTCATGAATCATCACAACACAGTCAAGGGGTAGACACTGCTATTCTTCCCAACACTACAGAGGGGGAAACTAAGGCACTAAGAGGTCAGCTGATGTGTCCTTAAGATTGTAGCTACTAAGTGTTGGAGCCGAGCCTAGAATCCAGAGCCCATCTCCTTCACCACTGTCTACAATCCCCAGCAAACAAAGGCCTCAATGAAAAACACCAAGAGTAAGCAGATGTCCTCAGAGTTCAGAGTGCACCCTGAAGAAGACAGGACCCCCACAGTGAAGGGGAGGAGTGGTCTGTATCAGTCAGGATGGGTCAAGTTATTCCGCAATGATGAATAGCCCCCCCAATCTCCGTACCTTAAAGGAACGATAGTTTCTTTCCCCCTCCAGCTCCATGTCCATCATGTGTCAAATGTAACTGTGCTCAAAGCCATCTTCAGTCCGGGACCAACGCTGCAGGTGCAGCCACTGTCTGAGACACGGTCAGGAGGGGTGACAGAGGAAAATAAAAGATGGAGAACCATACTTACAAATTCGACCCAAAGTGATACTTGGGACCTCAGCTCATTAGCAAATCAAGTCATATGTCACTTCTGAGTTCAATAGGGTAGGGCCATGTACTTAGAGGGAGAGGCCACACAGGAGGGATGCTGGGACAGCCAATGACCAATGACATGGCTTCCTACTACAAGGTTAAAGTGATTCTCCCCCAGCCCCAGTCCCTGCTGTCGGCTGGGACTTGAGTGTGGCTGGGATCTTGCTGTGCCCAAGACTAAAGGTCACGTGCTGGTTCCTACACCAGCCGCACCATGAAGAACAAGCAGGGATACTGACCAGGACACCGCACAGAAATACCAAGACTATCACAGGAGATCTAAAGCCGTGAAGAGAACGCTGCTCTTCCGAGCCTAATGTGGAGTCTAGACATCCAGGAAAGAAGCAGTACTGGAGGCAAAGGGGACAGTGCCATCAGGTGAGAGAGGGGAGTGGAGGGAGAGCCCGAAAAGACCAGAAGAAACGGGTCATTTCCTAGAAGAATAGAGATTGCCTAAAATCAAGTAAAAAAAAAAAAATTGTTAACCAAAAAAGAAAATGAAAAGACAAAGACCTTTCCCAAAAGCATTGGCCTCAGACAACTAAACTGGCCAATTCTAGCAAAACTTCGAGGAATAGGTCATTCTATAATAAAGATTCAGAGGCCCAAAGCATTAAAAACATGCTTCCTGACTCATTCGTCAAGGACATGAAAAGCCAGGGCGTGCCAGAAAAAGAAAACCAGGGCTCAATCCTACTTACAATATTAGGTGCAAAAATCCTAAATAAAACATTAGCAAACTGAGTACAGCTGTATCTTGAGGCAATGATAATACATCATCACCAAGTAGAATTTATCCCAGGAACTGGACAAGACAGTTTCATGTCAGAAAACCCACCATGTAAGGACAACTCCCAGTCGTCTTTGAATGAACTGATTGTGTGTGTGTGTGTGTGTGTATAAAACTATGGTAAAATATTTCTACCGGAGAATCTCCTTGTTCACATGTGACCCAACTGTTCACATTTCGCTGGACTGGCTTCATCACGTCTGTCCCCCCACACAGGTGGCTACATGGACACTCAGAGGAGCAAACCTTTCGACTTTGTCTGCACGCATGTAAAAATGTCATAAGAAATGTTGGGGAAGGGCGTCTGGGTGGCTCAGTGGGTTAAAGCCTCTGCCTTCGGCTCAGGTCATGATCTCAGGGTCCTGGGATCGAGCCCCACATCGGGCTCTCTGCTCAGCAGGGAGTCTGCTTCCCCCTCTCTCTCTGCCTGCCTTTCTGCCTACTTGTGATCTCTCTCTTTTTTAAAAATCTTTTAAAATCTTTTAAAAAAAAGAAAAAAAGAAAATGTTGGGGAAAAGACAGGATCGAAAAAGACTTAACATATTTACAAGATATACAAGTGTGAAAAACCAACTCCAGTCTGCCCTACTGCTATTTTCCAGAGAAATCAGTTTAATTATTTTCACTGTCTTATTTTCCCAACAGTAAATAAACGTCTCTCTTACTCCATTACAAGAGACCTCAGGATGAGACTCTATCTGTGGCTATAACAACAGTACAATATGAAATCTGCAGAAAACAAACTTTTGTCAGCACAACTTGTGTCACAAAATCCTACATGTCGACAACACCGCACAGACAGGATCCCTGGGCAGAGCCATTTGTCTTACCCGGTGTCTCAGAGACGGCAAATGATACAATTTACATACGGTACATCCAGGTTCATTTCATTGTCCTTTTCTGCTTGTGAAGTCCACTGCGACAACTCTATTCCTGTATAAAAATACAAACACTTGGGGGCACCTGAGTAGCTCAGTCGGATAAGCATCTAACTCTTGGTTTCAGCTCAGGTCAAGATCTCAGGGTCCTGGGATCCCGCCCCACGTTGTGGGGCTCCCTGCTCAGTGGGGAGCCTGCTTCTCCCTCTCCCACTCCCCCTGGGCTTGTGTTCCCTCTCTGTATCTCTTTCTGTCAAATAAATAAATAAAATCTTTAAAATAAATGAATAAATAAAAGACACTTTTATTTGTTTGGGTTTGGGGGGGTTTTTTTTACAATAAAAAAAACTAAACTAGGGGTGCCTGGGTGACTCAGTCCTTAAGCATCTGCCTTTGGCTCAGGTCACGATCCTGGGATCGAGCCCCACATTGGGCTCCCTGCTTAGCGAGAAGCCTGCTTCTCCCTCTCCCACTCCCCCTGCTTGTGTTCCCTCTCTTGCTGTGTCTGTTAAATAAATAAATAAAATCTTTAAAAAAAAAAGAAAAGAAATCTTAAAGGATCTCAGCTAAGAAGCTATTCTTAAAAAAAAAAAAAAAAAAAAAATTTCCAAAAGCATCAAGAACACAGATGCAGAGGAATAAACTTAGAGAGAAATGTTGCTGGGGCAAGGACGGTGGCAACCTGATCTGGGCTAATATTCTCTGTAGAGGCCCCTGCCCTCCTATCAGTCCTGGGATCCTAGGGAACCAAGCAAGGCCTCTGGGTCTCGAATGGGATGCTGCAGGACACAAGATGTCAGAATAAGCAAAGGAACACGCCTGTGGTTTGGAGCTCAGAAAGCACCCCAGGAATGCCAAAGGTCAGGGGTCTGCACCCACAAGTGGGCTGTCAGGAGTCCAGAAGTCTTCTCTTCCCCCCCGACCCCAGCCTCTCTGGGCAAACAGGGATACAGAAGCAGGTGGCGAGGATGAAAGAGACAGTGTGAGCTTCAGGACTGTCTCCTGAGCCCCAGAAACCAGGCTGGGAATCCCCAAGTTTAAATGAGGGGCGCTCCCCTTCCTTTAAAGAACAAAGAAAAGGAAAGCCTCGGATCTCTCAAGAGAAGAATGTAGATGCTTCTGAGGGACAAAGTCAGGCGTGGGCATCAGAACACGAACTGCTCTGATATGCTCCTATTAAATAGGGTATTAATCCTTTTTAATGCCTATGGGTCTCAAGCTGTAAAATCATTAGGAAGCTACAATTACTAAACTCTTACTACATGCCAGAGACAATTCCAGGCACCATACAAATGTTACCTCTTGAAGACTCCATAAGCTAGGTCCTGCGGTACACTGAGGCAGTTATAAATCTTGCTCAAGTTGAGAAAGCTAGAAAGTTCCTAGGTTTGAACTCTCGCTGTAGAGTGCCCAGCCATCTGGGCCAGTGGTATTGTCAGCAGCGGTCGAGCCCTGTGGGATGTAACAAGTGTTATCCACGCATAGGGTTGAGGGGATGTCTATGAAACAAGATTGGCTTTCAATTAAAAAATGTTGAATATAATGACAGGTCCCCGGGGGTTCATTGTACCATTCTACAGTTAACAATTTGTCCTTACCAAAAAACGTAAAATAAAATTAAAGTCCTGACACCTGAACCCAATCAGATGCCAGAAGTGATGTGGAGAGCTGGCCAACAGCCCTCAAAGATCCCCCATCCTACCTAATCCCAGTAAGTTCCAAGACAGCGGTTTGACACCCAACACACAAGGGAAAAGCAGAGAAGGGGGCATCAGCCAAACTGGCCACTCATTACAACCAAATCCGAGATCTTGGTCACAAAGCAGCATGCTAAGACAAACCTGGGGACAACAGGTGCCAGAGAAGCAGACCCCCTCCCGGGCCCCCCCTCAAAAAAACTGCTTAGATGCCAAGGCCCAGCAGAGCAGTCCATCATCACTGGAGGATGTCCGTCCCAGGCCAAAACCTCCCCCACCCCCTAAGAGCCCCCAGGGACTCCAGACATCCCCCCGTAACCTCCTACGTGTATTTCACCCACATCAGCTCACCTCTACCCACCTCCAACAAATCAAGGCACAGCGGAGCCTGGGATGGATGCCCCGCACACACCCTGATTATGGGGCCGGAAGAGTAAGCCCCACCAAAAGCAACCAACCCAAAATTTGACCTTCACGATCAGTCCTGGTTTTCCACAACCACACGGAGATGAAGACCCAAGCAAATGCTCCCTCGCCCAAACACACCTGGGCATTCAGGGCTGAAGCTCCTCAACCAGGGGGATGTTTGCTATTTGACCCCGGCAGAACTCATCCCGGGGTGAGGATGCACGCGGGGGCCGCCCCCATTCGGTAACTGTTTGACCCAGAATATGCCCACCCCCTTCAGAAATAAAAAGTTATGGAGTTCCAAGTCACTCGCCCCAGCCGGGGAAGGGAGTTCCGCGCAGCGCCCAGCAACTCAGGGATTCCCGGCTGGCTGAGGGTCCCTCGGTTCCCTCGCCCCAAACGTGCGCCCCCTCCTACCAACATGGAAGCCCCAGACCCCCACCCGCCGGCCTCAGCCACCGCACTCCCCACCTGCCGCAGTCTAGCGAGGTCCCTGGCCCTAGGCCCGACCTTGGCCGACCCACCTAGCCCTACTGGAACGACCTGGAGGGGCCAAGGGATGGGGCAGGGCCCGCTCACCGCCGCCGGGGGCGGGATCCGCCCGGTCCGCCCTGGGCCCCGACCGGTCCTCTCAGAACTACATTTCCCAGAATTCCCACAAGCACCACCTCCCGTTGGCGGCCAATGCGGCCATTCCTCGTTTCGTTTACTAGGCTAGCCGTCTTCGTTTACTAGGACAATAGCTATTGTAATGACAGCCTACCCATAAAACGGGTAGGGGTTTGTGTGAAATCTCTTGTGTGAAAGACTACACTCCCCAGAAACCTCTGCGGCAGCCCCCTACACAACTTCTGGACCCTGATCCTCCTTGTGAGGGCCAGGTCCTTGCATCCCTACGCAGTTCTGGATTGGCTTTCTGGCCCGAATTTTTGCATTTCAGTTTTGTTTTCCTCCCGTGACAGAGCTAAATTCCATAGGCTTAGGCTCTAGGACATACACAACACCCTCGTGAGCGCCATCAAATGTAAACAAATGGTACAGCCACTTTGGAAGACGGCTTGCCAGTTATAAAACTAAACGTAATCTCTTACCAAGTGAACCAGCAATCGTGGTCCTTGGTGACGTGATGTGATGTGGGCCGGGAGGGAACTGTCAAGAAAGACTTCTAGAGATGTTTTCGGTGCAAACATGTGCTTTTATTAAAGCACAGGGCCGTGCGCAGAAAGCCGCACTGTGAAATTGTGAGAAGTGGTTGATTATATACTTTTAAGTTGGGAGGGGCGGTAGTAGAGATAAAGGAAATCTCAGGATCCTGGAGGTCTGGATATTGTCTAACTGATGAGGGAGCAGAAGGCAAGCTGAGAACAAAGCACAGGTTGACACCCTGCACACCACCCCCCCCCCCACATCACCCACCACCCCTGGGTGGGATATATATGACATTCCCCCAGGAAGCTTCCATTTGTCTCAATGTTAATGCATTGCTAGAGGGAAAGACAACCTTAACTTGACAATGGCAAGGCCTCCAGTATCCTGTGAGTCTTTAACATATGAAAATCCTTTTGAAACCTCCTTTACCCTTACTTCCCCCAACTCCCAAGTATATAATCAGTCACCCCTCACCCCGGGGGCAGCAGTCCCCGTGCTTTAATAAAACCACCATTTTGCACTAAAGACTTCTCAAGAATTCTTTCTTGGTCTTCAGCTCCAGACCCCACCCCACCGAACCTCACCTATATTCCAAAACCACAGCAAAGCTAAGGTTGCTTTTTGCCACTAGCAAAGCAGTAACATTAAGCCAGTTTTAAAGTCCTTGAGGAATATCATGCTATGACTGTCTCAGGTGATGGGGTCTTGGAATAATTAATTAATTAATTAATTAATATTAAAAAAAAAAGTCCGTGGCCCAAAGACACCACCTGGCTGCGGTGTTCCTCAAGGGCTGTGTAGGAGGTGCCTAACCAGGGTTCCCGGTCAGTCTGGTTTTAACCTGGCAGGAATCGCCCCAGCCCTGGGACAAATGTCCCTTGGGCTACAAACACCTGGGCATGAGTCTCCCTTCCAGACTAAGAGTCCAAAATGGCAGAGACAACCCTCCCGGTTCCTTGCAAACAAGACCTTCTGCCCTATCTTCAGTCCTCATTGAGAAAAGTCCAGGAACGGAGAAATACTCTGTTCATAATACACACTCCCAAATCTTGGGGGGGGGGCGGGGGGGGACATGTGGCCACTGGCCAGATCCTCTATGGCGTCTCTGCTCCCTGGCACCACACGCAAGCCCAGCAGCGGGTCTTTGCTGCCGGTTAGCAGGTGGAGGTCTGCACCTTGCAGCCAATGCCGGCTCACGC
The DNA here is from genome assembly GCA_028533885.1 of Nasua narica. Classification (NCBI taxonomy): domain Eukaryota; kingdom Metazoa; phylum Chordata; class Mammalia; order Carnivora; family Procyonidae; genus Nasua; species Nasua narica. The sequence goes on along the minus strand of CM052811.1, from coordinate 95,909,239 downwards.
CATCCAGCAAAGGCATTATTGCCTGTCACCAGAGCCTCTGCATTGTGCAGCTTTATGACATCCGCGAGCAACGCTGGAAGTTTTGTAAGCAGATACCCAGACCTAATTATGTGTGTATTTTTAATTTATTTTATATATTTATTATTATTTATTTATATATTATTTATATTCTATAATATTATTTTATTACTTTTAATTTATTATTTATTTATGAATTATACATTTTTATTTTATTTTATTTTATTTATTATTATTATTTTTTTAATGGGAGAGAGAAAGCAACAAGATGGCTCAAGAAGCTTTCCCATTAAAGAAGGTTTTTGAGACAAAATCACCACTGGATTTAGATGCCCTGCAACTTTTACCTGAAATTGTACATTATTTTTGTGGTTGTCATATACTGGATTTGAGGGCTTTATTTCCCGGTAAAATGTTAAGAGCACACCACTCCAATATCGCTACCCTTCAGAACAATATTTATGTTGAGTCGAATGTCCAATAAATGCAACTCAAGTCTTAAGTAGCTAAAGCCAGAGAACTCTGTTGGAAAACGTCATTCCAGATCATACATATATTTTTTCCGAGTCATATTTTTTTTAAGATTTTATTTATTTATTTATTTATTTATTTGATAGTGAGTTAGAGAGAGAGAGCACAAGTAGGCAGAGCAGCAGGCAAAGGGAGAGGGAGAAGCAGGTTCTCTGGTGAGCAGAGAGCCCAACGCGGGACTCAATCCCAGGACCCCGGAACCGGAACCTGAGCTGAAGGCAGCCGCTAAACCGACTGAGCCATCCAGGCCACCCCTGCCTCCACTGCCCCCACCTCCTCCCGCCCCAGGCATATTTTTAAATGCCCAATGGCCAATATGCCCAAGGCACTGCCACAAGTCCGAGTCGGGAGAGCCGCAGCCTTCAGAATTGTGCTCCAGGCAGAAAGGAGAGTAGAAGCAAAAGCAAAGGGAAAGCATAGTCCCGGCCCCCGAGGAAGATGCATGGGTAGGTTGGAATGGGAGTGAAATGCAAAGGCAGAGGGGAGCTGGAGGAGCTCTGGGGGGGAGGCGGGGAGCTTAACTGGCACCATAGGGAGTCTGAGGCTGTGGGTTTCCGGGGCAGGGTGTTAATGCGGGTCAAGATGTGGTCAGACTTCTGTTTTGGGGGCTCCCCCCACCCCCCAGCTGCTGTGCAGGAGAGAGACAGAAGGGGCAGGACCAGAAGCCCAGGGCCCAGGTGGGAGGCAAGCACAGGGACCTTTGGAAGGAAGGATGTGGTGTGGTCCAGATTTTTCCTGAAAGGTGAAGTGTGTGGAGATAGAAGCCTGGCCCAGGAGTCAGACCAGTCACCGGTGCTGGTCCCTGTTTCCGGGGACTCTGGGGACAGGTTCCTCATCTGTTAAAAAAAAAAAAAAGAAGACGAAAGAGGAAGAGGAGGAGAAAATGAGACTATGCGTCTCAGATGGTTGGGTTGATAAATAACTCGTTTAAAGGGCTTGGCAAGTGACTGGCAGAAAGGAAAAGAGAGATCTTTCGGAGAGCTCCCGGGGCCATACACACGCGTGCGGCATGAATAAGAGTTGTAAAATATTAATGTCCTCTCTCTTTCTGTCACTCCTTGAGCGAGTGGCTCAAACCCAGGTCCCTGTGCCTCGAAAGCCCTGGGTTCCCACCCCCTCCTGCTACCCTGGGGGGGGGGGGGGCTTGGAGATGAGGACAGACCCCCTCCCTTCCTCAGGGCAGGATGGTAGCGGAAGGGGTATTTACCTCAGGAGTATGGACGTGAGTGGTGAGCCTCCAATAGAGCAGAAGACTCCGTGTTCATTTTGACTCCCAAACTTAGACTTGAAATTCTCCCGCAAGAGTTGTCACAGGCTTTGTTGGGAGAGAGGAGACATTTCTGAATTCCCAGTGTTCCCCTCGAGACGCCAAGGCCTCCCCCGCGCAGCAGGGGCAGCAGAAATAGATGCCCCCGCCCCCAAGGCAGGGGTTCCTGCTTTTGTCACTGCTGATCCCCCCATGCCTAGAACGGAGTCGAGCCCTCGTGGGTGCTCGCCATGCTCCGGGGGAAGCAGAGAGGTGGTGTTTTCGCTGGTGTAGACAGGCCAGGTGCTGGCGTGGGAGGGCATTTCCCTCCAGCGATGAAGGTGGTATAGAAAGCCTTCCTCCTCAGACAATAGAGAACCAGGAAGTCCTCACTTGTCCGAGGAGGCGGGCAGGTGAGCTGGGAGTGCCCTCAGCTAGAGGAGAAGGGGGGACAGCCGGTTGCTGCAGTGGGCACAGGAGGCCCTGCAGGGGGCCACTCTGGCTGCAGGCCCACGAGCCCCCGCCCCCGCCCAGGCCTACAGCATGGAGGCCACAGAATGCAGCAGTGTCCCTCATTGCCCTGGAGCCCCGGGGCTGGGGCGGTGCTGCAGGAACCTTCTGGATCAGAGAGGCCAGGTGACAAAAAGAAAGTTTTAAAGCCTCAGCTGAACTGTGTGCATTTCAGTTGCTATGGCACCGGATGGCTCTTTTGCCCCTTCCCTTCACCAAGGTGGCCAGGCCACTGGCCCTCCTGATAAGCAAATAACAAGGTCTAGGAGCAGGTTTATAACTATCATACTTTCCAAGCAGTGATAGAAGCGTAAATGATACTTTGAGAAGCCCCCCAAGGCTTAATGGGCTGAGAAATGTCTATGATCTCTCCTGGGGACAAAATCACATGTTTTTGAGGGAAATCCTGAATGTCAGTTCAAAGACTAAGAAAAATGAAATTGTTATGTCCCCCCCGACACACTTTCTGCTCACAGGTGGAGAAACCCATCCCCGGGGGCCAGGGACTGCCCTCCAGAGGATCGACTCTGAACCTCTGGTTTTCAGAGCAGCCAGATTTGCCCTTTGGGAAGACGGGCAGCAGTGACAGGCGGCAGGAAGGGGAGCAGACCCTCAGAGGGGACCCAGGACTCGGCATCAGGGTGCCCCGTGTAGATTCCTCGGGCGCTGCCCGGACCAACTGATTCGAATGCCCGATGTCAGTCCTGGGAATCTGCATTTTAAACGGAAGCCCCCATGATTGATTTTCACCAACATCCTAGGTCTTCCCTGGTGCCTTGTCCCGACCAGGGACTCGAGGTGGAGGGAAAGAGCCCTGGAAGGCTCCTCACCCACCCCCCCGGAGCAGGTGGCGTCATGGCTGGGAGGCGAGCTGGCAGCTCCCGGCCCCTCCAGGGCCCCTCCGTGTGTAAGTGATGCCTGAAACGTGAGGCTACACCACCGCTTTGCTGGGGAACCTGAGCGGAGGAGTGTGTGGCCGGATTGAAGGGCTGGGACTCCCCGCCTCCTGCTCGCCTCTCTCCCAACCTTCACAGGCCTCCACTTCAGTGTCCAGCAAGCCCCGGAGCCCTGACAGCTGGCAGGGCCCAGAGAGAGAGCCTGGCCACCATGAGGGAGGAAAGGCATCCCCGGCTGGAGGCGTGTGTGGACCAGCAAGCCGTGTGAGCAGTGCGGGGAGCCCCACCGACCATGAGCCGCCAGCTGAAGGGCCGGGGGGAGGAAGGTGAGTGGTCCTCATCTCTGAGGGGCCCACCCGCACGATTCCCGGGCAGCAGCAGGGGACCAGGCAAAGCAGAGGGGGGCTCCCAAGGCCCAGGGACCGGGCTTGAGTTCAGGGCCTGCCACTTCTCGCTGAGTGACCCCAGTCGGCTTATCCAGCCTCTCCTGGCCTCTTCCAGGAGATGAAGGCACATTGCTTCCTGGCAGGGTGATTGGACGGATCAAGATGCCGTGCACAGCACCCGTGCTGGGGTCGAGTGGCGGCGACCCTCAGAGCCCACCGGGGCCTTCAGCCTCCTGCTCTCTTGGTTAAAATCACCTTGCCTCACAATCCCCTCAGCAGACTTGTCTGTCTGTCTATCTGGGGCAGGAGGGTGCGGGACCTTCTGACCTCAGTCTGGGCCAGGGTGTCTAAGCTACATCAGGACTGGCGATGCTTGTTGGTAAAATAGGGCCAGGTCCTGGCCCGAGGCAGTGGCCACCAGCTGAGGGTCCCCACTGTGAAACGGGGGTGACCCAGGCAGGGGGACTCCCAGCGGTCAGCCACCCGTCACGCACCATCCCTTCCAGCAGGCAGCGGAGCGAGAGGGCAGGTGAGGAGCGGCTCTCCCGGCACAGGTGAGGCGGGATGGTGCGTGAGGTGGGGTGTGTGTGGGAGATGGGGTGATGTATTCCCGGTCCAGCCACCATCCAGAGTTCTCGTCCATCCTCTTTCCTCCCTCCCTTCTTCTGTCCTTCCGTCCCTCTCATGTGAGGAGCCCTGGGGGCGGGTGGTTTACCTGGGGAGGGGGGAGGCCCGAGGAGGGCCTGCCCACAGCCCAGAGTTGGCCACACTGAGTTGAGCCCCAGGAAGCAGTGACCCTTCATCAGCCTGTGGGGCAGGGAAGCTGGGGAGCCCAGGCTCACACCCAGGCCACGGGACTCCAGACGGCACATTCTTCACCTCCACAAAGCACCAGCAGTGGTGGGGCTAGGCCGCCTTCCCGTTGGGAATGTGGCCACGGCTCTTCTGTGAGGCAGAGAGGGCTTTACCTTTCTGAGGTAAAGTGGAGAGACCCCAGAGAGTGGGGCCACCTGCTCTGGGAGGAGCCAGAGGAAGTCATACGCAGGAGACAAGACCCTCCACCGCCATGAGGAGGGCAGGAGCCACACCCACAGGTCAGGCATCCAACACTTCAGGTCATGAGCCAAGTGGGCAATAGGACACCATTTTCTCCTTCTGGAATCGCAGATAGGGCCTGCACACCCCCCAGTAAGTGAGGAAGCAGACTCTCAGGAAAGAATGGACATTCAGGGTTGGGGGTGGAAGAGAGTCCCCCTGGACAATTCCGAGGGGGAGGGACTTGTGCGGCCCCCACTCAGGCACACTGTAGGAATGTGGAAGAGCTGACCAGGATCTGCCCTCCTCTGCCAAGCTCTTCCCTCCTGTCGTCTGCTTCTCCCCCACTGCCAGGGGCCTGAGGCCCTGCTGAGGCCGCTCCATGACAAAGGGGGAGACCCAGAAGCAAGACTTGTGGAAAAGCCAGGATCCTGGGTGGGAAGGAGGCCCACAGGGAGGCACCATTGGCATCTCAACACCCTTTCCTACCCTCAGAGCTTGGCCATGTCTGTCCTCCCTACCCCACCCACCATCCCAGCATTCCTTCCCTCCAGACATGGGGACAAGCGTTCGAAAGTGTGCCTGAGTGTGACTGGATGAGAAACCCCTTCCTCACGGGAGGGTCGGTGCTCTTGGTGACAGTTGTCTAGACGTAGGAGGCTCGGATCTGGTTCTCCACATTCCATTCTCCTTGTAGTCTTCCATTTGCTGTCCCTTCTGCACCCAACCTGGTTCCCCTCTGCCCCAGCCAAAGACGCTGGTCTTGGGGGTCACCTGTGGATACATGGTCCTTAAACAGGACTGAAATGGAAAGTCATTTTGCCTAAAATGCAAACCTTTTCCTCGTGAAATATGCCACTCACACTCCACCCCTCTTGCCATTTTTCCCTCTGCCATAAAGAAAGAAGAAATGGGTCAGAATTTTCATTTCAGGGGTCCAGATGGTCAAGGAATACAGCGAAGTTAAAATATTGGGAATCCGCTGAATGAACTGAAACCCAATTACATAAAGATTTCCATTTTAAATCTCCCCTGGAGTCACCTCTGAGGGAACCCGATGGCGTATTCCTTCGACTTATGGTCTACAAGGAGAAAAAAAAAATGTCTGAGAATACAGTTATTTTCTCAAAATAATTACAATTTGTTATTCCACTAGTTGACAAGGAGGGTCAGAACTCTTCGTCCTTCCAGATCATTTGCTAAACACATTTAACAGGTTAAAATCACCAAGTTGGAAGGCAAGCCAGATCCACTGGGCCTTCCAGCGTCTTCTCAGCCTGTTTGTACCTTCGGTCAGGTACGTACGCACGAGGAGGCCTGTGACGTTTGAGGGAGAGCGTGCTGGGCTTGGAGGTCTTCCTAATGGAGCAGCTGCTTTTCTGGATCCTGAATTATTCATTACATGGAGTCCACGTTAAACTGGCTGTAAAGAAAAAAACTAAAAAAGTAGCTCATTTTCTGCATAGAAGAGGCTTGGGGAAGATTGAAGAGCAAATTCTGGCTTGCTCTCCACGTTCCGTATGAATTTCGTTCAGATGGGAAATAAGATTACAACAGAAACCACAGCCTGTAAAAAATGCATGAACCCCCAGCTTCTACCTACAGTGTTCGAAAGAATGCCCGGTACAGCTCATTACCAAAGAGAAGACTATTTGTTAGCTGATTGAGGACACACAGAGCTCAGAAGAAGAGGTAGACAGATATTGATATTACCCAGTTCTTCCAAGCAATATGGTGCCAGTAGTGGATGTGGGCCTAGGAGATCCTTCTCCTTCACCCCTTGCACCCACTCTCCACTCTTCTGTCCTCTCTCTCAGTTCTAGAACTCTCCTAGGGGTCACAGCAGCAGTGACACACTTTCTCACACCCGCTCCCAGGTCTTTGGAGGGAGTAGATTTGTTTCTGTCTCCATCCCTCCTCCAAGATGGCAGCCAAAGCCTTCCAGAGCTGTGGGGAAGAACATCTATTAACACACATTAAGAAGGCAATCTAAAAGTTCTGGGCAGAATGTTTTTAATGATTAAGCATGTTTTTACAGACAAGGAACATTAACTCTGACTTATAAAGATGGTTAAACATAATCTTTACAGAGAAAAATATCTTGAGGTATAACGTATAATTATATAAAGATATATATATAACAAGAATATATCAAACACATAAGAAAAAGATACCGAGAATATTAAGTAAAGAGATTCAGTGAGTCCAGAGTAAGTTCTAAGCATGTGGTTTTTTAAGAGAAAGAGTGAGCGAAGGGAGGAGCAGCAGGAGAGAGAGAGGGAGAGAGAGAGAGAGAGAGAGAAGGATTCTCAAGTAGGCTCCATACTCAGTGCAGAGCCTGACATGGGGATCAATCCCAGGACCCCAAGATCATGACCTGAGCCAAAATCAAGAGTCACACACTTAACCGACTGAGCCACCCAGGTGCCCCTAAGCATGTGTATTTTAATAAAACTCCATGGGTAAATCCGATCTGTATCTCTAGCTGAAAAGCACTAGTCTAAAAGATGCCAGATTCCAATTAAAGACTTGATACCAAATAAACATTTTAAATGACCACTGAATTTTGACTGATTATCATACTGTTGCCTAACATGAGGCAAAGCACCTTCAGGACTCTGACTAATGGAAACAGGTCACAGACAGCAAGGGCAATGACAAATCTCAAGGAACTGCCCATAGAGCATTCAGTTGCTGAAATATTTACACATTCGACCTCTGCCAGTTTATGCTAGGAAAGGCTAAGCATCTCTTCTGACTTGACAGCTCGTCTCATGAAACTCCAACAGTAACATATCAAATAATCCTGATTGTTTCTGGCACCTCTCTTTTTCATAAGGTGGAAGAAGAAGTTTTGGTGATTTTCCAGGACCTTCTGGGAAATCTCAAAGATAGTTTTAGATACAAAAGATATTCTAAAGGTTATTTTACTTCATTTTACACTTAGGAGTCAATCTTGGAAAAAAGAAATCAAAAGTTGTCAGAATTGAATACTTAAGATAGGGTCATGGGGAGACACCTGAGTGGCTCAGTATGCCTTCGGCTCAGGTCATGATCTCAAGGTCCTGGGATCAAGTCCTGCATCCGGCTCCTTGCTCAGAGGGGAGGCTGCTCCTCTCTCTGCCTGCTCTCCCCCTGCTTATGCTTTATCTCTCTTTCTCTATGTCAAATAAATAAATAAAATATTAAAAGTTAAAAAAAAAAGATAAGATTGTGGGTGCCTTAGAAACAATATTTGACTACTCATTCGTTTTATGGGCCAGAACATAGTCTATCTTGTTTGGGCTCAAGAAGAATATGTATTCTGCTGTGGCTGGATTAAGAGTTCTATAAACATCAATTAGATTTAGTCGATTGATGGTGCTGTTGAGTTCAATTGTCCTTATTGACTTTGTGCCCATTGGATCTCTTGATTACTGAAAGAGGGGCTGGACTCTCCAACTATAATCATAGATTTGCCTATTTCTCCCTGCAGTTCTATCAGTTTTCGGGGTTCTGTTGTTAGGCATACACATGTTAAGAATTGTTACATCTTTTTGGAGAACTGATCTCTCTAACACTATGTAATATAGTGCTCTACTTTTTCCCTGATAATTTTCCCTGCTCTAAAATCTGCTTTGTCTGAAATTCGTAGTTAGTACTCCAGCTTTCTTTTGGTTCGTGTTAGCATGGCATATTTCCTCCACCCTTTTCCTTGTAATCTGTATTTGTCTATTTTAAGTGGATTTCTTGTAGACAATTTCTTGTTGAGCCTTTTTTACTATTGACTCTGACAATCTCTTTCTTTAATTGGTGTAGTAAGACCATTGCTGTTAAAGTGATTGTTGATATAGTTGGATTAATATTGCCATAGCTGTTGCTGTTTTCTGTTCATTGCCCTTGTTCTTTGTCCCTATTTTTGTCTTCCACTCTCTTACCTTTTGTGGTTTTGACCAAGCATTTCATATGACTCCAGTTTCTCTCCTTTTTTAGAATATCAGTTATACTTCTTTTTTTTTTTAACTCTTCTTAGTGGTTTCACTAGAGTTTGCAATATCGGTTTATAATTAATCCAAGTCCACTTTCAAAGAACACCAGACCACTCCAGGGGTAGTGTGGGTGCCTTGTAACAATGTTCCCAATTCCTCCTTCCTGTCCCTTGAACACCTGCTGCCATTCATTTCACTTATCCATAAGCTGTAGTCATCTAATACATTGTTGCTAGCTATTTTAAACAAACTCTTATCTGTTGGATCAGTTAAGAATAAGATCTCAGGATGCCTGGGTGGCTCAGTCCATTAAGCGTCTACCTTCGTCTCCGGTCATGTGGGATCAAGTCCCACATCCGGCTTTTTGCGCAGCAGGGAGCCTGCTTTTCCCTCTGCTTGCTACTCCCCCTGGCTGTGCCCTCTCTCTGTCTCTTTCTGTCAAATAAATATCTTTAAAAAAAAAAAAAAAAGGAACAAGATCTCAGATCTCAGCTTAGAAGTTTCTTCCTTCTGGGGTGCCTGAGTGGCTCAGTTGGTCAAGCACCTGACGTTTGATTTCAGCTTGGGTCATGATCTCAGGGTGGTGGAATCAAGCCCCACAGCATCAGGCATGGAGCCTGCTTAAGAATCTCTCTCTCCCTCTCCCTCTCCTGTTGCCCCTCCCCCTGCCTTGCTTAAAGTCTGGGTGAAGCCCACCCCCGTGCTTCTTGAATCATAGAACTCATACTGCCTCTTCCACTAACTCAAAATGTGCTGAGGGACAGAATCTTGTCACTCATTTGCTACTGTAACCTGTGTAGTATCTAATCAATGATCAGTAATTGTTTTGGTATGGGTGAGTGAATTAGTGAATAAAAGGCCCTTGGGTTCTTGGCCAACTTAGCTGGCCAGGCAGGCAGGCACCTTGTCCATCTGAATATGCCCCCAATATCCTAGTTTGAAACTCGGAAAGAGAACTTGGAGCAGTTTCTCTCTGAACCTCAATGCAAATCCCGTTCACAAATCTAGCACCCTCCAGCATCCATCACGCTTGCACAGATGTTATCTTGGTTGGATTTCCCTACCACACTTTGAGATAGGTGCCTATGGATCTGTCCGGTTCCCTTGAAGCAGAGCCTGAGATAGGGATTCTTGAGCATGTAATTTATCAAGGGCGGCTCTCAGGAGGTGAGAAGTGAGGGAAGGAGGGCAAGGCAAGAGAAGGGCAAGAGAAGCAAGGATGGGGCTCCGGTGGAGTCTAGCCAAGGCCTGATCCTGCAGGAAGCTCTGGAGTATGAATGAGCCACAGACTTGCCCAGCCTTGAGGCAGAGGACTGGATTTTGTGCCTCGGTATCAGTTAGTAATTGACTGTGGGCTGACTCCAGGAGAGGAATGGGATGTAAATTTCCAGGCATTTCCCAGCAAGATGGTTCCCATCAACCAAGAAGGGAGAACTTGCGAGCTGTTAGAGCCAGCACACACAGCAGCTAGGGAAGGACGCAGTGGCCAGGGAACGGGGATCTAAGACCACCACCGGCACTTACTAGACTACCTACAAGGAAGCTGACTCGGAAAGAATAGGCAACCTGCCCAGAGTTACCCAAACAACAACCATTAGAACCAGACTTCAAGCCCAGACGTTCAGACTCTGAATCCCTAAATCCAGCCCCGCTTACCAAGGACTGGTTGCTGTTTGACAGCGTGGCTTGCTTCTCAGAGTGTAAAATCTCCGGGGCCAGGGAAGCAGAGAGGAAAGGTCTCTGGGGCCACTGCATTGCACGTACAACCTGAGGGGCTGGATGAGGAGGAGGGTAGGGTTGAGAATTTGGGAACTTGGGACTCCACATCCCTGGCCCTATCGCTGCTGCTGGGAATGGCAGGTGCCCAAGTGCCCTGCAGAAGGATGTTTCTAGGCACTGCCCGCTGGGATGCGGGGGCTCAGAGCACAAGAGTGGCAAGGCAGGCTGGAGACGGGAGGGGAGGGGGCCTTTGTTAAGTATTTCCCAAGGGCCAGAACTTTTACTCCTGTTTTTAATTAGCGACCCCGCCCCCAACCACATAAGGAAATGGGAGCTCCTAGAACCATTTTACAGATGAGGAAACTGAGGTGCAGAAAGTAATATATCTGTGGTCACAGAGATAAAAGATGATAGAAATGATCTTTGCAGGCAAACCAGTCTAGCTCGAAACCTGTGTTTTTCTTATAAGCAAAAAGTATCTTATTTCTGGATAAAAGTATCAGGGTAATGGCATCCATTCTCAGACCCCAGTCACTGGCGTGTGTTCATTAAGAAGCTAATGGAGTTCTCTGCTCAGCGGGGAACCTGCTTCCCCCTCTCTCTCTGCCTGCCTCTCTGCCTACTTGTGGTCTCTCTCTCTCTCTCTGTCAGAAAAATAAATTAAAAAAAAGAAAATCTTAAAAAAAAAGAAGCTAATGGAGTAAGGATGGACATCTTAGAGATGAGCTGAGACTCAGAGAGGTCAAGTGACTTGCGCCCAGCTAGTAAGTGGTAGAGAGGTTGGTTATTAATACCAGAACTGCATGATAACTTCCCTGCATTTAGTCTGTAAATGCTTATACAAACAGTTGTACTTAGCGTGGCTCTTGGGTAAACCGTTGAGGAAACTTCATACTGTCGATTCTGTTCAACCTCAGGCCATTTGCCAATGCCTCGAAGTCATGGTTTACACACACACACACACACACTCACACACTCAAAGGCAGGGGGAGCACGTCAGGCAGCAGCCCCTGGAGAAAGGAACCCGCTAACCCTTCCTGTGCCAGTGGTCCCGCCTTGCCAAACAGAGAGCCATGCTTGGCTGGCCCCAGGGGTCAGGAGATGACCCAGTTCTGACCCCAAGGAGCTACACACCCAAGAAGAGGGAAGGCATGTGCCTAGATTTCTACCTGAGGTCTAGGCAAGAGCGTGGGAATGCCAGCTGGTCAGAAGAGGGAGACATTAGTTCTCATCCCAAACCAGAGTTTCCCGAAGAGGTGACCTTTGGAGCTAACAACCTCCAGAAAGCATCTTGGACACCTGAGTCCTCACAGCTAGGGGGTACTTTCCTGGGGTGGAGGCCGGGGAGGCCAGAACTGTCTATTTCCTGTTCCCGCAGGTGACAGGTCCGGGAGGAAATCCTCACGGAAGCAGGCTCCGCGGACTGAGGGTGCAGCGGCGGGCAGGCGCGGAGCTCAACCTGGCCAGAAGGAGCCGGCCGGGGGCAGCCCAAGGCCGGGGTCACCCCGGAGGAAGCAGGCAGAGCGCAGGAGACACCGAGAGGAGCTGGGGGAGCAGGGGCGGAGTTCCGCAGAGAGGACCTGCGAGGGGAGGAGGAAGAGAGATGGGAGGGCTTCCTTCAAGGAGCAGAGAGCTCCCTCAAAGAAGGAAAAGGAGGTGCCAAGGAAGGAGGAGATGTGGAAGCAGAAGCGGCCAAAGAAACACAGGTAGGTTGTGATTCTGATTCAGGTGCGTTTTTTGATTGGCACTCTCCTCTCCTTTGGCTCCCCCCCCCCTCCCCGCCAACCCACTCCCAATGAAGGGTTGAGGTCCCCTCCCCCGGTGTAGGTGACCCTGCTCTCATCTACTCCTGTTTGTCTCTGCCTTGTCCACTGCCCTGCCTTCCCCATCTGGGGCAGAGATGGGATGAGGGTCTTGGTCATTCCAGGCGGATTGGCCCCTGGGCACTCTCAGAGCCAGTGCCCCCTGTCCGGCAGGTGTCAGTGGAAGAACTTGGGGGGTGACATGGCAGCCAGGTGGGACAAGATCCCAAGTCTCCTGAATTTCAGCTGGCGACTCACCACAGCTCCGGAAGAGGCGCCTAGAGAACTGAATGAAATTGGACGTAGCAGTCATCATAGGACTTAAGCACACCATCTCCCCAATCTGGACCTGTGTCCTCTTCTGTGATATGTGGCATTGATCTAGAGGACCTTCAGGGATTCCATCCAGCCCCCAAACCTAGGACTGGGGGGAAGGAGTATTTGTTTGATTTCCTTTGTCCCGTTAGCACTGGCACATGGGGGTCCATGGACTAAGCCGACTTATAGAATCAGCAAGTTGGGATTTGGTCCATTCTTTGCTGTAAATTTTGATGGAATATCAACTTCTCTTGTCCTCCCCTTTTGGCTTTACTCACTTCTTGGGATGTTTTAAGAGTCCCTGTTGATAATGGCTGGGGAGGCTTTTGAAATAGTTGAAGGAATCAGGGTTACGGTGAAGATGGCATTCCTTCCCACAGGGCCCTAGGCTCTTCCGCCAGACCTCTCCGCCTTTATAGAGGGAACTGGGGCCCACTGATTTCTTCTGTCACCCATGCCAGCCATTCCTGGCTTGGTTCAGGCTTTTGTCTACTGTCTGATTGTCCTTGAACATCAGCTAAAGGGGTAAAGAATGCATGGTGCCCTTAGCAATTGACGGAGAATTTTTTTTTTTTTTAAGATTTTATTTATTTATTTGAGAGACAGAGAAAGTGAGAGAGAGCATGAGAGGAGAGAAGGTCAGAGGAAGAAGCAGACTCCCTGTGGAGCTGGGAGCCCGATGTGGGACTCAATCCCTGAACTCAAGAATCATGACCTGAGCTGAAGGCAGTTGCTCAACCAACTGAGCCACCCAGGCGCCCGCAATTGACAGAGAATTTAAAGGCACGTAGATTGGGCCCTGGAATGTCCTGAACTTTAGAGGGAGGCTGCCCTCCCCCGCCCCGGAAACAGACCCCAGTATCTGGATGGCAGATGCAAAGTAAGGGGTACAGACAAGGGCTCACTTGTGACATTCTCAGCTGAGGGCCACGGCGGGGCATAGAGACACGGAAAAGACTCAGTCCTGTTCCCCAGATGCTGACAGTCTGGTAGGGGAGAGAGGCCATGGGCAGCGGTCATCACAAGACAAGACAGAAAGCAATACGTATCTGAGAAAGGATTTAATGAAATGCCTTCTTGGGGTTGGGGGGGCGCTGGGACATCATGTTTCCTCCACGGAAAAGGTAAGCATTTCGACCGGTCATGGAAGCCCAGGTGCCATCTGAACAAGCAATGACTGAAGGCCCCCCGCCCCCAGATTAAGGGACCCCAGCTGCCATGGGGCATGCCTGAGGCATGGCAAGACAGCCCTGTGCCTCCTGTGCCCAAGGGTCCCCAGCAGTGAAGTGTTGGGGGCCCCTCCTCTCACCTCTGTCCTCTTCGAGCTCCTCAGAAATTAAGACTCACAGGGGCTGCTGTAAATTGTTCTCTAAGCTGAGCCCTGGAAACACCACATCCTGGTGTTTCCGTTTATGGAACTTGCTAAGAAGCAGCTGGGGTGTGGCCTCTTCCTGCGGCCCCCTCACCTGGGGGGGAGCTGCTCTCCCTCCCAGAGTCACCATGTCTGCCGGTGAAGGACGCTGTGAAAAGCACACACAAGAACTAGGATTTTGTGGCGACCGAACACATCATCTTTTCTGTGAGATGCTGAGGCTCCTCACGTGGGGAGAAGGGTTCCAGCTGGATGCTCCCTCCCCTGGTGCCATCCAGCACCACCCTCACCAGCCTCGGGCTGAGCCCTTGAACTGTGGCCTACTGGGACCAAGACACTGAATTTCTAATTTCCTTCCATTTTTTTTTTTAAGACTGAGCCACCGAGGCACCCCTAAGATTTTATTTATTTGTCAGAGAAAGAGAGAGAGAGAGAGAGAGAGCATGCACAAGCAGATGGAGAAGCAGGCTTCCCACCGAGCAGGGAGCCCGATGTGGAGCTTGATCCCAGAACCCTGGGATCATGACCTGAGCGGAAGGCAGACGCGTAACTAGCTGAGCCACCCAGGCGCCCCTCTAATTTCCTTTCATTTTTAATTCCGTGTTATTACTACCGAGTTGACACGAGAGTTGGTGAATTTATTTAACCCAGACAGACAGCTGTGGCTTTGAAAAATCAATTTAACTTTGAAGCCGGCGCATGTCAAATCTCTGAAAAATAAAAGGCAAACTGCTTTTATCAATGCAGATGCAAATGTCAAAGGGAAATGACATTTGGCTACTCAGGTCATTTGTTGGGAAACTTTCCAAGTCTGTCTTAAACAACCTAGGTACGTGAATCTTCCTTTTGAACTACAAATTTTATGAAATTCAGATACTAGATGAAATATGCTCGAGGAAATTTAGTGTTTGAGTTGATATGCACAGTGGTTGTGGGACGAACACCAGATTTTGAAGATGGTACAAGAAGAATATAAAATATCTCATGAATAATTTTTTATATTGGTTACATGTTAAAATAACAATTTTTGACATATTGGAGTCAATGAAATGTATTATTAAAACTAGCTTGCCCATCTCCTTTTACCTTTTTTGTTTTTAGAGATTTTTACTTATTCATTTGAGAGAGAGAGTGAGCATGAGAGGGCTGAGAGGCAGAGGGAGAAGCAGACTCCCCATTGAGCAGGGAGACCAATGGGGGGCTCGATCCCAGAGCCCTGGGACCATGACCTCAGCTGAAGACAGACGCCTAACTGACAAAGCCACCAGGAGCCCCTTGCCATATTAATAGGGTTACTAGAAAATGTAAAATTATAACACATGGCTCCAGTTACACTTCTATTGAGAACCACTGTGCTCAAATGTGGTGGGTGGGGAGGACTCAGAGAAATGGAGTCGGGGGAGGCAATCCTCCCGGTGTTTTGGGCTACAGGACAGGGCGTGGCCTCTTCTGACGGGCAGTGGGAGTCCCTGAGGGCTTCTGAGCAGGCGCGGGCCTCTGAGGGGTGATCAGGGCTGGGGGGACCAGGAAATACAGCCCACCTGCCTTGCCTGTGGGCTCCTCTCCATTCCACAGGGCACCTGAAGACGCTTGCCAACTTTTCACTCTCCCCCATCTGCTCCGGCTCTGCCTTCCAGATCACCCTCCCTGGCCTCCCGCGCCTCTGGAGGGGAGGCTCTGTCCGGGGAGGAGCTGGCCCGGATCCTGGAGCAGGTAGAAGACAAGAAGAAGCTCATCGCCACCATGCGGAGCAAGCCCTGGCCCATGGCACAAAAGCTCCGGGAGCTCAGGTAAGCGGCCGGGGGTCGGCCAAGGCCTCTGGAGGTCCAAACGGCTCAGATCCTTCCTGTGGGCCCCCAGCCCCTTCCCCCGTCTGCCCCAAGAGGACTTGACAGGAAGGGGGATTCACTGCCCCACTCTGCTTTGGTCCCTTGGCTCCCCGGCACAAGCCCAGGGCCGGAGTGGGGGGCCCTTAGAGCCAAGACAAGCAGGAGGGGTACTGTGGTTGGAGGGCCTGCGGTTGGCCAGCACCGAGCGGGGTCTGGGGGGTGCCACGAGGATCATGGCGCTCTGGCCTAGGGCCAGCCCTGCCACTGCCTGACGTCCCTTTGGTCCTGCACCCCTTCGCCTTCGTGGGGAACGCTCCCGCCCCTCCCTCACAACCCAACACAGACATGCCTTCCCTGGGGGGCTCTCTGTGAGCCGCCTCCACCTCCACAAGGTCAGAACTCCCTTGGTGTTCCTTAGGCACCCAGAACCTCTCCAAGTGTAGCTCACTCCCACTTGTGTGTGGGGACCAGGGACTGGGTCTGTCTCAGCTACTCTCGTGGCCCGAGGGCCAAGCTCGCCATGAGGCTCCATGAATATTGCTCAGGCCTCCTCAGACCCCAGGCCCGCACTCGGCCCTTCTCCGGCTTCCACACGAAAGGCCAACACACTAAGCAGGTTATGAGTCTCCTGTCTCATTAGGGCGGGGGTCACATTTCTCAACTTCTGGTTTTCTACTTAAAAAACAAAACGAACAAACAAACAAAAACCTATCCAACATTACCCCCCCCCCAAGTTTCCCTTTGGCTTTTCTGCCACAGGGCTGGGCGGGGGACACTGCCTCTCCCCTTTCCTCTTTGAAGCCCTCTTCCCTTGCTCCTCTCACACATGAGTTTCCCAGCCGCTCAAGTCAAATGCTTCATCCTCTATTGCATAGAACAATCTAGAAGCTGTATTTGGACACGTTGGACCTCACGGTTTGCCCCCCCAGAGGCGCCGCCAAGATGCCGGCTGCACGAACACAAGACGGGGTTCTGGAAAACAGAGCTCACTCCGTGCCAGCAAATGATCACATCGTGTCCTTTGCAGCTGCGGGAAGAAAGGCGTCCCCGTGGTGCCCCCGGGGCTAGTGTGACCCCGCCGGACCTCTGGGGATGATGGGAGGGCTCTTGGAAAGTACCAAGTGTGGTACGGATTTGGGGGTCTTATTTTAATGTATTTAAATTAAATCATCCCCTGTGGCTAGTGGCTCCCGTTCCGGAGGCAGGGACAGCTCTCGGCGTCTTCCTACCCACTCGCTGTTTCTGAGACTCTTCTCCCTTGGGGCCAAGTTCTTCTTTCTGGAGGGGGGCACAGAACAGCCATCTGTCACCTTCACAGGACCTCACCCCCACTCAGGTGTCACCTGAACACATCTTTTATTAACAGTGGAAAAAGAGCAACCAAGGTGCTTATGGAAATGAGATCTCCAGGCAGCTGGAAGTCGCAGGGACTGGGAAAGTTCCTGAGGGCTGTCTAGCTGCCGGGAGGAGAAGTCTGACACCTCCTCCAGCCAGAGGGCGGAGCTCCTGCTCTTGGGGTGGATGATAAGTAGCTAAAGCCTGGGAAGCCGAACAGACCCATACGTCTGTCCCTGGGGCAGGGCTCCTCAGCCAGTGCTGGCCCCCCTCCGTCTTCCCTCTCCCACAACTCCTTATCCCACGCTCAAGTCTAAGGCTGGAGAGCCTCTGTGTCCCCAAACAAGCTGGTGCCTCTGCCTCGATCTTTGCTTTCTGCCACCCCCCTGGCTAATTCCCACACACCCTGCAAGACTCGGGCCAAATGTCCCCTCTGCAGGGAGGCCCCCACTGCCTTCCCCGAATTCAGCCTGAGTTATTTACTGCCCCACTGATCCCCAAGGCACTGTGTCCTCGCTTAACTGGACGTTCTTGTCTGCCGAGCTGTGTCTCATTCATCTTTTACGATTCTTTCTTTTTGATGAATTGTCTCCACTTGCTGAGTGCCCCCTGGGTACCAGACATTGTTCTGAGTGCTGGTGTGTGTCACAACCCATTTAATCCTTATAGCCGCCCTGTGACACAGGGACGATTCTTATCATCCCCCCATGTACGGATGAGCAAATTGAGACACAGAGCAATCAAGTCATTTGCCCCCAGTTTGCAAGGGTGAGTTAAGTGGCTTGGTTAACATTTGAACTCAGGGGATTCTGGCTCCAGGACTGCACTCTTTATTGGTAACTCTTTCTCTAGAGTTGCTAAACATTCTAGAATGCCTCCCTTTGTGTCCTCTATGATTTCCTTTTCTGGCAGTGAGGTCTTCTATTGCAAATAGCATTCCCAGATGACATCTTTCTTTTATTTTTATTTTTTAAGATTTTATTTATTTATTTAGAGAGAGTAGGGGGAGGGGCAGAGGGAGAGGGAGATAGAGAATCTCAAGCAGACTCGTACTAAGTGCAGAGCCTGACCCGGGGCTCGATCTCAGGACCCTGAGATCATGACCTGAGCAGAAATCAAGAGTCAGACATTTAAGGGACTGAGCCACTCAGGCGCCATTACGTCTTTTTTTGAGAAGCAATGGTGTGGAGACCCCAGTCTCTGGCCCACTCAGGCAGCTGGCTGATGTGGGCGTAGTTGTTGAGACAACTGAGGAAGGACGGTAACATGTAAAGGACAGTGGTGCACTGGGGCAAGCCTGTGTTCCCACCCCTGCCACATCCAGGTGGCTTTGCTGGCTAGTAAGTGCCCCTCCGGATGATTTCCTTCCCTAAATTTCTAAAAATTTCTCAGATTTGGCAGAACTTACAGACTCAAGAAAATGAAAGAAACCCTACATGGAATGAACCCAAAGTAATCCGTGTCAAGACACATCATAGTCAAACTCCTTACTAGCAGTCAGAGAGAAACAATGCATTACCTGTAGGGGAAAACAATTAGAATGACAGCAAATTTCTTATTAGAAGCCTTGGAGGACAGAG
>CM052811.1:95787064-95890194 GCA_028533885.1 Nasua narica | reverse complement strand
GACTGATGGAGCCACCCAGGCGCCCCAAAAGCTGGTGCATTTAAATTCACGAACTCCGAGTGCTTAGGAGCCTCTGCTCACTTGCTAAATACAGGAAGAGAACAAGAATACGAATTTCATGAAAATTTTTTGTGTGTTTCATGGCTAGGTTGGTAGCCACAGATAGCTAACTGCCAGGATCCGTCCTGCCTGAGGGGGGAAACAGGTAGCTGATCCCATTAAGAAGCCTTAATCCCCTACAGATCAGCTTTTAACCCCGGGGCTCAGGAGCTAGACAGTCAGCCTCATTAATGTGGAGACATCATCGGGATAAAACCAGCTTCAAGATTACCCCAAGGTTAGAAAGTGACTTTGACTTTGATCTGCCTGCACTTGCACTTTGGAGGTGGGCTAGGGATTGTGCAGCAAACAGTGAGGGCTGTAGCAACAGCAGTCAGACACAGCTCCACGACGCCTTCCCCCGGCCACCCTGAAATGGACTTCATTCCTCATCCATTTGTGGGGCTCTATCCAGGGGCTGATGAAAAACCAGCTCTTGGGAGGCTGCGATGGAAGGAGGCTGATTTGCAGCATTTGCTGATTTCCACGGTCTAAATACTCCCGCCGGGGTCAATTTCAAGCTACCAACAGTTTAACAGCTGGGTAGCCAAGTTCCTGAATATTTAACACCCGGGTTCTCAGGAGCCCAGGTTCTCACTGGCCCCAGCACACCCCCCAGAATTTGTAATAGACAAGCTGATCCGTGTGGTTCTCATCCAACCTTCCCGGGATATTCACTCCCTCATTCAACATTCATGCACTCCACAAATGTCTACTGAGTGCTGTATTCATTTTCCTTTTCTTTACTGAAGTCTAATTGACATACAATATTATATTCATTTCGCGTGCAGCCGCATGAATCGACGTGTGTATACACACACAATGCTCACCACCATAAGTCTAGCTACCATCTGTCACCGTACGTTATTAGTGTTAATGGGTATATTCCCTAGGCTGTACTTTACATCCCCATGACTTGGTTATTTTATAACTGGAATTTTTTACCCCTTCATTGCCTTCACCTGTTTTGCAGTATCTGTTTCTATTGCTGCTACAACACGTGGCCACAGCGTAACTGTTTGAGGTGCTACTCACCTATCTACCAGCTAATTTCTCTGACTTCCCCTTCTGCTACATCTCTCTCTCTGGCTCTCTGCCTTCTTCTTCTGTGTTTAGGGGCTCATGTGATTCCTCTGAGCCCTTCCCGAGAATCCAGGATAATCTCTCTATTTTAAATTCCGGAATTTTAATTACATCTGCCCTTTTGCCGTTCATGGGTGTGCCACCAGGGGGCTAAGGTCATGGGGGCCCAAATTCTGCCGATGGGCACCTACCATGTACTAAGCACTATTCTCAGCATTTGGGAAACTTCGATGAAGGAAACAGACAAAATGCCCTGCCTTCGCAGAGCTTACATTCTAACTAGGGGTATAAAAATCCTTCAGATTTCAGGTGTTAATTGCAGTTCTGCCTCTACTCTCCCCACCCCCCCTTTTTTTTTCCTAACCAGGGAGGCCCAAGAGTTTGTGGAGAAGTACGAAGGAGCCTTGGGAAAAGGGAAAGGCAAGCGACTCTACGCCTATAGGATGCTGGTCGCTAAGGTGGGTGGCACAGAGACAGCCCTCGGAAGGGCTCGCTCAGCCTCTGAACCTGGGGGACCATCACAGGCACCTGCCCGGCCTCTCCATTTCTGTCCAGCTACCCAGAATCCTCCGTGTGTGGTCCAGCTGACCAGCCGGTTTGTCCCGGAATGGAAACCATTTCCTGTCAGTTTCTCTACATTTATCTGCGAGGGCTTCAGTGTATCTGACATTCCTTTCTTCTCCAGTGAAGAACTATAAACTCACAAAACTGATGAGGTGAAAGCACTGAGATCTTATTTCCCAAGCCCCAAACCAGGACACACGGATGCCCACGCCCTCAAGGGGCCGTCCGATGGTGGCCAAGTGATCGACCAACTGGCAGGCTGTCCCCAGGGGCCTCCATTGGTGGTGTTCATTACCCCTCTTGGCCCTCGGCCTTGCAAGTCTATATTCTGTACTGATTTTATCAGCACCCTGACAGGGAATCGAACCATCCTGGGGGTGGAGGGGGGGATCATATTAATAAAGCTTCTGAGACTGATAGGTAAAACCTATCAGTGGGTAGCTAAACCACAATCCCAATTCAAATTTATTAGCTTGCAACTACAAATCCCATTACCATAGAAATCAAAATAGTCACAGCCCGGGTGATGGGCAATGCTTTCCTTACAGACAGACTTACATAGAAAGCTACATAAGCCACCAAAGATGAATTTTGAGCGTGGAATCAGAGCTAGGGAAGGTAGATAAGGCAGTAGGACTGGAATGCCCGATGCCCACTGTCTACTATCCTCCATACCCTTTCCTGTTGTAGGGATGGCTTTGCCATTGTTATCAACCGGGCTTTTGCTTACGTGCTCCTCTTTATTGCACCTGTGACCATCGTCTTTTTCAACAGGTGCTTCCTTCCTTGTACAGCAATCATCCCATCAGGATACATTCAAAGCCTACAGGTCTGGAAACGCATCTGAGCCCTTCAAATAAATGTTCCCTTTGAGCGTTTAGGGACTTTACATGGGAAACCTCATTTCCTTCACAAACAAGTCCTTAGGAGACCTTTGTAATAATAGAAACTGATCCTAGGGTCTTCTCCCCACCTCTTTGTCCACTGTTTTCTTTGAGTTGTTTTTTGTTTGTTTGTTTTTAATTCCAAATGGATGTATTTCCAGAGAGTGCGGTTGTTGGAAAAGCAACCCCCTTGAGAGTTGACAAATTTTTACCCAATCAGCACATAGACAGCTACTGAGGTTTCTAACTGATACAAACTCTGAGTGTTGGAGCTGGGAACGGACCATGAAAGAAGCAAAATGCCTTCCTAACTCCTTGCAGAAAAACAGAAGCAAGTACAAAAAAAAAAAAAAAAAAACAGGCTATTGTTCTCGCCGGGAGAGGAATGGAAGCCACGGGTTGAGGTTCTACCAATTCCAGCGCCACTGAGGTTGAGCAAAGTTGTCACTTTGGCTGTCACCAAGACAGACACTTGGCTGTCTGCCAAATGTGGATGTGAGAGTTGTGAGGGTTTTTTTTCCCCTTGAATGTTTAAGATTAAATAAAAAAAGTAACACCAGAGGTTGCTAACCCAATTTGATCCCCTAAACCAGAAGTATAAACAGAATTCCTAAGTTCATATATCCACTGTCCAGACGTGAAATTTTATCAGCACTGCCCACAAACACAAGGCAGCGTGCTGCGCTGGCTTCTCTCCTGCCCCACTCTTGACTTTGGTGTTGACATGTCAGCATTAACATGTCCCTCAATGTGTCCCTCCGGGCCCCAAGGCAGGATGTTAATGAACTGAGCGTATCACCCGTTTAATTTCAGAAGTGGGTCAAGTTTAAGAGAGACTTCGATAACTTCAAGACTCAATGTATACCCTGGGAAATGAAGATCAAGGACATTGAAAGTGAGTATCTTGGCGGAGCTGTGTTCAGATGGTTTCCTAACGAGTTTTCCGAGGGCTTGGATCATGTTCTTGACCAGCTGATCGGGTCATTCCACAGACCTTGTGGTTTTAGCCCAAACAAGATAGGCTTTGAGCAAGTCAGTCCCAGATTTAAATCGTGCTTCTTCATTTTCTGATTGCGGGAGCATAGGTAGATTGGTTAGCCCCACAGAGCCCCAGGTTATTTATCTGGAACATTCGTTCCATAGACCGACGGGAAAACTAAATCTATCATAGCACGTGAAGTGCCTGGTCATGCTACCTTCCTCCTTCCACAACGTTTAAATCTTGCCACCTTTTTTTATATCAGGTCACTTTGGTTCTTCTGTGGCATCCTATTTCATCTTTCTCCGATGGATGTATGGAGTTAACCTCGTCCTTTTTGGCTTAATATTTGGTCTAGTTATCATCCCAGAGGTAAGACAAGAGCTTGTTAGATCTCTAGATAGTATTGAGGCTTATCATGACCACCATCCTCATTTATATTAATCAAATACTCTCCGTTGTACAAAAAATCAGTCATTCATTTTAAGTTCTCTACTCCTATCCGTTGCCCAGATAGGTCAGGACCAAAAACGGAACCAAAATACTTGTGTTCCTTTTTTCTCCCGGGGAGAACACAGTGAAGGGGCGCCTGGGTGGCTCAGTGGGTTAAAGACTCTGCCTTCGGCTTGGGTCATGATCTCAGGGTCCTGGGATTGAGCCCCGAATCGGGTTCTCTGCTCAGCAAAGAGCCTGCTTCCTCCTCTCTCTCTGCCTGCCTCTCTGCCTACTTGTGATCTCTTTGTCAAATAAATAAATAAAATCTTAAAAAAAAAGAAATATATGAATATCTAACAGTCATTATATTTGGGATATGGTGGTGATAGGTATTTTTTTAAAGATGTATTTATTATTTATTTATTTGAGAGAGAGAGAGCACAAGCAGGAGGGGCAGAGGTGAAGGGAGAGAGAATCTCAAGCAGACTCCGTGATGAGTGCAGAGCTGGATTTGGGGCTCCATCTCAGGACCCTGAAATCACAACCTGAGCCAAAACCAAGAGTCAGATGCTTAAGTGACTGAGCCGCCCAGGCACCCCAGGGATAGGGAATTTTTTTAACGGTCCTCTGTACTTTTTCACATTTTCTACAATGAGTATGTGATAGTTCTAAAACCAGGAAAGGGATTAATGTTCTCTAAAGAAGAGAGCGGGTGTGTCCTGCTCTGAGAGGGGAGATGCTTAACCCAGTATATGAACGTCTCCCTGTGCTTGTATTTTCTCCCCGCATCATGCTGTCGTTCTGTCCCTATTCAAGGTACTGATGGGCGTGCCCTATGGGAGCATTCCCAGGAAGACAGTGCCTCGGGCTGAGGAGGAAAAAGCCATGGATTTTTCTGTCCTTTGGGATTTTGAGGTACCAACCCTAACATGGCAACACACTTCTACTATGTGATTGAAGACCTCAAGTTTGCATGGATAGGTGTGAAATATTGCATTTAGTCATTGGAAAACCAGTGCTTAGCTCAAATGGGATCCCCCACTATGCAAAATGAGCTACCCAACCATGTCCTCTTAAGATCCCCTCACAGGTCCTTTCCGCAGCCACACAGGGCTCCCTTCTCTCTGCCAGATCTATGTAAGTGATCCTACAGGACGGTTTTCTCTTCTCATACCCACATGAAGACTCCAGGGCTATCGCCAGCTCAGCCGTTCCCAAGCTTCACGTGGCATCCTCATATTCAACATCTATCCAGCCCAACCCACATCGTGCTTTCCCATCTCCTTTTTTGGAACCACCATTCACCCAATCATTTGAGTATGAAACCTGAAAGTCATCCTATACTTCTCCCTCTTCCTCACTACCACCTCCCCGCCCCACATGACCGACCAACCACTAACTCTATCTTGATTCAGTCCCCCTTTCTCTATCTCTCTTGCCTCTTCTTTGAATAATGTCCCCACCATACCATGACCATTCTCTTCTACCTCTACTTCCTGCTTTGACTTGGCTCCTAAAAATCTCCATTCCCTCTGCTGTCAGAGTGATCTTTCTGAAAGGCAAACCTGACCCTGCCACTTCCCTACCTTGGATATTCATTTATTCCCATTCCTAAATAGAATAAAATCTAGTGTGTTTTTTTTAAAAGATTTTATTTATTTATTTGAGATAGATAGAGAGAGAAAGCATGAGAGGGGAGAAGAAGGTCAGAGGGAGAAGCGGACTCCTCACAGAGGCGGGAGCCCGATATGGGACTCGATTCCGGGTCTCCGGGATCATGACCTGAGCCGAAGGCAGTTGCCCAACCAACTGAGCCACCCAGGCGCCCAAAATCTAGTGTTTTATATCAGGTTTATGAAAGAACTGTTCACCACCGGGCTGCTCCCTCCCTCTCCAGCTCCAGCTCTGTCTCAGACCTCATACTTCAAGTTCCAATATTTATCGAGTTTGGGGGAAGTCCAAATGCATCACATGCCAGTGCCTCCCCTTCCTCCTTTGGAGTCTCCTCACCCCTATGCCTTTGTGGAGCTCAGTCTGCAGCTCCAAGGAGTTCCTGAGGCTGGGAAGTTCAGGCAAAAGGTCATCGCTGCTGCCGTCCTTCATGTTCATAGTCAGGTTCAAGTTTAGGTCAGGTTCATACTTCTCAGGTATGTACGGAAATGAGTTGGAGTATTTTTCCAAATCATTTGGAATAAGGGTGTTCCAAATAACTACTACATTTTTATACTACTATTATATGCTACTACAACTGTGTACTACCACTAAGGATTTCCTTTATTCTTTATTTCACTCAAGGACCCCAATGGAAACATCCTAGCTGCCCCAAACAAACTGAATTTATTCAACAATAATCCTCTGTTTTGTTGTTGTTGTTACCAATGGTAAATTTTTTTTTCTTCTTTTTTTTAATGTGTTTTTTAAAAAATAATCTCTACACCCAGCATGGGGCTCAAACTCACAATCCTGAAATCAAGAGTTGCGTGCCCCACCAACTGAGCCACCCAGGTGCCACTGGTTTTGTTTTAAGTAATCTCTACACCCAATGTGGGGTTTGAACTCATGACCCACAGGTCAAGGGTCATATGCTCCACCAAGTGAGCCAACCAGGTGCCTCTAAAATTGTATTTTTCAAGCTAAAATTAAAGCTTTGGAAAACCTATATCCATCACCATGACAGTGGCAGTTTCTCAATGGTTAAATGCTTTTCTGATGAGATCGATGACGATATTAACAAATATGATTTTTTAATATTGTGTGTGAATTGCCTCACATTTGGCAGATTTTTATAACTCAGGGAACCACCATCTTCCACTTGACCTATCCATGGTCTTACAGAATTATGTGTGGGTAAAAGATCCCACATCTTGATAGTACCAGATAGAGCAATTAAGCTTTAAAAACTTTAAATCTTGAGATAATTTTAGACTTACAGAAGAGTTGCATAAATAGTACAGAGATCACTCCCCCACAAAAAATAGTACAGAGTTCCCATACACCCTCACCTAACTTTGCTTTATGATAACATCTTATCTACCCATAGAATAATTATCAAAACTAAGAAATTAACCTTGATACAATATTAACTAAAGTGTGGAACTTATTTGGATTTCACCAATTTTTTCACTAATATTCCTTTTCTATTCCAGGACCCAATTCAAAATCTCACCTTGTATTTGTTCTGTCTCCTTAGTCTCCTCCAAATCTATGACGAGTCTCTGTCTGTCAGTGCCCTTGACACTTTTGAGGAGTACTGGTCAGTTGTTTTGGAAAATGTCCCTCAATTTGGGTTTATCTGATGTTCTCTCGTGATTGTAGTGAGATCATACATTATTGGAAAGGCTGCCACAGAAGTTATGTGCCCTTCTCAGGGTGGCAAATTAGGGTTACATTATATTGATACCCGTTATGATTGACAATGTTGGGACCATTTGGGTAAAGTAGCATCTGCCAGGATGCAACTGCAAAGTTAGTATTTTTCTCCTTTCAATTACTCAGTATTTTGGAGAGTATAATGGATTTGACTGTAGCAAAGTATGAAAAGCTTATTATGTGATTCAGATTCCACATTACAACTAATATTTAAGTGATGACTATTTATTGAGTTTAAGTATCATATCAAAGAAGAAACAACCTTAAGTATATGAAAAGAATAGTAACATTTGCCTCCCCTAAGATTGGCCTCTGCCTCCCCTGTGAGGCCAGAATAATCTTGTTTTACCTTTAGCAAAGACATAAAAGAAATGCTAAAATTCTAAGCTAATATTACACCTGGCAAGTGTACTGATTATACCTAAAGCCAATTATACCTAAAAACCAAACCAAAACAAAACTTGAGGTTCAGATTGGACTATAAGCCTTGCAAATGTATGGTTTCCTTTGTAAGTTTTGTACTGAGAAAGCTCACAGGCTCCCAACTACTTCCAGAATGTTACGTTAAGACCCTGGAAATGTGAGGGGAAAGAATTTGGAGCTTTTTGTGCATTTACAAGTGCGCGTGCATGCGCACACGCTCACACACACACACACACACACAGTATCCGGAATGTTAGTAATGCTCTCCTCCTTCTTCTGTATCTGCATGCATTCTGTATAACGGAGAATAAAGAGAATGAAAGGGAGATACAGAGACATGGATAGACTCTGGAGCAACTGGGGGAATTTAAAGGAAGAGCAAGGACCCCCAGAATTCCTCCTTTCACCCCTCAGAATCCTGGTAAACCCTGAGAAAGAAATCCCAGGTAGAATGAAAGGGTCTGAAGACCATCTGCGCTAAGCTTACAAACCCAGAGCATTTGGACCTGTCCCACAGGGTTACATCAAGTATTCTGCTCTCTTCTACGGCTACTACAACAACCAGAGGACTATCGGGTGGCTGAGGTACAGGTTGCCCATGGCGTACTTTATGGTGGGGGTCAGCGTGTTCGGCTATAGCCTGATGATTGTCATTAGATCGTAAGTATGACTGTCTCTGTTACAGGCTTTTCATTTTCTTCACACAAACAACCCACTCCCATGGCCACTCTGTGCCTCCTTACCTTCCTGTGGGGATTTAGAGAGAAAACAAGGAGACATATAAAACAGATATGGATTGTCATATGTGATATAAAAGACATAAACAGGGTAATAAGGGAAGTTTTCGGAAATGGGATAAAAACACCTTTACATGATGCTGAGAACTGCTAGTCACATTGAAAGTCTGGGGCACAGCATTTTACACAAAGGAAGAGCACGTGCAAAGGCCCTGATGCAGCAAATATCCTAGTGAGTTCCAAAACCTGTCAAAAGGCCAGTGTGGTTTGAGAGAGAGCATGTGCCTGGTAAGGTAAGGCTGGAGAAGTCTTCAAGGTCTGTTTTTGCTTTCCCCAGAGCTCAGCTTCCTCAGAAAAACTCTTCTGCTCTTCTGTAACTCTAGCTTGCATGTGAGTACTGAGCTCTGCATTTGTAAAGATACCAAAAAAACAAAAAACAAAACCAAAAAAACCCACGAAGGAACATATGTGGTGTATTGACCATGGTGTCCTCTCTGGCCCCAACTCTGTTTCAGTGGTCAGAAACAACCTTTTAATATGTCTGTGCCTCTTAATTTCTTTTATGTTCTTTGAAGAAAAATTCTGGCCCATAAATTGCCTTCTTCTAGGCCAGGGGACCCCAATCAGCAAAGGATGGCGCAAAAAGCTAAGTCAACTAAGCCCATGGAATAGCAAATCCCAAAAGCTGACCCATAAGATAAAGAGGCACAAATTCTCCCATACACACACTGGATCTGATAGAGGACCTGCTTGGAATTCTGATTCCCACAGCAAAGTTGAGGCTAGGTAGGATAAAATGGGTGGGTAACGAGGCAGGTCCAAGGGACTTTCAACAAAGTTTGCTTAAGAGAAGGATGTACATGTCACTGGTTGCCGTAACAACTACCTGAGGGCTTGTTGCATTTTGTATCAGAAAATAAGTACCTTTTTTGTTCAAGAAAATAGGTGAATGAGTAGGGGATGTTCCAGTTTGAGACTAGAGTTCCCACAAAGAGTTCTCAAACAACATCCGCAGTTGAGTCAAACCACAGGAAATCAAACGTCAGGGTGGAAAACATGGTTCAGTGGTTCATTGTCCAGATGATACCAGGCGTGTGGCTGTGGACTCGGAATCTGGGGGGAAGGCACACTGGCTATAATCAGTTCAATTTGAGTCATCTTGGCTCTTTCCCCTCATTGGATGTCTACTACCTTTGCCCCAGCCCAGCTGAGGCCAAGGTTCCCTTGGGCTAACAGCAGTGGTATGTGCCCCACAGGATGGCCAGCAACACCCAGGGCAGTGTGAGTGAGGGCGAGAGTGCTAACTTCACATTCAGCTTCAAGATGTTCACCAGCTGGGATTACCTGATCGGGAATTCAGAGACGGCCGACAACAAATACGCCTCCATCACCACCAGCTTCAAGGTAGGCACCCCAGGGTAGTTCCCACCCAAAGAGGTACTTTGGGTCCCTCTGCTCATTAGGAGACTTCACCTAGTTGGGATGATGATGGATAAGATCCCCAAGTAATTTGTGGAAAGAACTTTACCAGAGGTGTGAGCCTAGCTCTCCAAACTTCAAGAAAGAATGCTCATGACTGGTACCCACGTCTGTTTCCTAAGATGGTGGAGAATCATGGATGCTAGGGACCTAGTCCTGACTGTTTCTTTGTGGAACTCTTTTCTGCCAGAGAAACTGGAAGGACTCATTTGGAGCTGCAGTTCTCAACCTTTGATGCATGTTTGAATCTCCAAGCAGTTTAAAAAAATCTTTTGGGCCCAAACCTCCAGAATTCTGGTATAATTGCTCAGGGGCTGGGGGATTCCTGGCATTAAATTCTTTAAAAGCTCCCCGAGTGATTAGAAACCCCAGAAAGAGTTGAGAACCTTGGTTTGGGTGGGTGGAGGGTGTCAATTAAATGTGCAGCCCCTTCCTACTTAATTATCTCATTATTTTGTTCACAAAAGACATGTGAAGTGGTCTACACATCTCTACTTTATAAAATAAAAGCAAACCTAAGGGTAAATACATGAATGAAGGCAGCACCTCGTATGTTGAAGAACGGCCCATCTTATTTTTTCCTCCATGTCTGTAAAAACCATTCAGAGTTCTTGATAGTTCAATTTCTCCCATCTGATCAGTCAGATTTTCTCTCCCCCAGCACCTGCCAAAGGTCAAATTTACAACACACTTACTTGTGTTGTCTTCTTCCCTCTCCTCTCTTTGGCCCTTCCTGGCAGCTACGCATTCAACAATATCTACAAATGGCAGGTGCACCCATAAGGGGCAGAACTTGGACTGAGCAACTCACTACATGGGTTTCATGAGCCCACAGTCCTGACAGCTGGGCAGTGGGCAGCGCAGGGAGTTGACTGGGCTCTCCTCCCTTCTCCTGCCCCCAGCGATGGGGGGCGGGGCACTGGCAGAGCATCCAGGGGCAGGAGAGGGACCAATGGAGGCTTTGCCTCTTCCTCCAGGCCTCCCCAAGAGAGAAAAAGAAGGTCAGTGCTTATGAAGCATTTTGAACATCTGGCAAGGTGAAGGTTTTTTTTCTCTGAGCCTATTTAAAACCAGCGATAACAACCTTATATAACAGAGCATATATGAAAATTGCTAAGCTAATGTATATTAACTGCTCAATAAAATAGTTACATCCGGACCTGAATACAGTAAAGGTTCATTGATTAGAAAATTCTCCTTCCTGGTGCTGTGGTAATCAGGAGACCTCATTTACTGTCTCGGGTCCACCACAAACTATTTCTGTCTTTATAGAGAGTTACTGATGCAGGATGCAAAGCTTGTAATAAAAATCTTTATTTTTTGTGGCTCAGTAAGTTAAGTGTCTGATTCTTGATCTCAACTCAGGTCTTGATCTCAGGTTCATGAGTTCAAGCCCTGCATTGGGCTCTATGCTGGGCATGAAGCCTACTTAAAAAAAATACATATACATATATACATATAATTTTTATATACAACAGCAAACAATAAGAAAATAATTTTAATCCCATTTACAATAAAATTACCTAAATTACATAATATTCTTAGGAATAGAGTTAACAACAACAACAAATATAAGGCATTTTTGAAAGAAATTAAGAAACTCTAAATAAATGAAGATATACCATATTCATAGATTAGACAGGGATCAACATATTATGGCCCAGGAGCAAATCCAACCTGCTGCCTATTTTTGTAAATAAGATTTTATTGAAACAAAGCCATGCCTACTTATTTCCATATTGTCAGTGGTTGCTTTCATGTACTATGGCATAGTTGAGTAGTTGTGAAAGAGGCCACATGGCAAGAGAAATCTAAGCTTTTGTTATCACAGGTAACAAAATGGCAATAACAACAAGATATATCTTCTTAAAGAAAATAATTCTTGGGGCTCCTGAGTAGTTCAGTTGGTTGAATATCAGACTCTTGATTTTGGCTCAGGTCATGATCTTGTGGTGATGGGACTGGGCCCCTCATTGGGCCCCACGTGGGGCTCCATGCTGAGTGAAGAGTCTGCTTGAGATTTTCTCTTTCTCCCTCTCCCTCAACCCCTCCTCCCCCACTTGCGTGCCCTTTCTCTCTTTCTCAAAAAATAGATAAATAAAACTTTAAAAAGAGAGAAAGAAAGAGAGGGAGGGAGGAAGGGAGGAAGGAAAGAAAAAGAAAAAAAGAAAGGGAGGGAGGGAGGGAGGAAGGAAGAAAGGAAGGAAGGAAATAATTCCCCGTAGAGCATCAGTACTCAGCACAACCTCCTCTGTATTATTTCATTTATGAAAATATACTGAGTAGTCATTTCAGGAACCCAAAAATGATGGTTCCTATTGGTTCCTGGCCTGTCCTTATTCACATCTTTTTTCCACACATTAAGGAATCAATAGTGGATGAACAAGAGAGTAACAAAGAAGAAAATATCCATCTGACAAGATTTCTCCGGGTCCTGGCCAATTTTCTTATCGTCTGCTGTTTGTGTGGAAGTGGGTACCTCATCTACTTTGTGGTGAAGCGATCCCAGGAATTCTCCAAAATGCAGAATGTCAGCTGGTATGAAAGAAATGAGGTAAAAAGTACATCTCTGTAGAAGTGAATGCTGAGGGCAAACATGGAAATTATACTCGTTCCTATACAATTCAGCTGAATTATTGAAAATCTGGACTATAGGACATATTTTAAAAAGTGAATTTACATCCCTTTCCAGTTAAGTAGCATGAACATTTGGACAAAGAGTCACCTCTTATTAGGCTCTTACAGGTTGTTAAAGCTGGATTATAATTAGCATGTCAGTCAACTGAATAGTAAATTGTCTTAGCACCAACTATTAAAAAGGTGATCCTTTCTTCACAGCTCTACAGTGCTGTACATCATAAATCAAGTATCTGTTAATGTGTGAGTGTGATTCTGGGCTCTCTATTCTATTCCATTGGTTTATTTATCTGTTCCTGCCCTAAACAATACACTGATAAACTAT
The DNA here is from genome assembly GCA_028533885.1 of Nasua narica. Classification (NCBI taxonomy): domain Eukaryota; kingdom Metazoa; phylum Chordata; class Mammalia; order Carnivora; family Procyonidae; genus Nasua; species Nasua narica. The sequence goes on along the minus strand of CM052811.1, from coordinate 95,877,180 downwards.
GGCTTTAGATTATGTCTTGATATCTGATAGAGTGAGTTCTTTCATCAAGATCCACAATAAAACTCATTAAAGTTTCATTGTGTTTATATTGAATCCATAAATCTCTTTTGGGAATTTAACATCTTTAGTAGTTGGCAAAATGGCTACAAGTTTTCCCCCTTCTTATGTTTCTATATTTCTTTGCAATATGATTTTCTAGCTCCTATCATAAAGAGGTAGTATCTGTTTCCCCACCTTTGGAATCCAGCTAGGTTAGCCATGTGAGTTGCTTTAAAAATGAGAAAATAGCAACCATGATATAAACAGACTTGAAAAATGCTTGCGTATTGGAACTCACCCCCTTGGAAACCCTGAGACCTCCACCACGTGAACAGTTCCAGGCTAGCCTGTTGAATGATGAGAGACACATGGCCCAGTTATCTCATCACTCTACATGATAGCCCATCACCTATCAGACATATGAATGAAGTCATCAACCATCTGACCATAGATATATGAATGAATCCACGTGAGGCCAGCAAAAGAACCACCTACCTAAGCCCAGAGAAAAAATACTGATCCAGAGAATCATGAGCTAAATAAATTAAATAATAAAAAAGAATCTATCTCTTCCCACGAAGTGAAAAAGGATAGAAAAAGGAATTTGCAACAGGTAGGACAAATGTAAAGCATAAAATCAGATAGAATTAATGCCAGTGATTACAATAAATATAAATGCATTAAAGCTATGGTATAAAAGCAATAATAGGGGCACCTGTGTGGATTCTCCCAAAACTGGAGCAAAGATTTAGTGCTTACCAGGCTCTGGGCTAGGAGACTTGTGTCCACGATCTTGTCTGACTCTTACAATGAGAACTGTCATTCCACTCTACACGTGAAGAAACAAGAAATTCAGAGAAGTTATGTAACTTTTCCTAAGTTACAAAGCCAGCAAGGGTTAGAGTGGGGGCTCAAACCCAGAGAGCTGACTTCAGATGCCATACTCTTCACCACGTCCCTCTGCTGTTTTCCCTTCTGTGATCTCAGCTTCCTGTCTTCCATACTCCTGAGATAAGAGCTACCACAGTGGGACGCCCGGGTGGCTCAGTTGGTTGAGCAGCTACCTTTGGCTCAGGTCATGATCCCGGCGTCTTGGGATCGAGTCCCGCATCGGGCTCCTTGCTATGCAGGGAGCCTGCTCCTCTCTCTGCCTCTGCCTGCCTCTCTGCCTGCTTGTGTTCTCACTCTGTTAAATGAATAAATAAAATCTTTAAAAAAAAAAAAAAAGAGCTACCACAGTGACTCTTGCCCAGCTCATGACTTTCCCGAACACAAAGCACTGTTCCATATGTGAACTCATTTATTTCTCAAAGAAAGTTTGCTATTTTTAGCAATACTAATAACAACAATCATGATGGCAACCAGTCACAGAGCAGTTATGATGTGTGGGACATACGTTGACTGTTTCAGGCATGTTAGCGCCTTAACCACAGTCACACAGTAACTTGTGGAGACCTGAGGGCATCTCCAAAGGCAGAAGAGGGGGAAACAAGGAGATGGAGATGCATGTCCCTAGGGAGTACAGAGAAGGTGGCCAAACAAGTGATATTGATGACACAAGTAATCCAGGCTTTCCTAATTTCTCAGGTAGAAATTGTGATGTCCCTGCTTGGTATGTTTTGTCCCCCTTTGTTTGAAACCATCGCTGCCCTGGAGAATTATCACCCACGCATTGGACTGAAGTGGCAACTGGGACGCATCTTTGCACTCTTCCTGGGGAACCTCTACACGTTTCTCTTGGCCCTGATGGATGATGTTCACCTCAAGGTAAAGACCACAAACTCCCCCAATCCCTGGTGCCCACCAAGTTTCCTTTTTCAACTACATTTTCCTTATGCATAATTCCTATTAATTAAAGAAATCTTGGAAACTTGAGAAAAGTAAAACGAAGAAAAAAATATCCCCAGAATCCTATTACCCAAAGAACCATTGTTAATATTTTGTTGCAGGTCATTGTTAATATTTTGTTGTGGGTCTTTTTCCTAGGTAGTCTTTTTACATATACATGTCATTTGGTACCCTTAATTTTTTTTATAAAGATTTTATTTATTTGATAGAGAGATCAGAAATAGGCAGAGAGGCAGGCAGAGGGAGAGGGGGAAGCAGGCTCTCTGCTGAGCAGAAAGCCCGATGCGGGGCTCAATCCCAGGACCCTGAGATCATGATCCGAGCCGAAGGCAGAGGCTCCAACCCACTGAGCCACCCAGGCGCCCCGGTACCCTTAATATTTTATCTGCAGCCTTTCCTATATAGCATCATAGCTGCCATAATGTTTACCAGCCAAGTAAGTGTCTCTTGACATGGTATGTCATGGTTGACCCAACCTTCCATCACTGCTCACGAGACAGTTATGGAGCATCTACTATGTCAGGCCCTGAGGGTACAGAAGACAGCAAGACACAGTCCTGTTCCAAGGGTATTCACATCTAGGCTGGGAGACAGACTCACTCAGTACAGCATACTATGGCATGTGCTCCAGCGGGGGCAAGCCCAGGGAAGCATGGCAGTCCATAGGAGGGACTCCAGAATTCCCCCGCTCAACCTGGGGAGTCTTACCAGACATTGGAAAAAGCAAAGGGAACAGCTGGTGCAAACAAGGAACTGCAGGATGCCAAAGAATGGAGCGGAGGGAAGAAAGGGAAAATGAACCTAAGGGAAGGGTCAGATGATGATGGTCCTGTTCCCCACCCCTTCCTCCTCATTACTGAGCTGCATGAACTTTTACCTGAGTTTAACAGAAAACTATTGGAAGATTCGAAGCATGGAAGTAACTTGCCTACCCTTCCACCTTCATGTCTGGCTTTTATCCATCCTACCTCAGTAAACTCTTCTACTCTCCTGAACCTCACATTTCCTCCATGGGCCAGAATTTTCTCTTACCTGTCTCTCCGCCCTTCTCCCCATGTTTGACTCATTGACTAATCCTCCCTGAGGTTTTGTCTCAGATGTCATTGCCTCCACGAAGTTCTCGGTGGCCCCATGGTCTGATGTGGATTTCCTTGGTCCCTGGAGAATATTTCCCATAGCTCTTATCACTCTATCCTATAGTTGTCTGTTCATCTCTGTCACCTCCGGGCTGTGAACTTTCTGAGGGAAGCCTGTTTCTTTTTCTCACTCTCGTGTCACCACTACCTTACATGCCTAGAAGAGACCCTGAAAAACATTACTCTCAAAAGAAGAATGATTGACTAGATGATGGATGGATGGACGGACGGACGGACAGACGAACAGACAGGTAATAACTTAGAAAAAAACTTCACGGAAAAGACCCAAGGACTTCAGCCAATTGCCCCCCTCTCCTGTATAGACTGAAAGGCTGGGGAGGGCATTTCTGTAGAGACTGCTGAGGGGTAGGGCAGAGGCTAGGTGGTAGAGTGGTGGCATATTCTGCTTTTAATTGTTGTTCCCTTGGAAACAGTTGAACCATCCCTGGCTCCTTCCAACCACGCATCTCCATCTTCCATTCTAGCTTTCTAATGAAGAGACAATAAAGAACATCACTCACTGGACTCTGTTTAACTATTACAACTCCTCGGGTTGGAACGACAGTGTCCCCCGGCCACCCCTGCACCCTGCAGATGTGCCCCGGGGTTCTTGCTGGGAGACAGCCGTGGGCATTGTGAGTAGTTGTGCTCTCCTGCAAAAGTGATCCCTGTTCTCAGTCCTTTGTTATTTCTTCCTTGATGTTTCTATTTTGAAGCCACCAAAATATCAAGCCAGTATTTCTTAGGAAACTTCTACCTTTTCTCTTTCCTATTATTTTTTAGCATCCCACATATTTTTCTACATGCTCCATTCATCAGTCTACTACCACTTGGATTCATTTAGAGTCTTAACTATAGATTTCACTGAAAGTCTGAGGTTCTCCACCTCAAAATAAGGAATAAATACTTCTTAAAAGTGGGTGCAGGATTTGTGTGCATATATGCATCTGTGCATTATTGTAAAGAGAATTAATGGCTTGTATGAGTCTCAAAAATTAACCATTTCACCTTATGCACCATCACCACCCTTCCTGTAGCTTGCACAGTATGGACTTCAAAGGCTAATGTTCTTTGCCTTCCTAGACAGAAACTTGAAGTATTCACAGGTAACACAGGAATCAGCTGCCCTCTCTTCCTCAACTCCATCTCCTGCTCAGGGTTTTCTTTCGTATGCTACCACACTGAGATGCAGAGTTCTTCTCATGGGTTCCCTGAAGAACCCAATCACACAGAGCATTAGACAGCAGTGTTTTTAACTGAGGATGGTGGGGTACAATGAAGGAAGAGATTACACCACACAGTCCATCAAACATTGCCTATAAATCTACCGGCAGATATTTTCCTGTAGCAGAGTGTCCTTCCCATGGGGTCCCAGGGGCCTTTTTTCCCCAATTCCTCCATGGAGGGCTCAGACTCACCATTTCTTGTCTCCTCTAGTCCAGATTTCCCCATACTCTTGAAATCCTCCTCCTTTGTACATTAATGTACAAAGCAATCCAGCTTCCTAAGCTCCTGCATTTCTAAAGCCATCACAGGGTATAGTAGAGAAAGAGTCTTGAAGTCAGTAAAACCCACCTTCCTTAGAAGGCAAAAGAGAGTCCATTACCTGCGTGGTTCCTTTGGAATATTCTGCAATAGAATTTCTCATGTCCTGTCTCATGCCCTTGGAAGACATCTCTCTTGCCCTCCTCCCTGAAGGCCCATCACTGTTTCCAATGCTGGTTAAAGCTTGTCTCTTTCTGAACTTGTCAGTAATGATGGGTTTGAGCGGTTACGTCCTGCTCACCTGTATCCTCCATTGGCTCTACCCCAGGCCCCGGAGCATCACCTTGCACAGAAGTGGAGACCTGATACATGTAGATTGGTCTGTTACTTAGGTGCATTAACTTGAAATCTTATTGAGGAATAATCCTGGAAACTCATCAGCTGTTCATAAAGCAAACATGCATTAATCATCTTGAAGGATATAAAAATAAATAAAGCAGACCCTGTGCCCCCCGCCCCCAGGAACTCCAAGGCTATTAGATAGATGTCTTAAAGGTTGTGATGACGCCTGGTAGATCTTTTCCATTTTTTTAATTAATAAATTATATACACTCTACGAAGCAGAAAACTTTGCTTTTGGCTCTTCCAGTATGTGTCTCATGAAAAAAAAAAAAAAACCTGCATTGTTATCTCTGTATAACAAGCCAAAAATCCAATTAGCAGGAGATGAAGAATGCTGGCTCTTGTCCCCAGGGACGATGGTCAGCTTCAGTCTTAGCTGGGGGCAGCTACATTTCAGAGGAGGTAGAGGAAGCAAGGAGGGATCCTTCAGATCCTCTGTCTGTGCAATAGTGCTGATAACTACCATACACTGGGCATTGCCAATGTGGCAGGCAATTTGCATGCATAATCACTAAGCTTCCCAATAACCCTGCAAGGTTGATACCATTATGAGCTTTGAGAGGCTCAGATTATTCCAAAAGCAAAAGATGATTGGTAACTTGTAGAGCTGGGACCTAAAAATAAGCATTTTTCAAACCCTGGGGTCCTTTTTCTGCACCACCTCTCGGGCACCAAGAACCAGCAGATCACAGAGAAGATTCGGGTAGGTGGGGAAGACTTTGCATGGCTGCAGTCAGCTGGGAGAAGTGGCCAAGGTTTGACCCTGACCATGCCTTTTGTCCTATGCTCCCCCTTGCAGGAATTTATGAGGCTGACGGTGTCTGACATGCTGGTAACGTACATCACCATCCTGCTGGGGGACTTCCTGCGGGCTTGTTTTGTCCGGTTCATGAACTACTGTTGGTGCTGGGACCTGGAAGCTGGATTTGTAGGTCACCGTTTCATGCACATCCCACAGAGACGCATCTCAACCGTCCTATCTGATATAGTCAGATGCATTCCTGGTATTTATTGGATAACCGATGCCAGTCTCTGCTCTGCAAAGTAGTGAAGCATTTCATCTATACTTCCTTTAAGTGACCTATTTGCCTTCCGAGAGGAAACTCTACTTTTTCCTTCCGAGACGAAGCTCTAATTAACAATGTGACCTCCTATCTGGGAAATGGAGGCATGTGGCCTTGGGAAAGGTAGATCGCATGCTTTGGTACTGAGCAGACGGTAGTGGAGAAATGCTAAAGTCAACTCTCATTAGGGAAGGCAAAGACCACCATCCTTTGGAGTCCACACTGAGGAAATGATAGGAATGGTAACAGAAATGGATAAGGCAAAATGGTAGTTCCTTTTTTTTTTCTTAAAGATTTTATTTATTTATTTGAGAGAGAGAGAGAGAGAGAGCGCGCGCAAGAGTGAGCATGAGGGGTGGGGATAAAGAGACTTCGGTCTCAGCGGGGAATCTGAAGCTGGGTTCGATCCTAGAACCCTGAGATCATGACCTGAGCTAAACCAGACGCTTGTTGTTGGGGGGTGGGAGGGCACATCCCCTTAACTGATCTCCATATCTTGTTTACCTGCGTCATCTTCATCATGGCCTGCAGTAGGGTACCTGGCCTAGGTAAGGGCTCCAGGATAGGTTTCTATCTTTTTTTTTTTTCTTTTAGTCACCACCCACAATTTTGCACCACCCACAATTTTGAGCAAACCTACTCAACTTCTCACAGCGAGGAAAACTTCATAATCTCATCCGAGAACAAGGGGGAACAAACCTCATGCTCAAAGAGGATGCCGTCTTTAATAGGACAACAGGAGACTAAGATGTCATTGCCCTCAAATTAATTTATAAGTTCAACAAGATCCCCAAATAATACTAAAGTTCATTCTAAAAATAAACATGTGGAAATAGCCAGGAAAAATTTTCAGACGGCAAAATGAAAGGGACTAGACCTATCATTATGTTAAAATATATTATGAAGCTATAATAAGGGGCGCCTGGGTGGCTCAGTGGGTTAAAGCCTTTGCCTTTGGCTCGGGTCATGATCTCAGGGTCCTGGGATTGAGCCCCACATCTGGCTCTCTGCTCAGCAGGGAGCCTGCTTCCCCCTCTCCCTCTGCCTGCCTCTCTGCCTACTTGTGATCTCTCTCTCTCTCTCTGTTAAATAAATAAATAAAATCTTTTTTTGGAAAAAGCTATAATAATTAAGACTAGTACTAGAGAACAGCCAAAGTTATCAATGGAACAGAATAGAAAATCCAGAAATACAATCTATATGAAATTATCTATGTGGAAATTTAGGTTAAGATAAAGGCAGTGTTTCAACACAGTGAGAAAGGAAGGATTTTATAACAAAGGGTGGAGACAACTGGTTGACCGTTGTGGGGGAGGGACTATATCTCTCACCCATTTCACCTAAATACATAAGTTGTAGGTAAATCAAAGTTTTCATCATCAAAAAATGAAATCATAAATTTCTAAGAGAAAGCACATACTAAGTTACAGTCTTGGGGTGAGGACAAGTTTTCTAACCAGGACCCAAAACTCAGCAGATGAGAAGTTTTTAAAAATATTTTTAAATGTTTAATTTTAAAGTCCCAAGACTTAACCCTCATGTATTTGGAATATGCACATTTCCTCCTTTGATCCATGCCTGTCCCTCCTTTCTCTCTCTCCTAATTTCTTCCTCCTCCTCATCTGTCTTTCTTGACCTCTATTTCCAGAAAACAAATGGGGAAGTGGGTTTAAGCACGCTGCCTAAGGACCCCTCGCTCCCAGGGCTCACACACTCTGCGTTCTTTCAAATAGTTGACAAATCTCCAAAGTTCTGAAAATCAGAGTCAGGCCGAAAACATGAATCTGGCTGGGCTCCTTCCTTTGCACAAACTGCTGTCAGACTAGAGGGAGATGAAAAGGGGAAAAGACAGTTGGAAGAGTGGTTTCGTTATTGTGTTTGCTTGTTTGCTTTGAAAACCTATCATTCGACTCCTCATTTAATTATTTGCATTTGGTGACCTATTCGATTTATTCCTTGATTATGATTTTAAGGTAAATTTCTGATTAGAGCATTGATAAAATGTTCTCGCAGGGGCCAGGGTCCTTCCAAGAATACACAGTCGGCCTGCAGGCCCTAAAAGGTAAAAACTCCCACTTTTTTAATGGAAAAAGTCATTGGAAAAACTTTGAGAATTTCAAAACTTTTCTTGAAAAGTGGAAAATGTATTAAAGAAGCAGAACCGTGAATCCAAGGCTCCTCTCAGGTCACCAGAGCAGGCTTTTGGGGATGGAGTGGCCCTGGCTTAGCCAGTTGGTTGGTCACGTAGGTAATGATGCCTAACAACTTCCTTTCTCTCTGTCCACCTCCCCCTGTAGCCCTCGTATGCTGAGTTTGATATTAGTGGAAATGTACTTGGTTTGATCTTCAACCAAGGAATGATCTGGTGAGCTATGCATCTTATTTGGGGACCACATCGTCAGGGAAGTCAGAAAACAAGAATCCCAGGCTTGGCCTCCCAACTACCTGGGGGAAGAGGCTGGACAAATCATCAGGCCTCTCTGAACTGCCTCCTTTCAGATGACAAATGGAGGGCAGGACAAGATGAGAACCAGGACCATATCTGGCCCACCCATGGGCTACCGTGGACAAAGAGGAAAGGAGAGGGGCAGAGAAAGATAGAAGGGGAATGAGAAGGAGGAAGGAAAAAAAGGGAGGAGAAAGGAAGAAGGAGGAGGCAAAAGGGAGAGAAGAGGGGAAATAGAGGAGGAAAGGAAAGAGGAAGGAGGGAAAAAATAGGAAGGAGAGGAGGAGGAAGAGAGCTAAGGGGCTTCCTCCTCTGAGGCGGGGTCTAGAAGAAAAGGCTGCATAATTTCAACTAAAGACATTTAAGAGGCCGAGGGCCCACTGCAAGCCAGCGTCCCATTCTTTTCATTTAAGAACTTCAGATACTTTTCTGAGCGGCACTGCTGTTGTAGGGGGACCACGGAGAAAGAGACAGGAGGCCAAAGAATTTGTTAGGTGCCTCGTGGTCAGAACCCAAGCCAGTGGTGCTTGGAAGTCACCCTCTCCTGAGGAATGGGTGGCTATGACTTGGCGATAAATGTCCGGCTTAAATGGGAGAACCCTGCCTTCTGGACCTGCGGGGAAGGCAGCGAGGCATCACGCTCCTAACCCGTCTATCCCATTTCCTCCTGTCATCCTTCCCTGGCCTCGCCTGCTGGGGGACCGACCGGGTGTGTGGTTTCTGCTTTTCCAGGATGGGGTCCTTCTACGCTCCGGGACTGGTAGGCATCAACGTGCTGCGCCTGCTGACCTCCATGTACTTCCAGTGCTGGGCAGTGATGAGCAGCAACGTGCCCCATGAACGCGTGTTCAAAGCCTCCCGATCCAACAACTTCTACATGGGCCTCCTGCTGCTGGTGCTCTTCCTCAGCCTCCTGCCAGTGGCCTACACCATCATGTCCCTCCCGCCCTCCTTCGACTGCGGACCATTCAGGTGCGCAGTCTCGGCTGCATGGGAGTAGCTCCTCTCCCAGAGAGGTCTGTACAGGGAGCGCTGGCTCGCACCAGCCTGCAAAAGGCCATGGAGCTCTGGGAAAATCATCAGAGCCGTTCAATGGTGTTTTCTGCAAGGATGGAAATGTTCTATCTTTGCATGATCCAATATGGTAGCCCCCGGCCACATGTGGCTCTTGAGCATTGGAAGGAGGACCAAGAAACTGAATTTCTTTATTTCACTACAATTCATTTTAATTTAAATAACCACCCATGGCTGATGGCTACCATCTTGGACAGCACAACTCTGATCTTTTAACATGTGGATAGTCTACTGCCCTGGATTACCTTACCATGGGATGAGTAACGAGGGATAGTCTGAAGATGAAATAACCAGGCATTTATAAGTGCTATTCACATAGGAAGCAGCAACTGAGACTCTTGACTGGGTGCCCATGCTCTGCAGAGCATTTTTCAGCACTGTGGGTTCAGGGTATAAGTCAGACCAGTTTAGGAGACTGGGCATTGTACAAAGAATGTGTCAGTAATGATGTAAGGAGATACATTGAGAAATAACATATACCTGCTGCTCTCTTCCCAAGTGTGAGACCCTCTGGAAACAAAGCCATCTCTCTACTCCATAAGAAGGAGTTCTGTGGTTCAACCAGTTTAGAACATACTCCCCCTTTTTCTGCCACCTTCTCACTCAGAAATGCTCTGGGCACACTCTTTATTAGTGGATCAGAAGTCTCGTGCAATGAGATCATGTGCACAAGCCAGTGTTTCCAACCTTCTTGACCATAGATTCTTTCTTTATGGAACATGCATCCAGGGCTGAGAGTGGGGTGCGGTGAGTGAGGCACCGACTCTGAGCTTGCACAACCCTACGAGTGAGTAGCTCCTTCCGTTGTGCGTCCCAGGGCCTCACCCATCTCACTCTAGTCCCAGCTCTGTGCCTACCGTTGTCGATCAACACATGGGGAAATGCTGATCTGGTACTTTTCCGTTTAGAAGGGACTTTCGTAGCTAAAACCCTGTGGTCGGTGCCCCCCAATGAGTGCTGTGGTTCTCGAGTTAGTGGCGTGCTCGCGGCAGAGTGAGATCTGGCTGCACAGGGGTTCAGATGGAAGGAACGGGGTGGGGAGCAGTGGCTCGATCTAGAGAAGAAGAATGTGCTGAGCTGTAGAAGGCCTGGGATGGAGAGCCACGTGGTAGAAATGGTAGAAGCCTCTCTTGACTTCTTCCTAAGCGAGGTTTGGAGGGCTGAGCTCTAGCTACAAATGCCAGTGCCCCTTTGCCCACACTGCCTACCTGCCCCCAGACAGGAGGCCTGTGAGTGGGCCTAACCCATGCCTGGCCCTTGCCCTCTTCTCCACCCTTGCTTTGTCTGTTACCCTAGAGGCCCTGACAGCCTACAGCCAAAGAGCAGGGAAAGGAACCCGAAAACGGAAATCAGAAGGGAACATGGCTGCCACTGCCTTCCTGCCACCGCCTTCCTGCCACCCTTCTCATCAAAACTCACCAATAACTAGTTCATTCCTCAGATATTTCTACAGCTCTTCTCTCTCTTACTTGCTTCAGGTGTTTTCTCAAAAGTCACCTTCTCAGTGAGACCTTCCCTGGAGAGCCCAATTAAAATGTCACACGCTCTTTTTATTATTATTATTATTATTATTATTATTATTATTATTATTATTAACATATAATATATTATTTGCCCCAGGGGTACAGGTCTGTGAATCACCAGGCTTACACATTTCATAGCACTCACCATAGCACATACCCTCCCCAATTTCCATAACCCCGCCACCCCATCCCCCCCCCACCCCCCAGCAACCCTCAGTTTGTTTCCTGAGATTGAGAATCTCTTATGGTTTGTCTCCCTCCCTATTTCATCTTGTTTCACTTTCCCCCCACCCCCACGACCCCCACCCTGCCTCTCAAGTTCTTCATATCAGAGAGATCATATGATAATTGTCTTTCTCTGATTGACTTATTTTGCTTAGCATAATAGCCTCTAGTTTCATCCACGTCGTTGCAAATGGCAGGATTTCATTTCTCTTGATGGCTGCATAGTATTCTATTGTATATATATGCCACATCTTCTTTATCTATTCATCTGCTGATGGACATCTAGGTTCTTTCCATAGTTTGGCTATTGTGGACATTGCTGCTATAAACATTTGGGTGCACGTGCCCCTTCAGATCACTACATTTGTATCTTTAGGGTAAATACCCAGTAGTGTGATTGCTGGGTCATAGGGTAATAGTTCTATTTTCAACTTTTTGAGGAACCCACATACTGTTTTCCAGAGTGGCTGCACCAGCCTGCATTCCCACCAACAGTGTAGGAGGGTTCCCCTTTCTCCACGTCCTTGCCAACACCTGTCGTTTCCTGACTTGTTAATTTAGCCATTCTGACTGGTATGAGGTGGTATCTTACTTCACACACACACTCTTCTCATTGTTTCTGCTTGTTGCATCTCCCTATCAACATCTAGCACACCAGGCTTTTTGCTTACTTATCATGTTGGCTGTCTGTCTTCTTCACCAGGACATAAGCTCCAGGAGGGTGTGACTTTTGCTTCCTTTCTCACTGCTTTATACCCAGTGTCTAGAAGAGCACACCTGGCTTATGGTCAGTGCTCAAACTAGACCCTTCACATCACAAAAATTCACTTTTACCTGGAGGAACTTAGGGTTTCAACCAGATCCAGACAGATAACATCAACGGATGAGACGGGCAACACTGTGTAACATAGAGCTTTTGTAAATAGAGTTTCATTGGAGCATAGCCACACCCATTCGCTTACATATAATCTATGGCTGCTTTCTCACTACAACAGCACAATGGAGTTGTTCCAACAGAGACCATCTGGTTCACAAAGCCTAAAATCTTTATTATTGGCACTTCCCAGAAAAAAATATTCTCAACCCCCTAACTCTAGAGTCAGGTCGGTCCTTCGCCAGCTGGGTTATATCGAGAAGTTACTTAACTCCCTACAACCAAGTTAATTGCCTATAACATGGAAATAATTGTAGTGCTTCCATCATAGTGTTGTTATGAGGATTTAGTGTATTTTTTGCAGAACACTTAAAGGAGGGTGCTAATTTCCATGGTAGGGCGTATATAAGTTGGTAAAGACTGAGCCCTGCCCAAGATGGGGGTAGCTGGTATTCATCACAAGGCTATGAGGTGGGAAACGTTATCTACACCAGGGCTCAGCTACATTTTTCTGGCAAGAGCCTGACGGTAAATATTTTTGGCTTTGGAAATCAGGAGAAAAAAAAATCAAGAATATTATGTAAATACTTCTGTAACTAGAGAAACAAATGGCCACAAAGTTTTTATTATTGACAAAACTCAAGATGTGATAATAATAGAGTATTTTTTTGGTAATATAGGTCTACCAATGAGAAGAATGGAGTTCTTGAGGGGAAGGCAGTGATAATATCTCACATAACAGGGGCTCAAAGTTACTGTTCCTTATCATCAAACATCAGGTTCACTTCTCAGCAGTACAGTCCATCACTGTACCAGACATGACCACACATCTCCTACCCTAGAAGAAAAATTCCCAGAAAGCTTTACTACTGCTAAGCCATTGAACTGCTGTGCAGTAGGAAAAGTCAGAATCCTCAGTTTCCATTTCCGACGAAATGTACAGGTCGGAAAATGATTAACTTATGAGAGCAGATGATATTCGCTGTTGACATTATTGATTGTAATTGCACATGATAGATTCAGATCTTTTCTACAAATTACCCACTGATGAATAAGACAGTGAATAACCATAGTCTGTCCACACCTAAAATTTCACAAGCTTCATAAATTTGTCCAACTAGGCCTTCTCCTGCCCTGGGTATATTTTGACCATTGTCTACTATAGCACATCATAGCAGATCCCACTTCAGTTGTACCAAATTCCATTCTGTTCGGTTGTACTGAATTAATGTATTCTCAACTTCTTTGAGAAAATTTCACCCATATTTGTTCCACACAGAATATTCATAGAAATCGGTTCTTCAGTCACTTCAAACTTGGCATTAATTCCTCAATTAAACAACTGAGCAGCATCAGTAACGTCTACTGACTCATCAAGGGCCAAAGAAAACCACTTGACATCATTTACCTCTCTTTGAATACAGCATTGTTCTCAATGTCCTCAACTCTTCAAGCAGTTGCTTTTGCTGGAAATTCTCCATGTCGTAAGCAAGTTTATTTCCTCCAGATACATTTCTTCAGCTCCTGCAATCAAATACAAGTTAATTACTTCACCACTGGTGAGTGAGGAACGTGATTTTGGGAAGTGGAGAAAAGGGGAGTCCTTGCTGTATAGAGAACAGAAAGCTTAGCTGAATGATGTCCTACAGGTGTATGGAAATCTGAATCTGTAAATAATGAATTTGGATGTTTGACTACAGAGATTTTTTTTTTTTTTTTTTGGCTAAGGAGATTTCTAAGCGAAGTGTTGAAGGTGCAACCTGGTTTCTTCCTGCTGCTTGTACTAAAATGTGAGACGAAAGAGACAAATTGAGAAAAGAACTGATAAGCCAAAAGGAACGAGAACCTGGTGATTTGGGCAATTCTCAGCCTGTCCAGATCGCAAAAGACATTGAAAACAGATTTACTATCATGAAAGCATGCTCTAAGAAAAAACCAAAGGGCAGGCTGGGCAACTTTTGCTAGTGCCTCGGAAGAATCAAAAAGCCTGAATATTCATTCATGCAGAGGATTTTTTTTTTAAAGATTTTATTTATTTATTTAACAGAGAGAGAACACAAGCAGGCAGAGAGGCAGGCAGAGGCAGAGAGAGGAGCAGGCTCCCTGCGGAGCAAGGAGCCCAATGCGGGACTTGATCCCAAGACGCTGGGATCATGACCTAAGCCAAAGGCAGCTGCCTAACCAACTGAGCCACCCAGGTGTCCCAGGAGGATTTTTTTTAAGCTTGTGACTTGGATCCTCTCAACCATCTCAGCAGAAGCCAAACACAGAGATAGAATTCTCCAGGAAAGATCTGTGTGGGACGCTTTTGTCTAATGGACTGAATTCCCATGACATACATGGAAGACCCACCAGGTATTTAAGAATGTCATATGAGCAGTAACACTGCCAGCTTTTACTGTTATCTTATGGCTGACCCACCATTGTATTTTGGGAGTAAATAAGTTGTTTTCAAGTTTCATGGGGCCATGGAGAGAGAGAGAAGAATTTTGCCCCAAGATGCATCATACCCAGAGTCTCGTCTATATGTGATTTAGATGGTGAGATTTGGGACCTTTGTGCTGATGATATTTAGATGAGATTTTGGACTGTGGGTTGATGCTCTAATGGGTTGCAACTTTGGGGCATATATGGATGGCGATGAATGTATTTTGCAGGTGGAATGAACATGAATCTTTGAGGACCAGAGAGCATACGGCGATGGGCTGAATAATGGCTCCTGAAGAGATTTGCATCCTCATCCCTGGAACCTGTGGATGTTATTTTATACAGCGAAAGGGCCTTTGCCAATGTGATTTAAGTTAAGGATCTTGAGGTGGAGAGATTATCCTGGATTATCCAGATGAGCCCTAAATCACAAGTGTCCTTATAAGAGGGAGGCACAGGGATATTTGACTACAGAAGAAAAGAAAGTGATGTCACCATGGAAGGAGAGGTGCTACCAACTTTGAAGATGGAGGAAGGGGCCAAGAGCCGACGAATGCCAGGAATAAAGCACTAGATGCTGGAAAAAAAGCAAGGAAACAGATTCTCCCCTAGCTTCTCCCTCTGAAGGGAGTGCAGCCCTGCCAACACCTTGGTGTCAGCCCAGTGAAACACATCAGACTTTAAGAGACTATAAGAGAACAAATTTGTATTGTTTCAAATCACCTGTGTGGAAATTTCCTATAATACCCACTGGAAACTGATACATCATCAAATATATCATGATTCAAGGACAAAATAACCCATACGTAACTGTGACTTAAAAGCACAACAGGTGAAATTCATCACTTTTCTGGTCTTTACATGACAGGTCGGCATGGATCAGAATAAAAAATGAATTAATTAAATGTCATACTACGGTGATATTTATGGCACTTAAAAGTGCTAAGCATTAAGATGACCACAAATGGCCTCTGACACAACTGTTTCTTGTTGGCCATTAGAGCACAAAAACGACCAGAGACCATATATAAATAAATAGGCATGGCTGTGTTCCAATAATATTTTACTTAGTGACACTAAAAGTTGAATTTCCCACTTCAATTTTTTTTCCCCACTTCAATTTTTATATATCACAAAATATTCTTCTTTTTTTCCTCCAACCACTGAAATACATGAAAATCATTCTTTGTTTTTGGGCCATAGGAAAACAAGCCATAAGCCAAATCTAGCCGATGGGCCATTATTTGCCAATCTTTGATCAATACTTTACAGAAGAGAAAAAAATGAAGCTTCTGGCTGCAACATTTTGGAGGGCACTTATACCATACATAGTGTTTTATATAAAGTTGTATGTATACCATCTAAATAATCCTCTGAGACAAATATGATTATTCTACTCACAATACCATACTATACTGTATCATTATTATGCCATATTATATAGATGAGGAAAATAGGGCAGAGAAATTCTCAGTATCTTGGCCAAAGATATCAAACCTCTACAGCATTTCCAATAGAAGTTTCTATGTGATGAAAAAAAATTCCATATCTACTCTTCAAAAATAGTAGCAACTAGTCCCATGACTACTGAGCATACTTGAAAATGTGAGACTAAAAAACTGAATTTTTAAGTTTACTTAATTTTAATTAATTTTTTAAGATTTTATTTATTTATTTGACATGGAGAAAAGGGATCACAAGTAGGCAGAGAGGCAGGCAGAGAGAGAGAGAGAGGAAGCAGGCTCCCTGCTGAGCAGAGAGCCCGATGCGGGGCTCGATCCCAGGACCCTGAGATCATGACCCGAGCCGACGGCAGAGGCTTTAACCCACTGAGCCACCTGGGCGCCCCAATTTTAATTAATTTTTAAATAAATTTTTATTTTATTTATAATAGCTTCCCTAGACAGCACAGCTTTAATGGGGAGAGCGAGGGAATGGATAAAAACAGGCAGAAAGAGAATAAGTAAATTATCCAGCAGCTAATAGATGAAGGAGCAAGGATTTGAACTGGGAATTTTAAGCCCTAAAGTCCATTTCTTGGTCCCGAAATGATTAACCAAAGCCAGCAGGGGATGGTAGTCTCTGGGCAGGCATTTGTGGAAATCAGTCTGCATAATGGTTCTTGGGTATTTGGAGAAAATCAAAATTACCACTGGGACCTGTCCAGGACCCTGTCGTAGGTGATCCAATCTCCTGAAACTATCATCCGAAGACAAATTGTGGGTATTTCTGAGCGGCCCCATGAGGTTGTCTTCCTCATAATCCTCTGGAGAACTCTTTCCTTCCCCGGGGGCCCAGAGGGAGCTCCGTGTTGATCTTACAACCACCTGGCAGGCAGTTTTCTCCCAGGAGAGTAGAGTAGAAAACCCATTTTCATCTTGCTGAGGAAGATGTCAGACACAGGAGACCAATGTAGGCTGAGAAGTTCTGAGGTACCAAAGACATGATGCTGACCAACCCCCGAGGTCTGACTAGCGATAAGACAGAGCCAAATGGCAGCCCCTCGTGGGGCATGTTTTACGTGCAGTCCCTTTGGAGCAGAGCTTCTCCCTTTGGAGAGTTCTTCTGGGAAAGCAGTGGCAGCTTGGGACCCACGGGGACATGGGCACAGCTGTGTGCGCCACACGAGCTTCATATAGTGAGCTGTCATGTGTTCTCTCTTCTTCACAGTGGGAAAAACAGAATGTATGATGTCATCCAAGAGACGATTGAAAATGATTTTCCAACCTTCCTGGGCAAGATCTTTGCTTTCCTCGCCAACCCTGGCCTGATCATCCCAGCCATCCTGCTGATGTTGTAAGTTAGCGGAGGCCCGAGGCTCTGCCTCCTGGCAACCTTCCCCTTACACTTGAGACTTCCCTGGCAGGTCCTTCTTCCCCCCCACCCCAGCCCTCTTCCTTAATCTGCATTTCCCAGAAGCAGATCCTGAGACAAAGATGCAAAGGCAAATAGTTCACTGGGGATGGAAGGAAGGAAGGGAGATGGGGAAGGGGACAGCAAGGTCATTACTACTGGAATGAATTTAATCCTGCTGGGGAGCTCTGGGAAACAGTGGGTCTCAGAGTTATCCAGCTCAAGGGTCAGGGATACGGCATCTTTAGACCAACACCCATCACTCACTGGTGGGTGGGAACTGGGAAACTTAAAAGGGGAGCGGGGTGGTTTAGTTCCCTGGCAATCTCGGTCAGCTGCATCCTTGGGTCGAAGGGTTTCTGCAGGGGATGGAAGGGAAGCTCCAAGCACAGAGGTAAAGGAACTTAGTCGTAAGTCTTTCAGGGAGCACACTGAAAGACGGGGTCCAAGGAATATGGATGGGCACTGCCAGTATCTGTAACACTCTCCTAAATGCCCCATAGAAATATCAAAGACATCTGGGCTCTGGGTCTCTGAGAAAGCAGAGGGGCTGATTCAGCCTGTCCCTGGGTGCACTGGGACATTTGACTCATTCCCCACTCTCCCTCCCACCAAAGACTGGGAAACCCCTGAGAATGGTGGGTGGGTTCGCTGATCTCTGTGCCCCCAAAACCAGCCCCAGGCCTAGGGCAGAGGAGGCAAATAACACATGTTCAAGGAAGGAACAAGGGAAGAAAGAAGATGGGAAGCAAGACTCCTGAATTTGAATTATGGTCATTGAAAATGTACTAGTGAAAATATTAGGGTGTTTTTTCTTAATAAAAGCCCATTTTGGCATGCTTTTCTAAATTGTGAAATATTCCTCACATACAGAAAAGCACAGACAACATGAACGGGATCACAAGAGTAAACAGATGTTACTAGTTTGCATTATTTGCATCAGTCTGTCTCTTTACAAGAAATAAAATATTGCAGATACACTTCAAGCCCGCTCCCGATCCTGCTCTCTTCCTCCCTCTCCAAAAGTAACCACTGTTGGAATTCATTGTGACCATTTCCACACATAGTCAGGTGTTTTCATCAGGCGCATATGTGCTATCCTTTTCTGGGCTTTAAGTTTTTTCAGGAATGGTTCACTTTCTCACTCAACATTATGTTTGGAGAATGTATCCATGTGGATCCAGGAGCTCTACCCCTCCATGAATGGCTCTTCTCTGCTCTGCAGTGTGATTAAAAAACAGTTTTTCTGGTTAGGTTTCCACTTTTTTGCTATTGCAAATGTGGTCCTTGTGCAGATGTGTGAGGGCTTCTCCCGGACAGACCTCTGGAAATGGAAGTGCGGAGTCATGGGTATGTGCTTCCCCACTCCTTCTAGAGAGTGCTGAATTATTCCCCCCAGTAGGTGTATTTTCTGCCACCTTTGACTGGAACGTCTTCTGCTCCTAGTCTTGGCCTGAGAAAGGACTGGCGGGATAGTGACCACCTGCACTACCCCCAGACTGCCTGAGGAAATTCTGGAACCCAGACCTGACCCTTGCAGGTGGCAAAGGGAAATGCTGAATTTGGGAATGGAGGGACACAGCCACCCATGAGCATTTCTTCCTCCCTGACCTCCAATTCCTCCCTAATAAATGGATGGTTAATTAGGAGAGAAGGTGAGGTCTGGTCTTCAGGGTAGGGGCCTCGCAAAACAGATCCTGTTGCAGATCCTTCCCGTCCTCCCCGACTCCCCCTGAGTCTCTGCTGCCGGGGGCTCAGTGATAGCCTCTGCCCCACACTCTGCCCCAAACACAATGAGATTCCTCCTCTCTGGCTGGAGAGAGCTCGTGGGCTCACGGAAGTGGCTCTGGGTGGTCCCGCCCTGAGAGGAAGGCTTAGAAGACCCAAGCTGGAGCAGCTGAGACTTGAAATCTATGGAGAAGACGACTAAGAAGGATGAACCTCTAACGCTTCCAAGTAACAGGCCGGCCAGGCACCCAATCCAGGTGGTAGCTTGGCTTTTGTGGCCCCTCCCTCCTCGGGTGGTACACCCCTGTCATAGCCCCCGACCTTAGGTCCTGTGAATGGGAAGCCTCAAAGGACACCCGGTAGGAGCTGCACTCTGAAAACCAGCTGGGGACCAGACATCCCCATCAGTGCTCCCTAAGCAGGGATCTCCAGGCCTTCTGCGCTTGCACTCTAGGCAAACTTGGAGTAGGCACCTAGCGCCCAGACCGTCCCCTCTTAGCCCTTGATGACTGGGGAAGGAGCCCTGGCTTTAAATGTTTGGCTCCAACAAGTACTGATAGATGGGGTGAACTTGGGCAAAGTACTTAACCTCTCTGAATTCTAGGAGACTGATGTGGAAAGATGGGAGACATCCTTTCGACTTCATGGGGTTTCTGTGAAAACCACTGAGATGCGGACTGGAAGGCACATGACGCAGAATTTGACCCAGGGGAGCTCCCCAGGAAGCATAAGCAGCTTCTTCTGTTTTCAAGAACCACTGCCACTCCCCTACCTCTGTTCAGATTTCCAAGAAGGATGATTCCTTTAGCCAACTTTTTTTTTTCTCTCTTTTTTTTTTAAAGATTTTATTTATTTATTTATTAGGAAAGAGAGAGAGAACACGAGAAGGGAGAAGGTCAGAGTGAGAAGCGGACTCCCCATGGAGCTGGGAGCCCGATATGGGACTCGATCCCGGGACTCCGGGATCATGACCTGAGCCAAAGGCAATTGCTCAACCAACTGCGCCACCCAGGGGCCCTCCTTTAGCCAACTTTTACTGAGCACTCTGAGAGCTTAAAATGTGCATGTTATTTCGACCTTTAATAAAACAGAAAGCAAAGTGTTCAGAACCTTCTCCACATTAAGTGGGGAACTTAATCTCTCTCCACCCTGCCCAGAGGCAACCTACTCCAGGAAGCCTGCCTTGATTCCTCTGGAAGGGGTCCAACTCTTGTCATTTTCCAAGACTGCCATACACAGGAGGCTCACTTTTCTCTTGCAGCCTGGCCATCTACTACCTGAACTCAGTTTCCAAAAGCCTTTCCCGAGCTAATGCCCAGCTGAGAAAGAAAATCCAAGCGGTGAGTCTGTCGGGAATTTTCATTTGAAAACATGTCATGGTTCTGGTTTTTGCTACTTTGCTCTGTGAGCCCAGTTGTATTATCTAAATGGCTTCCTTCCAAACCAGATCCCAAACTATCTGTGTTAGAGGAAGCCTTGTAAGATTGAACAACATGCATTTCTATTTTAAGGCTATTTGGGCAGGCACACAATAATGATGGCTTAAATTTGGAGAGGTTGCTAAAGAACAGGAGAAATTCAATGAACCCAGCAATGTTCATACATAGTAAAACCAGTGCCCCCAATAATACGTACAGATTAAAACTAACACTATAAATACTAGGGAAAATATTGTCGGAATGACATAGTGCTTGTGCCCCCAGCCTAGGGGGTCTCTTAAGTCCCTGGCCTCACACAGGCAGCCTCTCATCCCACCAGATGAGTTCTGACTGCTCTCTTCCTCTCTCCTAGCACCCACCCCACTCCTACAAGCGGTGAAAGGCAGACCCCACCCCGCCCTGTCCTCCTTGCTCCTCGATCCCTCTTCTGGAACTAATCTCATCTGCTTCACGGCCATCTCCCCCTCTGTATCTGCTGCCTCTATTAACCTCACCGTCCCCCTGCCCAGATACAGAGAATCTTGAAATGCAAGATTGGCAGAGTTTCTGTCCTCCCCTGGGCAGATATACCTTCAAATGCTGTGCAAAGCTGAATCTCGGGCTGCCCTGTCCAACCAGCGGCCAGGGCCAAGACCTGGCAATTTCAGGTAGTTACCAAGAACCGAAGATGGAGTCCTCGTTCCCTAGACCTCGCCATCGTGGGCTCTGAGCCTCAAACACCCACTTCCCTGAGAACTGTTCATTCTTTCCCCGCAGCTCCGCGAAGTTGAGAAGAGCCACAAATCTGTCAAAGGCAGAACCACAACCCGAGATTCAGAGGACACAGCGAAAGACGCCTCCAAAAATGCCACCCAGCTCCAACTCACCAAAGAAGGTAAATTCTATTTCACGGTGATTCCTTCTTCTCAGGGCCACATGGGAGGGTGTATAGAACATCAGCAGAGACACCAGATGGAACTGGGATGAAGTCAGAGTTCTGACAATTAGCTGTGCGAAGCTGGGCACATTAAGCTAAGAATGGATCATAGGTCCTGCCTCACGGGGTGGGGAGAATGAGGTGGGATTCGGCAAGAGGCGAGCTTCACAGAGTCCTGGCACACAGAGAGAGAACCCCTGACTGCGAGCTGGGAGGGGCGTCTGTGATACGGGGAAGCACCTCTACTTCTCCTGCGGGGCTGTCTCCCTCACCCCTACCCGCCAAGTGTCTTGCTGCATTTTCCACGGTGACTCTTGACTTTCGCCACAAGTGAGGCGCCTTTTCTGAAATGATTTCGTCTTCTTCACTGTCTCTCTTGAGTCTGATGATCGAGCCCCGCATCGGGCTCCCTGCTCGACGGGTAAGCCTGCTTCTCCCTCTCCCTCCGTCCCTGCTTGTGTTCCTTCTCTCGCTGTCTCTCTCTCTGTCAAATAAATAAGATCTTTAAAAAAGAGAGAGAGAGAGAGACCATCTCCAAGGTGACCCCATGTCCCAAAGCTCGTCCCTATTGTAAAATGAAACCGCATCATCACACCGTGATTTGGGCCTCTGATGCCAGAAGTGAACAAGACGTACAAGAAATGGCTGATGGTTCAGGAGTTCGAATTTTTAGTGCAGAAACTGTATTATTTATTTGATGACTTTATGACATATAGGCAAGACCACAAAAGACAGAAGCGAAGAACTTAACCGCACAGTAGTATCTCCCTGCAAGGCGAACATCCTCCATTGGCTTATTTTTCATTCCTGAGGTCCGATAGTGACGGAAGTGGCTGTGGAAGCAGGTCAGGAAACTTTTGCCTCCCTGGCAAACACTGTGTTGGAATGTATTGGAATACTTGTTAGTATCAGTATTGACATTGGAAAGTAATGAATTACTACCAAATGATGAGTAGCAAGTAAACAAGTGGGTGTTGCAGAAAGAGGACCAGAAGTCTGTGTCACAATAGAACCTGTCCCTGGCGAGTTCCCCCAAAGGAAATGCAAGACATCTCGAATCTACAGACCTTCTTGTTGGTCAGGTCGGCTGGCAGTCCTTCGATGGCCTCCAGGACTGGTTCAGGGTTGAAACGCAGAAGAGCCACTGGCTGGCAGCTTATTGTGATGCTGAAGAAAATATCTGAAATCACCTAAATGTCCCACGTGCGGCAGGCAACAGAGCACATGCAATGTTATGTTGTAGTTTCACCAACAAAAATGAGAAAATGGAACGGACATATTTGGACGCCAATGGACTTAAGTATGGAAGGAAAGCAAGAGGTGTACAAAATGTTTTCTATGAGAAACCAAGGAACTTACACTGGTTTGACAGCGGTCGGCTCACGTCCCCACAGTCCCCATGTGCCCGTCCCCCTGACGCACTTACTTCTTGTCCGTCTTGCTCTACTGGGCTGCTGCTTTAAAGTTTGTCCTTCTCCAAATGTGAGTTTTTACTACAGATCCAAAGCTCTTTTAAATTGTACTGCTTACCTCAGTACTGCAGGGTTTGATTTTTTAAAAATTACTGTGAGCTGAACACATCAGTGGGAGTAGGCTATGGGGGAAAGCCTAGGAAGATGGCCGCCGGTGGCCTCCATGGCTACCCTCACTTCGCTTCTCTTCTCGAAGTAGTCACTAGAATGATACCAGTTACTGTAACAAATAGGCCCAAACAACTAATGACTCAAACACAATGAAAGTTGACTTCTCACTCAAGGTAAAGTCTAAACTGGGTGTTTCCACTTGAAGGGAACTTCCTTCCCACGTGGCTCCTTCCACCTGGTGACTCCGCCTACCCCAGACAGGCGCAAGGGGAGGAGCCTAGAGGAAGTGGGGTACGTCGAAGCCTGGACTTCAGTCACAGGCCACATTCACCCACCAGGGAAACCCAGTCCATTTCTGTGTCGCAAGAACTGGGGTTAGTGAAGACCAAGCCAGTCATCGCCCTTAGGTCAGAGTTAGGGGAAGGGCAGGAGACCAGTAAACGGAAGCGCTGGAAGTTGGATGTGATTCCAAGTAGGATACACAGACCCTTTCAGCATCACATGCCACCTGGGAGACTACTGCTGTGGTCCCCACTTTATACTCCAGAAAACCAAGGCTCAGAGAGTCCAGTTCAAGGCCAGCGTTCAAAACCTAGCTCTCCAGCCAACAGATCATGTTCTTCCAACAAATCTGTTTATGCCAAGGCCAGGTCAAGGTGCCCCCAGATGCCTGAGGGCCATGTGACCATTCTCACCTTGCCAAATGGGACTGAAATCCACACACAGAGAAGGGCGGCTTCAGAGAGCTCCCGTTTGATACCAGGAAACTGAAGCAAATTCCCCCACATCCTCATTCTTGTCTTGGTTCCTCTTCCAGGGACCATGCCTCACCCTGCCAGCCAAAACCAGACCCCAGACAAGAAGGTCCAGGATCCTGGGACCTCCAGTTCTGCCAGTGGGACCACGCTGCCTGCCTCCCGGCACCTCTCTGGAGCTCAGCTTCCTGGTGTCAGACCAGATTCTGGCCCTGCTCAGCCTCAGACTCAACCTTGGAGGTCAGCCTCTGGAAAGAGGGCTCAGAGACCTTCCCACTGACAGCTGGGACTCACACAAACATCATCCTGGGGCTGATCCTTTGGCCCCACCAGCTCACACAACAAGATATTCTCTGTTCCTCTATACACACACACACACACACACACACACACACACACACACACGCAGGCATGCATGTTCTCTCACCTGTCATTGAATGTGGAAATTTCGATTACTTAGTCTCAGGCACTTGTTGGCTATTGCAATGGGAGGGCAATGATTTCG
The DNA here is from genome assembly GCA_028533885.1 of Nasua narica. Classification (NCBI taxonomy): domain Eukaryota; kingdom Metazoa; phylum Chordata; class Mammalia; order Carnivora; family Procyonidae; genus Nasua; species Nasua narica. Next base: position 95,852,858 of record CM052811.1, on the reverse strand, counting down.
TCCATGCTTTAGGGGAGCTGAGTCTCTCCCCACTCCCCACAAACTGCCCTTCCCAGTATCTTGGTTCAGGCAGCTCTAGACCTTGCACTCACCGTGGTCCCCCGAGCTCCAGACTTTGGGAGGACGGGGCGAGGCCACGACCACCACCATAGACTTTTTTCATGGCTGCCATGTTGGGACACCAGTTTCTGCTAACCTGACTAACTGGGAGGAGGATGGGAGGCAGAGCAGCCCCCATTCCTAACCATCACCTCTATCCAAAGGAGATGAGGTGGTTTTAATAAAGGATAAAAGAAGCCACTGAAAATAAAGGTAGTGAACCAAAGTCCAGCCATGGCAAGTAGAAAGATGATTATCCCCCAGCACCTAGCCTGAGGGGAGCTGATGCCATTAAGCAGCAAAAATGCGTGGGAGCCTTCTAGCAGCAAGGCAAGGAGAAAGTGTTTCCTCTAACTGGAGACAACTTAGATTGCTCAGGGCAGAAAAATCCTTCTCAAGCACCAAATCTGAAAAGGAATCTGATAGTCTGCTTATTGTGTAGGGAATGTTGAAGATGGTTTCTCTGAGGAGTTTGGCCAATGGTGCAATGCAGAGCGTTGTCTCTGGGGATTCTGTGTTCAGCTAGTGTCACGGTGCAGTTCTAGATGGAATGTCTCCTGTGGGGCATGAGCCAGGGAGGCCAGACCATTGAGAGGGCCTTGGCAACAAGGACAAAGGCTCAGCGGTGTGGGAGTCACAGTCTAAGACTCTGAAGATGAAGGAGTGCTGTGGGCGGTTTCCTCCTCTCCTCTGCCCCATATTCCTGTACCCTGGGGACCAATACGGCCTCAGGATCCTCTCCTGCCATGTCTCTGAGTGTTCTAAAGGGAGTCCTCTCCCCTGCCCACTGCCCAACCGCGGCCCCAGGGGTTTTCAGGAGAATCTCCCACACCCTGGAAGTCGGGCAAAGTCCTGGTGGGGAGATAAAGATTTTACAGAGACTTTATAAGCTATAAGTTAAAGTAATTCTTCTGAGGTTCCCTCCCAATTCCTTCCCCTTCCCAACCCAGGACCAGCACGTCACACATGACCTAGAATGGAATGGGAATGGGGACATGTGACCAGGAGAAACAGATTGGTCCTTTCGCTCCTGTCCATCTCCAGGTGAGGCTAAGGATGTTGCAGGTGCCTCCCATCCGGGGAACTCAGGTCCAACCCCCAATCCCAAAGTACGGTGTGTCATATGCCTTCTTCTGGGAGGATACCCATTGGCCCTGAGCTTACGTGCCTGACACCCTGACATGGGGATCCAGGCAATCTAACCCAACCAAGCATTTTGGGAGGTCCCAAAATGGTCACCCCATGACACCTGGCCTTCAAGGCCACCTGCCTGGGTAATGCCAGCCCCTGGGGAGGGGACCAGGGGGGCCTAAGTCATCAGCCTCCTAGTGATTAGTCAGGCTTCCGATGGCTACCAATATGCCTGAAGACCCACCATAAACACAAACACACGATCCCGTCCTGGTGATGCACAATTTTATGTGAGGGAATGTCTTCGTTGTCTATTTCTGCACAACAGATTATCCCCCGAACTTAACGGCTTAAAGAAAGGAACAGTGATCATCTCACACAGTTTCTGTGGGTCAACAACTTGGGGGTGGCTTCGCTGGGTAGGTCTGGTTCTGAGTACACCTCAAGATCTCAGGCAGGGCTGCCAGGCCTGGAAGAGTTGACTAGGACTGCAAGATCTGTTCTCGGGCTGGTTCATACATACTGTGGGTGGGAGGCTTCACTCCTTGCTGGCTGGAGACAGGAGAATTTGATTACTGCCCACGTGGACCACTCCGCAGCGCTGCTGGGGTGTCCTCACAACTTAGCAGCTGGTCTCCCCCAGAGCTAGTGAGGAGGGAGGGAGGGAGACAGAGAGAGAGAGAGAGAGAGAGAGAGAACAAAGGGGAAGAAGCCATGTGCCTTTTATAACCTCGTCTCAGAAGTTACACCATCAATCCTACCGCTTTCTATCCGTTAGAAATCAGTCAATAAGTTTAGCTCACACTCGAGGGAAGGAGATTAGGCTCCATCTCTTGAAGGGGGTCATCTAAGAATTTGTGGACATAATTTAACAGGAGGTTTCCTAATTCAAATAGTTGCAAGACCACTCTCAAGACAACTCTAAAGGTTTTTCAAAAGATGTCCATCAGGGGCGCCTGGGTGGCTCAGTCCTTAAGCATCTGCCTTCGGCTCAGGTCACGAGCCCAAGGTCCTGGGATCGAGCCCCACATCGGGCTCCCTGCTCGGCGGGAAGCCTGCTTCTCCCTCTCCCACTCCCCATGCTTGTGTTCCCTCTCTCGCTGTGTCTCTCTCTGTCAAATAAATAAATAAAATCTTTAAAAATAAATAAATAAAGGTATGTCCATCAGAGAATTAGTTCACGGTGGCTTCCAGGACCCTCAAGCAATGGGAAGCTTCCAGTGAGCTAGGCGGACAGGCAGAGGACGAAGGCATGGGTAAGAGAGGAAGGGTACTGCTCTGACTTTACAGCGGGGATGTGTTATTAGAAAGCAGTCCCACCATCTTTGCATTCTTGGGTTTGACCCACCAGTTCATTCCGTCTTAACACTTAGCTTCAGCCTATCCAGGAGCCATCAGGCATGAAGATCACTCTTTCTTCTTTCTTTCCTCCCTCCTTCTTTCTCTCCCTCTCTCTTTCTTTCCTCAGCTCACCTAAGAATGATTTGGCAATCAATTTAACAATTTATCCAGAGAACTACAACTGGTGTCTTACTGATATTACCCTGGTTTATACATTTCGTACTGGGGACGAAATGAAACAGACACTGGATTTTCAGACACAGAAGCTATTTGTGCAGTCAGATTCTTTCATTTCTTCTTTTCTTTTTTTAAGATTTTTATTTATTTATTTGCCAGAGAGAGAGAGAGCACACAAGCAGGGGAGAAGCATTTAGAGGGAGAAGCAGGTTCCCTGCTGAGCAAGGAACCCAATGTGGGACTTGATTCCAGGACCCTGGGATCATTAAGACAGCCGCTTAACCAACTGAGCCACCCAGGCGTCCCGATCCTTTCATTTTTAATAAGCAACACATTCAAGGCCATAAAGAACAACAACAACTCCACTGTACACAGACTCACATAGGTAGAAACACACCTTTGGTGAAGGTCACAGGAGACACGTGACTCGCATACTCACAGAAACTGGAGAGTGAGGCACCAACCAGTAAGGGGAGCTGGGCCAGGTACCCACAAGGTCCACGATGCTGGTGACCCTCCATCCAGTAAACTCCCTTCAGATATGCTCTGTGGAGCCCCACTCAAAGCTGGGGCACCCCAGTGCCTGTAAGGGATCATAAGAAACACATGTGCATTGCAGAAAGGGACACTTGTCTCCTTCTACCTTGGCACAAAGTGGGGAGAAAAAGTCTCCCTTGAGAATTTATATCCACAAGGCAACCCTCGCACAGAGGACGTAAATTCCCACACTGCCCATGTGGTCCAAAAACCTCAAATGGAAGATTTTAAAGTACTCTTAGATTAATAGTATGTCCAAGAAAAGATCGGAAGGAAAGCAAAGCAACAAAAAAACAACACAGCGAATAGAAAGTGTGTAAAATGATAGACAAAGAATATATCAGGAATCAAAATAAATGCAAATGTACTAAGTTCTGCAGACAGAAGACAGAAACGATCAGATGAATATCTTATAATCCCGTGTGCTATTTCCAAGAGATACCATTGAAACCTACAGATGGAGTCAGTAGGGACTTCAAAACACAATCTTCAAGGGCAAAATCTCCCGGTGTGTGGGTGCCATCCAATTTTGTAAGTTAGGCTTCTTTTTGAGTGTTGAGGATTGCTAATTAAAGACAGCTCTCTGCAGCGTTGTGCCAGGTAATTCATTCTTCAACGCAGTATTCGTTTGGAAAATGCGAAGAAAGGCCCAAGATCGTGGTTGGGGTTGATGAGAGATATAGAGCATACAGACGGCTTTATCACTGAACTATGCCTGGATGATGAGCCATGGAAGCCTCACCTCCAAATTCTCTTATGAAGATTCTACGAGTTGACACAGGTAAGACTAGTGTCAAGCACCATGCTATGTGCTCATAAATAACATATATGATCACAGGCATGGGTAAGATCAAACACTTCTCAGCCTCAGATTCTGAACGCAAACAGCACTGGCTGAACGAAACATTTACCCTGTAATCCTAATCACTCCGCGCTTCACAAGCTGCACCCAAAAAGACAAGGAACGCTGAGCTCAAGAATCGTCCTTGGATGCTTTTCATTCTTCTGTGTCTATGGGAATAAATATTGTGTACACGTGTAACTCATTACCAAAGACTCTTGGAGGGGTTCTTTCCACTATTGAGAAATGGGCCAAGGAATTCCTGGAAGTCTTTCAAATTCTATGGGAGGGTTTTCCATTCTAGAAATGAGTGTAGAGTGCCGCCATCTTGCGGTTGTTTCACACAATTTCCTTTCCTGAAGCTCTCCCTATAGCCCAGAATTTAAACAGCCCATTCCATTTCCATAGGTCCCCATTAGTGTTGCCATGAGTAAAAACTCTGGGTTATTTACACCAAGCCCACAGACTGGGCTAAATAAAAAAGGACTAGATGCTATAGAGTATGATCCTTCCCGCTGAGTGGACAGTTCTATCTACACAGAGAAAGAAAAGGCTTCCAGGTGCCACAGGACTTTCAAGCTTGAACCTGGAACATGCCCAGGAAACCCCCAACTTCCCTTCAGACCTACTGCCCATGCAGGACACTTTCTCAGCTGGAACTTTCTGGGAAATCTGTCTTGCATCTCACCTCCAAACTAGTCTCCAATCAAACTTTGTGTGATGGAAAATAAGAGTCTCATCTGACCCAAGCCACTCATCCTGGCTTTCCTTCAAGGCTTCTTAAGTTCTAGATCTTACATTCTAGATCCTCCAATCTCTTGTCCAACTACTGACCAGGATGAATCTTACATTTCTAGCAGTTTCTTCTTTCACTGCTGGCTTTTGCTCCCATGCTCATTCCATCCTAGATCTCTAGATGACCTACACATTCTTCCGTGACTACCTAGAACCCCTTCTAGCTGTAAAGTCTTCCCCAGGAACTCTGGCCCAAGTGGTCTTCCATTCAGCCTCCCACACTACTGCACCTCAGTACTTGCTCACGTTCAGTCCCCCAGGATCAGAAAGTCCCCGGAATCAGAGGTCACGGGTTAGTATCGTCATGGTGTGTATTACTCTCCCAGATCTCTGCATTGCTGACTCCCTTGCTTAAGATCTCTGCTCAGTGTTGCCTCTTTCTGAGGACCTGGGTAACACCACGCCACCTTCCATAACACATCAGCACCTGATGCACTACGTATTTACTTGATTTTTTAATCTCCGAGAATGTGAACTCCATGATGGCAGTGACCTACTTGCTTTGCTGACTACTCTATCTCTAGCTTTCTAGGTGGCATGCATATGTACCTGGGATGTTACAGGTACACAAAAACCTTTTTTTTTTTTTAAGATTTTTATTTATTTATTCGACAGAGAGAGCACAAGCAGGGGGAGTGGCAGGCAGAGGGAGAGGGAGAAGCAGGCTCCCCGAGGAGCAGGAAGTGAGATACGGGACTCAATCCCAGGACCCCCGGATCATAACCTGAGCCCAAGGCAGATGCCCAACCGACTGAGCCACCAGGTGTCCCAAAACCAACCTTCCTTCCTTCCTTCTTTCCTTCCTTACCTCCCTTTCCTTTTTAACAAATGGTAGAATTAACTGATTCTGTAGCTTCTTGATTACCCAGATCCCTCAACCTGACTACTGAACATCCTGGTTTCTCACCTGTAAAGGATGCTGGATCACACAGTGTCCATGGTGCTTGCTAATTCAAAACTTACCTATGTCCTCAGGGGCCCAAAAAAGATGGATTCAGTTGTTTAGTTCGGGTTTCGAGAAGATGAGTGAAGGCAGCTTTGGGCTCATTGCTCAGCTCCCTCCTCCCAGCACCTGTCACTACTCCGTCTTCATGTCTGTGAGATGTCTGCAGACTAAAAGGAGGGCCCTGGGCCTAAGGCACATATAATGATGCCGGCTGTTGGGGCCACACCAGAACCTGTAAGACTGAGCTGGAGTGACACAATCGGGGTAGTAAATCTGAGGGTAGGAAGCTCACTAGCTCAGGGCACCCCAAACTTGTTCGTCAGTAGCATCTTGATTCCTTATCCAAGAGGCAAGCCATGTCCTTCACAAGGCAAAAATCGGATGCTACCAGGCAGCGATGGGTGGCTGAGTTTTTTCAAAGAAAAAGAGAAGGAATAACACTTAGAAAGCAGCAATGGGAAGCAAGGAGGACATCAGCCTTTATCATCAGCCCAAATAACGTGCAGGACATGACAGCATTCATAGCAGAAACCCGAATTCCTGTGGAATTGAATTAGAAGGAAAATATCACACACCAAAATTTGCAGACTACCACTAAAGCAGTACTTCAAGGGCAATGCATATTTAAGAAGAAAAGTTTGGGCCCCTGGGTGGCGCAGTTGGTTGAGCGACTGCCTTCAGCTCAGGTCATGATCCTGGAGTCCCGGGATCAAGTCCCACATCGGGCTCCCAGCTCCATGGGGAGTCCGCTTCTCACTCTGACCTTCTCCCTTCTCATGCTCTCTCTCACTCTCTCTCTTTCCTAATAAATAAATAAAATCTTTAAAAAAAAAAAAAAGAAGAAGAAAAGTTTAAATTAATGAGCCAAAGGAGGGACCAACAATTGGCAAGCTACATATTTTCCAGGTTTCAGCAACATTTCATCAGAGGGACAGACGACGAACTGTCTATATACTACCACCGGCAGTAGAAAAATGGAATGCATCACTGTTTTACCGTGTAAAACTAAACCGAGCTAGAGGTGATCTGTCTACACAGGTGAGTTAGTGGCTGAAGTGGTAGAACTAAATTATGGCAGCGGGGTCTATTTTGAAAAAATGCAGTTTCGGTAGATTCTATGGGAGGCAATGGGAGAAGTGGGGCTCACCTGAGAACAGGTGCAAGGAAAGGTCATCATGCTATTTATCATCAAGGGACAAAAGACCACTAACTTTTGTTGAGTCCCTATTATCTGCCCAGTACCACCCCTGTGTCATACCCGGCCCCTGGGAGATGGTCAGTGAAATGTTTGTTGAAGGGATAAATGAATCCTCAGTGTTCATTCTGCAGAAGAAATGAAAGCTCAGGAAGGTGAGTGATTTCCTTAGGTCCCATTGTAACTAGTAGAACTGAGGTCTGACCCCAGGTTTACGGTCGGATTCATGTTTATTACTGCTTAACAAATCATCCCAAAATTTAGTGGCTTAAAACCACAATATATTATTTCCCACAATTCTGTGCGTGGGTGGGGCTCAACTAGGTTGTTCTGCTGGTCCTGTTTCCGGTTGCACACATGGCTGCAGTCTGATGGTGGCAGGGGCTGAGAACACACAAAATGGCTTTAGGCATGTCTCCTTTCTTGGGACAGCTGCAAGGCTGGGCTCAGTTGAGCTGCTGGGAAAGTTGGACCTGTCTGTGAAGCATCAGGGTCTTTCCTCCCCTATGCAGCCTCTGCAGCAGAGTAGCTGAATTTCTCATAAGGTAACTCGAGGCAAAAGGTTGAGGCTTGGCACAGGCACGGAATCACTCCTGCCACATTCTATCGCTAGAATGAATTATGCACCCGGCCTGGTTCCTTGTGGGAGGATTGCATGAGGACCTAATGCCAGGAGGCATGGATCACTGGGGGTCAGTTTTGGACACTAACTCCCACAGGTGATTCTGAGACATCAAGCCCTTAATCTTCCTGACTTCATGCCATAATGAGCACCTGCAAACCAAACATGATTGGGTTTAGGAAGATCATCCCAGCCATGAAGAGGAAGGTGGCTTAGAGAAGGGGAAACCAAAAGTTTGCTAAAGTCTGCTTTGGTGGTGAACTGAACCTCGGTAGGAATGAACCCAGCCCAAAGGGAAGGAGAGTATGGTCTCTAATATCACACGCTGTAGAGATGCCCATTGCTGTTAGGATCATGAAGTATCGGGGCGATAGCTTAGTACAAGAGGTGGAGGTGAGGAAGCCAAAAGAATATTCTTAGTGTTTACCCCATGTCCCATCTAACCATGCGTATTTGTATCTCACCAGTGGAAGTGCGATTTTCTTCCATTATTTCTGAGTTAGCATCTATTGCAGTAAAACTCCTATGTGACCAAAGGACTCAACTCTTTCCCAAGCACGACTGTGGCTAAATTCCAGCTCCGTGACTCTCAGTCTTCTTGTATTTAATCCACAGAAATGTATGTTTATGTAACTTATATACTATTAAATTTGTATGTGTACACATATATTTTACATACGTATGCATCTTTAGCTAAAGCAAAAAGTTTTACAGATCAATACTGTTTGTAATATACTATTTCTATTCTCTTTCACCCTATTTTTTTTAATGCTGGCAAAGAATGTCTAAATTAACTCTGCAATCCATTAATGGATTCTGACTTGTCCTTGGAAAACTCCTACTTTAGTAGATAAGCCCCTATAACCCCAGGAATATTTAGCATTAAGTACAGAAATAATGAAAAAAACAGTCATAGCATTAATATTTCCCATAACATTTTGGAATCATCTGCTTAATTTGGTATTTATAATTTAAGAGAATTTAACATACTGATATATGTATGTAACAGATTAATTTTGCAATTCCACTTTAAAGTGTGAGAGAATAATTGATTCAGACCCACGGCCATATGTAAACATGTGTAACAGAATTCAATCACATTTTAAGCAATATTGAGATTATGAAACTTTAAGATTCGCTGAATTAAGTGTTTTTTTAAAGGTTTTATTTATTTGTAGAGTGCGGAGCAGGCTCCCTGCTGAGCAGAGCCCTCCATGCGGGGCTCCATCCCAGGACCCTGAGATCATGATCTGAGCGGAAGGCAGAGGCTTTAACCCACTGAGCCACCCAGGCGTCCCTCGCTGAATTAAGCTGTAAGAGGGAGCTCGCTACTTGGATTTTGTTTACCAGGTACCTGAATTGCTTAAGAAGAAAATATGTTGAATGTATAAATGCACCGTAGTTATGAGAATATACGGAATAAAAATCCCCTTAAACTGATTTTATAAGGGGAACCTGGATGGTTCAGTCATTTAAGTGTTTACCTTCAGTTCAGGTCATGATCTCAGGGTCCTGGGATGGAGACCTGCCTTCGGCTCCTGCTCAGCAGGGAGTGGGCTTCTCCCTGTTCCTTTCTCCCTGGCTTGTGCTCTCCCTCTAATAAATAAAACCATTTAAAAAAAAAAAAGTTTTTTAATGACCAGTACATACACCACTTTAGGATAAACAAGTTTGGGGTTTTCCATTCTAATATTAATTATTAAAGCAAAGGTCATTTCAAAATAATCGCCAAAATGCCCAAAACCCGCCCTCGAGGAGGGCATGGAAGGAGCTCCAATTCATTTGGAGCTGAGGGTTCCATGCGCGAGCAACACGTGGCCCTTCAAAATGAGCTGGTTCTTCCCGTAAAGGAACCAGAAACCGACCTAGGAAGGGGTGAAATAGTCATTCTTTTCCACTTTATCGCCTGTAATAAACATTTAACAAATAAAATACAACCGAGAAGCTCGAAGCGGGCCACGAGGAGCCGTTTCCCCTGGGTCTGCGCCCACGCGCCCCAGGCCCTTCTTCGGTCGGCGGGGGTAGGGTGGTCCCCGAGTGGGAAGCGGGGGCGCAGGAATTGGCCCCCGGCCCCAGGTCACCCCCGCCGCGGGAAGCGGGCTCGGCAAGCTTCTGCACGGGAACGGGGGCCGCGACCCGCGCGAGGCCTCCCGCCTGGCGACTCCCAAGCTTTGCCACCCAGAATTCCTAAGATTGAAGACCTGAGGGGTTGGAATATCATCCGAGAAAGCGCCTCCCCGAACCGCTCTGCGGCCTGCAGGGCCGGGCCCCATCCCGCGCGTCCCCGGCAACCACGCCGGCCGGCGCCGCAGCGGAAGCCGGAAGGCCGCCCGCGCGCCCGCGCGGCCCCTCCCGCGCTCCGGGCCATACCACCGCGGCGGACCCCTTCGAAGGCCCGCAAAGGTATCGTCCCCGGCCTCTGATTGGCCGGCGGCGCGGGGGGCGTGGCCTCCGGAGCCGGGTTCCGCGCGCCAGAGCCCGCTCGCCGCATTGCGAGCCGGGCCGGGAGCGGGCGCCATGGTGAGGAGTGGTTGCTGCGGGTGGGATGAAGGCCGAGGTTTGGCCCTGAGTTCGGGCGGGAGCCTGGGCGGGGGCCGGAGCCTGTCCTGGAAGCCGGGGCGGGCGGGCGAACTCGGGGGCCGCGCTGATGCTCGCGCCCCGGCTCTCTTGCAGGTGCTGCTGCACGTGCTGTTCGAGCACGCGGTCGGCTACGCGCTGCTGGCGCTGAAGGAGGTGGAGGAGATCAGCTTGCTGCTGCCGCAGGTGGGTGAAGGCGGTGGGCTCTCCGGCCGCGCCGCAGCCCCTTGGGCCCTGGGCCCCAGCATGCACCGCGCGCTCCCACGTGGCCGGCCGCGCATCGGGGGGTGCGCTGGGCCAGAACGCTCCAGAGCTGGGGGTCCGTACCCGCGTTCGTGACAGCAGTCGCGTTAGGAATATTTAGAAGTAAGCACCCTGGCCTCCACCTCGTACGGTGAAGCCGACAGGCATTTAGGACCGGTCTATAATCGGCTCATTTACGAAGCGTGCGGTTGGTTAGTACCTGCGAGCAGGGCTGGAAACCGCTGCTTTACTGCGCCCTAGAGGCAAGAGCAAGGGAAGAAAACCACTCGTGCTCTCTTCTTCCCCAAGGTAGAGGAGTGCGTACTCAACCTGGGCAAGTTCCACAACATCGTTCGTCTTGTGGCCTTTTGTCCCTTTGCCTCGTCCCAGGTTGCCTTGGAAAATGCCAACGCTGTGTCCGAAGGTGAGTCGGCCACAACCAAGTATTTTAGGGGGATGAGCGGAGGTTTAGTTGCTGCTGCGCTTATCCTGATGGGGAGTTTGTGATAGCGTTTTCGTTTCCTTGGCTCATTTGTAAATCTGATACATGTTGGGCAATATTTGGTGTGTACAGGGTGTGGTTTAAAACAGAGCCCAAGTTCTGGGGAATATGGTATACCAGATGTTTAAAAGACACAGTCCAGGACTAGGCTTTGTGAGTGGTAAGTGACTCTTAAATGAAATCTGGTAGGGAGGCGTGGTTTAATGCTGAAGGTGGTTCTTTGGTCATTGTGGAAGTAATTGGAAAAGGCAATTTTGATATAGAAGAGCCAAGGAAAAAAGGTGTGGCCCCAGAAGGCAAATCAAATACTAAATACTTGTCTTCATAGTGCCCCTGGGTATGTTTTTAAGGTTTCCGTTCTATATCTCACACACGTGCTGTTGGTCTTGTACATCCCGTGGTTAATGCAGGCTTTGCGGTGATGACTTGAATCTGTCAATCCCCTGAGTGCAGTCACTGATGTCTCCATGTCTCTGAGCAAAGCCTGAAGCGAGGAAGGATGTAGGCGTGCCATCTCGGCGTGCCCTGGGGTACCAGTGTAGCATCCCTTTGTCACTTAAGGGGCTAGGATTCCTTTTATGATGTAAGCATTCTCCAGCATGTTAGTGAGAGCTCTGTTCTTTGCCTTGAGGTGTTGTTCACGAGGACCTCCGCCTGCTCTTGGAGACTCACCTGCCATCCAAAAAGAAAAAAGTGCTCCTGGGGGTTGGAGACCCCAAGATCGGTGCTGCTATACAAGAGGAGTTAGGGTACAACTGCCAGACTGGAGGCGTGATAGCTGAGATCCTGCGAGGTGGGACCGTCTGTTAATATTCTTGATCTCTTGGGGGGGGGGGGTGTCTGCAAACTTAATCAGGGTGCTGAAGGTTGGTCTGGGGAAGCCCTTCTGCTTGGCTGGCGCCCACGGGTCCCAGAGCTGGCTTCAAGTCTTCTCTTGCTTGCTGTCTTGCCCTCCTCCAGGGGTTCGTCTTCACTTCCACAACCTGGTGAAGGGTCTGACGGATCTGTCTGCTTGTAAAGCCCAGTTGGGCCTGGGACATAGCTATTCTCGTGCCAAAGTTAAGTTTAATGTGAACCGGGTGGACAATATGATCATCCAGTCCATCAGCCTCCTGGACCAGCTGGATAAGGACATCAATACTTTCTCCATGCGTGTCAGGTAAAGCGCCCAAGTGAGCCCTGAGAACGGGGTCTTTGGCCTGTGGTTTAGGGAACTTGGGATGCTGAAATCAGGACTGGCTCCTGTGGGTAGAACCACGCGGGCTGGGCCGAGCCTCCCGGTGCTTACCACAGGCTGTGTTCTTACACTGACTGTACAGAAAGAGGAGGTAGAGTAAATCCACCCATCTACACCCCAGCCCAGGCGCCTTGCCCGGTCTGTATTGTGAATAGGGGGACATGGAGTTGAGGTCTTGCGCTGAACTCGATCCCTTTTCTCTGGGTAAAGAGTAGCTATGGAGAGGGCTGGGTCTTTGAGACCTAGCGTCTGGGCAGGGAGTGACTGTGGCCCTTTGCAGGGAGTGGTATGGGTATCACTTTCCTGAGCTGGTGAAGATCATCAATGACAATGCTACATACTGCCGCCTTGCTCAGTTCATCGGCAACCGGAGGGAGCTGAACGAGGAGAAGCTAGAGAAGCTGGAAGAGCTGACGATGGATGGGGCCAAGGCCAAGGCTATTCTGGATGCCTCGCGATCCTCCATGGGTCAGTACAGCCTGGTGGCCAAGATAAGTTTGGGGGCTGTGAATACCTGGTCCGCGTTCACACTGGGTGTCCCTTAGGCATGGACATATCGGCCATCGACTTGATAAACATCGAGAGCTTCTCCAGCCGTGTGGTGTCGTTGTCAGAGTACCGCCAGAGCCTGCATACTTACCTGCGGTCCAAGATGAGCCAAGTGGCCCCCAGCCTCTCGGCCCTGATCGGGGAAGCGGTGCGTCACGGGGACACCAAAACAGGGCTAAGGAGTGTCCCCACCTAGGTCCATGCTGCTGTACTTCCTGACCCACTGTTAGGTTCCCCGCTTGTACGTGATGGGGAGAAGCGGAATGAGGCAGTTCCAACTCCTCTAATTCCGTGAATCCTTTTCCAGGTAGGTGCACGTCTCATTGCTCATGCTGGCAGCCTCACCAACCTGGCCAAGTACCCAGCGTCCACTGTGCAGATCCTTGGGGCTGAAAAGGCCCTGTTCAGGTACCAGTGAGGGCACCTGCCCACACTCAGGTGCCACTGCTGGTGCCCACTGCTTGTTCGGGGATCACGGTGATGGCTGACCAGGGCTCCCTGACCTGTACAGACCTCTGCTATGGGGGTGATGGCCAGTCCTGGTGTCTGAGTGATTCCCAGGGCCCAGCAAAGGGACCAGATTTCCAGGTCAGCGACATCGGATGCCTTCCCTCTGCCTCGGGGCTGTGGGTTGGCGTGAGGTGGGGTCACCGGCCTCAGGCTCGCTCTGGACACTGAGGGTACAGGGGAGGGGAGGAGCCGCCTTGGCTAGCAGGGTTGAAATTTCTGATCTTAAAACTCCCCACTCAATATTCTTCTCCCAGAGCCCTGAAGACAAGGGGTAACACCCCAAAATATGGACTCATTTTCCACTCCACCTTCATTGGCCGAGCAGCTGCCAAGAACAAAGGCCGCATCTCCCGATACCTGGCAAACAAATGCAGTATTGCCTCACGAATTGATTGCTTCTCTGGTATGGGTGGGGGGGGCTTGGAGGAGAAGGGGCCGGGAGGGAGGGAAGGCTGACTACCTAGCAGCTTCTACGATGATGGCAGTATTTTTCGTCAACAGCAGTTCACCTAGTGAGTGTTGAGACCTTGGGTCTGAGTGAAGCTGAGGGTAGAGGGAAAACCGGGTGGGGAGAAGCTGGCCCTTTAGGGGCTGACGGGCTTTGTTTATCCACACGTCCACACACACACATCTAGAGGTGCCCACAAGTGTATTTGGGGAGAAGCTTCGAGAGCAAGTGGAGGAGCGGCTATCCTTCTATGAGACAGGAGAGATTCCACGGAAGAACCTGGATGTCATGAAGGAGGCAATGGTTCAGGTCAGTCTGGGCTTTGCTGGGGGCGGGGGGGGGGGGCGGTTTGAGAACCAGGGCTGGCTATTGGAAGTGATGAGCTGGCTCAGCCTGACCTTGCAGAGTGGAGGCAAAAAACTGATTTAATGAGCCTGATCCGGTGAAGCCAGAAGGGAGGCCTGCAGAGCCTGCCGTCTTGGGGGCTTTCTTTAACACCTTTGTTTGGCCAGGCAGAGGAAGCGGCGGCTGAGCTGGCCAGGAAGCTGGAGAAGCAGGAGAAGAAACGCCTGAAGAAGGAGAAGAAACGGCTGGCGGCGCTGGCCCTCGCGTCCTCGGAAAACAGCAGTAGTACCCCGGAGGAGTGTGAGGTCAGTAGGCAGGGCAGCCCTCGGCCCGGGGAAGACCCTGGATGTAGGGCTCTCACAGAACAAAGGATGTGCTGCCTCAAGCCATGGTCCTGGGTCCAGGCTTTTGGACTGAAATAAGGACCTGAAACATCTCAACTACCTCTTGATTCTATAGGAAGGAGATAGGTGCTGAGAGAACTGGCTCAGGAGCCCAGAGAGCTGGTTGTAGCACACCGGGTCCCTGGGCAAGTGTTCTGTCCTCGGCTGTCTCCCAGGAGTCCTCAACCGGGGGTAGTGTAAACCCCTGCTCTGCGCGCGCCCAGCCGCGTGTCCGGACGCGGCGGCATTTCCTAGCGGGGCGTGGGGCAGGGGTCTCCATGGTGCAACGCCTGGTCCCCCCCCACCCCTGGGATTCTTCGAGGAGAGCCCAGTTTGTTAAGTAGTTTTTCAGGGTCCCCTTTGCGACATGGCATGATGGTTCTGCCTTGGGTTTTTCTATAAGCTGTTTCATGGGCTTAGATGACACATTTTCCCTTCCTGTGTGGGAGTCACCTCTGGGGTGGATTTCCAGTGTCTGTTAAAAACCATCCCAGAAACACTGGGTGGTTTTCACATCGTTTCTGCGTCTTTCTGCCCCAATTACTTAGTTGCTGGAATTTTAATGGGGGGGGGGGGTGTTCATACAATGGATGATGGTTTCATGCCCGTTTCATTCTTCAGGAGACCACTGAAAGACCCAAAAAGAAGAAAAAGCAAAAGCCCCAGGAGATTCCCCAGGAGAATGGAATGGAAGACCCACCTGTCCCTGTCTCCAAACCCAAGAAAAAGAGATTTTTTTCCAAGGAGGAGCTGGTTAGTAGTGATCTTGAAGAGACAGCTGGCGGTGTAAGTCTTCCCAAGAGGAAGAAATCTGCCCCCAAAGAGGAACCAGTTAGCGATGCCGAAGAGGCAGGAACTAGGAGCATCCCTAAGAAAAAGAGGAAATTCTCTTCCAAGGAGGAGCCACTCAGCAGTGGACCTGAAGAAGCTGCTGGCAGCAAGAGCAGCTCCAAGAAAAAGAAAAAGCTCCAGAAGCTATCCCAGGAAGATTAGAATGGACGTTTCCTGGTGGGAGGCATAACCCCCGTGACCTTTCCCAACCCACCCCTTACATCCCAATAAAAAACAACTTCACAAGAGTCAGTATTGTATTTTTATTGAACATCTTACATGGGTAGGGGTGGGACCTATGGTTGAGGCAGAGCACCAATGACCGCCTCAGTGAAGTCCTGGCAGGTGGCATAGCCACCCATGTCAGAAGTTCGAACCTGTAGGGGAGAATCGGCATCATCCCTGTGGCCTAGGCCCCATCCCTAACCTCTCCCCCGCCGCCGCCTGATGACACGTCCCTAAGGAAGCCAGCCCCAGGACAACCTAGGCTCTGCCCAGATGATCATGCTCTAAAGGTTTAAGAACTCTTCTCTGGTCCACTGTACTGAAGGGAGGTGTAGGTAGTATGGTCCTTGTGAGGTTGGAGGGGATAAAGGGGTCTAGCCCCCATGGGGGTGCAGGTGGCCGATGACAGACTTGATGAAGTCGGTTGTGGTGCTGTAGCCGCCCATGTCTCGAGTCCGCACCTACAGCCACCACCGGCAACAGCCGTGGGGAAGAAGAGAAGAGAGCCCATGAAGGGGGGATAGGGCAATGTGATGAAAATGGAATCCAAGAAAGGATGGCAAGGCCAGGAAGAAGATGCGGTGCGGCAGTCACACGGAGGCGGCCAGGTGACTGGGGGGGGCCAGAGCCCCTCGGAGCTGGGCTGCAGCCCGGGCAGGATGGGAGGGAGGCGGAGCGAGACGTGAGATGGAGAATGCGAATGGAGAGAGGGGTGAGGATGGCTGGGAGAAAATCAGACCAGGTGCGAGGAAAGGCGGCCAGGGAATGCAGACGGGACGGGCTTCCAGGTGTGGAGAAGGTGCCACCTGGGCCTCATCCTGCCTGCTATGTCCCTCTGCTCCTCCATTCCCTGGGTCTGTCCCGGGATGAAGAGCCGCAAGTGCTGCATTCAGGTGGCCGTGAAAGAGCCAATGGATGGAGCAGGAAAGAGGGAATAGCAGACGGTAACCAAGAGGCAAGGAGAGCCAGAGGATGAAACAGCCAGGAGAAGGGAGGTGAAGAACAGCCCTGAGAGCCACAGGGGAATATCAGAGAGCAGATGTTCTGGGGACCTGGAGGGAAAGGAGGCCCCAATTCAGGTTCCCCAAAGAGGAGTGCCAAGGCCCTGAAAACCCACAGCCTTTCTCACTCACCTTGCCCACTTTGATCACCTTCTTCACCGCGTCTGCGATCATGTTGGAGTGATACTCGAGACTGTCAATGCGGACAGGAACGAACTGAGATTCTCCCCACAGCATTCCCAATTGCCTCCACTGTGCTCCCCCTTACAATGCCCTGCCTCCTGCCCCAGCCCACCGTGCCCTCCTCGAGATACCCACTTGAGATGCCGCAGCATGTTGGAAGCTGAGAGCAGCATGGCTGTGGGGTTGGCGATGTTCCTGCCCACTGCCTGGGCAAACGGGTGCCGGGCACCCTGTGGACAGAGGGCAGACCAGAGTCACTGGGGGCAGACGTTATGCAGAGGCTGAGGTCAGGGAAGGGCATGAGGGAAGAGCGAACAGGTCGGGGACACTGATAAGAGGCACGGGGGAGGGGGACAGAGCACACCAGGGTCACTGTAGGAGGCGGACACATCGGGAGGCAGCTATCGAGGGACCTCAAGTCAGAAGACAGGGATGCAGAGAGGGCTGGGGGCAGAGGGGACCTCACTCACCGTCTCAAAGACTGCATACTCTGCACTATAGCTCTCACCGGGGACCACACCAGCTCCCCCAACCAAGCCAGCAGCCAGATTGTCGATAATGTTCCCGTAGAGATTGGGCATCACCAGGACATCAAACTGGTAAGGATTCTGCACCAGCTGGTGGACAAAATGTGTGGCATGGACAAGAGAAGTAAGTTCTGCTCCCGGCCCCTCCCTGGCACCACGAGAGCAGAGACATGGGGAGGACGTTACCTGCATGCAGCAGTTGTCTATGATCATTGTCTCAAACTTGATTTTGGGGTACAATTCAGCAACTTCCTCACAGCATTGCAGGAACAACCCATCCCCAAGTTTCCTGTCCGCGGGGCCAAAGGGAACAAATGCAGTCAAGAGTGCAAGGGGCTACCTTCCCAGGAGCCTACCCCATGCAAAGCCATGTTCCTCACATGATATTGGCCTTGTGGACAGCCGTGACCTTGCCCCGCCCCTTCTTGGTGGCATAGTCAAAGGCAAACTTTGCAATCCGCTGAGATTTGGTTCGGGTGACAATCTTCAAGCACTCAATCACACCTCTTGCACTCTGTAAGAAGAGAGAGGCAGCCAGATGACCCTGAAAAGAAGGGAAGGAGCTATGCCGCTCTCCCACCCTCACCCCTGACCTCCCCGATTTCTAGCACCTCACCTCGTGTTCTAGTGAGCTGTATTCGCCTTCTGTCTGCTCTCGAATGATCACCAGATCTAGATTGTTGTGTCGAGTCTTGTACCCAGGAAGTGATTTCACATGGACCACGTTGGCAAACAAGTCTAACTTACGCCTGGGGGTGGGGCAGAGCCGTTAGCACCATGCCTGGTGCTCCAGGCCTCCTCTGACCCATGGCCCCCCCGCCACCTACCTCAGCCGCATATCGTAGGAGGCTAGCTCCCCCTTATACTCCATCGGGGTGTGGATCTTTCCTGCATAAACAAAGGGGTCGGGGTTGGGCATGGGCCAAGCCCCAAGGGAACCCAGATCAGTGTCTGGTCCTCTCAGGGATAAGATGAAACCCCGACTCCTCGCCCACTCCCAGATCTGTGACATTTAAGTGCCTCTGGAGGCAAAGAAAAATGCAGTTAAAACCAGGGTTTTACAAGATGAAACCAGAGAGGGAGACAAACCATAAGAGACTCTCAATCTCAGGAAACAAACTGAGGGCTATTGGAGGGGAGGGGGGTGGGAGGGATGGGGTGGCTGGGGGATGGACACTGGGGAGGGGTATGTGCTATGGTGAGTGCTGTGAATTGTGTAAGACTGATGAATCACAGACCTGTACCCCTGAAACAATACATTGTATGTTAATTTAAAAAAAAAGTGTTTTCTTTTTAGTCACCATATTTAAATTACGTTGAAACTTCAAAATGACCTAAAAGAAGGACAGAAAATTTTTTCATGTGATCAAAGAGCCTGGGTTTAATAGGCTGAGAAAAATGCTAAGGGATCTATGACCTTTCTTGATGTTTGCCTGTCTACCTACTTGACACTTTTTCAACCAATACTTACTGAATATTGACCATGTGTCAGGCACTAGGGATTTCAACCAAAAAACACAATACACAATTCCTGTCCTCAAGGGGCAAACAATACATCAGGGAAGACAAATAATATGAAACACATGATAAATACCACGGGCGAGGTAGTAACATCATGCACAGGAACCCAGAGTAGAAATTCCCTCTGGTAAGATCAAGAAATGTCAGGACAAAAAGAAAAAAGAAATCTCAAAACAGCTGGCATTTCACCCTTTGGTTTTAAGCCTTTGGTTAAGTGAGTACAGTAGGTTGAATTGTGGCCCCAAAATGGTACATCCATGCCCTAACCCCTGGATCATGTAAATGTGACCTTATTTGGGAACAGTGTTTGTAGACATAATTAAGGATCTTGAGATGAAATCAACTTGAATTAGGGTGGGCCCTAAATCCAGTAAGTCTTTCTACAGGAAAAGAAAGAGAAACAGATACACAGACACAGAGAGGAAAAAGCCATATGAAGACTGGCAGAGATTGTAGGATGCATCTCTGAGCCAAAAAACACCAAGGAACACAAGGAGCCACCAGCAGTTGGAAGAGGCAAGGAAGCATTCTCCCTGAAGCCTTCAGAGGAAGCCCTTTCAACATCTTAATTTTGGGATTCTGGCCTCCAGAACTGTGAGAACAGATTTGTTATTTTAGGTCCCTGGCTTTGAGGTAATTTGTACAGTAGCCCTAAGAAATTGTAATACAGTAAGCGAGAACTAGTCTAACAGGTAGGATCCAAGAAAGAACATTCTGGGCAGAAGTAAAGACTAAGTCAAGATAGTACAGGTATTTGGTAACTAGCGGTCCAGTGTAACCAAAGCACAGAACAAGTGTTAGAGAAATAAAGGCAGAAGAGGTGAGAGTCAGCTTATGAAAAACTTACTTTCCTATAGGGCTGGGTCTGACAAAGTAATGTTGGTCTTTCCAGAAGAAGAGATGCAGAAGATGAATTGTCGGGGCAGAACCAGAAGCCCCCCAAAACAAACAAATAACCAAACAAAACTAATGAGATTAAAGCAGAGAAGCAGAGGAAAAGACAGAAGAAAATAGGCAGCTAGAAGCAGCATTCTAGAAACACAATTAACAAGTTTTGTTTTGTTTTTACAAAGAGAGACACAGCAAGAGAGGGAACACAAGCAGGGGGAATGGGAGAGGGAGGACAGGCACCCATGGAGCAGGGAGCCTTATGTGGGGCTTGATCCATCACGACCTGAGCCAAAGGCAGACACTTAACGACTGAGGCACCCAGGTGCCCCACAGTTAACAAGTTTTGATGACCCGTGATGTAGCCCCGACAGACTTCAAACCCTTGATGCCTTCCTGCAAAGGCAGCTCACATGACCTCTCAACTCCTGAGTTGACAGAAGAAACAAATGGCCACAAAATGGTGATGGGAGCTCGGGGGCCTTAATGTGTTAGTACGTGCAGAAAGCTTAAAGAGTATTTGCTCACATGATTTTAAGGGGCACATGGGTGGCGTAACAAGGGGGCACACATACCGATGATGGCCACCTTGTTCTCCTTCATGGAACTCAACACCTGCTCCAGCTTCTCCTCAGATGCCATATTCTGCACCTCGCTCAGGTGATGCTCCTGGAACTCCACTGGGACAGAGGCAGCCTTCAGGGACACGTCCCAAAAATCTCTGGGTCAGGATCCAGTAAGTAGTCCTTTCCAACCCGCCCCATAGCCCGTGCTGGCTGGTGCCCCCAGAGCACTCACCTTGAACACCTCCTTGACGGCGTGCATCAGTTCAGGTCCCACGCCGTCTCCTGGCAGCATAGTCACGGGAAAGGCTCCCTCCACCCTCATGTCCTCAGCCTGGAAGCAGTGCCATCAGAGCTAGAGCTGCGGCGGGAGCACGGACTCCCGGGGAGAGGGAATGAGGGGTCAGGGGAGTGGGCAGACCGCAGTCGGACCTGCCCTTACCTGGCTCCGGGAGGCGGCGTGCGCCACGGCCGAGGTACACAGGCTCCTCCATGCCCCGGGGTTCGGGGCGGCGACCAGAGCCTGCGACACAGACGCACACGCCTTTGAGGGCGGGTACGGGAGTCCCAGCCCCCGAGTACTGCGGTGAACCCGGTACAAACCCGCCGCTCCCCCGCCCGCCCTCGGCCCGACCTCGGCCCGACCTGACCCCGGGCCTCACTCGGGTCAAACAGCGGACACCTATGAGGGATGCCATGTTCTCAGCCGGAAGCCCCGGGGGAAGTGACGCCGGAAGCCGGCGTGGCCCGGCATCCCGACTTCCGGTCCGCGGAATACCACGGTGAGTGGCCGCGGGAGGTTCTCTGTGCCTTCGACCAGCGCCACCTGTCCTCGCCTGTGTCCATTGCTCCTTTGTCGTCTTCTGCTTATCCCTTGCCCTGGAGCCCGACGGGACACGCAAGCGCTTTGTCTGATGCTTGGTGGTCAGTCTCCATATTTAATTTATGTTGAGACTAACACTGAAGAAGAATATGAGATTTCATGCGAGTACCTGAGTTCAACCGGTTGAGAAACAATCCTGAGGAATCTGTCATTTCTTAATGTTTTTCTGTCTGTGTCTTTGTTTCTCTCTTAGCCAATACTCGCTGAACATTCGTATATTCGTATATAGTATTCGTATATTAAAAGAGTACATGAACATAAGGCAGTCTATGGGGGAAGGTGACGTCTGGTTTCTCCTGCAGTCGCCTAGCCGGCCCAGTTACTCTGTATTAATCAAATTTTCTCGGTTTTTTGTTTGTTTGTTTGTTTTGTTTTTCTATGTGGTCTTGTTCTTTGCTCTGATGGTGTGTCCCAGGCCTCAGCTACCCAGGGCAGGACCTGGGTAGGAGACAGAAATTACTTCAAGCATGTAAGTGTGAGCAAAGGGGAATTTTTTTTTTTTTTTAAGATTTTATTTATTTATTTATTTGAGAGAGAGAGAGAGAATGAGAGAGAGGAAGAGGTCAGATGGAGAAGCAGACTCCCCACTGAGGAGGGAGCCCGATGCGGGACTCGATCCAGGGACTCCAGGATCATGACCTGAGCCGAAGGCAGTCGCTCAACAACTGAGCCACCCAGGCGCCCCAAAGGGGAATTTTAAACTGATTTTTTTTTTTTTTTTTTTTTAGATTTTATTTTTAAGCAGTCTCTACACCCAACACAGGGCTGGACCTCACAACCCTGAGGTCAAGAGTCAAATGCTCTACTAACTGAGCCAGCCAGGTGCTTCCAGACTGATTGTAAAAATTCCACTCGCGAGCTATTTACAGGTGACCTGCCTAAAACCAAAATGGCAGGAGAGGATTGCCTAAACCAGTATTCCAAAAGTGTGGTTTTGGATCTCCTGTCCAAGTGGACTGGGGCATTTGTTAAAAACGTAGACTTAGGGGGCACCTGGGTGGCTCAGTGGGTTAAAGCCTCTGCCTTCGGCTCAGGTCATGATCTCAGGGTCCTGGGATCAAGCCCCACATCGGGCTCTCTGCTCAGCAGGGAGCCTCCTTCCCCTTCTCTCTCTGCCTGCCTCTCTGCCTACTTGTGATCTCTCTCTCTCTCTCTATCAAATAAATAAATAAAACCTTTAAAAAACAAAAACATAGACTTAGGAATTCTACCCCAGACTTGCAGAATGTGAGTCTCAAGATTGGGGCCCCAGAAAATATATTTTTAACAGGCACCTCCAGATGATCCACACTGAAAGTCAAACACTAGCTGGGTTTTCTGTAATTTATATACCTCACCCATCTGGAAAAGGTGCAGGGCATCCTGGAAGCCCAAGGGAGGGAATGTAGTCGTTCTAATATTAGGGACCAAGTACAGATTTTGTGCCTCCTTCTCTGCATTCCTTTAGACAGAGCATTCTCTACAGTAATGGGATGAAAAGATTTTTAGATTTAAAGATTAGATAATGTTTAAGTGTCTTGAACAAATGAAAAGTGCTGTGTAAATATAAGGCTGCTATAAATATTATAGTTAATATAATTTATCAATGTATACTATTAATATAACCTACTCCTCAATCTCCGTTCATTTATTGCATGAAACAAATCAAAACTAGAGAGCATCAGGGGCACCTGGGTGGCTCAGTCGCTTGAGTGGCCAACTCTTGATCTCAGCTCATGCCTTGAGCTCAGGGTCATGAGTTCAAGCCCCAGGTGGCACTCCACGCTGGGCATGGAATCTACTTAAAAGCAAACAAACAAACAAACAAGAAAACCTAGAGAGCATCACCACCTTGTTCCCGTAGACTCACTAGTCCCAATTTCCACGCTGCTATTGCCATTCACCACCATTTTTCTCCTCCAGATATCACTCTGATAAAGAAAAAGTGAGAGATTTACTATTCTTAAAAATCTGTATTTTCTGTTACTTTGGGAAATTTAGGGTGGGAAAGAAGAGATGTGCTATCTTAATCCAATCTCTGGTGATAATCTAATTTTCTTTCTTTTTTTTTAGCTGAATGCTTTTTTTTTTTAAAGATTTTATTTATTTATTTATTAGGAAAGAGAGAGAGTGAGAGAGAGCAGGTCAGAGTGAGAAGCGGACTCCCCATGGAGCTGGGAGCCCGATGTGGGACTCGATCCCGGGACTCCGGGACCATGACCCGAGCTGAAGGCAGTCGCTCAACCAACTGCGCCACACAGAGGCCCTGAATGCTTTTTTTTTTAAAAGATTTTATTTATTTATTTGACACAGAGAGAGAGATCACAAGTAGGCAGAGAAGCAGGCGGAGAGAGAGGAGGAAGCAGGCTCCCTGCCGAGCAGAGAGCCCGATGCGGGGCTTGATCCCAGGACCCTGAGATCATGACCAGAGCCAAAGGCAGCGGCCCAACCAACTGAGCCACCCAGGCACCCCTGAATGCTTTTTTTTTTTTTTAAAGATTCTATTTATTAAAAAAAAAAAAAGATTCTATTTATTTATTTGAGGGAGAGAGAGCACAGAGAGAGAGCAAGAGGGAGAAGCAGATTCCCCACTGAGCGGGGAACCCTATGCAGGGCTCGATCCCAAGACCCTGAAATCATAACCTGATCCAAAGCTAGACATTTAAATAACTGAGCCACCCAGGTACCCCAATAATCTAATTTTTTTTCAAGATTTTATTTATTTATTTGACAGAGAGAGAGAGATCACAAGCAGGCAGAGAGGCAGGCAGAGAGAGGAGGAAGCCGACTCCCTGCTGAGCAGAGAGCCCGATGTGGGGCTTGATCTCAGGACCCTGAGATCATGACCTGAGCTGAAGGCAGAGGCTCTAACCCACTGAGCCACCCAGGCGCCCCCCCCCCAATAATCTAATTTTTATCCCAGAAAATGTTAATTTTCTTGAGGATAACTACAACATTATTTTCATCCCTAAATTCTGCTCAGCCTGACATTCAAGCAATACCTAAGACATTCTGCTCTTAATCGAGCCCAGCCTGACTTTCAAATATCTGCTACCTGATATGACATCATGTGCCTGTCCCCTGGGTGAAAAGAACTAATGAAGAATACCAAGTGACTCAACCTAAGAAGATGAGACCATCATTATCTGAAGGCCATGCATCTTCCCTATGAGCTTGGTGAGCTCTCCTGGCCTTCCCAGTCCCAGGAAGGCATCTCTCACTGATACTGCCTGAGAATGGGGAAGTTTAGTCAGGACCCTTGAAAAGGGTCTCTCGGTTAAACAATCTGTTTAACTTTGAAGGACCATGTAGTGTGAGGCTGAGTGAATTGAATGCCAGTATACTAAGCCTACAAATCCTCTAGTACAGGGGTCTCGACCTGGGGCCCACAGAGCCTAGAGACATCCATGAATACAAATCAGTATCATGAACTTGGATGAGGAAAATCCAAAAATCACACCTTTATTCTTACTAACCTCCAACTGAAATTTAGCATTTCCTTTCATTATCAAGGTAGAATGAAATTGTGCTGCCCGTAGTACCCTTGACTTTGTCATGAATAGAAGTTACATTGCATTGCACATTTCACTTGGGCCCTGCCCGGCCTAACCTTCCCAGCGTGTCTCTGGCTCTCGGAGGCTCCATTTGTCCCAAGACAACCCAGCAGAGAGGGGAGTAGCTGTGAGCAGTTAACAACCAGCACCCGAAGCAGGTGAGGAACTGGATACACCAGCTGCCAGAGGGTTGGAACAAGGCAGCTCCTGCCCTGTGGAGGTGAGAACGAACATGGTTCTCCGGGGCGCGATGAGGAGAGCAGGCAAGTTTGAGGAGTTAGTGTACAGCGAGTGGTGAGGAAGACTGGTGCAGGTCTCAGGACCGAGAGAAATGGAGAGGAGTTTATGAGCAATACCGAGGACCCCGTTGGGATGGTGATGTGAATTTATCATGGTGTGGCACAGCTGTGTGTGAATTCGTGAAGAAAGCTAACTCTTGGGTTTATCCAGAAATATTTTGTCATCTCTCTGCTCAGTGGGGAGGCTGCTTCTCCCTTTCCCTCTGCTGCTCCCCCAACTCGTTCTCTCTCTCTCGCTCACTCGCTCTGCTGTCTCTCTCTCTCAAATAAATAAAATCTTAAAAAAAGAAAAGGAAAACATCTGGGTTTAGACCCAACTGCCAGAGCTTTAATGTAACCATCTGGGTTGGGGCCTGGATACTGATGTTCTTCAAAAGCTCCCTGGATGATTCTAAAAGTGGACCGGAGTTGAGAACCAGTGGCTTACATTCCTCATGACCCTTCTCCTGGGGCTGGGCAGGTGTCTCAGTTAGGATTAGATTCAGGTGCAGGGAACAATGTACAACATAACCATGGCCCAAATAAGTGTGTGGGGGGGTGTTATTTCTGGCTCATATAAAAGTTCAAAGATCGTTGGTTCAGGGCAGGGTCAGCCCCCTGCGGTGTCGGAGGCTCCGTTGCCTTATGTTGTTGCCCTTCCTTGCAAGGCCTTCATTCCCAAGTTCATTCAAGATATAAGACTGTTATTCCAAAAAAAAAAAAAAAGACTGTTATTCTAGCTCCAGCCATCACATCTGTGTTCCAGCCATCAAGAAAGACAGGGAGGAAGAGCAGAGGCCCCCAGCCCATTAATGACACTGAAATGTCTCAGAGCATTCTGTTTAAACATCTTTTAAAATATTTGTTTTTATTTATTTGAAAGAGAGAGAATGAGAGAGACAGAGAGACATGAGAATGGGGAGGGGGTCAGAGGGAGAAGCAGATTCCCCGCTGAGCAGGGAGGGACTCGATCCCAGGACTCCAGGATCATCATCTGAGCTAAAGGCAATCGCCCAACCGACTGAGCCACCCAGGCGCCCACATCTCTGTTTATATCCTCTGTGATACAGAAACGCGTTAGTCTTTGTCTTCGAAGCTCTGGCTTTTGTTTCGGAAGGCCTCCTCTAAAGATGCTAAAGATATTCTCCAATTTTTTTTTTTTATCTGAGAGAAAGTTTATTGTTCCGATTACTGAGACTTAAAATATTCCATCCAGAAAATCCAGGTAGCTGAAGTACCTCAGGACACCTGTGACTGGCTCAGTCAGTAGAGCATGTGACTTTGAGCTCGGGGTCGTGAGTTGGAGCCCCACACAGGGTGTAAAGATGACTGAAAAATAAAATATTTTTTAAAAAAAGAAATTGGGGTGCCTGGGTGGCTCAGTCAGTTGAGCATCTGCTTTCAGCTCAGGTCATGATCCCCAGGTCCTGGGGTCGAGCCTGGCATTAGGCTCCCTGCTCGGTGGGGAGTCTGCTTCTCCCTCTCCCTCTCCCTCTCCCTGCTCATGCTCTCTCTCTCTCTCTCTCTCAAATAAGTAAAATCTTAAAAAAATAAAAAACAAAATTATAAAATAAATAAAAATTTTTAAAAAGAAATATTTAGGGGCGCCTGGGTAGCTCAGTTGGTTAGGCAACTGCCTTCGGCTTGGGTCATGATCCCAGAGTCCCGGGATCGAGTCCCATATCGGACTCCCGGCTCTGCGGGAAGTCTGCTTCTCCCTCTGACCTTCTCCCCTCTCATTCTCAGTCTCTCGCTCTCTAATAAATAAATAAAAATCTTTCAAAAAAAAAAAGAAATATTTAACACTACCCATTCCTTCAAAAGGTCTCAAATAAGTTTTTTGGTTTTTTTTTTTTTAAAGATTCTACTCATTTGTTTGAACAGAGAGACTGAACACAAGCAGGGGAAGTGGGAGAGGGAGAAGCAGGCTTCCTGCTGAGCAGGGAGCCCACTGTGCGGCTCAATCTCAGGACCCTGAGATCATGACCTGAGCTGAAGAAAGACGCTTAACACCCCTCAAATAAATTTTAAAAGGCCACAGAACATATACACAGACACTATGCTACTTAAATCACTTCTGCCGTCTACACTTGAAGACTTCAAGTATAGACGAACCCTGCAGTGCCGAGGTGAGACTTCCCCCAACATGACCGGGTAGGTATTTAGGGTTAAGTGTGAATGTTACTGCCAGGTTCCAAGTCACTTGATAAATCAATCCCATTTCAGTTTTAGACCAAAAGCAGCACAGGATATATGCCCCTGAAGGGGGCTGTGTTCAGTGTGTTTGTGTATGTGTATGTGTGTGTAGGGGACAGGTATGGGCCAGAGTAAGGCTGCCTGAACCGCATTGATAATGAACGTCAGAAGTCTGCCGTTGTCAGAATACAGAAACGTACATCTTCAAGTTCAAAGTCTTCGTGGGGATTTCTTCATAATTTCATCTGTGAGTCTCATTCAGAAACAGCTTTAGCTTCCTGCTCCGAAGGCCGAATGCCTTGGGGGCTTCATACAGAAGACCTTGGGGTGGTGAGTCAAGTCTTCCCAAGTGGGGTTTCCAGTAGGAGAGCACCCACTCTGCCTATTAAACGCTCTTGTGGGCCGGTCCGGAACTGCAGGTTGAACACTGGCAGAGATCAGTGTGTGGCCCTCCACCACGGCGCGGGCAGACCCTGCTGCCATCCTAAGGCTTTTTCCGGTGAGACGCCATAAGTCGGTTTGGTTTCATATTTCTCTTTCACCATGGAGGACAGCCAGCTCTGTATTTTTTCCACCAAAAATACTAGTAACAACACTTCAGCTTTAAAAGATGTAACCTACTATTGCCTTTGGATTTTCTGGAAGCAATCCTCCCACTTTGCTTGCTGCCATTTGTACCAGCGTTAAGATGGACATACACAGGGGCTCCTGGGTGGCTCAGTGGGTTAAGCCTTTGCTTTCGGCTTGGGTCATGATCTCAGGGTCCTGGGATCCAGCCCCGCATCGGGCTCTCTGCTCAGCAAGAAGCCTGCTTCCCCCTCTCTCTCTGTCTGCCTCTCTGCCTACTTGTGATCTCTCTCTCTCTCTCTGAAATAAATAAATAAATCTAAAAAAAAAAAAGATGGACATACACAGGGCCAGGCAGGGATGATCTTCTGGTGAGTGTAGTGTCCAGGTCAGACCCCTATAACTGTGTTTGTTTGTTTGTTTAAAGATTTTATTTAGGGGCGCCTGGGTGGCTCAGTAGGTTAAAGCCTCTGCCTTCGGCTCAGGTCATGATCTCAAGGTCCTGGGATCGAGCCCTGCATCGGGCTCTGCTTAGCGGGGAGCCTGCTTCCCCCTCTCTCTCTCTGCCTGCCTCTCTGCCTACTTGTGATCTCTCTGTCAAATAAATAAATAAATATTTTTTAAAATAAAAATAAAATAAAGATTTTATTTATTTGTTTGACAGAGAGAGAGAGTGCAAGCAGGGGGAGGAACAGAGGGAGAGGGACAAGCAGACTCCACGCTTAGCGTGGAGCCCACTGCAGGGCTTGATCCCATGACCCTGAAATCGTAACCTGAGCCAAAATTAAGAGTCAGATGCTCAACCAACTGAGCCACCCAAGTGCCCCTAATTTTTTTTTTCCTTGAATAAAGACTTTATCTGATGTTGGAACTGGATATTTCAAGGGAGCCTTGATGGTGGCACGTGTGAACTCCATGTGGCTTTCGATAACATTCAGATACTTCCCTTCAGACTTTGCTTCATAATAAGCTATTATTTCATCAGTTACAACCAAACTGCACTTTCTGTGAAGTTTCTGGTTGTGAGCTACTCCTTCATCCGTATAAGAGAACCAAAGTCTGAGCATCCGAGTGTGCTTCAAACTGGGTCATCCCTCCTGTTGGCAGATCAAAGCTGTACATGAGGCGAATGTCCTCTTCGCACAGTTCATGCTTTCTGCAACAATGGCCCCCTCCCCTGGAAGTGCTCCAGCAACTCGTCCGTCAGCTGCCTAATGGTCACATCACAGCCTTCAAGTTTCCCTTCAGAGGCTGCCCCAGGACCGTGGGATCAGAATCTGCCCTTAGGAGAATGCTATACATGTATTTTGTTGGAGATAGGATAACTTTTCAAACACTCGATTCCTTGGTGATAGACTTCTCCAAAGACTTGGTCTCAGTAAGAGCTTCTGGATCCTGACGGATGACCACAATTTCTTTCAAAGGAAACTTTATCAGAATGGTTCTGGAGTCTGAGATCACTCACCCATATTCAATCAGACTACATCCAAGACACTGCGCCCTCCGTTTTCCTGTCAATCAGCTCCTCTCAAACATGGGGCGGCATGAGGTAGACACACTGAGTGTGTCTGTGTCCTGAACAGAAGTAGGGTCCATCAGCATCCTTGGGTTCCACTACATCAGTTCAGTAGGAAAAAGTGTATAGGGGGCCATAAGTCTACACAGGGAAGGCAGGACACTAAACAAAGTCTCCAGGCCCAAAACATAGTCGTCCACCCTGTTTGCACCCTTTCATCCTCTCCAGTTCCTCCTACGTTCCGGTTGGTCAGGACATCCGTAAACTTGATCAGGCAAAGCACCACAGTATAGAGCCTGTAAGCTGTCATTTTGGTCTTAAAAAACCCAATAAGTGACTGCACGAGGGGCAGGACCCACTGGTCTGTGCTGTTGGCACTTACTTTTTTTTTTTATTAACATAAAATGTATTATTTGCCCCAGGGTACATCTGTGAATCATCAGGCTTACACATTTCACAGAACTTACCATAGCACATCCCCTCCCCCATGTCCATAACCCCGCCACCCTCTCCCTACCCCCCCCCACCCCCCAGCCACCCTCAGTTCGTTTCGTGAGTTTAGGAGTCTCTTATGGTTTGTCTCCTTCCCCATCCCATCTTGTTTCATTTCCCTCCACCACCCCCCACGACCCCCTGCCCTGCCTCTCAAATTCTTCATATCAGAGCAATCATATAATAATTGTCTTTCTCTGACTCACTTTTTTCGCTTAGCATAATACCCTCTAGTTCCATCCACGTCGTTGCAAATGGCAAGATTTCGTTTCTCTTGATGGGTGCATAGTATTCCGTTGTATATATATGCCACATCTCCTTTATCCATTCGTCTCTTGATGGACATCTAGGTTCTTTCCATAGTTTGGCTATTGTGGACATTGCTGCTATAAACATTCGGGTGCACATGCCCCTTCAGATCACTACATTTGTATCTTGAGGGTAAATACCCAGTAGTGCTATTGCTGGGTCATAGGGTAGCTCTATTTTCAACTTTTTGAGGAACCTCCATACTGTTTTCCAGAGTGGCTGCACCAGCTTGCATTCCCACCAACAGTGCAGGAGGGTTCCCCTTTCTCCGCATCCTCACCAATTGTCGGGACTTTCTTAAACCATGTTCTGGTTGTAGAAGAATTCCATTTCTTCTTTCTTCTGTAACTTCAGGACGATCTGGATGACGAAGCGATAGGCACTGTACCAAGGGAGCAGCACATCCTTCAAGACATCATGCGCACCCTCCTCCTTAAGGCAGAGATTTCCTGCTCTCACCACAGGGGAGTTAATCAGGTACAATCTGAAGGCGTCGGCACCATATTTATCTTGGCATCAGGACTGGGAAGAAGGGCTTTTAAAAAAGAGACAGATGGGGTGCCTGGGTGGCTTAGTCAGGTAAGCTTCTGACTTTTGATTTCAGCTTGGGTCATGATCTCAGACTGGTGGTATTGAGCCCCAAGTTGGGCTCCGTGCTTGGAGGGGAGTCTGCCTGCTATTCTCTCTGTCCCTCTCCCTATGACCTTCCCCCCTGCGCGCTCGCTCTCGCTCTCCCTCTCTTAGATAGATAGATAGTTAGATAGATAGATAGATAGATAGATAGATAGATAGATAGATAGATAATTTTTTAAAAATTAAAAAGAGACTGGCATGGCCTGGAAGTGGACACAGGGTAGGAGCTCTTGGGAGAGCTTGGAGTGTCCCTGCACGTTCTTTCTGGGTATCCAAGATTGTGAGGTCCCTAACTGTTCTTTGTCCCATTTCTCAGGCTTGTGCTTACAGAGCAGCTTTGAGGAATGTAGTAATATCTCCCTCCAGGACAAAGGGCAGGCTTGCGTATTTTCTGCTATAAAAGACGTGGGTTCCCCAGGCTCCGTGTTCTCAGACGCAATACAAACTGATTGCGTGCATAGCGTCCACTGGGGCTCTCCATATTGCCCCTGTGGGACTTGGGGGGAAAGGGAGGCAATGCAGGCGTTCTGCTTATGCTGCTTGCTGTGCCTGATAATAAAGTCCTTAGTCTCATCTTGGCCAGCATCCATGAGACAGTAAGAGGCCAATTAATCATCGGTCCACAGGAGAAATTCAAATGCCACACCCTGAAGGTTTTGGCAGTGAGGCTGGGTTGCTAATGGAGACACGGCCTTTCTGGAAGAGGAAAGACCCCGTGGACCAGTCCAGGGGTTACGAAGAGACTCCCTGGCATATGTCAGTGAATCCTCTTCCCGCAATGGTGGGCGGCAGGGTGAGGGGGGCTCAAGTGAGGGGCTCCCAGTGGCCTACCTGTTAGTGAGACAAAGCAGGGAGAGTTAGGATTGAAACAAGCCCCCGGGATGGTGCTTTGGTTCCAGCTTACTCTCGTCCACGCAAGAAGTGGAAGGGATATGACAGTGGGGTGACAACATGGCTGCCGAATCAAAGGACTCCAAAATAAATGCTATCAGTCAATATGTTTGAAATAGAACTTTAGATGAACCAAAAGCATTACACTTGTATTTGGGTGAGCCCCACCGGTGCCCATTCAAACCCAAAGTGACCAAAAAACTTTGCTTGCGGGCAAGGACCTGCTGTGTCCCTCGGTGCACCTCGATCCCTCTCTCCCTTCAGCTGCTTTGATGCCAAAGTGGAGTATGCTGCGAACTTCATGGAGGGAAGGGCCTCAGACATTTGTAGCCTGTAAGACCCAAGTGCCCCTGTCACCGCCTTACCGTGTCCTGTGGATAGATGCAGCTGGGATGGCCGAAGGCACCAAGGAATGCAGTGTGGGACAGGGGCAAAATGACCCTGGGCTCAGGTGCTCCTGGACTGACCCTAGAGGTATATGGCGGGGAGGAGGCAGTGGTATGTCAACTCTACAGCGGAAAGCCAGGAGAAAATAAAAGCCTGCCAGCTGTCCCCACTGCTACCCCATGGGCTAGCCTCCCCTGCCCCCCAGCACCCTCTGCTCTCCTCCATCCCTCCTCCACACCCCCGCATCCCCCCCAGAAGCCCCCTAAACTCCCCACCCCTCTGCCTTGGAATAGCACGATCTCCCCATGCCTAGGTGGTTCAGTAGATTAAGCGACTGCCTTTGGCTCAGATCATGATCCCAGAGTCCTGGAATTGAGTCTGGCATCGGGGGGGGGGGGGGGGGGGGTCCTTGCTCGGTGGGGAGTCTGCTTCTCCCTCTGCCTGCTGCTCTCCCTGCTTGTGCTCTCTCTCTGACAAATAAATAAATAAAATCTTTTTTTTTTTTTAAAGGTGGGGTTGGATAGCATGATTTCCTTTCTCTGCAGCTATAGCTACAGCTTCTGACTGGCACACACTAAACTCCTTGGTCTGTTTTTCCATAAGGTTAAAAAAAAGTCCCCCAACTTCAACTGCTGGCCTCTGAGCAACGTTTGCAGTAGGGAAGGGAAATTAAAGCTGTCCTGGAACTGGGACCTTTGGGCCGATGTTCTGCGTTGGGGGTGCCACGGCTGAAAATATAATTGGTATTGGTGCTTGTGCAAGCTTGCACTGTGAGTGCCCCCAAGTGTCAGTGCATCTGCCCATTCGGAGGCTGTCACTTGTCCACAAGTGATTCCTGAGCAAACTACAGGCTTCCAAGAGGACAAAGGTGAACCGGGAAAAATAGCCTCTGTGGCTGCAATTACGCAGAGGCCATTTTCCGGCACAACAGCGCCACCAGCCGGGCACCGTCATGAAGTACGTCACTTTAAAAAACAAAAACAAAAACAACCGACCTTGTTACTGATCCATACTGGTCCTGTCGCTTTCCACCTGATGCCCCCCATTCTGGCATGGGTCCACTTGGATTTGGTGGCTATCAAGAGAAGAGCACAAAAGGCCTTAACGGTGGGATGGAAATGCTTTATTCAAGAGCACAGCTGGCCTGTCCCTAACATAATCTGAATTGTACATGAAAGGGTGGTGGCAATCCCTTTGGGCAGAGCTCCCTTCCTCACTTCATCACCTGAAGCATCACTTGCTAGCTCAGTGGGGCCCTCAATTCACAGAGGGTCCCCCAAGTGTATGCCTGGTTTGACTACACTCACCCCTGATGATGTGTACACTCACCCTCAGCACCAAGACGGCAGAACCAAAGTAACCATGTTCATTCTGCCCCATGTGCAGAACTCAGAGCGGTGCCGATAGCTCCGGCCGATACTTCCCCTGATGAAACGTGGCCCACTTTACTGCATGGTGTCTTGCCGTCAATGACCTAGCAGTTCCGTCAGGGAGACCGGCAGATCAAAGACATTTTTCACAGGAGCTGCGAACTGGAAACAAATCTATCTGCCAGTCAGACACCCTGGGTCATTCACGGAGATGCCCATGGTCAGGACCCTTCTTTAGTATGACCTACCAGATTCAGGCTCCTGACCCAGCCTGCACTGGCCATGCACCTGCCACCATTGCCGAGCCCATCATTGCACCGGACATGGTGACACAACCACCATGCAGGGCACAAAGTAGAGAACTGTATGTTTCTGCTGCAGAGGCCACTGCTACATATCAAACTTGTGATCCCTCCCAGAAGTTAGACTGCTTGTCTCACAGTAAGGAAGCCACATCGCATGGGGCATTGCTCCTGTCCGCTCCTAGATGATTGACTACCTCCGACCTTTGACCCCCTCTCTGGCTGATCATCAGTGCCCCACTGAAAATGGGGGTCCATTTTTGGGTGATCGTGTTCCTACCCTCGTGCGATCAGGCGACTGGCCCCATCTCTGTGGCCCTCGTAACTGAGCCACGTGAAGCCATGTGAAGTGCTGGCTTCTCACATCATCTACACCCTTTGTTGCAAAAGCCCATAGTCCGAGGGGCCCATAATCAAGGTATCTGATGGCCATGTCATGCTCCTTACCATCTGCGGGCATTCCATATTACTGGGCATTGGAATGGCTGCCTCAAAATTACTCTCAAGCCTCTGACTACATCCCTCCTCTCCTTTCAGTCCACGCTTTTCGGCGAGACTGTGTGGTCGCTGAGCACAGTTGTCCCCGGACAAGAATCGTCTCTCAGCTGTTTCTTCGGTAATGATCAGGACAAAAGAGGGGGGTTATACAGCCCTTTTCTGAAGATTTGGGATTCTGACTAGTCCTGGGCACACTGCTTCCTTTTGTCCCCCAAAAACAACCCCAGGCCAGCCCAGCTGGTACATCCTCTGCTTGTCAGCGTGGCAGAGGGAGCCTGCGGGATTCAAACTTCACCCCGGTTTAGCCCCCCGGACTCTCCTGATGGATTTACACGATCCTAGGTCATAAAGGTAATGACGACTTGATTGAGTACACTGCTCGCCGGGTCCCCCCACGCGGGCTCCAGAGGCCAAGGTGGGAGACATAAGGGGGTCTGTGCATATTTGGTTCCACTCACACCTGGCCCCACCAGATAACAGGTCAGGGTGTGAGTAGGGAAAGCAACCAAGGCTGCACCGATTTGGTGACACTGCCCACGGGGCTCAACCAACCTGCGCAATGGAGTTACCAATCAGAACTCACCGTCAATCTTGAACTTGAGTGACGCATGACTCTTCGAGGCATACGTTTGTATGTGGGCCATGGAATGTCTTTTCAGTAGGGATGGGGATTATTTTTTTGCCCATCCACTGCCTCCCGTCGTTATTGGCAGTGACATCAAAAGTCAGCAGATTAGTCTAAAACTTGCTTGTGATAATTGTAATGGATTATAACCTGGATTTAGACTACATCCCGACCATCTGAAATTAGACCTACTGATCCCCTTGGGTCCCCAAGGGGGATTGGGTATTCGTTCCCTGGTAACTGAGTCTGGAACCCTAGGTGCCCAGGTTGAAGCCAATACCCAAGGTTGGCCTCATCTTGATGCTTCAAATTCTATAGATAGTAGGTTTAATTAAATTCTGTATGAGACAGATTGAGCGGATTTGGTCCCAGTCTCTGTTGATCAGATTAATCAGCGTGGCGGATGGAGTGGCATATTCATGTGAATATTCAAGTCAGCCAAGAATGAGCAGGGCGATTGCTGGGAGGCAAACCACATCGGCCCCGTGCGTCACTGTATGTTTGTGCTGGGTGTGCCAGGAATATAAGGCCCTGACCACTGTGCCTGGGGTAGGTCTCGGGTGCGGGGAGGGGTGGCAAGCAACCCTGAGGTTGCTTCAAGGACAAAGAGCTTGCCTATTGATTTCTACAAAAGGGGCGGCTTCCCCATTCTCATGCCTACCGCATGCACAGCGCCCAGAGGGCTCCCCCGTGTGGCCCCTGGAGGACTCCGAGGGCAAGGGAACTGATGCAGACATGATGCTTTCACTCCTTGCTGTGCTGTGAGTAATAAAGCTCATTGTCTCTGATCCAGGAATCGTATATCTTCGACCAGCATCTGTTAACTGGTTAATATTCACGTCCAGGACCAGGTGAACTTATTAGCTTGAAAGTGGGGCAAGGTCAAATTCCAAACATTTCCATGGTCAGTGCTAGGAAGGGCCTTAGGAGAAGGGAGCTATCCTTGGGTGTTAGCGCCGTCTGCTCCGGCTGCCAGGACAAAATACCACGGACGAGGGGCTGACATCACACAGTTATGGTCTTATGTGCCGGAGGCTGGGAAGTCCAAGCTCAAGGTGCTAGCCAATTCATTTCCTGGTGAGACTCTCTGCCTGGCTTGCAGCTGGCCACATTCTCCCCATGTCCTCCCATGGTAGGAAGAGAGCTCTCCCTTCCTCTCCTCATGAGGGCACCAACCCTATGGGATCAGTGCCCCATCCTCATGATGTCATTTAACCTTTACCACCTCCTCCCATGGCCTAGCTCCAAATACAGTCACATTGGGGGTTAGGGCTCAGCACAGGAATTTCAGGGGGACATGAATATTCAGTCCATAACCGGTGTCAGTTAAGACCAGAGAGGAGAGAAGCAGTAAAAGAAATGCTGAGAACAGGAGGAAGTGGACTAATTACAGAGAAGGGATTCTGAGGGGTATGGTCGATGTTTTGGGAGGTGAAGAGGTGGCAGAGGCTGAGTCAGGGCCAAGGAGAAGCAGAGCATCATGGGACTAAGTATGCGACCAGGAGGGCCAGCCTGTGGAATCCACGGTTTGATGTGTGAGTGACAGAAACAGGCATGAGAAGCATGAAAACAAAAACTTTTATTGAGTTAAAGTTATTAAAAGTCAGCACTAGGAATACTACACAGAAGTGGGAGAACTCTTAGACATGACAACATAGATAAACCCTCACAGATCTAACAATGACTAAAAGCCAGATACAAAAACCCCATAGTGCATGATACCATTTGACGAACTCCCAGGATGGAGAAAATTCGTTTACAGTGCTAGAAGTCAGGAGAGGGGCACGCACTGGCAGGAAGGAGGAACCAGAGAGGCTGCTGGGATGTGCCAAAGGGCTTGTATCTTAATCCAGCGGGGTTATATGGGTATATATGTGAAAACACTTTACCAAGGAATACATGTGAAATGACTGTATTATATCTTAATTTTTAAAAATCAGCATTTTTGGAAAAAAAATGTTTTAATTGGGCATTGGGCCAAATTGATTATCCACATACATTTCACCCAACCTGAAGTAATCTCACCAGTAAAAAGAACAGCCCACATACAGCCTGACCCAGAATAAGGGGTCCCTTGGTCCATCACTCTTGTTCAAGTAAGGGGGCACTTCTATAGCCGGGCCCACACCCGGGCGTGCTAGGTACGGTTCGCAAGGGCTCTGGAGAACCTACTGTGCCCCTCTCTTCCCCACACGTCCAGTCATATCACATTACTAGTTTGAAATGAGCCATAGCAGAAACATAGCTCATGAAAATCAGCAAATACAGGGGCGCCCGGGTGGCTCAGTCAGTTAGGCATCTGCCCTCGGCTCAGGTCATGATCCCAGGGTTCTGGGATCGAGCCCCACATTAGCTCCCTGCTCAGCAGGAAGCCTGCTTCTCCCTCTCCCACTCCCCCTGCTTCTCCCTCTCCCACTCCCCCTGCTTGTGTTCCCTCTCTGGCTGTGTCTCTCTCTGTCAAATAATAAATAAATAAAAATCTTAAGAAAAAAAAATAGAAAATCAGCCAATGTTACAAATCAGGTGTATTTTTTGAGAGGCAGTTGTTAAACACTTAACCGTCACACCCGTGGACCCTCAGCACCCCAGGCTCACCCAGGAAGTAAATGAAGCTGAGGATAATTAGGCAAGAATATTTCATTATATTAACCATACATACTTGAGTCTCCGGACCCCAAGTCCTTTTCACCATGTGGTGCATTTCAAGGACATGGCTCCAATGGGCCAACTGGCCACTGAAGGTTAAAAAGGAGAGGCCTTGATGCTTTCTACCCCAGGAGTGGGTATGGGTGATGGGGCAGAGCAGGGCTGGGTGACAGGTGGTAGGTGTGCTAAGCTCGTCTCTTTGGGGTCCCCTGTGGGACCCCCACATACCTAATTAGTCATGACTTCCCGACCTCTACCTCCCAGACAAATATTCATTACACAAGTATTTGTGTGTCAGGCACTGTTCTGAACACATGACACCAGAGAAGAGAAAAAAATCCCCAGCAGCAAGAGCTACAGCTGGGTGAGTGATAGCCCTTCCCCATGAAAGCATCTCTCTCTTCTGGTCCTCTCATTCCCCCTTGACCTGCCTCAGTTTAAGGTCTTTATTATCTGTCACCTGAATGGTTCCTACCCAACTCCAGGCCCTGTGGGAAGATGGAGGTTCAGGGGAGCCTGAAGTCATACAATCAGAGAGGGTATGGCTCTCTCAGAAGAAACACACTTTTGAATACATAATTAGATATAACCATGGGAACACATTGCAAGGAGCCTTCAAAGGACCTTGGAAGGGGTCTGTGTGGATGAGGGTCCCTGAAGCTTAAGTCTCCTGCAGAACTGGCCTTTGCCAGGCCCTCTCCCTACTTCACCCAGAACAAGGTGAAAAATGGGCCCCTTCCACCCTCCTCTACTCCCCTCACCCCTTACCCTACTCTTACTTCCAACATAATGGCTTTCTTTCCTGCTGACCATCCCATAGCCATCAGAAAAGGAATTTGCTCTTGTCCCACAAGTAAATATATATATATATATATATATATATATATATATATATATATATATATGTCATACTTACGTACTAAAATAGTTCCCTTCCTCTTCCTCAGTGAGGATGCGACGGTTGTCTTCGAGATGGTGATCGGTAGGGGTGTGGACAACCAGGAAAATGGCGCGGACGTGCAGTCTTTCTTCCAGCCTAGAAATTGGAGATGAGAACTCAACTCTTCTGCCCAGGTGTTGACTCCCATTGTTTATTATTCAAAATTGAGTAATTCAGCCTAGATTCGGGAGTGGGAGGGACCCCAAGCCCAAACTAACACAGGTAGTGTGGGTCTTTCCCATAACGACAGGGGAAGTCAAGCGGGAAGTAGGCTGAGAACCGGAGCACACCCACCGGAAACCTTCTGGGATGCCCCCGAGCCTTTTCATTTTCCTCAAGGAACATGTGAACAACCATTTTTAGTGTATGTTTTAATATTTTTATCCTGGCTACACGTTAATGCTCATCAAAAGAACTTGACCTTGAAACGGATCCAAGTAACTGACACTCTGGGGCCTCCAGGGGGCGCTATGGCCCAACACACAGCCTGCCCGGGAGCCTTCTGCCTAATGCAACACCTTAGATCTGTTTTCTAAGCATCCCCTTTTGGAGAGAGAGAGAGGAGAGAGACAGAGAGAGAGAGAGAGAGAGAGAGAGAGAGACAGAGAGTTCTGTTCTGCTGGTTTTTAAAATAGTGTTTGGGGTCGCCTGGGTGGCTCAGTTGGTTAAGCATCTGCCTTTGACTCAGGTCATGATCCCGGGGGTCCTGGGATTGGCCCCCTGTTGAGCCCCTCATCAGGCTCCTTGCTTGGCAGGGAGTCTGTTTCTCCTTCTCCTGTTCCCCCTGCTTGTGTGTGCACTCTTTTGCGCGCGCTCTCTCTCTCTCTCTCTCTCTCTCTCTTAAATAAATAAATAAATAAAATCTAAAATACTCTTTCAAGGCCCAGGCCTCCAGGAAAAACACCCTGCTCCTCCACATCACCTGTGATGCTCCAGGTGCTAAAATCTTCTACTTTGAAGCAAGTACAGCAAATGCACTCATTCGGCTCCCGCTGGCCTTTGCGTGCGTTGTCTTGGTCTCAGGCTTGGACCCTTCCGTGCTGCCCCAGTCCTTGCCCCCGTACCTCTAGCTGCCCAGATCACTCACTCTGGGTAACACTGAGTGTTCACAAGTCTCTCACCACCACTCCGTGGTGCCCAGAAAACACAAAACCTGAAAGTGCACCCGGAGCTCCAAGAACCAGCCCTGCTGGGTCTAAAGCAGAGACACTTACCTCCAGCCACAAGGACTGACTCAGATGTGCTCACTGGCCTTCTACCTGCTGGCCCAACTGAGGCCCTCATCACTCAGAGCCCTTGCCCTCCGGTTCAGTGGCCCTAACCCTCTAAAGCCTTTCTCTGGGACTCCAGGCCTCAGGAAGCCACCAACACTATCCTGCTTGATTTCTTTCTAGTCCATGTGGTTAATAGAGAACAGAAACCTGTCCAAGTCAGGAGCCCCTCCAAACTGACCTTAGCTCAGTGTCACTAACTGCTCTTTTTGCCCCAGGTTAACCCTGAGCACCTAGACCCCAAGTCTACTTTGGGGAGAGTCTTCTAGAACCATGAAGATCTGCAACAGCAAAGCCCTTCCACCATCATGAAAAGGAATGCGGCCTCCCAGAGAAGAAAAGCAGGGCAATAGTGAGGGCACTGCCCCCGGAGGGACCAGCCAGATGAAAGGCCTTGTGTTGGTGGTGGGAACCTGTGTTTGGGAAAGAGTAAGATCTTCGGCATCAGGCAAGAAGGGGAATGGAGGGGGGTGCCTGCTTGGCTCAGTGGGTTAAAGCCTCTCCCTTCGGCTCAGGTCATGATCTCAAGGCCCTGGGATCGAGCCCTGCATTGGGCTCTCTGCTTAGCAGGGAGCCTGCTTCCCCCTCTCTCTCTGCCTGCCTCTCTGCCTGCCTCTCTGCCTACTTGTGATCTCTCTCCTGTCAAATAAATAAATAAGATATTTAAAAAAAAAAAAAAAAAGAAGGGGAATGGAGGGAAAACTGGCAAGAGACTTGTGGATCAGGCATCACAGGGCTTAGACTGTCCCTAAACTGAGTCCCTAAATGTCTCCTTTGGGAGCCACTAGAGACATTTGGAAGTCTCCAAGCAAGTGACGACAGGAGGATGGAGGGTGATTGGGGTGGGCGGCTGGGGGCAGGGAGCTAGTATCAGAGATGAACTCCCGGCCCCAAGTCATGGGTATCAGGAGAAGGTGCCACGGACAGACACGGGGAGGGCGACAGGAGGAAGAGCTCGGTTGCGGAGACCAAGCAGCCTCATTCCTGGCCTGGGGACAGAGCTATCATGCTAGGGACCCTCCGTGGAGGCAGATGCTTCCTTGAGAGTCAAGACCAGCTCTGTGCTCATCAGGACTGGCAGGAGCAGGACGGAGGCCCACGCTAGGAGATCGTGTCCCCAAGACGGCCTCTGAGGCTGTGGACCAGCATGAGCTCTCCGAGGGGAGAAGGGAGAAGGAAGCACGGTGCAGCAGCCTGGGGGCACTCACAGGGGCAAGAGAGGCAGAGAGCTCTGGTCCTCAGGATGGCTCTCGCTGGGGTGTGTGCGGGAAGGAGGAGGGTTGGAGAGCCCGGGGCTGCCAGGAGTCAGAGGGCCCGAGGCCTGAGTGCAGCACACACAGCGCACACAGGCAGAGCTGGAAGGAAGCCAGCCCACTGGGGCTCCGGGAGTGGCTTGCTAGGGGCTGGAGAGGCATCCTTGGTGGAGTGCTCCTGGGGACTCTCCGAAATAGGAGGGGCACATGTCGGAAGAGGAGGAGGCGGGGACAAGGGGAGGGTTCTTTTAAGAATGGGGAGGTCTGAGCCGAGGAAAGGAGGACCAAAACACGAACAGATCAGATGGGGCAATGTCAGGAGGTGCAGAAGCTGGGACTTAGTAAAGAGGTCCCTGAGTCCACATGTTTCCTGGGGATGCAGGGAGAGAACAGAATGGGCGACGAGACTGAGAACAGATGGAAACCACAAATGGCGGAGAGACAGCGCAGGATCTTGCCACCATTCCCCGGACCCTCTCCATTAAATAAGAGGTAGGCTGTCTGTTGGAAATTTCGAGAGCCAGAGGTAGGTTTGAAGGTTGGAGAGAGGGGAGAAGCAAGTATGGAACGCTGGGGCAGGGGAAGGTCTCTAAAGCAACGCTTCTCAAATGTAATGTGTCCATAAGTCACCTGGGATCTTGTTAAAATTAGGTTCTGATTCAGCAGCCTGGGCAGAGCCTAAGATGCTGCATTTCTAACTAGGTTCCAGGTAGCCCCGCTGCTGCTGGCCCAGGTCCCCCTGGGAGGAGCAAGGATCTAGAGGCAGATAAGGAGGTGAAGAAAGAGCTTAGCGGAAGAATTCACCTTAAGGAGAGACCTACCTTTGATCATCTCCCCCAGGGGGGAAAAGCTGACACTTGGAGAAGTCTGGGTGGGAGTCACGGGCCCCGCAGGTGAGAGGAAGGGGGACATGGAGAAGGAGGGATAGCAAAAAGGAAAGAAGTCAAGAGAGAAGGTAGGGAAGCCTCTGGGGTGACAGGAGGCCTAGCATGCCCCCCGGGGCTCCTCATCTAGGTCAGTGTGGGGCGCACCACCCACTGCACACTTGGAGGCCCTCCAGCAGAGGATGGGAGTCAGCTGGGGCAGGAAAGTGCTATTCCAGGGGTGTCGGAGCGAGCGAGCAGTGGGCAGGGCGGCCAGCCCTGTGCTGTTCTACAGGAAGGTATAGCACTCATTCCCGGCATCAACAAGCCAGAGCGTGAGGTGAGGGGCACACTCGGCTCTGCCCCAAGGAACAAAGGTGAGATGATTTCTGTGCCAGAAACTAAAAAAAAAAAAAGGAATGAAATCTGCAAATCTGCCAAGGAGGGTGCTGGGAGAAAGAGGAGGTACGTTGGGCTCCGACTCCTGACTCTGAGCCCTAAGTGTCCAACTTGCAATCCGAAATCAAGAGGTTTCAGAAAGGCACGGGCTGGAAATGAAAATGCTTTGGGTTTAAGCAACCCAGGGAAGGGGCAGAGGGACGCCGCTCAGCCGTCTGGGGCCCAGACTAGGAGAGAGAGGGAGCTTCGAGTCCCAGGCTGAGGTTAAACCGAGGTCAGGTTCACCAGGGGAAATGCAAGAAGGACAGCAGGGACGAGCAAAGAACATCAAGAGTAAAAGCTTGGAGGCGTCAAAATGAGCAGCAAGTGCAGGCACAGGGTGTCAGCGTGGGGAATCCGGCGGGTACTTGGAGAGGGAGGTGAGGCCAGAAGCCCGAGCCCTGTCCCGCGGCGACCCGGAGGTGGCTGAGGTTTCTGAGCGCGGCGTGGCGCGCTCCTCCGGCTTTGGCGCGGCTCCCTCGCCGCGCAGCCCCTGCCGCCCCCTTCCCCGGGCCTCCCAGTGCCAGCGGGTCCCTCCAGCTCCTCCCCGCGGCCTCGGCCAGGCCGCAGCCCCCAGCCCGGGCGACCGACTCGCCAGGATCCGCCCCGCCGCGGCGGCCCGGGCCCCGCCGCTCCTCCCCCGATGATGTCACGTCCCCGGCCGCCCCTCGGCCGGCCGCGCCGCCCCGCCCCCGCCTCCCCCGGCCCCCAGTCCCCTGGGCCCGCCCGCTCCCGCCATCCCTCCTCCCGCCCGCGCTCCCTCCCTTCGACTCCCGCTCCCCCGGGAGCGGCGGCGGCGGCGGCGGGATGGCCCGGGCCCGCGGCCAGGCCCCGGGGAGCGGCGGCCGGCGGCGGCCGCGGCGGGGCGGCGCGGGAACCGGGCCCCGGGGGGAGTCGGCCGGGTTGCTGCTGCTGCTGCTCCAGGTGCTCCCGCCCGGGGCTGCGGCAGGGCCGGGGCGCCGGGGCACGCGGGGCTCCGGCGGCGGCGGCGTCTGCTGGCCCGGCGCTGCCCCTGCCTTTCCCCGGGACGCGCGGCTGCTGCTGCTCCTGCCGCCTCTGCCGCCGCTGTCGCCGCCGCCGCGGAGCTCCGCGCCCGCAGCCTCCGCCTCCCGGATGGTAATCAGCGCCCCGCGCCGGCGCCGCGGGCGGGCGGGAGGTTGGGGGGGGGGCGAGGGGGAAAGGGCGGGCAGCCCCGCGCCCCCGCCTCGCCGGAGGCAGCTCCCGGGGCGCTCGGGCCCCCCCTCCGACGACCGCGGCCCTGGGCAGCCGCCAGAGCGCGCCTCTGGGGCGCCTCGGCGCGGACCGGGTGCCGGCTCCGCTCCCGCCCTCCCCGCCCCGCTCGCAGTCCGCCCGCCGGCGCTCAGGCCGCGGGGGAATCCCTCCATCTCCCCGCCCCGCGCCCCGGGAGGGGAGGGGACAGCGCCGGCGCTAACGGACCCGCTTTCTCCGAGGGAGCGCCCGGGAGGCGAGCGCGCACTGAGACGCGCGGACCCGGCGCCGCGCTGCGCTCCTGGAGGCGCCAGCTGCCGTCGGGTCGGGCTGAGCCGAGCCGCCTGCAGCCGCGGCGGGACCGCATTCCCGGCGGCGGGGCGCCCACCAACCGCGCGCCCTTATGTTCCCCGCGCAGGACACTCTGCCCCGCGGCGGGCTGAACCTGAAGGAGGAGCCGCTGCTGCCCGCGGGCTTGGGCTCGGTGCGCTCCTGGATGCAGGGCGCAGGCATCCTGGACGCCAGCACCGCGGCGCAGAGGTAAGCGCTCGGACGCGACCCAGCGCGGTTGGGTGGGACCGCCCCGCGCCACCTTCGCTCAGCCTGCTGATCTGCTGGGGCGAGGGGTGGGGGGAACCCTAACTCTGGACAGTCCCAGCAAGCTCTCCCGCCCACCCTGCCCTGAGCGCCTCTGCTTCCTCCTGAGGCTCTGGGGCGGGCCGGGGCGGGGCTTCTGCCACCTCGGTCGAGGTCCCAGCTCTGATTTCTGATTTCTGACGGTCGCTCAGGGAGGGGGGGGGGGCGGCGGTCCATGGCTCTAGAGTAGAAGTTATCCCCGCTGCCTGCAGCCCCTGAGCCATGACCCACAGCCACTGGCCGTCAAGTAAGACAACCCCTCCTTCGTGGGCAGTCCCAGTGCCTCTCCTGGTCCAATTCCGAGGCTATCTGCCAGGAAAGGCACAAAACCCAGCCCCCTTTCTGTTTTCCCACGCCCCTCGGAGTTGAAGGAGGGGTGCTTGTGGAGCCAGAGAAGAGGCTGGGGGCTGAAGAGTGGGGAACCGGCGAGCTGAACAATCGCCTTGGCTGGAATGACTGGGGCGGGGGCCGGGCGCTCAGGCCCCGCCTCTCCTCAAAGTGGTTTCCTGGCGGGCCCCGGGGAAGGCAGAGGGTCGCCGGGAACCCAGCATCTCTGCCGACAATTGCAGGAGTCTGGGCACGGGGCCTGGGTAGGACATGGATTCTTGGGTTTG
This sequence comes from Nasua narica, assembly GCA_028533885.1. Classification (NCBI taxonomy): domain Eukaryota; kingdom Metazoa; phylum Chordata; class Mammalia; order Carnivora; family Procyonidae; genus Nasua; species Nasua narica. Next base: position 95,808,291 of record CM052811.1, on the reverse strand, counting down.
GAGAGGAAGTTTAAAGGGTTTGTTGACCTGACCCCACAACACCTGGCCACGAACTTTTTTTGTGCCCATACTTGTGAGTGGTCGTGGGGCGCGGGTGTTGGCGGGGGGAGGGGCGGTGGGCGGGGCGGGGGGGGGAGTTAGATATCCTACCCGAGTTCTCAGTGGTTAGGACTAAGGAGGTGCAGACTCTGCAGACCTCTGGCGCACGTGGGAGCTGGGCTTCCCCGAGGTCTGAGCCGCTGCTGGACCAGCAGCCTGACCAGCAGGGGGGTCGCCCTGGCACACGGCCCGACATTCCCATCCCAGGGCCTGTCCCTCCGACACCGGCTCCTAGTCCAAGCCCAACCTCACCCCTTAACAGACACACGCCTTGTTTCCTGTGCCAACCAAACCTGTGTTTTGCACTCCTGTCCTTTGCTGTCAGCAGGGAGTGCTGGGGGGCTCTCCCTGGAGCTCATCTCTTCAAGAAGAGAGGGGCTTGCTATGAATTCATTTACATAGTTTTACTCATAACTGTATTCCAAAAAAAAAAAAAAATTTTGGTAAGTAGGAAACAAAGTTCCACCTTTCTCATACAACTACCGGCCACACTTTATAGTGTATTTCCTTCCCATCCTTTTTCCCATTCACTTGGGGTTTTTCCTGGGCTGTGCATATGATTCCGTATCCTGCCGGGTTTTCTGTTGGTTCTGTTTTTGTATTTTATTTGAGATGGTCGGTTCCTTAATGGGGGCTCTGTCTTTTTGCTGCCACCACCTGTGGTGAGAGCTCCTTGTAAGAGTGGGTGAAAAGTTGGGGGGGGGCCTGGGGTTTAGGGTTCCTGTTTCTCTCTGATCGGACCTTCTGTCCCTGTGTCAAGCCAGCAGGTTTGATGAAGGGGAGCAGATACGAAGGAGGTGGTGCTTTTGTAGCATGTGTGGGTGCAGAAGTGTGGGGATGGGACCCCTTCCCAGAGGATCTGACCAGCAGTAGATGTCTGCAGGGGGTCGGGGGGGTCTTGCATGGCATTGAGATGTCCCATCTGAGTGCTAGGGACCACATCGTTGGGACTCAGAAAGCTTCCCCAGTTGGAAGAGAGGCATTTCCTCAAGCCCAGGGTCCTTATTTCCAGGTCAAAAGACTTCTGTGCCTCAGGACACAGGCTGGAAGCACACCCCGGGCCCCTTTGGTTGACTCTGGACCCCCTCCTTCCACAGGCTGGCGAGCAGGCTAATCCTTTCTCCTCATTCTTCCTAAAGTGGCACATCATCTGTCCCACTTATGTCTGGATCCCTGGTCAGTCCGGTCAGTCCTCGGCTCAGGTCTTTCTATCCTGAAACAGCAGCAACAAACATTCCTTTCCCCGTCCCTACCTCCCTCTTCAACCTCTGCCTGCTTCCTCTCCCTCTCACCACTGGGAAACTTGCCCGGGAGCACTCTTCTCCAAGCCCACTTGGGATCTGACCGTCCTCTTTGATGCCTTGCTCCACAGCCCCCTGATTTTCAAGGCTCCTAGATGTTTCTTCATGTCCGAGGTCAACTTTTAACAATAGCTCACCCTTGCCCTCCACCTCTTTCCTCCCTGGCTTGAAGGTTAATCTGTCCTTCTTTACCCCGGCAGCCTCCTAGCCTGCCGCCCCAGCCCCCGTCTCTCACCTCTCCCCTGAAACTGCCTGCCATGCCCTGGCGGGACCAGAGCAATATTTCCAAAGAACTCCTCTCTGATCATTGCCTTCTCCGTCACCCCCACTTCCTCCCAGGTAGTCAGCACTCAGGGCTTACCTTCCAGCCCGTGGCGCGGTACTTGGCATCCAACAAGGCCTCCTGAAACAGTTCCCCTGGCCCCAGTGCCCACCTACCCACTGAATAAAGTCTTACAGTCTCAGGGACCCACCGCCCCCCAGCACCTTCTCTATGTGCGCCCTCCGACCTGGACCTCAGAAACCGTTCTCAGCGCTGCCTAAGCACCCCGGCCACAGGGCAGAGTCAGCGGTGCCCCGCCAGCCTGTGCCTTCCTTTAGGGCAAGGATGGTGGCTTATTCGTCCTTGTGTCCCCAGCACCGGGCTGGAGCAGTTAGCAGGGGGAGGGCAACGAGTATCTGCTGAAGGAAACAGGAGCGCATGTTGGAAAGTTCCCAGATCCCTTTCTGCTGGGCTCCCCTCCCCACGCTGGGGGTCTCCAGCATCCAACTGACTCCAGGAGCCAGATACTGGGTGGCGGCTGCTTTCCAGCTTTACGACGCGAAGTTTTACAGAAAGTGGAGATGGAGGAGAAGGCCCAGAGCCTGCCAAGATCAGTGAGGGAGGCTCTGCCAACAGGAAGGAAAGTTCTGAGCAAAAGAAGGATCGGGAGAGAGAGGGGCTCCATGCCCTTGCCCTGGAGGCAAGAGAGGAGGGGGAGGGAAGTCTGGTGCCCAGAGGGCTGGCAGGATCTTCCCAGTGGGGAGTGCTACACAAGGACCCCACACCAGCCCCAGCCCACGTTCCCCGGACTGCTCTGCAGACCGTGTCCATTTGCTGGGGTGCTCAGCCCAGAGGCAGCTCTTCCCTCCTGATGGGATTCCCGGCCCAGGGAGAGACCCCTGCAGGACCCAAGCCCGCCCTCCCCCTCGAGCAGGTCTCCGCACACAGGCAGGCCCCGAGAAAGCCAGCTGGGCTGCCTTTCCTGTAAGCAGCTGCACGCTAGCCTCCCTGCTAGGAAATGCTTTTGTTTGCTTTAATAATTAATAGCCGTTCCTCAGCCTGGGACCTGGCAGGCAGGCCTGTGGGTGGGTGGCAAGGGGGTGGGCAGAGAGAAGCAGGGTGGGCAAGCTTTAGGTGGGATGGAGGGCAAGAGGAAGGGTGGGCGAGCTGGCTAGTGAGATCCTCTCCCTCCCCTCACCCCACTGGGCGGCCTCGGTGGCTCAGAAGTAGGGGATAGAAGCAGTTCAAAGCCTCCCCTCCCACAGGCCCCTCTGGGCAGATTCGGAGCCTCTAGGTCCTCCCTCTGCCCATGTCATCAAGGTGGGTGTGCCCCAGCGGGCTGCCGCTTTTACCTTCCTGGTCTGGGGCACAGCTAGGCTCTCCGCCTGTTGGGCTGGGCAGGGCTAGGCCAACAGATCTTGGCTGGGGCCAGGAAGGCCAGGCCCGGTTTGATAGCTTCCAGCAGTCCCGGGGGCCCCGGGGAGGCCTGCAGGGAGCAGGGCCAGTGGGACGCTTGGAGGAATAGAGGACACAGAGATAAGAGAGACCTATGTAGTGGGCTGGGATGGGGAAAAGCAGGGCTGCAATTATTAGCAGAGATTTTAGGGAAAGCTGAAACAAGGGAAGAGGTGCAGGAGACATATGCTTTTTGTTCCTTCCACCTCTTGGGGGAGCCTCCCCCCACTGCGGGCAACCTTAGGGCTTGTCCCCGTTTCCCTGGCATCCCAGATTCCCAGGCGGATGAGGCCAGAGCCAAGGCACTGCTCAGAACCCTGGGCTATCAAAGCGGGCAAGAGTTAGGATTCGGTGGGGGAGCTGGGGGGGTGGAGGCAGAGGTCCGAGGATGCCCCTGGGGGGGAGGGGGCAAACTCCAGTCTGGGCCACTGGTCCTCTGAGGGGCTTGGGATGCTTGTTTTAAATTGTTCGTATTTATTATAAGCATATAGTCAGGGATGTAAGGAGACCCAAGTGACCTCCCGAGGACAGAGTTGAGATAGCGCAGTGCTCGCTGTGCTCTCTGTGCTAGAAACCCATGGCAGGGTCCAGCAGCTGCCTCGAGAAGGGCTCTGGTGGGTCCTGCCCCGCCCTGGGAAGGAGCATCTCCAGGGACCACTGGGGACCACAAGAGCAGCCAGACAACTCTGCAGCCCCGGGCATGTCCCCACCCGCGTCCCCCGAGCACAGGCCTCCCAAATGGCCCTGGCCAGGAAGGTCAGGCTATCCTTGGTGTCTGCTTTAACCTGGATTCCCAGCACCGACCTCCGGAAGCCCACGCACACCCACGCTCATCTGCCACCGTCGCCTTTAACTCACAGGCCCTCTGAGAACATTCTAGAACAGAAGATGGGAAGATGGGAGAGCGGGCCCCAGTAGCAATATGAAAATGAGGGCTTTCCCCTCCTGTGTCCGGGTTGGTTAGGACCACAGCAAATGCCCCACCGCCTCGGTGCACTCCAGAGTGGACAGGAAACTGTTTTGAGCATTTTGTTGAAAATGATCTTTTTAAGAAAGCCGAGAGATGTGTAATTCTTTCTGGAGCCTCACGAAAGCGATGAATGCGGCGGTCCTGGCCATTCAGCTGGCTTTCTCTTCGGAAGGCGTCTGTGTGGCAAGCCTCGTGCTCTAATGACGCTAAGGGAACGAGATGTTTCTGAATTATAGGCCCCAGCAACTCGCGTACCCAGGGAGGCTGTTCTTATACCTGTCTGCCAATTTGCAGTCAGTCCCTTGGGCTGTAGTCTTACCGGCTTCTAACACGGCTTCTACCCTGGTGAAGGGTCTGCTTCTGCCCACATCTGCTTCTTGAGACTTTCTTCGGCTGCTGGAGGCTGCTCTGCGCACTTGCACGCCGGGCCAGGAGTACCTGAGAAATGACGGCCCAGGATCCCCCAGGACCTCCTCCCCCTCCCCACCAATGACTAACTGAAGTTGGTGGATAACTACCCCAGCTCCCTCCTCCGAAGCGCCTGCTCTATTCTAGACTGTTTCCCGAGCTCCCAGCAGGACCGAGATGCTGCCGTGGCCCACAGCAGTAACGTGCAGATAGAGCACCTTTTAAGGAATGCCTCTCCTCTTTCTCATTCCCCAGCCCCGTCCAGTGTTTGCTGGAATCACTTCCCACATTTTTTTTTTTTTTTGCATTTTGCATTTGAATCCTTGCCTCTCCAGACTTCAGGGACTCTACTCCTGCTTCCCTTTTTCCTTTTAGGTAAGGGAATCCTATCGGTAGGCATCCTTGCAGTTTCTCCCCACGGCCCAGTGGGAGACCACAGAATCAGAGACACTGGCCTTCATCCACATCTCTGTGTCTGTAAGCTAGCAAGAGAGCCGACAGCAGCCGCACCTCCCGACTCCCACACATCTGCACCCAGCAGGGGCCCTCTGACCTCTCTCCATCCCCTGTGTCCATTTTCTGAGCTGTCTGAGTGTATCTCTCTCTCTCTCTCTTTCTGTCCTTTAATCCTGGTTTGTTTTCTCATTACAAGAGCATCAGCTCTCCCCAAGGAGGGGGGAAGAGCTGAAGTCTCTCCCCTCTCCAACCCGCTCTCTTTGGGGCTTGCCCTTGTATTTAGGCGGGCGGACTGGTCCCCTACTGCACATTGGGGGTGGAGGTGCATGGGGGAGCCAGGACAAGGAAGGGATAGTCCAGAGCTCCCCCAAGTTCTTGCTGAGTTCCTGATCCTTCTGTTATTGACCGTCTCTTGTTCATAAGAAATACAAGAATGCCTTTCCAAACCAAAACTTTTTCTATTTCACCTTGAGCCTCTCCTATTGGTCGAGCAGGGGTATGAACACGGTAGAGTGGAGACGGTCACAGACCAGGAGCAGCCCTGGGCGTGCCCGGCGGGGGTCTTGCCCACTCTGCAGTCCCCTCCTGGTCTTGGGGCTTGGTGGGGGGAACTGGAGCTGGAATACTGATATTGTTTTGTCCTTGATCTTGATGGTAGCCCCGTCTGCGAGCCGGAAGCTTAGCCACCTGTCCCATTGTTTTGCCTGGATGGGTGCGAGCCCTGGAGGGTGAGGGTGCCTCAGACCCACTCAGCAAGCTGGGGAAGGCAGGATGATGCCGGGCTGCCTCAGGAGGAGCAGAACGATTACCACCCCCCCCCACACACACCCCCCCCCCCACTTCGGGGGTCGGGCGCAGGCATGTGAAGCAGTGCAGCCCCCGCCCCCAGCCAGCCAGCAGCACTGGATGCTGGTCCTCAGGCCCCTGGCAGCGGGCAGGGGTACCTGCCCTCTTTCCTTTCCCTGGGTGTCCTGACCTCTCCCCCACGCCCAGGAATCCCCTCTTCTATGGAGGGCAGCCCTGTGAAGGGAGTTCAGCTTGGGACTTGGGCCAGACTTCCCAGGTCTGGTCCTTAGAAGCCTGGCAAGAGCCGGCAGGCAGCCAGGACCCAGGACTGACTGATATTTGCCAAGAGGGATGGATGAGAGAGAGAGCTCATGCCAGCATCCCTGATTTACTCTTGGCCTGGAAGTGCAGGGGTGTCTGTGAAGGAAGGGCATATTGAGCGGTGTAGGGGATTGGGTTGGTGCTAGCCATCGGCCCCTCCTCTGTAAAGGAAGGCCCCTTTCTCTGTACCCTCCAGCCCTGCCCTCTGAGAACCTTCCAGGCATCTCTAGCTAGCTCCAACCAGTCTAGCTGATGGAATAAAAGGCAGAGCGGGCAGAGCGAGAGATCTGGGAGGGCTCCACGAGCCCACCCCCTTCCGCCTTTTCTCCCCTCAGGTGGTCCTGGAACCTGACCCAGGGAGCTTCTCTTCCCCCCAAAACTGGTCCTGAGGCCAGAAGGAGGAGTCAGGGTCGCTGCCTCATTAGCATATTCATCAGCAGTAATCAGGGACCTGCTGTGATCAAAGCTCTTCGGGCTTCCCTGCCTCTTGGCAAATGGGAAGCTGGAGGGTCAAGGCCGGGACTTGAGAGGACTTTGAGGACTTTGTCGCCTGAGGGGGATGGGAGGAGAGGGGAGAGGAGGTGGGAAGCGGGAGGGAGAAAGGGATACGTATAGAAAGAACCTTTGCTGGGGAAGAGAGAAGGTGTCTGTGGTCTCCTCCAACTCCTCTTGACTCGAGACCAGCAAGACCGATCATTTCTGCCCTGAAATCAGCATTTCACCAGGACCAGCGAGGCTCCCAAGCAGGCTTATGGAGGTGGAACACGTGTTCTTTGAATGTTTGTCTATTTACTGTAAGATGCGAGAGAAAAAACACAAGCCTCTCAAGCCAGGATAGCCCAGCCATTATGGTTTTCGCATGAAGCGGAGTAAGAGTAAGTTGATTTAAAATTAAATGAACAACATTAAGGAGCGATGCTTATGGCGGATGTTTCCACAGTGGCGCGTCCATGATGGGACTCTGGTCTGAATGGTTCAAGGCAGTCCTGCCGTCCTCATCCTCTCTTCTGTGTCCCTGTGGCGGCTTCTCGCCTTCCCACCCCACTGCACCCTCCCCACAGGCAGCATCTTCTAAGCCCTGCCTGGCTTCAGAACCTTCTGGTGGCCTTTCATTGTACTGCTCAAGCCATATCCCCCAGCAAAATTGGTGAAAAAAAATTAGCTCAACTCAGCAGTGTCAAACAACAAACACCCATTACCTCACACAGTTTCTCAGAGTCAGGAGTGAGGGAGCAGCTCGGGCTTCTCCCAAGGCTGCAGTCATCTGAAGGCTTCACTGAGGCTGGTGGATCTTCTTCCAAGGTGGCTTATTCTCACAGCTGGCAAGCTAAGTGCTGGCTGTGGGCAGGAGAACTTGATTCTTCTCCACGTAGACCCTCCACAGGGCTGCTCCAGTGTCCTCACAACATGGCAGCCAGCTTTGCCCGGGGGGGCTGATCCAACAGAACAAGGCAGAAGCCACCATGTCTTTTATGACCTAGCCTTGGAAATCATCTGCTATCACTTGTGCCATATTCTATTGGCCACACAGACCAGCCCTGATACAGTCTGGGAGGGGACTACGCAACAGCAGGAATACCAGGAAGTGGGACTCATGGGGCGCCATCTTGACTACCACACATGGGGAGCACCAGCCTGAGCCAAGTCAAGGAGGGTCTATTCCTGGAGGGTGTCCCAGGGCCCCCCTACACACACTTGAGCATGCTGTGAAGACTCATTTCCCAGCAATGGTGGCCATAGTTGCCTTTGTAGAGGGAGGATCTAAAGCCACGAGAAACCTGAGGAACACTCTTTTCAAGACCTTAGCCCAGAGGACACAGTCTAAACTTGTGGGGTTTTGTGTCTCTCCAGACGGCACTTCCAATGCAACTTTTTCTTCTCTTCGCTTAGCTTTCTAGAATCTGTGGTCCAGCCACACCAACCTCACACCCACAGCCATTCCTCATGCTGTTTGGTCTGCCCCTTTGCCTACTGCAACTGTTGAGCTCCCATTCATTCCTCAAGAACCAGGGGGGAAGCTACCATCTCCACGAATTTCTCACAGAAAGAATTCTCCTCATTTCTCACAGAAAAAATTCACTTTCTTCTTCCTTTGCTTCTATAGTTGTTTTGATTTTTTTGTTTGTTTGTTTTTTGGTATAGTAACATCTTTTGGGGGGCACCCACCACTTTGTCTTGTGTTATAGCTCTCTGTATCTGTCTTTGTCCCTTCCAAGCATTTAATTCTGGCCCCACTGAGTGCCATGTGTCCGGGGCTTGGTACATCGCTGGGGCTGAGAAAAATACTTGGGGAATACAGTCTTTGTTTTTCTCCTCCTGCTCTTGTCCAGCCCTGGCTTCTAGGAATCATTTCTTTTTCTTTTCTTTTAAGATTTTATTTTTAAGTAATTTCTACACCCAACGTGGGGCTCGAACCCACAACCCTGAGATCGAGAGTCCTATGCTCCACTGACTGAGCCAGCGGGATGCCCCTTCTAGGAGTCATTTCTGATGAGCCAGGAGACAGCCCTTGGCGAGGCTAGACCAGAGGGTCCTTCTGCCCTAACTTTCCCACCGTGGGAAGGCCGGTCCCTGTACTCCTGAGGGGTGCACCCCCTGCCTTCAAACATAGCCCAGGGTCTGGGCTGGGCAGACCAGTGGCCCTGAGCCAGTTCAGGGTCTCTGAGAGCCTGAGGGACATCACCATCATCTCCCAGATGATGCCACAGGGTCACGAACATAGTCATGGGCTGGGGTACCATAAGGTCTATTTGGTCCAGAACCTCCTAGCTACCCCCTGATGCTCTAATAGAGGGCAGTCACAGGAGCCTCTGGTCAGTTAGATGGGCTGTCCGTACCTTTGGTTTCAGAGATCAGCCTTTCAAAATGCATGGCCCAGGGAAAAGCCTGGGAGGGGGCCTGGCAGGGGTGCCTCGGTGGCCGCCCGCTGTGCCCCTTGTTCCCGGGGGAGCAGGCGAGGGTGACGTCAGTCCGGGTAGCTGTGTCTGGGACTGAGATCCCGGGGCAGGGGTGGAAGGGGCCCAGCTGATCTCATGTCTGGCCCAGATTCTCGCCGAGGCAGCACGGCACCCGGACCAGCCTTCTCCCTAGCTGGTGGGAGGCCCTGGGGTCTTTCTCCCCGCGAGAGCACTTCCGGTGGTTTGGCAACCCCTTTCCTCCCCGCAGCGGCGTGGGCCTGGCACGCGCACATTTTGAGAAGCAGCCGCCGTCCAACCTCAGGAAATCCAACTTCTTCCACTTCGTGCTGGCCATGTACGACCGGCAGGGGCAGCCCGTGGAGGTGGAGCGCACGGCCTTCATCGATTTCGTGGAAAAGGACCGAGTGAGAGGCTCGTGGGCTCAGGGCGCCAGAGCGAGAGGGTGGTGGGATGGGGGACGGGGACTTCAGGGAACCCCCTCCCATGGGGTAGACGGATGGACCGTGGGTGGGGGGGTGGAGAGAGGGGTGGGATGGGAAGGGAGAGAGGAAGGGTGGTATAGGCAGGGGGGCTGAGGGGACGCGGGAGGAGCCAGAACACTGAGCGTCCGCGCTCCCCATCTTGGCGCTGCAGGAACCTGGGGCTGAAAAGACCAACAATGGAATCCACTACCGTCTCCGGCTGGTGTATAACAATGGTGAGTGAGGCCCGCTGCCCCTTCCTGCCCCCCCCCCCAGGAGGTCTAGGTTCCCCACACCTCGAGTGACATACAATGGCCCATCCGTTGGGGCTGAGGAGGGCCTGGCTCCCACTGGGGAGGGTGTGGAGTGTGGTTCAATCACTAGAGGCCACAGCAAGCCCTCTCCACCTCCCCACCCTTAGGACTTCGGACGGAGCAGGACCTCTATGTGCGCCTCATTGACTCCATGTCCAAGCAGGTGAGCCCGCCCAGGGGATGCTCAGGCCCATCTTGCCTTCCTCTTGGACCCCAGCTGAGTGAGCACCCTCACCCCCGCCCCTGCCTCCCCCTTGCTCCCCATCCCCACTGGTCCAGCTTCTATGGCAGGAGGCTGTGTGGCCTTGCCCTCCAATCTAGAAGAAGACAATGTTTGCACAAAGGCCCTGTCTTAGGTGGCCTCCCCTAGAAGGCCAGGCATGCAGCTGCCTGCGCTTTATTGAGAAGCAGGGGTTAAGCTCTCAGGAGAAGGCGAGGGAGGGAAGCAGGACAGGAAAGGCTGAGCAGGGCTCAGCAAGGATGTGGCTCCCGCTAGAGTCTAGCCTCAGCCTGATCCCCAGGGAGCTCTAGAGAAGGCATGGCACCAGTTGTGCCCCCTTGCGGCAAGGAGGCTGGGATTCTGTACCCTATATCAGTCAGTTGTTGGCTGGGGACCACTCCCAAGGGGAGTGTGTAACCGTCCAGACATTTCCAAGCTAGGCAGCTCCTATCTGCTGAGAGTAACTCTCAAGAGAAAGCTCTTCACAGCCTCCACTAACCACAGCTAATGGATGGGTGCCTTGGTCCAGTAAAGGGGACAGGGTGGGACCCCAGAACTTTTACTGCCCATCCTTAGCGCCTTGCTGGTCTGGAAGGTCGAAGGAAGCTCAGAGGCCAAGCATAAGGAGCTTGGGGGAATTGAAACCTGAGTAAATCCTGATGGATCGTGCCCAACGCAGGGTCCCAAGTCTTGGGGCTTTTCAGAGAAGGTGTGCGTGCTGGTAAGGAGCAGGGCTGAGTCACAAATGGGCCCATCAGTGGCCCGGAATGCAAGGTGGAGACACGCTTTCCCACAGTCTTCCGGCAGCCTCCATCCAATCCCAGGGCAGGGAAGAAATGCTTTGTTTCTAGAAAGCGTGTGGTCACTGTGGGAGGCAGACAAGGCCGCGGCCAGCGGGACTGTGTGGGGACAAGTGTGGAAGGGTGGGAGGAGGTCCAGAGAGAGAGAGAGAGAGAGAGAGAGGGACCCCACCAATGAGGGATGCCCTGGAGGCACAGAGGACATAAAGTGGGCAGCCGGAGCTGCAGTCTAGGGAGCTCCCTCCTCACTGTGGGGCAGAGCGGAGGCCGGGGAACGGGTGGGGAGGCTGATCCAACAGCGCAGGCGGACACGCTGGCCTGGGAGGGGGAGCGAGACTGGTGGGGAGAGCCCAGAGGGACAGTGCTTGTGAGCAGAAGGCAGAGGTCCCCTAGGCCCATGGGAACAGTGGAGATAGGAGTGTGTCTCCCCCACCAACAGCCTGACCCTGTGGTCTGGGGGCCTCCCCAGCCCCAAACAGAGCTGGCTCTGGGAAAAGCTGCCTGTGGACAGACAGAATCTATAGGCCCACCTCATGCCACTCTTGCCCACCGCAGCTGCTGGTGGTGGTCCTGGTTTGGGGAGCCCAGGTCCCAGTCCCTGCTCTGCCTTCTTGGGCGCCCCAGAGCAAGTTGGAGGGCACGATCTTCCCTGGGGGCAGGGCCCATCTCTCCCCCGCACTTGGACTTGAGAGCAACCTCCTTCCCCTTGAGCCTGTGCATTCCTCCTCTTCCCCAGGCCATCATCTATGAGGGGCAAGACAAGAACCCCGAAATGTGCCGTGTGCTGCTCACCCATGAGATCATGTGCAGGTGAGAAGGTTTGGGACACTTGCACCTTTGTCCCTGGGTCCCCACCGGGCCCTGCTCCTGACCACTGCCGCCACACCCCCACTCCTCGAGGCTCCCTCGGGAAGCCTGCTGGGGGGAGGCGATGAGGGAGGAGGAAGGCCCTTGAGCACAGTGCTGGCTGAAGAGAGGGTCCTTGAGGCCCCATTAGCCTGGCCTGTTTATGTGGCTTCTCCAAGTGTTTTTGTAAGACAAGCCTCCTGCCACCACTGGAAAGCTTAACTAATAAAGCTCAGGGGAGGCTTGCTGAGGAGAGGGGGCAGGGCTGGGCCTCCCGGATTAGCTCAGAAGCTAGAGAGAGGAAACTTTGCTGCCTCCTGGGTGAGCCTCAGGGTGCTCCCTAGGGGAGGTGCGGGTGGGGCACACATAGCTCTTGGCTCCCCTTCCTCGTTACCCCAAAGCTTGGCATTTCTAGGCAAGGTCTCCCCAGGAGATGCCCCTCACACGAGGTCCTGAGAAGCAGTTCCTCCTGCATGGAAAAGAGAACAGTGTTCAAAAAGCTGGTTGGGACCCTGGCTACCTTTGTGAATAGTGACAAGGAAGGGGCGTGGGGAGGCTTCTGGGGCTCTGATCGTGTGGTCTTTCTTGGGCTGGCTGCTGGTTACATGGGTGGGTTCACTTTCCGGTAATTCCCGAGCTGCATGCTTACCATCCGAGCCCTTTGCTGTGTGAGAGAGAGAGAGAGACAGAGACCCTGGAGGTGGCCTGCAGCCTGCCTTTCCTGAATCCTCCAGGGGTGGCATGCCTTTGGGACAAGGGTCTCTTGGCAAACCTGACACTCAGGACTGGGCTCTCCAGGTCCCTGCGAAGGACCCTTCTCCCCCAGACTCCTGGGAGTGAAGCCCCCAGACAGGGATTCCCTACTCAGAAAAGACGCAGCACCTTCAACCGGAAGCACGTGTGCACACTTGCACACACGCATGCGCACACACGTGCACACACCCTCCTCTCTCCTCTTCCCCCAGCCGGTGCTGTGACCGGAAGAGCTGTGGCAACCGGAATGAGACGCCCTCTGACCCGGTCATTATTGACAGGTACGGGCTGGGGAAGAGGCCCGGAGAGACCAGGGCTGGAGGGTTCAGCCGCAGAGCAGGTGGGGCAGGGGGACGGGATGGACACCCACCGCCCCCCATTGGTGGCCATAGGCACAAAGAAACTTCCAGACACCAGGAAGCTGCCACCCCTGGCCTCTGCACGAAGCCGCTGGTGGCGGGCTTCCTGGGGCTGGGCTTGGGAGTTTTGCTCCCTGGGGAAGAAAACCGGAGGGCCGGGGCGGGGGGTGGGGGCGGAGCGGGGCGGAAGTGACCCGGATCCTAGAGAGCGGCTGAAGGCACGGAGGGGCTGGCAGGAAAGGCAGGGAAGCCGGGCTCTAGTCCCCGGCCCACCTCCACCTCGCACTGCTTGACTTGACTTCTTTGCACTTCCGTTTCCTTCCCTTGAAAAGTAGGGACACACTTGGCATGTTTCAGACGCAGGACTACCAAGGCGATGCATGTAAAAATGCATTCTCCCACCACGATTTCTTTAAAATTATTTCTTTTTGAAGAGCAAATGCATAGGTAAGATACAAAACAAAAGGTACAAAAGAGGACCCCACCCCAATGTACCGGGGGACTTTTGTACCCTACCTTTTAAAAATTTTGTAACAATGTATTTTAGAGATCCCTCCACATCTGAACATAAGCCCTGCCTTCTTCTCCTTTTAATAGAGAACACATTCACGGGAGCAAGCATTCAAGTTTGAAAGAGTTTATAGCAAAAAGCCTGCCACCTCGGCATCTCACCCATCCATCGCCCTCCAGATAAGCAACCTTTGTGAGCAGTTTCTTGGCCATCTTTCTTGACATTGTCTGCCCTAGACAAGAAAATACAGATACATATTCTTTTCGTATCTTTCCTTTTATGTTTCTAAAAATGATGGGGTGCGAAATGTACCTTTCAGCACCTTTCCTTTTCTCCAAGAAACGTGCATTCTCTAAAATACATGGGAGGTTATATCAGGACACAAGTAGTTCCTTTCCTCTTTTTTGCTACTGCAAAATATTCCACAGTATGGATGAACTATAATTTCTTTCAATCATCTGCCGTCGCTAGACACCTTGGCCGTTTTTGTTCCTTTTCGGAGATAAAATATCCTGCAGTGACGTACTTTGTCCCTGTTTCACTTTGCACATAGGTGTGTTCATAGGAAGGGTATTATAGCAGCAGAATTGCTGGGTCAGAGGAGATATGCGTTTGTAATTTTAATAGTTGTTGTCAGTTTGCCCTCTGCGAAGATCACACCAATTGGTATTCGTACCAGCAGTTTTGAGAACGCCTATTGTCCACACTCTCGCCAATTTAATACGTTGTTATTCTTTCAACAAAAAAAATTTTTAATACCCTGTGCCAGGGTCTCTTCTATATTCTGTGGATTAAGCAGTGACCAAAACAGACAAAAGGCTTGCGTTTATGGGCTTACGATCTAGTAGGGGAGATGGACGTGAACAGAATGAATGAAACGTAGATTCTGTTAGACGGTGGTAACAGCTAAGGAGAAAAGGCAAGCATCAGGAAAGATCTGAGAGTCCCCAGGAAGGGGGGATTGCAATTTTAGAGTGTTTGAGGAGAGCCTTCCTACAAAGATGACATTTGAGTCAAGACCTGAAGGAAGGAAGGGAGTGAGCCATGTTTGAACCCCAGGGGAAGAATATTCTTGGCAGGAGCGGATCTGATGTGTTTAAGAAACAGAAAGCTCAGGTGACTGGAGCATGGGGGAGCCTAGGAGGAAATGGTGTCAGAGAACCAACGGTGGGGTTGGAGGAAGGCAAGACATGCAGACAGAGCCTTGTAAGTTGCATATAGACCATTATAGGGACTTTGGCTTTTATTCTGAGTGGCATGGAAGCCAGGGGCGGCAGGGGGGTGTTTGGGAAGAATGAGATGACCTGGTTTATGTTTTAGCAAGATCACTCTAGCTCTTGTGTTGCCAGTGACCTGTAGGAGGCAAGGGTGGGAGCACAGAGGGGAGTTAGGAGGCCAGCACCGTTATCCAGGTGAGAGAAAGTAGAGGCTATTATAGATGGCGGTGTTAGGAGGTGGTGGCAGGAAGTGGTTGGATATATTTCATGGACAGAACTAACAAGATTTTTTATGGAAGGAGAGACAAAGTGACAGAGAGGGGAGTCAGAGACATATCCCAGATGTCCGACCTGATCAACCTAGAAGGACAGAGTTTCTATTTACTGAGGAGGAAGAGATTTCCCAACAAGCAGGTTCGGGAGCAGGAAGATCAGGAGTTTGGTATTGATATGCTTACCAAACGTCGGGGGCAGGGGTGGGCAGTGGATGAAAAGCAGCTGAAAACATGAGTACAGATCTCGAGGCAAAGGTTCAGGCTGCAGATATAAATCTGAATGAATGAAATTATCAAGGGAATAAATCCTGAAAGAAGACAGGTGAGGTCCAAGAACTGAATCCTGGGGTGTCCAGTGTTTAGAGGCCATAGAGATTTGGAGCCAGTGAAGGAGAATGAGAAGGAGCAGTTAGGGAGGCAAAAGGGAAGTCAGAGGATTGGAGTGTTCTAGAAGTCCAGATAAGAAGCTATTCCAAAAAGGAGGCAGCAGTCAACCGCAACAAATGGTTCTCGTGGAAATGATAAAAAGACTAAATTAGGGGCGCCTGGGTGGCTCAGTGGGTTGGGGCCTCTGCCTTAGGCTCAGGTTGTGATCTCAGGGTCCTGGGATCAAGCCCTGCATCGGGCTCTCTGCTCAGCAGGGAGCCTGCTTCCCCCTTTCTTTCTGCCTGCCTCTCTGCCTGCTTGTGATCTGTCTCCTCTCTGTAAAAAAAAAAAAAAAACAACCTAAACTAAATTGACCATTACATTGAGCAACGAGGAGGACACTGGTGACCTCAACAACAGCTCTTTCGGTGGAATGGAGGGGCAGAAGTCTGGTAGGAGGGTGTCAGAACAGAAGCGAGACTGGAGGCAATGAACAGAGGAACTCCAGGAATTTTACTCTAAAGGGATCAGAGAAATGAGATGGTGACGAGAGCACAGTGTAAGGCCCAGGAAAAAAAAGTACAGCTTCTTCGTATTGCTGATGAGAAAACCCAGTGCGAAAGAGGGGAATGGTGATGCAGGAGAGGAAAAGTGCTGGAGCCATGTCCTGTGGCCAGCGGAGGGCATGGGATCCGGCGCACCCGTGGAGGACTGGTGTAGCTGGGCGTGTAGACGGCTCTCCACGGACAGAGCAAGGAAGTCAGAGAGCCTGGAGCTGGAAGGGGGCAAATCGGGACACCCAGCGTGGGAGCTCGTAGATGTCTTTCCTGATTGCTTTGTTTTCTCGGTGAAATGGGAAGCCAAGTCAGCAGTTGAACATGGGGATGGGGACGGAGACACTAGGGCAAAAACAGGTGTCCAGGAGAGTGAGCGGACCATGGAAATGTCAAGTGATTGCCAAGCAGCACTAAGGGCCTGCCTGAGGTTTGGGGTCATAAGTTTAAAGTGAGAAATTTCTCCAGCCATGCTGAGTGGGGGGGAGAGTACAGGTGCGGGACAGGTGAGTGGCCGTGTATGTGCAGAGTTCAGGGTTTCCCAGGTGAGTACAAGGAAATATGAGAGGGCAAGAGAGTGAAAAGCATATGCAAACGATGTTTAGGAAAATGGAACAAGAATTTTAAGGGCTAGGGGGAAGAATATGGGAGGTTGAAGAAAAGGCCGGATGAATGGAATGTAGGTTCTGATGGGGCCAAACAATTACTGAAGTTGAGGTACCAGAAAGGGGTTGAGCTGGAGGTTAGAAGATGGTTAGACCATGGGTTGACTCTAGGTAAGATTATTTGGGGAGACTGCATTTATCAGTAAGATGTAGCCAAGGGAAGCTAGAGCTAGAGACGAGGCCTTTGGGGGAAAGATGCTCACGGAATGCAGAGAATGTTTTTGAAAAATTCTCTATCTATGTTGATGCTGAAATCACCAAGAATTATGACAGGATCATTGTTTAAGAGTATATACAGTGGGGCGCCTGGGTGGCTCAGTTGGTTGAGCAACTGCCTTCGGCTCAGGTCATGATCCCTGAGTTCCGGGATCGAGTCCCACATCGAGTCCCACATCGGGCTCCCGGCTCCACGGGGAGCCTGCTTCTTCCTCTGACCTTCTCTCCTCTCATGCTCTCTCTCACTTTCTCTGTCTCTCAAATAAATAAATAAAATCTTAAAAAAAAAAGAGAGAGAGTATATACAGTGATCCAGCAGGAAAATCTTCAGAGTGAAGGCAGTTGACCTTGGGGTTGAGAAATGACCGCAACAAGCATATCATTGGCCGCCATACTTTTCTGTCTTTCTCCACCATCAAAGTGAACTGTGAACTGTGGTCTCCTGGTGAATTTCATTTCTCTTACTCTGATCTTGAGGACACTTTCGGGCACCTAAACTCTATTTGTATGTCCTTTTCTCAGAACTCTCTCTTCATTTCCTTTGCTGCTTTTTCTATGAAGGACTGGCTTTGGTTACTGATTTGAAGGAGTATATATTAAGGAAATTGGCCCTTTACATGAGTGGCAAAGATTTTTTTTCTAGTTGATTGTTATCTTATAACTTTTCTTACGGTGAAACTTGCCCAGCCCCTCCATCTTTTAAGTACTCTGGATTTTTGTCATATGTAGAAAGGTGATTCTCACACCAAAATTATTTTTAAAAATTTATCCTGTGGTTTCTTGTGGTCCTTTTATGGCTTCATTGTTTACATTTAAATAATTGGTCTTTTTTTATTGGTTACATTTAAATATTTGAGAAAAAGGGGCGCCTGGGTGACTCAGTGGGTTGAGGCCTCTGCCTTCGGCTCAGGTCATGATCTCAGCGTCCTGGGATCAACCCCCACATCGGGCTCTTTGCTCAGCAGGGAGCCTGCTTCCTCCTCTCTCTCTGCCTGCCTCTCTGCCTACTTGTGATCTCTCTCTCTGTATCAAATAAATAAATAAAATCTTTAAAATATATATATATATTTGAGAAAAAATAAGTTATTGTGTCTCATACATACAAAAGAAAAATATAACAAAATAGAAATTATGAAGCATTAATAATTATTGTACACCTGTGAACTGACCAACAAACATAAAATTAGAACATTAAAAATATTACTGAAGCCCCCTCTAAGTTCCTTCACCATCTCATACCACTGCCTACCCCGCTTCTAAAAGTAATAAATAAATTAAGGTCTGTGTTCATACACAACTCTCTAAAAAATAATTATGACATATTGTAAATACTGTGTCTAGTTGTGCCTGTTTTTAATTTTATAAAAAGGATATCATGTTGTAGTAGTCTTCTAAAATGTTCTTTTTAAATTCAGCATTTTATTTTATTTTAGGTTTTATTTATTTATTTGACAGAGAGAAAGAGATCACAAGTAGGCAGAGAGGCAAGCAGAGAAAGTGGGGGGGAGGGGAGCAGGCTCCCCGCTGAGCAGAGAGCGCTTCGGGGCTCAATCCCAGGACCCTGAGATCATGACCTGAGCCGAAGGCAGAGGCTTAACCCACTAAGCCACCCAGGCACCCCTCAGCACTTTATTTTTAAGATTTTTCTGTGTTGCCATATTTATAGTTGGTTGTACTTTGTTTTTGCTATTAAAAGCAAAACTACCCTGAACATTCTTGTCTGTCTCCTAATTTGAACAGGTACAAGAGTGTGTTTAAGATGTAAACCTAACACTAGAACTGCCAGATCCTAGGGTGTGCCCATGATTAACGTTTAGAGTCAATGTCAAACCATTTCCAAGATGGCTGTTACTAATGGCTGATTACTAATGGAGTTGAGCATCTTTTTATTTGTTTATTAGTATTTATCTTACTTCTCCTATTAAGTATATGCTAGTCTTTTGCCCGTTTTTCTTTTTGGATTGTTGGAGGGTTTTACACTGATTTAAATAGAGCTTCATAAATCCTAGATACTGATCCTTTGTCAGGAAAGTATATTTCAAGTATTACAACATAGTCAAACTTACCAATATTTTCCTCATGGTTTTTACTCTGTGTTTTATTTAAGAAACCTTTCCCCTATGCCGAGTCATAAACATATTCTTCTGTATTTTCTTCTAAAAGTTTTATAGTTTTTCATTTTACATTTAAGTTTATTATCCACGTGGAACTAATTTTGGGGCATGGTATAAATTAAGGAATCAATGTAATTATTTTTACTTAGGTATCACTAGTTATTCTAGTATCATTTATTAAGTGGCTCATCCAGGGGCGCCTGGGTGGCTCAGTGGGTTGAGCCTCTGCCTTTAGCCCGGGTCGTGATTTCAGGGTCCTGGGATCGAGCCCCGCATTGGGCTCTCTGCTCAGCGGGGAGCCTGCTTCCCTCTCTCCCTCTGCCTGCCTCTGCCTACTTGTGATCTCTTTCTCTCTGTAAAATAAATAAAATCTTAAAAAAAATCTTATTAAGTAGCTCATCCATTCCTACTGAACTGCAGTACCATCTAGGTTCTAAATCGGGTTTCTTTCTATTTGTGTATCTGGTTCTAGATTATTTATTATGTTCCTTTGATTTATTTGATGATCCCTGTGCCAATATCACCTTGTTTTAATCACTATAGCTTTATAATAATGATATAAACAAGTGTATAGGGCAAGTCTCCTACCCTTTCTTGTTCTTGAGGAAAGTATTGCATTTTTGGGCCTTTTGTTTTCCATATAAGTTTTAGAATCCACTTATAAAATTATACACACATGCACACATACACATACATCTGTGGGGGCTTTGATTAATATTACTATTAACTTGTACATTAATTTGGAAGAGAATTCACATCTTTATGCTACTGAGTCTTCCTATCCATGAATATGGTTTATCTCTCTACTTATGTATATTTTCTCTAATGCCTTTCAATAAAGTTTTATAATTTTCTCAATAAAGGCCATATGCACTTACTGTTTTTTATTCAATTCACTCATTAAATAAATATTTATTGAGCATCTTTTATGTACAAGGCATTGTTCTAGGCTCTAAGAATACCTGACTAAATAAAGCAGACAAAAGTATCTGTTCTCGTGGAGGGAGAAGACACAGGGGAGATAGGCAAAAACAATAATTTTAAGTATGTTAGAATGTTATATGTGGAAAAACTAGAGAAAAATAAAACTGATCAGGAATTTGGGGGTCAGGGAAATGTGATTTTTAAGTGAAGTGATCACAGTAGGCCAAATTGAAGGTAGAGTTTGAAAAAGGATTTGAAGAGAAAATGAGCCATTCACGTGTATGGACAGCTTATTTCTAGTACAATTTATACTTTTTTGTGGTTGCAAATTATATCTTTTGTTATATTTTCTAACTCTTTGTTGATAGTATAGAGAAATGCAATTTATATTTGCATGTGAGTCATTATCTTTATATTTGTTTTGCTTCTTCTGTATAGACAGCCATCTTATTGCAAATCATAACGTTTTTCTATCCAATCCTTTTTTTTAAAATATTTTATTTATTAGAGAGAAAGAGAGAGAGCACGAAAGAGCATGAACTGGCAGGAGAGGCAGAGGGAGGGGGAGAAGCAGGCTTCCCACTGAGCAGGGAGCCCAACATGGGGCTCTATCCCAGGACCCTGAGATCATGACCTGAGCTGAAGGCAGACCCTGAATGGACTGAATCACCCAGACACCTTTTTTTTCCCCTGATTTTATTGCACTGACTAGACCCTCAAGTACAGCATTGAATGTATAAGCAGTGGCAATGGCATTCTTGTCTTGTGTTTGGTTTTAAAGAAAATGTTTCCAATGTTTCACCATTTCAAACATGGTTAACTAGCCATTTCATAGCTATACTCTATCAGGTTAAAAAGGTTTGGTAAGCAATTTTTGTTTTGGGGTTTTTTAAATCATGAATGGATACTGAATTTCACTTGTTGCTTTTTTCTGCATGTATTGAGCTGGATGAGATAGCCTTTCTCCTTCAAACTATTAACACAATGAATTTCTTTAATGGTTTTCCTAATCCTGAATTACTCCTGGTATAAACCTAACTTGATAATGGTTTATTATCTGCTCTATATGCTGAAGGCTTTGCATTGTTAGTATTTTTAGAGTTTTTGCATTTATGTTCAACAGTGATTGGCTTATAATTGTCTTATAATGTCCAGGTATGATTTTGACAGTTAGTGATATACCAGCCTCAAATAATTAAAAAAGGCATGTTCTTTCTTTTACTATTTGCTGGATGAATTTGTATGAATTCAGAATGATTTGTTCCTTGAAAATTTGCTATAATTTGTCTTGAGGTTTTTTTTTTTTTTTAAAGATTTATTTATTTATTTATTTGATAGAGAGAGAGAGAGAGATCACAAGTAGGCAGAGAGGCAGGCAGAGAGAGAGGGGGAAGCAGGCTCCCCGCTGAGCAGAGAGCCCAATGTGGGGCTCGATCCCAGGACTCTGAGATCATGACCTGAGCCGAAGGCAGAGGCTTTAACCCACTGAGCCACCCAGGCGCCCTGCCTTGAGTTTTTGGGGATGAGAAGGAGAGAATTTTTAAACCAGTGACTCTTTTTTTTTTTTTTAAAGATTTTTATTTATTTATTTAACAGAGAGAGAACACAAGCAGGCAGAGAGGCAGGCAGAGGCAGAGAGAGGAGCAGGCTCCCTGC